>JASSKH010000008.1:8951760-10151760 GCA_031763025.1 Macrocystis pyrifera
AAACATTTCACATGTATTTTACTTGGTCGCAACCACTCTCCCGTCTACCACAAACATTGGCGACGACGCAAAGTTGTACGGTGTGCATAGATCCCAGCGTTACCGTGTAACACACAACGGTGCGTAGTGCAGCAGGGGTATTTTTAATGCGGACGTTTCTTCGTATCTTGTCATATTTGTTCGCTCACAAAGTCTGAAAAGTGAAAGCGTGTTAATTGTTGCTGGAGGCAGGTCCGGGCTATTCAAATCGTCGACGTAAAGGTTTGCGTTACCACCGCACAGTACGTGGTATATCAAGGGGGCTTGCACGATGCACTGAACTCGGCCAACGTCAATACCCGGAGACTTCGCGCCGAGCTCACATATCCATTCTGGCACCTCCGACGGGTGATACAACGCAGCCTCGACCTCCGAAGAACAGAAGATTATTGTGTCTTCGCTCGAATCAGTTGGCGCCAGGTATACAAGCCCCAGACTATCTGCGGTAGAAATATCAGGTTCTGTGAACTCAGTTTGCAGACACAGCATTGGAGGATCGAGCTAGAATGAAGACGTTTCAGTTTGCCAAGTCTAAATGCATGCACTAATCAGTTTGCATACACGTGCAGCAAACTCGCCACGTGCTGCACAGCAAATGCAGGCCCGTCCCCCTGGCGTCCGTTGCATTTTCACCAGGGTTGGTGCGTAATGGCGTTGACAGCGGTTGATTAGCATGCGGGTCCAGTACCCGTTTTTCACACCCCGATTTCAATCCTGAGAATACTAATTTACTTACCACTGTAGATGATGAGGCATCCTCTCCAGTAGTGTCTATGGCCACCATACTTATTTGACCGGAGTCCGCGACGCCAGAGACTGTATAGGCGGGTTGTCCTTGACGTCCGATGCAGTGTCTAGGTAGCATCCCTCTGCGTCAGTCAAACTGTCCGACACAATCGAAAATGAATCTCTTTCGCCACAAGCGGAAACATCTGCATTTGAGCAGCCACAAGCGACGGAGAGCTCGCCATATGCCAGGGTGAACAAGAGCTTACCTTCGACATCACCTGTGATTCGAAGCACGATTGACGCAGTGTCACATGGAGATATCCTGAAAACAGGAGAGACAGGCTCGTCATGTTGTCACAAATACGTCCACATCCGGTTTCGAACACGGTGAATCATGAATTGATATCAGTTCGAAGACTAGGCACGTGCTGATAATCGACTGGACAATCAATCTATTTCGCCTGCCGTCGTCTAAAGGGCTTCGATTCAGTTGCTGAAAAAATTGACGCTTGTGTTGGCTAGCGACTGCATCTCCTTCGCTACTACCGATACATTGTGGGAGTATTTCCCAAGCTAATCTGGTGCGCTAGTTCCACTCGCGGGTACCGCAGCTCAGCAGCGTTACAACCTCGTATTTACTGCAGTAGCTGGGGGCTGATGCGACGGGTTCTGGACATACGAAACGCATGGGGCTATTATCGGCAGGCGTTTGTTTCTTCGTAGACCTATCAGCTTTCTACGTGTATCTTATCCAGTCTAAACACCGGGTTGATGAAGCAAACCCACGTGGGTTAAGTTTAACAACTCACACAGCCAAGTGGCCTCTGAAGGGTCCACGTCGTCTGAACTTTCAACAGAAACACACGCCAACACATGGTCGGGCTCGCGAGGGGGCCTGTAAAACGCGAACCATTGTGGTGGCTGAAAAAAGCAGCAGGTCAGTGCGCATCGAGGAAGGACAGATCTTTGGTGAGATGCAAGAACAGTGGGGTTGACCAAGGTATAGCTAGTCGACCGGTAGCAGACTCGACGGGATGGCGCGCGGTAGCAGCTAACCAAGGACGTTCCGCGGGATTCTCGACACGAATAGTGCGACAGCACGAATTCCTTGAATGACGTAAGTTTTTACCGAATAGTAACCAAAGTCAACCAAATTATCACTCCCATACACTGCTGGTACCATAGAAGGGGGTATAATGCCATTAGTTTTACTACGATATTTTTCCACCAAGCGATCGAGTGATTCTGGGCTCGATCGTACTTAGTTGGCGCAGCTTATCAAGCAATCCCATGGCGGTGCAGATCGTCAAATCATATGAGATACGTAAAAGCGTAAGATTGCAAAAATACGTTTGGCGTAGTCAGTCGACCGCGCGGCTCCCAGAAGCTGAAGTAAAATCACTCAGAATAACCCTCCTACTGTAGCACCACTTTTCACTCGTGAACTTAGCAGCAGCTCGGGCCCTGCTTCGCTGCACATACGGCTAGGCAGATAGACCCACAGGCGGGATATATGGATATACACAAGGGTGTGTGACATGTGTCGTAGTCAGCGGCGTTCCAAGGTCTCTACGTCGAGCCATGAGAGTACGGAAAAATCGACCTTGCATGCCTGCGCATAAGTACGACCCCCGTGGACACACCAACAGACGGCCCCAGAAGCGAAACGGTAGCATAGTGCGAGAGAGGGAAAGAGCAGAATAAAACCGTGGTACGAATATATGTACATGCACTTGATAGGCACACGATATACGTTTTTGGATGACCAGAAAAAACACGAGGGCATACCAATAATCATATGCTTACATCTGTGCTTTGGAGCGAATGAGGAAAAAATAGTGCCACGTGGTTGCTGTAGGAGGAAAACTCGTCACCAATCGCCTGAGTAGAACAGCCTTCGATGAAGGGGAACACCGTGGACGACACGGAAATTGACGTTGCGCCGTTGGCGCAAGCAGATGCCTGCAGGTTCCGGCTGTTGGTGGCTGGTACAAGGACGCGTTCCGGCAACCTACGTGCTTTATCACGACCAGATAGCCCCGCCAAGGTCGTGGGGCGCACTGCGCCAGGAGGAAGATCGATGTGCTTCACAGTCTGCGCCCTATGTTCCTCAAACTCCTCCGGGATAATAATGATTTCGATATCGGAAGACACCTGAAGATGACACGAAAATAAAGATGAGATGTTACATGGGTAACGCCCAAGGAGCTCCCCGGGCTGGACGCGATATATAAGGAGGATTCCATAGCAGAGCTGTAGTATTCGCTGGCGGTTCCGACTGGCGAAATAGAAAAAAATATTACTGCATTAACAACTGCATTGCGTCTGATGGCGAAATGGTTACTGAAGTCAAGCCCCAGACAACCGTGGATGACATTGGCATTTCGTAGCTGCTAGTGCGATGCGTCGTGCATGGGCTCGCAACCCAATTCGACGACAAAATCGGGAGAGCTTGCAAAACAATATTACCTACGGAGAATGGTTGTATGCGATTTGCGGTTTCAGATGTACGAGAAGACGACTGTCTTCGAGGCTAGTGCCATGATTAACATGATGCGATGTTTACTTCCACGCTGGGTGAACATCGTGCTCATCATCGCGGAACGCACAATTCGCCGCCGATGCAAAACCGAAACGCGCGTGACATGGACTACTCTCATGCACACTTACTCCGAACGCATGCTATACCGAGATGAATTTTTGCCCACCCACTAGGGTATGAGCTCAGGCAAAGTTGCGTCAGTCCCACATAATATTTTCTACAAAATCATCATGCATAAGCCAGCGTTTAGACGTGTGATTAAAATTTGTCGTAATTCGATAAATATCACCGGTTGGAACGCCAGCGTTCTGAACAGACCAATCGAGGTTTGAATCTCATGCCATTCATACTCTTTTGCGCATGAATTTACACCAGCGTTTACACCGGTAATACAGACGTAAAAGTCTTTCATTTAGCCCAGGTTTACATAAAACGTGCCGAGCTACATAAACTGCCGAGTTCGAGTCCCACGTCATCCATTTCTCTCTTGGAAGGCCTTGTTACGTCAATAATTTTACCTAGTGCGGCCTGCATCTAGACAGCACATAGTGTACATAGTCTTTTTCATTCCAGTGATTCTGTCGACCATCGATCACAGTCGTAGTTTTCACGCGGAACCCGCGGCAGACGCATTTTGCGAACAATCAGTTGTCCAGATGTAAGTGCCAACTATGTCGCAGATATGGCCTCGCCTTATCCGATCGGCATGAATGGTTGGACTAAATGTAATATTTGGTGTGAAGGTGTCGTGTCTATCCGCCACTGAGGAAAAGGCAGTTTCATGCGATAGAAAGATACTTCTGTAGATAAATATCTTCATGGGAATTATAAGTGAACAAAACAAAAGGGTTTCGTAGAAAGCATGAAAGGGATGAATCCGAACTGCTCCCATCTCACCGTCTAAAATGGATATTTTTTAACTAGCGTCTGGCTTCGAAATTCCTGTCAAATCGAACGGACGAGATGCTGGTTGAAAAAGGCAGGCTATAGAATACATGGGGACCGTGTCATACCTAATGCGGTTATCTGGCACGGGATACAGAAACTCCAAACAAACCACTAGTCGGCCACAACGCAAAAACACCGGGAATATAACACCGCCGACAGAAGGTTGTGCTAGGCATAACACAGACAGTAATAACCCGGCTTGGTTGAGGTGGTCATATTTTTTTGAACAAATGATTTCTGGTAGGGTGGTTGATGTTAATGACATATAGTCGTCGACTACACTAGCAGTCGAATTAGCGGCCCTGAGGACTACTTCAGTGCACGCCCAACAAGCACACTCTTTTATCTCTGGGCACGTGGCACCTCGTCTTCAACGACAGTGGCGACGAGTCACGAAAAGAGGACGTAGACGCATAGCGCTACAGGAGGAGGCGGCGATTTTTGTTCCGTGCAGAGCGCTGGGCGTGCGCGTGGGCAGCGGTTCTCCAGAAGGCTAATCTTACCAGCCCCAAAACGTTGTCGAACTTCTTCCGCATATCAAGACATCATTTATCTCGATGAGCGTAACAAAGCTCGATTCTATTTAAAAAAAAAATCAAATGACCACGACTCAATCGCTTCAAAACCAGCCACTTCGATATTCAAAAACACATTAACGAAAGATTGAGCCTCCTACTAATAACAATTCAGTCCGTTTTCTAGACTGTTTTTTTGTTTCATTTGGACACTTTGGGGATCTGATATATGCTGACCATGGACGTTGCCTAATACGGACTGTAATTTAAACTAATCTCCACTCAATATAATGAAATCTATCTATTTCCTGCACACAATGAACATCTCTTCAAAACGCGTATACGTTCGAAGTCTGGCTTTTGTTGACTTCATTTTGACAAGAAGTGTGGTTTGTTGTGACTTTTTGGTTTATGGTCTTTTACCCTTGACCCAACAACATAGTTATATGCCTTCCTTGCCAGTCCGTATCGTCGCGTTGATTGCCTCTGTTTGAATATCTTGACATCGTCGACAATTACGGGCATGCCCAGAGTCGTCCCCGGTGGCTTGATAGGTGGTCCGCGTGCCTGTCAAGATCAATTTCGTGGGTTCAAGTCTCACCGAGTGCATGCTCATAGGGACTTTTTCTTGAATAACGAATTGATAAGCGGAAAGCGCGAAAGCGTGAGTTGGGAACATTCGATGAAAATCGACCAGGAGTGGGAATGCTGAACCCTATGCGCGACAAATAATAAAGGCGCGTACCGGGGGGGAGAAGGGACGACACCTGTGACCACGGCTTGTCCAGAAGATCGTCGAGGGTAAAACCTCCTACGAGTGGGCTGGAAAGTAAAAGCTATGAAAAAAACAAAAAAAAAACAAATTCACAAGGGGGCATCAGCCTGCATTCGCGGATCCTCCCTCGTATGCTGCAGAATAATGCCGTACAAGACGAAAATACGTGTTGTGAACCGAAACGGAAATGGCTCTCGTGTATTTTGTGTTTTCAATGAAATATCGGTCTGTTTCGGTCATTTTGTTTCAAGCGAATAGAGACAGAAAAACTCGAAAAAAACGAGGAAATCGCGAAAATATCTAAAACGTCGGTGGGCTCCAATGTCTTGTCCATCAACATATCGGACCAGACGAGATGTCGGGTGTCCGTCAGGAACAACCTTTCAAACCGACCGAACAAAATCCTTTTCAGTCTTTGGTCCATCACAGTGCTTGTTGAAAATATTTCAACCACGGTCCAGTCCCGTGCCGTTCACCCGACTGCGGTTGATGTTTTGCGTAAGTTGACCAGGTAGTAACGAACGACAACACGACCGCCCATTTACGCATGTGTTACTCTGGTATTTCTTGTAACAGCAGGGATACACAGCAGTAATAGGCTATACCTACTACTTCAAGTACGAACAGGCGTTTATATCTATCATACCAATGCGTGTTAATATCGACGTAGCTGATGATGTGAATACCATCCCTTATGACCGCCAACATACGTGGGTATATGTAGGGTCCCCCCTTCCCTGACTTGCAGCCAAGACATAAATGTAAAACCCACATACATTGCGTCCTTGTACCGGCCGGCTTCTTCGGCCTGAAGGTGACGAACGCAGGAGCGGCACCACCTCCACGGCCGTGAATGATCCACTCCTTGTTCGTTCAGGTCAATTTGAGGCGACAGGAAAAACTCTCATCTTGGTTTTGGAAGATTATTGTTGCTGCAGATCTTCGGCTGTGCTCCGTTGTCCGTCCTGTACAAGCTCTTTTCTCTGATACCTTGTACGTCTGGTAAACGCTTCGATTTCTAGTGACAGGTTAAACCAACCCTGTCCATTTTGAGCACCCAATTCTTCTGTCCAGATTTTCCCAAGATTGGTAGGAAATAAATGGCAATAAGCATTTCGCTACGGAGGCGTTCTCCCACAACTTGTAAACATCTTCAGAATCCAAAAAGTTAGGAGAAACCTAGTACGAGTGTTTCACATATTTGGTAACAAATTCAGAAAATCTGGAAAAATGAGCAAGTGCTCTAAAAGAATATGTGAATTATGGAAAAAGGGCACTCCGTTAAGAACCAGCACGACCAAGCTCGACGAACTCGACACGAATTTAGACGCAAGCAGACAAGAACAGAGGTGCAAATGGAAGGGCTCTATAGACACCGTCTTTGTCGAAATCGACGGATCTGTCGTCGTGCGGGTGAGGCACGGAGGTCACTGCACATACGGACAAACGAAGAAAGTATATTCCCAATGATATCGCTACCCTCTGCCCAAGCTTTCCTCTAACATTCTGCGCATATCACAGCCACCCGAGGCACGCAGGACCGCAGTTTGTACGGACGGAGGGGAAACTCTCGCTACGTTCGCACTCTCTCGTTTCCCTGTGCCTCCTCTTTGCATAAAACAGATAGTGGCATGAGGAGCGTGACAGATGCCTGAATCGGCCGTACAGTAGGCAATAGTTGTTTTAGTAATACTGCGTTTCACCAACAACAGACTCTTTGATGACCAGGCCGTTTCGGCCCCAAGACAACGAGGATTGCCCTATCCACTGCCGACATATACTTTAGTCAGTGTTCAGGACCCCCGTAGGCTTGTGCCGCGAAAGAGCGCCTGCGATGTATGTACGGACTTATGTACTTGATGATCTGTGATGTACACAATACAGATGCATCAACGGTGGTGTATATTGCATTTCGGGGAAACATGGGTCAAGGTCTCGGTCGTGGGCTGCGACAAAAAGCTTCAGTTACTTTTGAAATATATTGGGTTTTTTTCACAGAGAGACCCGAACGGCTCACATTACGTACAGTTATATTTTTCTGTTTGCGCTTGATCCTCCGTGATTTGCGGAACATTACTCTTATATTTACTTTCGTCCTCGTCACAGGATTCTTGTGGCGTGGGTGGGTGCATGACGAGCCTGCTTCGGCTGTTTCGTACTCTCTGACGGATTTTTTCCGGGAGTGGGGCATAGTGGACGAACTCGACACTGAGACGGCAGACAGGGTAGCAAGGCACCAGGCAGTCTAGCAGGGAGAACCTGACTATGCTACTCGTACCACAAAATGCTGCGGCTACCTGGAGGGTGCTTTGCGTTTTCGTTTGCCTGTATATTCCCTCGCGTGCAGTCTCACTCTGTTAATATGTCGTATTGGTGTTATTTCCTTACCTCGCTTTATGTCTTTTCAATTGTCAGCCACATTTCTTACGGAAGGGCGCGACAGTTTTGTTATCTTTTTTCTGTTTTCTCTTCCGACATATTTTCTTCGTTGTTTGTAGATTTTTTCTTTTTAAATTGTTTTCTTTTTTCCATACAATGTTTAAGTCGTGCCTGCCGTATCCAGTAAATTGATATGTGTGAGTTCTTCAAATGATGCCGTTCTTTCTCCCCGTTGACATCCGGCACAACCAGTGTTCGTGCCGGTTCTTCAATCATAAAGAGTTACAAGTTATGTGGTCACAAAACTGCGCCACAGAGATACTACATTGTTTTGAAATGGGCAGAGTAAACAACGCAGCGGCATGCCATCATAGTAAATACTACAGGCACGACATACAGATTCCATCCGTTCAAGATATCATACGAAAAATAAAAAATAAAAAATATAATAAAACAAATCGAAGAGAACAAAGCAAAAGATATCTCAAAAAAAAATATGTCGTGCATACCTCAAGCTATGTGGCAGACACTTCAAAAAGAACGAGTAAATAAGGAAACGGCACCATCACATACTACATACAAAAGTAGCAAGACCGAGAACAAAGGAAAAGAACAGGGGATCCAAAGAACAAAACACCCTACAGGTAGCCGCAACAGTGTGTGATACGAGTAGCACTGCCAGATTCTCCGTACTAGGTGGTCTGGTACTTCCTACCCTTCCTACCCTCCCTACCCTTCCTGACGCATCCTTCCTACCGTCTCCGCCCCACCCCCGGAAAGGATGCGTCAGACAATACGAATCAAACAAAGCAATCGCCTTGCATTGTCTACTCTCTGTTTCCTCGTAAACAATGTAGTAAATAGGTGACGTAGGCTGTGACCAGAGAACGTTTATCTCTCTAGGATTGAGGAATAGACACCGAAACTCGTTGTTCTGTGTCAACGGGTAGAACGATCGGTATATTAAAAACATAAAACCACATATATATATATTGTGAAGAACACAATACATATAGCAATCAGACAACAAGTACATGCAAATCGACTGGAGGAAAAATGTTCCATGTTTTCGATTGCAAGGCGTTATCCAATGTCGATTGAAATAGTTTTCGTTTTTTCGTTGTGTGCATCGTTTTGTTTGCCACCGGAATTTTAAAAACTCACGGCAAGGCCAATGCACACGACACAAGAAAAAGAGGGCATAACGTGTTATACCAATACCATGGTTTCGTATTTGTGTTTGTTGAACATGTGTCCGTCCGTCGTCGTGGCAATTTTTGTAGGTAGAGAGTGGGGGACACGGTTAGCACCCCACTCCGCGTCATGCCGCGCCGCGTCGGGGCCGACGCGTGCCAAGATCATAAACATAAATGCCATGACCTTATCGCGGTCCTTACTTCGAAAATAACGAACCAAAACACCTGCACTCGAATTGCCGTGATTTGGTGTTGCTCGTGTTGCCATTGCATTTTCCTCGTTCATAACTCTTTTATGGTTTACATAGTCCAATTGTTTTGACCTCGGGAGTATTTCCGTGAATGCCCTCGATATATTGGTGTTTTGTGTAATATGTATGCCGTCAGTATCGTAATCCGGACACTGGCATGACATGGTATTGCATTGTCCACTCTGCTCATTGAGTACCAATGCTACATATCTGTCGTAGTTGTTTGTACGACTGACCTCGTATTCTCTTTGGTTCAAGAGTCGGCACACACGCTGGTTGTGCTAGACGTCGACGGGTAGAACAAACGGTTCAATGGACGGTATAATCTGGGCGAATGTCTCAACAGTCTGAGGTGTGGCGAACGGGAGAGAAAAAGATATCAATCGGGGCAGGTGGGGGGAGGGGGGTTCCAGCGGAGACATACTTCGTATTGGGATGTCACGGGAGGACTACTACTCCACGTATGTTCGGGAAAGGCACACGAAGAGGTATTGGAACAGCAGTGGCAAAGTGGCAGCAGCCACAGCAGGAGCAACAACAGCATCAGCAACAACAGCAGCGCGTGAGAAAATCGACAGCCCAGAGATTAGGGGAGAGGATATCCGGTATATGGGTCTTCGATCGCAAACATAGCCAAAGAACCACCGACGAGTATAAAGACGCGTCATATCAAAGGAGCGAGAAACGTGAAGCAGCGGGAGGATGAGGAGGTCGACAACGGAACTGTTGGAAGAGGTGCAAGCGAGAAACAAAGAGTTCGCCAAGCAGGCCGAAATCAGGAAGGCGAAAGGCAGACGAGTGGGCGGAACTGCAGGCGTGTCCGAAGAGGGGTGTGGCCGCCGAGGAAAATCGGAGGACAACAGGGGACCTTATCGAGGAGAAGACCCCGGGAAAACATTGAGTGAGAGCGCTATACCACGGGTCACGGATATAAGCAAGGTGGCTCAAGAAAACGCTTGTTCGAACAGGAGGTGGTAAATGGAGGTAAACATGAGGATTCATGCTTTAGGTTTAGGAGAACGAAGCCACGATACATAGAGTAAACCCGCAGGCCCACCCACAGAGCGCGCGGAGCGCAAGGAGGAAGACACGAACAACCGGCTATTTTGTATGATTCGATCAGACATGGGTATGGTCATTTTGGCGTTGATTCTAGCGGATGGCGGCTTACAATCGTTTGGTTCTTTGAAGGAACGAGCATTGTCACTGATGTGCTCGGGACTGATTCCCATGACCAACAACGGCAAGAGGAAGCTGAGGAGATTCACCGACCCCGAGCAGACATCGTAGGCGAGGACAGCGCTGCCGGGGAAGCACATAAACGAAGTTGGGACAACGCTGATGGGCGGCGCATAGGCAACGATGGGCGTAATAATATACATGACGAAGATTGCGACAGACGAGAACACGCATATGAGAAGAGAGGCGTTATGTCGGATGGACGTGCTGTGGGGGCGCAAGTTCCAACAAGTGAAGGAAGGGATAGAATACCTCTGCGTGACTAAAGCGCGGTGGAGACAGGGGCCTTCGAGGATGAGTTCACTAATCGTTTCGATGCGGACCTGATGAGTTTGGGTGAGGCGGTACATATGACTGCCATGAAGCTGAAGCTGAGGAAATGCACGTTGACGACTGTAACAGAGGTAGGGTCCTTGGTGGAACCAACCTTCCGGGAGACAGCTACGTGATTGTAGTTGGCGATGCTACATATTAGGGCCGAGTACGGGTGGAAGGGGGGGGGGGGGGGGGGGGGGGGGGGGGGGGGGGGGGGAGGTTGGGGGGGGGGGGGGGATGGAGGTTGGGGGGATTCGTTGAGAGCAAGCGCCAAGGAAGGTAAAGTAAGAGGTCATGTCGAGAGAAACTGCGGAGGAGGAGAATAGAGGGGCGAAAATGATAGATCAGGGGGATAGGTGGGGGGGAGGGCGACAAGACCCCCAGGACGGTAGATAATGTTATTTCTCCCAGAGGTACGGGAAATGTCCGTACATGGAGAGATAAGGAGACTGTGCGTCCGAGCGTGCGGAGTAAAAGAGGGAAAATGAGACGAGGAAACGGGTCGAAAACGGAAAGAAAGGCGGTCAACTGGGGTTGGGGAGGGCAATGGGGGGGTAAGAACGGATTTGCGACGGCGGACGTGGGATCTGCCGATGCACGGCGTCAGCTGGGAAGACGCGAGGACGGGGCACAAAGAATAAGTCACCGCGATAACCAGCACGAGTACGAGACGAGCGTCGCGGAGGGGCCGGCGTCCGGGTCCGTTAGATTTGGACCTCAGGTACGGTGACGCCGAAAGGAAACCAGGGAGTAGAGACAACGGGGTGGAAGCAGGGGGATGCAGCAAAGGGGTACTCATAGAGAAGAGGGGGGGTAGCGTGCGTTACCGAGAACGCGCTGGGAAAAGGGGGGGCGTGATAGGGGGGGCACGCACCAAAGAGGGGGGAGGTGTAGGGCAACGAGATAATAAGTAGAAGACAGAGCCAAGAGCGGACAGATCGGATACGTTCGTTGCAGGCCTGCGCCCGAACCGAGGAGAGGGTTACGTGGCGGGGCCTCACAAGGAAAGGGCCGGGGGATGAGCGGCGGGGCCGCGCACCGTGCACCGGATAGGACGAAGGGCGAGGATGGGCCTTAAACCAATGCGGGGGGAGATGCGTGGCGGGGTCATGCATGGTCGAGGGGAGAGACAGGCGCGGGGGGGGGCGAACAATGAACAACAGGGCGCGTTCGCGGCGGGGCCGTGGACACACCTAAAGAAGAGGCGCGCGGTGGGGCCGCACACAAAACATGAGGGGAGGGGCCCCGCGGAGCCGTGCACCAAACGAGGAGAGATGTGCCGCGGTGACGTGCATGGAACGAGAGGAAAGGCGCGCGAGGGGGGAACTATGGGGAACGTTCGGGGCGGGGGCGCGAACAGACCGATATGCCGGCGCGCCGCAGGGCCTCCAACGGAACAAGAGAAGTTGGGCACGGCAGGGGCGTGCACAGAACGTGGGGGAAGATGCGCGGCAAAGTCATGCAATAAAAAAGAAAAAAACGCGGGGGGCAGGCGCATTTAGAACTGGAAGGGAAGTTCGCGGCGGGGCCATGTACAGATCAAGCCGCAGGTCGCGGGGCGGGGCCGTCCAAGGAACGGGAAGGCGAATTCACGGGGGAGCCGCAAAAGAAGAAAGAGGAGAGGGGTGCAGCGGGACCGGGCAAAAAAAACGGGGGAAAGAGCTCACGGCGGGGACAGGCGCAGAACAAAGGGGGAGGTGCGCGATGCGGCCGCGCACAGACCGAAGGGGAAAGTAGGCGGCAACCGAACGATGCACAAAGAGGGGCGAGCAGTGAAGTTCGAAGGGACAAGAAAGCCGATGGGGGCTATTGATCATTTTAGGAGGACACGAGGCTAGGCGGGAGAGCAAGATCGGCTGGTATCGATGGTAAGGGAGGCGGGGGGAGGGGGGAAGGTTACACCGGGAGAGGGAGGACTTGGCGAAAGATGTGTGGGGGTTGGGGTAGGGAGATACTGGCAGCCCATATTGATGCGGATCGAGCTACGTTGATTGTCCGGAGAACAGGAAAATATCGACCAATTCCAATTTCTAGAGCAAGTTGCGAGCGTGGGCGTGCCGGTGGACGCAAGCCAAACAGGTATGCTGGAACGCGACCTGAAGCACGGGGACCATAGCAGCTCCAATAGGCACGCGAACCAGATGTAGGAGAAGGCAGTGGGCGACCTCGAGTTGGGGAGAGCAATTGTAGTCCCGACCAGATTGGCCAGGATGGTGCAAGGCTTGCAGCTGAACACAGTGAGAGTGTTAGATGAGAAAGGGAAGAGGAGGAGAATCCAAGATTCGACCTTCAGCGGAGAGCCGAACGGGGAGCGTGGGGGCGAGGCGATGAGTGAACGACACGAACAGGGATCTGATTCCGGAGACCCACAAAGAACACGTGATTCTCCAGGTCGTGCCGAGGATCCTGCGTCTGAGGGACGAATTTGGTAGGGGGGGAAGGATCCCGATACTAAAAATAGACGTGGAGAGCGTATTTCGTCACAGGGGAGTCGACCCGGCAGGGGCCGCAAACGTCGGACATGTTCTGGGGGATTTACGGTTCGTCAACCTCCTTTTGCGGTTCGGGTGTAGGTGGAGCCCCGCGTGGTGGGGGGGTACGGCCAGTGCCATTTAAGAAGGTCAGCGGCTGCCGATCCCAGAATCAGCGACGATCCCGGCTGAGAGAATGCCGGCCACACCGCATGTCCGAGTCACAGCTGACACGGGGGCAGTGGCAGAACCGCTGCCAGAGAGTTGCGCAGAAAAAACGGTAGAAGGGGGAGGGGCGGAGAACAACTTGTGGGGGGTGTCCTTCATTGACGACGACGTGTCGGCGTAGGTACAGTGGGGGCCGGAAAGGGCGAGATGCATGGCGCTGGTGCAATCGCCGGTGTCGACTCGTTTTCAGGCCATGGGGGAGAGGAAGGGTGATGAGGAGACATTGCTGTCGCACAAGAATTTAACGGACGGGCCACAACAGCAGAAGGTGCCGGGTTTCGACTTGGACCAGGAAAGAGTGACGATATGATTGCCAACCAGAAATGTCACAGTTACAGGTGCTGCTAGAAGTGTGGCCCGAGGAGAAGCACACGGCGACGGTACAGTAGCTTCTCGTGTGTTGGCGTGAAAGTGATCAGCCCAGGTGGATGTCATGTGCGGAGCCTTCAGCTACTGAGCAAGCTGCATATGAATGGGCAAGAGCACACGGGATGGAGGGGCGGGGCGTGGGGAAGGAATAGGAGGAAGGCGGAGGCCACGACGGCGTTGCGCTTGACGAAGGGGTGCATGGAAAACGTGGAACGGAGATGGTGCTTAAACGAAGGCATGGCCGGGACGCGGGAAATGTTGCCAGCCGTGGTTTTGAGATTCGTTGAGCAGACCCACGTAAAGATCTAGTTGTCGGACGCGCAGTTCGAGGATGTTGGGGGGCTGTGCCTGGAAGCGGGGGAGTACTAGTAGATACAGATTGTCGGAGGAGGGAAGGAAAAGTGTGCTTAGGGGCAGGAACAACGAGGACGGGAATCGGTGGTCTGTCAGCGTTTCGGAGCTGGTGGCGATGGTGACGACAGCCTACGTGATATAGTGACCAGGAAGGATAGACCCGCGAAGGAAGCAAAGTCGGTGCTTAGGAGGGAACACAGTTCATCGGCGAGGCAGTGAATTTTAACCTGGGGGGAGGCAGGGAGAGGAGAGGGAGAGATGATGAAGACTATGGAGTCATTGCAGATAATATTAATAGATGGGTAGCGCTTCTAGGCAGTGCACGTGCGGGGCGTAGAGAGCGTTCTAGCTGACGAGATAGCGAGGTGGAAGTGAAATCAAATCCTAACCAGGCTGAGCTCACAACGCCCTACCGTTTTATGACAGGCCTTGGAGCTCGGAGTGGACGGGAGAGAGATGTGTTCGGAGACTTTGCGCGCTGATACGCACGCAAACAAGCTGCGAGGTCGACGTCAAACGCTTATGCGCGAGGTTAGAAGATGTTTATGGGCTGGGTGGCCATACGGGGAGTGGGGAATTGGCTGGGGGGGGGGGGGTTAACAGGTGAGATCCTTTGTAGAAACGATGACGTAGTTTTAGGCCTACCACCGCGAGGAGAGGAAAAACATGGAATCGACCCTGGCTGAGGAGCTGATAGCGGAGAATGCTTACCACGAGAAGTGATTGGTGTTGACGTTGCCGCTGCAGCATTTCAGGATCAAGGCGGTGAGACGGGGATCAAGAGGGCCCACGTGGGCGCCGGGAATCAAACGCGGACCAGGAGATAGATAGCGCGAGGGTTGATCGAAATGAGGGAGGAAGCATAGGGGAGTGGGGCGGTATGGTATGACTGTCGGAACCATTTGCAGTGGTGGCGGGGCGAGGTGCACCAGGTTTACTTTTGGAGGAGGGGTGACATTGCCTTCTTCAAAAAGGGGTACTGCTTGGGCCGCACAGCTTCTGCTGCAGTGTACGTATGACTCAAGGTATACCCCAGACTCGGGCCTCCGTATAGAACAATTGACGGGTAGCCGGGTAAGTGGGTACCCAAATACCCGGGGTAAAATACACGCGATTCCATGGGTTGGAGGGGGACGGTTCCGGTTCCGACGATTCCGGGTACCGGCCATCGGGTACCCGGTTCTCAATCAGACGAGGTGCAACTCTAGTGGACAATCGCTTGTGCCAGAGTCGGCACGAGTAGCGAAATATTCCGCAAATGGCTACACCGCATCGATCATAACAAAAGTGGGATCACGTTGCAGAAGTATTGTTTGCTCAGCGCGGTTGGTTAACGGTGTTAATGAGATCGTTTCCCACTGCTCGAGAACGGCCTTACAAGGGCGGTTCTAGCTGAAAAGTCTCGACCCCATGGGGATTACAACATATTCTGTATAGTGTTCCGACAGGGTCGCTTCCTGCTTTACGGTCAATCCGAGTAAATAGTAATTATCAAGCAAGCGTAAATAGTAATTATCAAGCAAGCAACGACAGCAACTGCTACAGCAGCAGCAGACAGCTCGAGCCATTCGAATTCTCGCCTCGTCGACTCGTACGAGTATCGAATCATTGTATACGCAATTCGTTGCGTTCATTTGACGCTGTAAACAATAATCAGGCTATCTGGCACCAGGCACAGCCGGGTATACGGTATGGGTCTGTGGATCGTTCACACTTAACAGCTATTTCCACCCGTGAACATCCAGGTCATCAGTGTCCATGCCTTATCCTAGAAACACAATGCAACGACATGGGTGATCAGCTTTTTTTACCGAATGGAAAACTCTCTGAATTCAAGATGTTCTCCAAGACAACAGAAGCAGAACGATCGATTAGTGGGATGGTGACACAACCACTGTAAAGCGTCGGTGCTTCGCTCCCGATGCGCTGTCAGCGGGCGGCGGAACTCTCCGTGTCCAGACTATAGTGGGCTGGCGCGGGCATGGGCCTAGAGAGCAAGAGAAGCCCACTTGTCGCGCACCTCTGGGTCGATACGTAATCGTAGACTAGAGCGGCGGCAGAGCAGCAGCAGTCAGTCACAACGTGAAGTACAAAATACCATGTCTTGGAGAAGTTGACTTTCAAAGCAAACTCGGCACGTCTCTCCGCCGCCAGACCGAAGAAAGGCAGTCAAAGTTGGCTCGGACGCCCGGGTCCTACGCGCAACCCAGTGCACCCAGCGCGTCTATTCCGGGCATCAGACCACAATAATTGTTACAGCAGTTGGTCTCGGCATTTGCTCGAATCTCTGCGCGCACAATGAATCCGATTTTTCCACTTGGTAGAAAGACAGATTCGAATTGCGAGGTTCACAGCTGAAAAGCGATCGGGCCAAAACAATTAACACAAAAATTGTACCCACAACTGACTGTTTCTTGCTCCTGTAGTCTACAAATACGTGTCCACGGAAAAGTGCGCGCCGAGCGCGCTTCTCGCTGTCTCTAGGCCGGAGCCCCCGCCAGCCGACTGTAACCTTATCACGGAGAGACGGGCCTCCAGCCGACCGCGCGTCGGGCGCGAAGTGACGTCTTTATACAGCTGTGTGCTACTGGCGCAGTTGCTCGTGTCGCTGCGATGCCCTGCGGCTGGTAGCACTACGTTCGAAACCGAATTGTTGAACGGCTGCGTATTTCATATCAACTAATATACCTCCGTTAAATAGTTGGTCATTTACTACTGTACAACTACTGCGACACTCGTCGAAGTAAGGACCCGCTGTGTATCCCATACTACTCTTACTGCATATAAAAAGTGAATACACATGCTCTAGGGGGCGAGAGCTTGCTCGCGGCGTCCTGCTGGCGGTATCCTCCCAAACCTGAAAACAAAACTGTTTTTTGCCATTCGAGGCGGATCGATAAATTTTGTCTTCTGTTTGGTACACACCAGCGACTAATTGTTTTTTTTATCGTACGCCTGGCCAGCGCCCGCCACATCACTGGCCATTGTGTGAAGATGGTGACCCAAGGGTGGTTCGGAGCCCCAAACGAGCGTATTCCGTTCAGAATTCATGACGCAATCGTTGGCTCTGTCGATCGATGTCTGTCGAGGACTCGGAATCTCGCCGCTTCGGACCAAAGATCGGCCTGAGTTTTTCTCAAGCCGATCTTGGCCAACATCGGCCCCAGATTTGTTTTTTTCGGGCTTTTCCAAAAGTTGGGAGCTTTTTTTTTTTTCTAAACGTGAGTGTTCTATTTGTTTTTGGCGAGGATCTTTGGAATTCAAACTTTTTCTTGATGCTCGCGTTCCCATTGGCATAGGTCTAATACCTGCAGTAGTCGTATATCTGCTGAACAAACACGAACAAACATCTACGTACGTACGTACGCGTTCGCTCGTATGCACTCCGTGACGTTTGAGATATCAGGGCGTGTCCAAACATAACATAAAGATAATCGAAAGTCGAAATCGAAAATCCAAATGATCGTTATTGCCCTGGGTGAAATTCATTCGAGCGCCCGTCTCAGGTTGATTGGCTTTCTTCTTTGTGAAGTCGCAGTTGGTTGGAGTTGGCTATAGTCGTACAACCCCAAATTGCAATGTATTTAATCGTCCCGGTCCTTACTTTCACCGACATACATACCTCGTTGTCGTACATTTTATTTTGTTTCTCTTTCTTTCTCCGATTGATAAGCCTTACTGAAGGAGTGTGTGGCGTGGTAGGTGGATGACGAGCCTGCTTTGCTTGTTTCGTATTGTCTGACGCCGGGGGGCCGGGCATGGTTGACGAACGCTGGACGAAGGTGGCTCACAGGGTAGCAAGGAAGCAGGCGGGCCAGCAGGAAGACCCTGGCTGTGCTACTCGTACCATAAACTGCTGCCGCTACCTGGGGATGATTTGTGCCTTTTTTGGTTTGCCTGTTATATTCCCTTGGTTCTTGGTCTTACTCTGTTGACGACGACTAGTGGTGTTTTCTTCTTTTTACGTTTTTTTCCCGCTCGTTCTTTTCAAGTGTCTGCCAGATCCCCTGCGGGGGGGGCACGATGGTTTGTTGTTATATTCATATACCAGGTATACATTTGTTTCTTTTTTCTTGTTTCTTTTTCTCTTTCGAATTGTCTTCTTTGTTTTTGTTTTTTCTTTTTCTCTTTGTTTCGTTTCGTTTCTCTAGGTCATGGAATGTGTATGTCGTGCCTGTCGTACGCCGTATGATGACATGGCATTGCATTGCATACGTGGCAACGTAGTATCTCTGTGGCGTAGATTTATGACCACATAACTTGTACTGGTATCTCTCTTGGATTGAAGAAAGGTTCGTAGATTGGTCGTCGCACATGTACCCATGGAAGATACATCAGAAGTGTTATCACATCTGGGAATCTTTCCGAGAACCGGGAGAACTCGGCTTAACCCCTTTAGTACCGCAGTCCCGATTTGGGGACAAACCAGTCTGATTCCAAGTTATTTGTCCCCAAAACGGGACTGCGGTACTAAAAGGGTTAATAACCCGAGCAAGGGGCTCCATATACCAGGTATAGTATATATTTGTCTTTTTTCTTGGTTATTTTTCTACTTCGAATTGTCTTCTTTGTTTTTGTTTTTGTTTTTGTTTTTGTTTTGGTTTTTCCTCTTTGTTTCGTTTCGTTTCTCTAGGTCATGGAATGTGTATGTTGTGCCTGTCGATGATGGCATGACATTGCACTGCATAGTATCTCTGTGGCGTAGCTTTGGGACCACAGAAGAACTTGTATCTCTGTAGGATTGAAGAATCGGCACGGACACTGGTTGTGCCGGATGTCGACGGGTAGAAAGGAATGTTTAACGCTAAGAAAACAACAACAACAACAGACAGCAATAAATGGTAAAGGGTATTGAGTTTGGTGCTGCAGTCCCATTTCGGGGACAAACCACATGAAATATCAGTCGTTTGTCCCCTAAACGGGACTGCAGTAAGTACTAATGGGATTACGAAAATTGTTGAGTTTAAATTGCACAGCGGTCCTTACTTTGACGGACACAGTTAGTGGTCGGACAGCAGTAAATGGCCAGGTTAATTAAAAATCCGGTCCGTCGTATCTTCATGGTATTGTACATGGCGTACAGCTCACGAAGTTGCACATTTCACATCTCGTGCTTCACCATCAGCATTAATTAGTGTTGGATATCGAAACCATGAACGTTTCGGTACGATAAGGCCAAAATAAATTCGATAGCGATAACGAAAACGATTATCGTCATCGCACCGATAATCCGGAAAAGTCGATAACGATAACGAGAATGATAATAATAATGGAGGAGGCGAAAACCGGCGCAAAAGGCCCTTTTTCATTATTTTTAGGGTCGCGTCATCACCTGGAGGACTAATACAAGTGACTACAATACCAGCAGAGGGTTACCTGGATCAATCAACGTATTTCAGGTTGTTGTTCTCACATTAACTCATCGCCACAATACAATGCGGACAAACTCCCATTACTCTACGTAGATTGGAAGAAATACCCCGCGAAAAATAAAACAAAGAATGGTACACAGGATAACTGAAGCAAGCCCATGTACTAGGCCCTGGCCTTTATGGCTTGCCTTAAAATTTTCCTTAACGCCCTTTTCTGAAAATGGCGTGCCTTAAGAGGTGTTTCGAGCCTTACCAGCCTTACTGGGTTAAGGCTCGTTGCCTGACGCTGAAAGAGGCCTCTCGGAGGCTCTCAAGGCACGTTTTTGGTGATTCTCGTGTACAAAAAAACGCCGTTAGACTGGAACTCCCAAAAACAATAGGGGACAGGGGGTTTAACATTCAGGTTATCAGCGCACTGTGTGGTGCGCACAAGCCAGGACGCCAGCACGCCAGCTCGCCAGGTACCAGGTACTCTTGCAAACACGAAGATACCACCCGTCACCTGCCACCTACAATCTACACCTTCGGAGCGGCGTTATGTCTAGCCAACAAGGGAGCCCCGCGCGTCCAGGATATGGCGATCCTGCCCAAGATCGCTCTGGATCTAGGCCGGATGTTCGCGCGGTGATAACTCGGCTCCTGCTGCGTCAGCTGCGTCAGCTCCAGCTCGTGTTGCGGCTGCTGCAGCACCAGCTTCAGAACCAGGACAAGCACCGGCGGCAGCCGGCGGTCAGCCTGGCAGGTTCCAGCCGGAATCGCTTATGGCAGCAGGGCAGGGGACGCTCACTATATTGACAGTCGACAAGAGGAGCGACCTAGCTATCAACACATTCCTGGCCTCGAGCGCGTTGATTCCCTGACCTCGTGAACGTACCATAGCTCTAGGGATCATCGTAGTGTGCAGTTGATGGATGCACACCATGCACGGTGTTTCGTGAACGGCTGCGCATGGTTCTGTAGTACATCAAGCGTCGCAGTTATACTCAGCAAGACCATACAAATAGTGCACACTGCGCCACACTTGGCAGGCAACCGGGTACCTTTCGTGTTTGCTGCTTGGGTGGGGATGTACTGTTGTCGTCGGGGCCGATGGTGAAAATACAATGTCAACACCAAAAATATGTTCAATCGGCGGCAATAATACTAATATTTTTAGTAGTCTACCGCTGCAGCACTTGGTGTTTTTCTTGCATGCGCGCGCATCCACAGCGAGGTCTACCGCGGCATAATACAAGCCTAGGTGGTGAAAACGCGAGACTTACTTGGTAGCTAGGAGTAAGACTCGTGCGCAAGGAATACATGGACTTTATTGCTTCTTGTTCACGCTACGTGCACACATATTTGCCTTGTGGTTCAAGGGTACACCCATTGAGTTATGCGGCAAGAATAACAGTCAACACTACGGCTATGTACACTACCGCCATGGAGTATGATCTACGTCACGAACCCGGCACTTCCCTCTCTATTATAGGCATGTTCAGGCGAGATAATCGTTAAGGCTCACTTAGGCGTTTTTTAAGGATCGTGCCTATCTGGTTAGGGCCCGTGAAGACTCGTTAAGGCCATTAAGGCTTTTGCCTTAAAACGTGCCTTAACCCCAATTTTTTCGCCATTTGCCTTAACGGGCCTAAAAGCGAGCCTTAAAGGCCAGGGCCTACCATGTACACCTCAGACAAAAATAAAAGTGAGGTCCGCGCACGTACGTATCAGATACATGCGGTACGCTGTAAAGTCGCCACAGAAACAGAAAAGACCACATACTACCCAGAGGAAATGGACAGAATGAAAAAAACAACCCGGCGTCGAAAAATCGAAATCAAAATAGGGGAAAAATAACAAAATCGAAAAGGGACGAGAGATAAAAAAAAGTTCAATTCAGGCTAGAAAGCAAGAAATCAAGAATGGAAACACACGAGAGAATGCGGATGTTTTCGCGGATTGCAGGCTCGCACACTACGCGAGGGGTGTAGAACAGCGACAAGAACAAAAAGACAAACATACGCACTGCGCTACTAAGAACACAAGGGAAGCAAAAAAGAGACTAATAGACAAAAAATAGATGAAAGTGAGGTATTGGCTACCAGATACACAGGGTATTGTGTATTGCGTACCATGTACATGAACAAATATAGAACACCTGATCAGGTTTATTATGCCGTACCAGGTACGTTTTATTGCGGGGGACCATAGTAAATAGGACCTACGGTACACACAAAAGCCCCATACATTTCCATATTTTTACATACAATATTTGGTCCTATTTACTGTACCCCCCGGTTATTTTAGAATATATATAGCTGTTAAGTATCAGGCCGCACAGACAACCACATCTCAACACAAAATACATTTAATGCCGCACAATGCTATTCGGAAGAATTTGTATACGTACTCACGAACCCAACCGTCGCCGCCACACAGAAAACAAAAAAACACTTGTCCTTCCTGCCGAGCGCCTCTTACAAGATTCCGCTTGACCATGCCAATCCGTGCGAACCGTTTAAAAAACACGAGGGCATCGACAGTGTCATCTCCCAACCTATCACGCTTTTTGGTTACAACATTCCCAGCCGCTGAGAAAACGCGCTCAGACGCAGCCGACGATTAGGTATCGCTAAATACTTATAGGCCAACCTAGCCAGGGTTGGTACGCAAACCAGTGCCGGCACCACCAGCTCAAGTCGTCCTCCCCGCTGCTCTCGTCGTCGTCCTCAAGCCCCTTCTCAAGCGTGAAGCGTTGAAGCTCATGCTCGATCGCCTGTATCCTTGCTGTCAAGGACAGCGGCGGGGCGATAGAGGTTTGTTGCCGTGTCCCCTATCCCCAGTGGAGGCGTTCGGCCTTTTATCGTTATATCGTATCGTTATCGTTTATCGAATTATCGAAACTAATATCGAAATACGGAACTTTTTTCAGTTCAATTATATATATATATATCGAACGATATATCGAAGGTTTCGCTACGATATCCAACACTAATATGGAGTAGCATTGTCTGATCTACCCAACGCATCTCTCTTACCCAAAAACCTTTGGAGGCATGTTTTTTCATTTATTTTTTCCCTTCCCATTATCATGTTTCTCGTTCGATTTATATTCTAATTTTCTTTGTTTTTTGTTTTCTTTCGTGTTCTCTCTTTCATCTGGTTACACCATACGTGAACAATATAGTGTACATGTGGCGTAGTTTGGTGTAACTTGTATCACCCAACGAGTAGGATCGGAAAATCGGCACGGACACCGGCGGTGCTGGGTGTTGACTTGAGAAATAACGGTTTAATATGACACCCCCCGTGAAACCTGAAGCTTATCAACCGGCTATAGTGTATCAACCATCATGCCACCCTTCATGGGCACCTGCTACGGAGCTTAGTAGACAATGCATATACTTGGAATCCAGAAGTGCTACTTGAAGACCAACCTGCTGCGGCTACCTGGGCGGTGCTTTGTATTTCGTGCACTGATCGGCTATTAATAGTTATTTTCTGTGAATTACATTGTTAAATCTTCGATGCCGTCCTTTACACTTATTGGCCTACCACGACACCAAGCGGGTTGGCCGTGGGCTGAGTCTATGTCGAGATCGAGCGTCTATCGTCGCACGAGCTGTTTCTTATCAGCGTGTTGACAATTTGCAACTAGAGAATGCAAATTTTGCCGCCTGCAGCCGCTAGAAATTATTTCAAAATTTATAAAATTAAAAAAGGAAAAATCAAACATTTTTTGCATTTTTTCCCACAGCGAGCGGCCGTACGAGGATATTTTCGGCTGTTTTTTCAAAGCAATATTTTTGAAAGAAAACTTTTGAACTTCGCGTTCCCATTGGCATAAAAAGGTCTTACTGAGGTTGCGCCTGAATACCACTAATAACTACCAGGTGATAAGTATGACCGACCATACCAGCAAACAGCAAACAAACCTGTCATCTCTTGTTTTTGTTTCTTTCTCTCCCCGTATTTTTGCCTTCTTGATGATCGTTGGCAGTTACGAGGTACCTGGTACAATCATAGTGCTACGACTGCCATTAAAAAAGGCTTGTCGGGCACTTCTGGTCGAATATAACTCTGTATTTGTAGAGACATATTGCATATACCTACACATAGTCTATGCCATACGTATTTGTCCACCAGTGACATGTCTTGTTGAAATGAAATTCATTCAGCGCTTTCAGCGATTTGGACTGCTGTAGTGTAATTCTAAGGTTATTCTTTGTGTTTTAGTCACAATAGGGTAAGACCGGCGTCCCCGGTGGCTTGGTAGGTGGTCCGCGTGGCTGTCAAGATCAATTTCGTGGGTTCAAGTCTCACCGAGTGCATGCTCATAGGGACTTTTTCTTGCATAAAAAATTGATAAGCGGAAAGCGCGAAAGCGTGAGTTGGCTACATTCGATGAAAATCGACGAGCAGTGGGAATGCTGAACCCTATGCGCGACAAAAAATAAAGGCACGTACCGGGGGGGAGAAGGGACGACACCTGTGACCACGGCTTGTCCAGAAGATCGTCGAGGGTAAAACCTCCTACGAGTGGGCTGGAAAGTAAAAGTGACGAAGAAAAAAAAAAAAAAAAAATAAAATACCTGGCCACTTTTCGGCCAAAATCAATTTGATGCTAAAAACAAGTACGAAACACACACCTGGAGCCATGCTGTTGGCCAGGTTGACATCGTAACTGATCTTGCCTCCAAAAAGCCAATGTCCAAGGTATACCTGATTTTTTCTACTCTGTCTAGCTTTCGAATGATTTTGGCCAACTTTGAACCAATCAGTGAGGCCATACGTACACTGCTGTGTTTTCTCTCCGTATGCGTCCGCCCTCCCTCGGTAGAAATTCTTCTGTATTGACGTATAAACTCTGTACTCGTACGTCGTACGTAAAAGTACGTATATGCATGCATACATGCGTACGCTGGTTTCACTTTTTCTCCTTTGGGGTGTGCGATGTGCTTCAGTTAGTTGTTGTGTGTACTCTGCTGTTGTTTTCTATGTTCACAGGAGTCTTTTCAGCACTATGGACACGCGGCGTTTCGTCTGAATCACCCCGCGTCCAGGTGGTCTCAGGTTTGCTACGAGGTACGGCAAGATAATTTCGTGCCGAGCAGGCGGTTCCGCGAGGACGGTTTGGAAGCTTTAAAAATAAAGCTGTCAACGAGGAGGGGGCGCCACTCTTGGCGCTCCCGCCGTGCCGAAACAAACGAAGCATATTAATAGTGACTCTTTGCAGGTCCAAGTGGAGCCCGTTGTACCTACACTCTAAAGAAAACAAAACAATTCAGATTTTGGAGGCCATGTGGCACGCTTAAATCTTTAGGCGCATTCTTTTTTTGCAGGATTGTCATGGACATGACACCGCTCGTGGCGCGCGTTTTTAACTTGGTTTTAGCATGTGTCCCTGATTTTGGCATTTGCCTATATTTTTAGTTGATCTTCGTACTGCTGGTAAGGACGCAACCAATTAGCAAGGCTTATCGCAGTGACTGAGAATCGTCACGGGACGGGACGGGACATATTTGACTCGTTTGGCGGGGAAAAAGAATGTGAACGGGACGGTAAAATGAGGACAAAAAAAGTTGGCGGGGCGGGACGGGACGGGACAGCGGGTGCCAAATCTCTTGACGGGACGGGACGATAAATATATTTTTCTTCGGCGGGACGGGGCTGGAAATATTTTTTCCCACGGCGGGACGGGACGGTAATTTTCTTTTTCTTCGGTGGGGCGGGACGGTCAATATATTTTTCTTCTTTCCCGCCGCAAGGTCGGCGCGGTTGTGCGTGAAAATGTTCCCACACACTGCTGGTTCCGCGAAGGGAGCCGTCCCGACGCAGACGTGTTTTTCTCGACCCGCGCAGCCCAAGCCCCGAGAAATGCTGCCATATACACGGGCGACGTCTTCTGACTTCTTCCACCCCTGCCCCAAGGACTGTTGTTGCGTTGCCAGCTCATGGTGGATGTTCTGTTAACACTGTGTTACTGGTGGTTGTGGTTACTAATTAGGTGGAGGTTGTGGCGGCGGCGGTGGTGATTCTACTGCCGCTGCTGGTCGATCGACCCCGCCCGCGAGATAGGCATCCATGGCGTCCGTGCCGGTCACACCAAATATGTTAGGAGACAGCACTTTCACCCCTTGACAGTCAGCAACTTCGCATTGACATGCTGTGACTGACACCAAACTACTAGGTTATAATGTGTAACACTCGGCCCTACATCCTTGAAAAGAGCACGTTTTGCGTCCCGCTTGATGACATGTCTCCTGGCGTTTTTTTTTTGGTCCACACCACCAGCACTGGTGTGATCGTGAGTTGAGTGGTCTCTGCGATGTTTGTGTGTGGTGGCGAGCCTGTGGCAGGTGTTGTTGTGTTATGATACTCTGCCTTCAGTTGCGAGTGGAAATATGAAGTATCAAGATTTCTTAAAAAAAAAGAGTATAATAAACAACAACACCAGGTAGGTATACACTTACTACTAGGTAAACATTTTATTCTTTTTCGTAGATGGTAATATTTGTACTTACCTTTATTTGAAAGTATATAACTCAGTGATGCTGGAGTAGTCGGAACGGAGGAGCAGGAGCCGTTGGCGTGCGTGCGAAGGGCTGTATGGGGCATGTTGTACGCCGATGACGCAGGGATTGTCTCGAAGTCGGCTGAAGGGCTGGCGAAAATGATGACAGTCATCGTGACTGTCTTCGAAGCAGCAGGCCTTACGGTGTCGGAAAAGAAGACAGAGACTATGCTTCTACAAACGCCAGACCAGAAAACCCTCGCACCACCGCTCGTTATCGAAGCAGCTGGCCAGAGGTATAAGCAGACGGCCCAGTTCTTGTACCTAGGCGGCATTATCCACGAAATCGCTGACCTCTCGCTCGAAATCGACCGACGGATCTGTCTCATGCGAGCATGCCTCAAACGGTTTCGGCCCGGAGCTGTATCATAGGACGACCGCCCCCCTTAGCCTGAAAGTCCGAATGCTGAAGGCCGAGGTGATTGAGACCCTGCTGTACGAGTGTGTGACGTGGACCCTCAGAGCGCAACACTTTGCCAAGCTTCGAACTGCTCATCACCAAGTCCTGTTGCGAGTCATTGGCGTCCAGCGCCGACTTCGTACTGACCATGCCACCCTCTCGTACGCGAAGGCCCTCAAGATGACATGTTGCGAGAGCATCGAAACGACCATCCGCAAACGGCGTCTCTTCTTCGCGGGGGGGGTGGCACGCCAAAGCAAGGATCGATTACCCAGTCGGGTAATGTTCGGGACGATTGCTGGTGGGGAGAACCCGAGACCTGGCGGACAGGTTAAGACTTGGCATAGATGCATAGTCGAAGACCTTAGGGAGTTCCCAGCCACCAAAGGGTCAACGGATCTTGCTCCCTCGGTGTTTGGAGTTGAGACCGCACTGTGGCCCACTGCTGCATAAACGGGGGGTAAGTGGTACCGGGGGATCCCAGAAGCAGCCGAACGGTTCATGGTGAGGTGGCACGAGGCTGAGGCTGAGCTGAGCAGGCAGCGCCGCGCATCCACCGTGGGTGGTGTCCAAGGGAATGGGGGGAGGGAGGGGCAACAAGAGGAGTAGCAGAAAACCCGACCAAGGGAATGCGGAGAGGTGGGGGAAGAGGAGTAGAAGAGAAACTGCAGTGGACGAAAGTAGGATTGAGATGGCAGATAGGGTAGCCAGGTACCGGGCAGCTGGTTCGAACGTGGTCTTCCGTTCTTTGTCTTCCTGTTGATTTTGTTTATTTTTGTTTCATTTTATTTTTTCTTTGCGCTGACCCTATGTGATTTTCATTATATTTAGTTTCTCTTCCTTTCTCCGATTGATAAACCTTACTGAAGGAGTCGTGTGGCGTGGTAGGTGGATGGCGAGCCTGCTTTGCTTGTTTCGTATTGTCTGACGCCGAGGGGCCGGGCATAGTTGACGAACGCTGGACGATGGTAGCAGACAGCGTAGCAAGGTACCAGGCGGGCCAGCAGCGAGACCCTGGCTGTGCTACTCGTACCATAAACTGCTGCCGCTACCTGGACCATGCTTGTGCTTTGTTTGGTTAGCCTGTTATTTTTCCCTTGGTTCTTAGTGTTAACTCTGTTGACGACTATTAATAGTGGTGTTTTCTTCTTTTTCCTTTGTTTTTTCTATTAATAGCTCCTTCTTTTCAAGTGTCTGCCAAATCCCCTGCGGGGGGGGTACGATTATTTGTTGCTATATTCATATACCAGGTATACATTTGTTTCTTTTTCTCTTTCGAATTGTCTTCTTTGTTTTTGTTTTTTTCTTTGTCTCTTTGTTTCGTTTCGTTTCTCTAGGTCATGGAATGTGTATGTCGTGCCTGTCGTACGCCGTATGATGACATGGCATTGCATTGCATACGTGGCAACGAAGTATCTCTGTGGCGTAGATTTATGACCACATAACTTGTACTGGTATCTCTCTTGGATTGAAGAATCGGCACGGACACTGGTTGTGCTGGATGTCGACGCGTAGAAAGAACGGTTTAATGTGAAGAAAACAACAACAACAACGGACACTGGTTGTGCTGGATGTCGACAGGTAGAAAGAACGGTTTAATGTGAAGAAAACAACAACAACAACAACAACAACATATAAAAACAAGTCATCAACCAGCTGCTGATCAACACCGCCAGCACAGCTTTTTTAGCTAAAATAAAAATAGTAAATGTGGTGCACAGCAATTTCATACTACTGCAGGTATTATGTAAGATGAAGACGACGAATAACGTCATCTGTGAGTTCGACTTGTTAATAATGGAATAGTCGATACCCAATTTTGCAAGCTGGGTAATACGCCCACTACTATTGTATGATACGTATTTCATTTATAGATGGGAGTTGTGCACAAAGTTTTGACAACGCATGTATTTATATAGGAATTACGATCGAACAACTCTAAATTTCATTATTAATTTCGTTGGTTTAATGTGAAGAGAACAACAACAACAACAACAACAACATAAAAAAACAAGTCATCAACCAGCTGCTGATCAACACCGCCAGCACAGCTTTTTTAGCTAAAATAAAAATAGTAAATGTGGTGCACAGCAATTTCATACTACTGCAGGTATTATGTAAGATGAAGACGACGAATAACGTCGTCTGTGAGTTCGACTTGTTAATAATGGAATAGTCGATACCCAATTTTGCAAGCTGGGTAATACGCCCACTACTATTGTATGATACGTATTTCATTTATAGATGGGAGTTGTGCACAAAGTTTTGACAACACCTGTATTTATATTTATTTTTATTTTTTTTTTTTTTTTTATCATCACTTTTACTTTCCAGCCCACTCGTGGGAGGTTTTACCCTCGACGATCTTCTGGACAAGCCGTGGTCACAGGTGTCGTCCCTTCTCCCCCCCGGTACGTGCCTTTAGTTTTTATCGCGCATAGGGTTCAGCATTCCCACTGCTCGTCGATTTTCATCGAATGTACAGCTAACTCACGCTCTCGCGCTTTCCGCTAATCAATTTTATGCAAGAAAAAGTCCCTATGAGCATGCGCACTCGGTGAGACTCGAACTCACGAAATTGATCTTGATAGGCTCGCGGACCACCTACCAAGCCACCGGGGACGCCGGTATAGGAATTACGATCGAACAACTCTAAATTTCATTATTAATTTCGTCGGTTTAATGTGAAGAAAACAACAACAACAACAACATATAGTCCCCTTTTTCCTTTTCGTATCTTTCCCCTTGCACGTCCCTTTTGGCTCATGCTCGGGGTAAGTATGTATGTGTCTGAGCTTTGGCTTCCCATTTTAATTATTTATTTGGGATTCTTCCCCTTTTCTTTTTCTTTTTTTTCTTGTTCTTTTTCTGTTTGGTTTTTTCGTTGCTTCTCTTTCTTCATGGTGTATTTTGGTTGCTGGCGTATGTATGTATGTTGTGTCGGCCGCACCTAGTGCGAAGGCATGGTATTACGTAGGCTATTAATGCATCACGGTGTGTTATCTCTGTGTCGTAGTCTGTGACCACAGAGCTCGTATCTTTCTAGGGTGAAGAATCAGCACGGACACTGGGCTTGCTGGATGTCGACGAGTAGAAGAACGGTTTAATGTGAAGAACACACACACACACACACACATATAAAAACAAGTCATCAACCAGCTGCTGATCAACACCGCCAGCGCAGCTTTTTTAGCTAAAATAAAAATAGTAAATGTGGTGCACAGCAATTTCATACTACTGCAGGTATTATGTAAGATGAAGACGACGAATAACGTCATCTGTGAGTTCGACTTGTTAATAATGGAATAGTCGATACCCAATTTTGCAAGCTGGGTAATACGCCCACTACTATTGTATGATACGTATTTCATTTATAGATGGGAGTTGTGCACAAAGTTTTGACAACACATGTATTTATATAGGAATTACGATCGAACAACTCTAAATTTCATTATTAATTTCGTAATTTGTGGTGGAAATGGATGAGAACAGACGACCACGTACTGCTGTACGTTTCTTGTAGGTGAAGAGACAAATTATGTCCGCCGGAGGCGGTGTCACGACGGGACGGAACGATAATTTCCTACGGGGGAGGTTTTATCGGCGGGACGGGACGGTAAATGTTCGGTGCCATGGCGGGACGGCACGGTAATTTCCAACGGGAGAGATTTGATAGGCGGGGCAGGACGGTAAGTGACGACGGTCAGGGATTATGTCGGCGGGACGGGACGGGACCATTTTTACGGCGGTTTTACCGTCCCGTCCCGTCCCGTCCCGTCCCGCCGTTACCGCCATTACCGTCCCGCCGAAACCGTGATAAGCCTTGCCAATTGGGGCCCATCCTATCCAGAACTTTTTTTTTTCAATTTGATTTATTTTTCTAATTTAATTTGCATCTCCTGTACGCAACAGCAGTGAATCCCCAAGCCAGCATTCTCAATCCAAATTAAAGAACTTCAATTTGATTGAAAAAGTCTTTTGGGGGGCTTTTTCGTGTGATTATGTCAGTTTTGATTGGAAGTTGGCAGTTGATCAGCCTCGATGTAGCATGTTCACTGTGGGTCAAAACCCTGGGGTGATACTTGGTTGATTCGGTGACCACGATCGAGGCGATGAAATGCGAACCTCAACGAGAGGCGACCGGAGCAATGGCCGCGCCCACGCCCACAGACTATAGGACATCGTACCCCGGCGGTGGCGCCCTAAAATGAATCCGGGCGGCGGCAAGCATTTTTTTTTCGGTCTGCTCGATCGGCCAACCATCACGAAAACTGAGCAGACGAGCATAAAAACAGACGGTACGCTCGAGACTTCGATAGCCGCATCATCGGTGCTGTTCTGTACGTGGCGCTTGAGTACTTGCTTACTCCGCCCGCCGAAGACACTTTGAGAGTGATAGCGTCCGATCCTGCGCCACCAAAACGAAAAAGAGGCTGGTGGCGCGTGCGCGACAACGCGACAACGCGAGCCTTCGCTCTCGTCTACGCTCGTCGCTGTCGGCTGGTCGTTGTGTGACGCGGTGCGGTTTTCAAAGTTATTCCGACTTCTTTCAGTTGGACAATTATTACGTCGCTCCCGATTTTTTTTTTTTTTTTTTTTCATCATCACTTTTACTTTCCAGCCCACTCGTAGGAGTTTTTACCCTTGACGATCTTCTGGACAAGCCGTGGTCACAGGTGTCGTCCCTTCTCCCCCCCGGCACGTGCCTTTAGTTTTTATCGCGCATAGGGTTCAGCATTCCCACTGCTCGTCGATTTTCCTCGAATGTACGGCTAACTCACGCTCTCGCGCTTTCCGCTAATCAATTTTATGCAAGAAAAAGTTCCTACGAGCATGCACTCGATGAGACTCGAGCTCACGAAATTGATCTTGATAGGCTCGCGGACCACCTACCAAGCCACCGGGGTTGGTCCCCCGTACGTACTATCTATTGTTGAAAGTTTTTCACTATTTTGGCGTCCCGTCGGCCGAAACACGAAAAACACATCGATCGCAGGTTACACTATTTATTAGTACCCATTCTGGAGGGCTAGATGGCGGGCGGGGCTGTCTAAAACCAAGTATATTCGAGCTTGACTAAAGCATACTGGTACGGCGGTACTACGGGTGCAATGATCGATGCATATACTCGAACATACGACTCGTACTGCTTCAAGGAAACTCTATAAATAGCCCTTATATATGCATATATTAGTGTTTGCGTTAGAACGTGTGAAAGAGTGGGATTCGGATCCGCGTGCTCCCCTGTCTCTTCCGGTATTCCATGTCTCCCGGCCGAACTCGAAGCAGTCCTCTCTCCAATGTCTCAAACCCCTACAAGCCTTGCAGTACGTCCTTCACCTATTTCGATAGGGTCTTGTGTTCTCGTTGTTCAAAGGTGGTGGTGTGGACATATTTAGTTTTGAAAAACGCGATATTTCCCCCCCAAGATGGAAGTGAAATACTTTCCATAGAACGCGCTCGCTTGTACCTACTATTAATACCACCAAAACAATAGAGGAATATCGAAGCTCGGAGGGCCAGTGATCACCTTGTCCCGCTCAGTCGAGGATGAACCCGAAGAGGCGTCCAGAAGCCCAGTTGACACGAAGAGTAGTAGGAGTGCAGCCATGGCCCGAAGAGGCGTCGTCTCAATCATTGGTGGACCCAGCAGTAGCAGCAGCAGTGGCGGTGTTGCCGCGGGTCTCCTTGAAAAAGGGTTTAATGATATAATAGTACCTCCTTAGGTTTGAGGTACAAATTAATGTACCTGTTTACACTTTGTATAGTACGACGTCTGAGAGTGCTAAATGCACACTGTTGTTTAGTTTAGTCTCGCCGCATTTTTTTTGTCCAAGGGGATACGTTTCCCGTGAACGAACATGCCAATAAAAAATTATGAAACCTGTACAAACCCAAGACGAAAGGCAAATTTTATACGTCACGGGACAGCTTACGCGGACTTTAATTGCGCGCCGCGCAATGTATGCAAAACCCCTGTTTTGGCAGATACTGGAGCGATGTATAGTCATAGACCACTTGCAATAAGACCAAAAAAAAAAAAAAAAACGGTGTGGGGGGGAGGCTGATTTTCACAGTATTTCAGTGCTGAAAAGGGCAATGGTTCGATACATGCCGGATTCGTGTATTTTTTTTTTTTTTTTCCCACGGCCGATTGTGTCCTCTCTCACGGTTCGCGATCGTGTAACCTATTCGACAAGAGTGTTACACGTAGACGTGGACATCACTACGTGATGCCTGCCTGTCTGACCCCGCCACGCAGACCTACAGTGCTATCCATCTTGCGTAATGCACCTGGAGTCTGACACGCGTTGTCTGCTCTTGCTTCTGCCACTGCTGTAGCGACAATACACAGCAGTAGTAACCTATAACTTGAGCTCGCTCGAGAGTAGCAGCAGCTTGAACCTGCTTCGGTTCCACACGAGGCCAGCACCTGTAGTAGAGAAGCTACTGGTGCCGTCGCGGTATCGCCCGCTCAGTGACCGGCAACACGAGGACGAGGACAGCAGTACAGCATGTCATAGCGCATCGGCCATGACGCTCAGCCTGGACTACTTGCAGTTGGTGCGAGACCTCTCGTGGGAAACAGTATACGAACACTTCGTGATACACACCTGTCGGTACGATGGAGCTCGTAGTCGTGACTGCTATTAAAACGACACTCAATGTGGCGGACGCAGCGAACTTTCTTCTGCGGCAAGTGTTTCTCCAGGGCTCCAGCTGCTCGAACAAAACCCAACGTGCGTGCGACTGCTGCTGTGTTCATTTCTCCCATCTGGTCAACTTATCACCCCCTTCAGCATACATCCCGACGAGGATAATGGAAAACTCACAAAATTATCCCTTTGGCCGGAAATATATTTTTGTGGTCGTGATATCTTACATAATCAAATTGTGTACCTGGTATAGCGACAATTATCCTTTTGGTTAGGCCTGGTGTACCAAACCTCAACGAGTTGCTCTTGTACCATGCATCGCAGTAAGCATCGTTGCATCTGTAGGTTGCCATTCTGCCACGCCAGCGGTGGAGAAGCTACTGTCAGAGTGCCCGCAAGCAAACAAGAGGAATGGCTTACTGTGCTTGGACGAGATGGCGAGCCATGCCTCACGAAGGACCCGAGGATATCTTTGGCACACTTCACCGCCGACAACCTCGTGGGAAGCATTGAAGGGACTGGGATATGCGCTACTGTTGTCGTGCGACCCGCACCTGATGCAAGCCCCTCGCAGAGTAACTCACAGATAGAGGAGCAAGCCAAAGGAGCGCTTGTGCTGTTGCTGAGAGCCCAGGCCGAGAACAAATGTCTTCGCGCAAAATTGTTGGAGGCAATCAACATGAGGCGGGACGTTGACATCAAATGCCAGCAGCTTCAGGGCAGAGTTGAGGAGTTGGCAGAGAGTGCACGCGCCAAGACCGTGAAGGAGGAGGGGGTGCAGTCTCCTACGAGGAATGTAGTTGACTTCAACATCCTTGACGGATTGTCCGACGTTACAGCAAAGAGTCTCTGCGGCCTCAAAAGCTTAGGTTCTCTGGAGGTGAGTGTACACGGCGCGACTTGGCCTTTTGTTTGTATGTCATCCACATCAGTATTATACCCACAGATGGTCGTGTATTCTTTTGTTTATTTGTACTAATCGACCGCCGACACATGGCGCCACTCAAATTTCAGTACGAGTATGTACAAGTATGCACTCTGTTGTCGATTGATGTATGTACCGCAAACAAATGCACTATTAATCAAACTCGGAGATGCTAGCTAGGCCTTCGTCGTACACACTGGATACGACAGACACAACTACACACGCCAGTAACGAAGTAAATCGCAGGTGTACCAGGGACCCCCACAAATAGCGTGCGATATGACATTGTCCTGTTAGTATCGGGCACGATTACGCACGTACGATTCACTTGCGCCGACAACAAAATATCGAAAGCGTTTTAGATTTTTAGTGTCTAACACCGACTTCAAATTAAAATTATGATATCCCGGCGCGGCTGCTGGTTTGCTGTTTTTTTAGGAACCTTATGGTTCAGTGCAATGCCGTCCCAGTAGATGCATTCCGGTTCGACGCAGGTGGGCGCTGTGCGATGCGCGCGAAACGGTGTTCACCGTGTTTAGTGTTTAGTGCTGTTTCACGTGGTTCGATGTCGTTAATCAAGGGCGGCTATCATCTTCACCGCACCGTATCCGCGCCGTAGTCAGTTACTTACTCTGGTAGAACTTAGTCCGACGGTGCCGTCCGTCGTGAATCGTCAGCGTTCGAACGGCGAGGTGCTTCACGGTGCGGTTCATGGCAAGTGCTTATCGTACTGCGCGGTGAGGCGATAATATCTTTATGTGAGGGGAACGACACTGGTGATGCACGACAGTGCGGATCGTTGAAACCGCGCCCAACCGCGCATCTCATTGACAAACGTTTGCGCTGTGAAACAGTGTAGTATATAGTACGTAGCATCAAGTAGAGTAGTATACAGCATATGTACCTGTAACATGATGTATGTACATGAAGTATCTAGATACCACAACGTATGTACGTACTGCTCGTACAACGTGCCCTACTCGACCACGCTTTGGGGTATCAACCAATGCGGTATAGCTGTCACATGTTAATACGTTTTGTAATGCCTGCGATATACAATTGGGTAGGGTTAGGGCATATATCTGTCATAAAATGTCGCCCTTTTATGTTTGTTGCACGTCCCCTTGTCTTCCTATTGCATGCATCCGTTTTTTGTGTTGGTTGTGCGTCGTTTGACTGATTGGTACACTTCCCCTTGTGTCCCTTCATGAATCTGCCCTTCTTCATTGTTTGTGTCACCGTAGCGGTTATATGCGTTCGTCAACCATGGGGGGGCCGCGGACAATCTGGTACCCTACCGCGGGTCTGACACAATGCTGGGGGGCGTGAAGGTCGATGGAACTAGGCCGCAACAACGCAAGAAGAAACTAGGAGGGTTGAATGGCCTCTTTATGGCCCTGTTCGTGCTGCGGACGGCGTCGTCGTTACGGGTTACGTCGACACTATTCGGCGTAAGCGAGTCGACTGGGGGGAGGGCATTCACTACCTGGATTAATTTTTTGCGTGGGGCCCTTCGACCTATGGTGCGTCTGCCGCTTCTGGACGAAATAGAGGTGACGGCACCGCCAAACTTTGTTGAGAAGGGCCTTTCCAGGGTAGCCATAGTCCTTGACGCCACAGAGACCCCCGTAGACAAAGTGTGGCAGACGGACGCCGCTTGGGCCACATGGTCAAACTACAAGGGGAAGTCAACATGTAAAGTATTGATTGGCATTACGCCAGGGGGGTCTATCTGTTTTATATCCAAAGCGTTCGCCGGGCGCGTGAGTGATGAGAACTTGGTGAAAGAGTCTGGAATAATTGACAGGTTAGTTGAAATGGGGCTACCTGGCAAGGGCATGCATGTAATGGCAGACAGAGGATTCAACGCCATAGCACCGTTGTTATTGAAGAACAACATCCACTACGTCGCACCCCCCCAGTAAGCGCAAAGACGAGGAGCAGTTCAGGAGAGAAGACGCCACTGTTACTCGAGATGTTGCAAACCTACGCATTCACGTAGAACGAGCGATCGGGGCCATGAAGCAGTGGACCATCCTGGACAGGAAGTTTGACTCGCAGCAGTTTGACGTCATTAGTTCATGCTACGATATTTGCGGAAGCCTCGTGAACATGACGCATCAACCATTCGCGACCAAGTAGTAAACCAGTGCACATGGGGTTCGGTCCCCTGACTGTTTAGGTGTGCATAAATCAAGAACGCTTGTATTACGTAGTGCAGCTACGTGGTTGTTATTGGGATGTCCACTTGTACCTTCACATTTGGGCCTGGTTTTATTTAGTATGACATTGAAACGGGCTGCTTCCGGGCGCCATCCGATCGCCCGCGGACGCCCCCTCTAGGTTCCTGCCGCCGCCGTTCCCCCCTCCAATCCCACACAGGCCCCCTCCCCTCCCCCTCGGCCGACCCCCCCCCCAACCCCCCGGCCATGTACTCGGATTCCCCGTCGAAAGAATGGGCAACGAAGCCAAACTTGGCGAGCGGAGAGCGTGTCTATTTGTCGCCGTTGTGACTTGTAATTATCACGATTCCTGTAGTGTTCACTCGCAGAGCGTTCGACTCTGGTGTTCAGCAGCGTGTGCCGACCCCCGCACCCCCACTTTTAATGAAATGATGTTGGTGGCTCGTCGTGTGTCAACGTAGCAAGGCGGAGTTCGGGCGATAGGGTGGAAATCTTGCCGTATAAATATTAACATAATTTTGTTTGGTACGACATGTGTACCACTTGCCATTAGGCTGTCACTGTTGTTGCAGCGTACCACTTCAAAGTGACGTTCTAGTCCTGGGCTGTGTCTGATGTGGTCGTCACCATGCAAATACGTGCTGGTCGACACACACCAATATTGTACAGCACGTATTCGTTCCATCATTTAATTCTACGTTGTTTATATAAATAGATTGAACGCATCTCCTCTGCCTACAATGTATTCCTTTCGTGCACCACAGTGTACGATTACACAGTACCCAAACGTGTACGAATGACATGTGTGAAGCATCCCCGGCGTTCGCTCCGGATTGCACTCTAGTTCCCTTCCCGGGCGTGAAGGGAGGGGGGGGGGGGGTAGGGGAGGGGGTGGCGTATTTGTTTTACTTGCGAAGGGGGACTGTACTTCCTGTCGACTATCGTATCAATAGTCACGGATGATAGCGCCCCGGGCCGCACCCTCCCCCCACCCCCTCTCCTTTCGTTCAATCCACTGGTCAATTTGAACGAACGCTTGCAAGCCCCCCCCCCCCTGTTAATCTTATAGTGCTTGAAATGTGGCACACGTCTACTGTGAGCGCCTGTCAACCCTTCAACGACGGCGTGGTTTATGTTGTTATTAATGAGTTGGCCAGATAACTTGAGTTCTATTTTCGACGAAATATTGCAAGCCCGCGCTGTTTCTTGTTAGAATTAGGCCAATGTTGCACACGTCTATTGCGAGCGCCTTCGAACACGTGGACGACGCCGTGTTCTTCTGTTTTGTATGAGGCAGCCCGAAAAGTTGTCATTTCGTTGGGTTTCGACCGGTGCTTGTGCCTGTAATTTAAAAGAATCCGCCGAGAAAAAAAACGCAGGAACACTACACCTCGTTCGCTGACTTGGCGGCAGGGGCTCACGAAAGTCGTGTACAGTGCCACATTTGGATACGAACCATTCTGTCAAAGATTGCGTGACCATTGTGACTTTTTGCGCAGCCAAGACAGGTAGTTTGTTTTGGGGCAGTGTGATTCCCAGTGCTTCAAGTGGTTTGTACTTCACCTACCGCACAATATTGGCCCTGCGCCTACCCATCTTTGAATATTTGCGATTGACCTTAAACAAAACAACGAAAATACCTGCTTCCCTCGCGAACGCGGGGGCGTGGTACCGACCGGAGACATGGACCGTTGGTTCTCGGGGAACGCTTTCGCCGCCGTGGCCCGTTGTTTGTCGGGACACGCTTTCGCCGCTGTGGTCTAAACAAAAATAAAAAAATGTCCTTGTCACCCCATGTTTCCTAGTGGCGGTCAGCGAGAAACTAAATCTGTGCCGACGTAGTGGACATTTCGAGCTGCTTTCAGGATGGTCCATTATTTCGGGGTATTCCACATACAGTAGAACCAGCTCATCGTGTTATTATATGTGCGCCAAACCAGCAAGAAACCTTTCCTTTGCCATGGTGTACACGCTGGTCAAATTTGTATACGACCTTCCCGGTTAGCCGCACCTCATGTTCCGACAATCCCACCCAGATCCATCCGTAAAGTGCCCGGTGTAAAAAAAATGACGTGCTCTCTGTCTAACAGTCCATTCATACATTGTGTTTTGCGACGCGACTTTTTCGATCGACGACGCCGTGTCATGTGGAACATTCTACGTGAGATATAGGTCTAGCCCTCTCTCATCAACCAATCTAAACGAAGAGAAAAAAAAACGTGTGAATACATCGCATGCACCGTACCACAGCAGTACCCATGCCGAAGGGTACTAAGGCCACCGTGCTATGCCACCCCCCCCACCATTTACAATGACCCACAGTTGGACCACGAACCGAGGCACACCATGCAATACGAGGCACCTGCCTGGTCTCAACTCCTGTAACGATCATTTCACCTACGCCAAACGCTGAAGGCGAAGGGTGTCATTATCAACGACGGTGCGAAAAGGGTTCCCGCGGACAACTTGCAAATCACGCAGGTTGTGTGCGCATTGATGGGGTAATGTTCTTAGCTTTTTTTTCCCCCTGTGTTTATCCATCGGTCACCAATAACATTGAAGGAAAGCGTCAACGTGTATAGAACGTGAATATTTCAGTAAATCGCGTGCACTACAGCAAGGGAGCGGCAGCAACTTGCCCTGGCAAACCATACCTCTTTAAACCACACGGACCTGCTCCAGGGACACAACCACGGTTTACTTCTCAAGTGCCCCCGCCTAAGGAGTCGCGACTCAAAAAAATATGTACGCAAACACATTACAGCTTCATCAAAAACACTAGGAAGCTCTCAGCGCGCAGGGCGTGTCGTGAGTGCACCAGGTTGCGTTTTGCCGACACTACCGTTTTGTTGAATGGACCATCAACAAAACTATCCGCAACAGATCAGACCGAAGGTTGGGCGTTCAGACGAGGAGCATACACAAATATATGTATATAATATATATACCATTACTGGCCCTGGCCTACGGGCGTCTCGAAAAACCAGAATCAAAGGCCCTAAAATATTGACGAGGAAAGGGTACTAGATTACCAGTACGTCGCCTCCGAAAAAAAGGAAATTATTAGATTGCAAGCGTTGTTTGACGAAAGAAATGGAATGTTTGTATTCTCGGTGAAATTTCTGCTGTACGAGTAAGCAATTCCCAAAATAATGCCAACCTATTGGAATGCACCCTCAAAAAATAACTTGTCGATGTAGAGTATACGCAAGCCTCACGTACCCCAAGACGAGTCGGACATCAACGTACTATTGGCGGGAATACATCAATGCATACATCAGAAAAAGCACTGTCCAACTTATCTCCTTCCTTCGTCGTGCGTTCGTATTCCTTCCTCTCCCCGTCCACGAAAGCATGCAAGGTTTCCAATTGCGAACGGTCGATAGTTGCCCCCTCGTCAAACACACTTTTGGCGGCGGACCACATGCCCAATGCGGGATGCGAGTTGTACAAATCAGCACGATCCATCGCCACTACCCCCCTCGTAAGGACGGCCTCGTCTGGACCCCCTGATAACCGGTGGGTTTTCGGGTCCCTCAACGTCCTCATGCTCTTAACGATTGTCTCCATCGGCTTGTCGTGCATGATGTCGTTCCCCTTGCCACGCCCTGCCCCACAGTGGTTAAGAACCCACTGGCACGCGACACTCGTCGGCGACAGCGGGTTCCAATTACTTAGCTCCACCTCCGTCAGCTGTAGTAAGCGCGTCAGTTGCAATAACTGACACACGTGATGGCACCCGCCCCCCGACCCCGACTGGCATTGGCAAGAAGCACGTACAACCCTCGTGGCCACGTAGCGACACGTCGCGACCTCTTGACCTTCCTCTTCACCATCTGTGTTGTCTATCTCCCTGACCCTCTCCACGTGCAACGCAGCGGTGACTTCGTACTGCACGGATCTCATGGACCCACTTGCCCTGTGATTGTTTACGCGCGACAACGTATATGTGCAGAAGGCCATAAACAAACATGGACGTGTAATATTTATTCGAAGTGATAATTGAGCGTTTCGGCAAAAAAAAAAAAACTAAAAAAAAAAAAACGCTCAGGGTCAGGGTTTGTCGAAGTCTCGCCGCGTGAAAGACGTTGATGGCTGTTTTTTTTTTTTTGCTGATTGGATTTGTTTTTGCCATACGATTTAGATTGGCCCAGGGACTCATATTCATTCTTCAAGTCATAACTATGCAATGCCGAGTAGTCGGGAGGAAGACAGCATATCGGTGAAATCAGCCAGTCACAGCGCGTTTGCACGTGCTCTCTGACGTCGCCTTCGATAATTTCTTCAACTCACAACAGACGTATATAAAATCAACTCAACCCACCGCGCTTCATGTAGAGGCTTATCACAAAACAAATACAATCCGTTTTTATTTGAGGCGGAATCACAGATAATATTGGCGAAAACACAGCAATAGCAGCAACACATCAGCAGCAGAACAACAGAGACACACGTGATCCCAGCTCGCATCGGAATGCACGAGTGCGACAGCACGGCTGCCAGCCGCCCTCCCACAGCCACACACTAGTGGCAGAAGACGTCAATCCCCGGTTCACCGCAACATTCCGGACATGGAACTCGGTTTCCTTAACAAGCAATATTCTGGGCCTGACGGTCAGCTGGGTGGGCGCATAGGTAACGTTTCGGTGTGTCTTAATTTTCTAGTATGTGGTGCATGCAGAGAGTACGTTGTTGAGTACGTGGTGTTTGTATCACTTGAGAGTATAACGTGTGAAGTAGCTGTGTACAACGCAGAAGACATTATTTCGCTCGTCAATAAATACCGTCGGTGACGCCCAACTTCACCCATGCCATAAGTGACAGAATATGCCGCTTCTCAATACATAATATGGTGCTTCTACTACTTATGCTGTATCGCCAATGGACACGATATGGGAGGGTTCAGCACGAACAACATCTTCCCAGTGCCACCCTTGTCGGTGCTGTCTTTGCTCTTGGTTGGGAGACGTCAAGATTTAAACAGCGTAGGAGGTGGTATCCTACAATGTGGGGGTGGTATATATTAATCAACGTCACCTGCAATCCCGATCACCAAAGAAATACGGGTGTATCCACGCGGTTGTTGCGATTTTTGGTCAGAAATTTGCACACGCCATTCAAAGTAGTAAGTCATATGTAACTGCAACTGCGCCTCTTTATTATTATCCCTTTTACATCCCGTTGTCGCCAAACATACATTTCTACATTTACAAATATCGTCCTAACTCGTGAACACAAAAAAAGTAAAACACAAGAGGTGTACGTGCCATTACATTTGCAATACTACTGATTCAAACGTGTCACAATTTCATGTGAAAAATCCGGATAAACCGCGTGGATTTTCCCTCGTAACCTCGTTTTCAGCCTCCGGGCCAATGTATCAGCCTCTGGGCCAATCCAGCTTGTATGCTCAGGGTTACGGGCCGCAAAACAGGGTTTTACCCTGCGCGACGAAGCTGCCCTGGGTAATGGTAATGGCACAGAGCACAGGTAGTAAAGGATGTCTGTACCCTCACGCAAGCAGCCGGGGAACGACACTGCCTCGCCGCCATAGCTTAGGGCGGCAAGGCGTGCTATCTCCTCGAACCAATCGTCGTTTGATTCGTGATTTTGGCGGCGAGCAAGTACAGAGTAGCTTCGGCAATCTCAGCAGGCGGGTAGGCGGAGCATGCATCATATATCTGTTGAAAAAAATGAAGACAATCGACCTAGCATCCTCACGCCGCGTGACGGTGAGGAGGGCGGTGATGGCGTACAAGGTACGCGGGGCGGACGACCACTCGCCTACGCGTTGGGGCAACCGGGCGCACCTCCTCCTCCTCGAGTCGGCGGTTGGTTGTGATGGGGCTACAAGTACTACTGCTGTAATCGCAGCAGGAGAGGCGAAGTGGGCACTAGCAGCTCGATAAATAGAAGCACTTCACGTTGCACACGAAAACGCAGACACGCAACCTCGAGCTGGGCCGCGGCTCGGAGGACAGCGACGGTGGAGATAGTGTCATAATGATGGAGGAGAGGGAGACGGGTCGGAGCGAAAGGGGGTGGAACACGCGGCGGTCGACTGCCCGATGCTCGAATCTTGCTGTGACAAGTGGGAAAGCTTGAACGCAGGTCCACGTCGTTTGAATTCCTCTTCCCCCCTGGGTAATTTAGGTTGTGTTTTTTACCTAGTCCTGGAAGCACCAACCACGAGCACACACCCTAAGCACCCCACCATGCGAAAAGATTTCCTCTTATTTTTGGTTCCGAAGCGCTCGATCACCAAGTATGCGATCGATGTTGTTCATAGACACAATAACCGATGCCGGAAACCTGGAAACACCAACGGGTCATTGTTTGCCTAAAAATGTGTGAGAAGCCCGGCGAAGCTGCCATTCCCTTGCAGAGGCCCCCTTCCAGGGATCCATCCGCACGTATACAGACATACCTAAATTGTCCATATTGGCCTGACCAATAAAGCATAATAATAGTCGGGGCCAGATCAAAAAAAACGGTGTGGAGGCTGGGGTACAAAGGAGGCGTGTAATGTACGAATCGAAAATACCTGCAATGGTATAGAAACTTCAGCTTTGCCTATCGCTATTCTCAGCGTGTTCGGGCAACTCACATGAATCGCAACCACAGCAGACCGCCATTGGCGCTGCACGGAACACCGTTGAGCCCGCCAAGAGCCCCAAAATCCAGCACTCGTTGCAACCCCCGGTAGAGCACACGACCTGTCGATCCTTTGAGCGAACCTTCTTCTGTGAGCCATCTGATGATGATGTTGTCGCCAAACTCCGGCAGCTTCCCCCGAAGAGCTTCCCACTCAAGCCATGCCGTTTCCGGTCCCGGAAAGGTTACTGGTTGCTGGGTCGACGGAGTAGGAAGCACTGGGTGGCGAAAGGCTATAGGGCTGTTTTCGAGACCAGCCTCACGCACCACTTCCACGCAAGTCTTTGCCAGGGTCACCAGTTGAGCCTTTAGGAACTTGCTCACGCCCGACATCTCCAAGCACCTAAACGCCTGCCATTCAAGACAAAGGTAGGGTCCGTTCGTTTTATTTAGTTTTCAAGTTGCTTCCTCGCCCCCGTTAGAACCGGCCCTAACCTAGCATTATGATTGCCTTCGGTCCACGTAGAGTACTAACCCCACCGACATGAACCGTATATCTACTAATAGTTTCTGTTCAAGTAGGCTATACGACCACATGCCATAAATACCTCACGCACACGGCCTGCATGCATTTCGTTCTCAGTATTTGTTTTACGCATACTGTAAGTAATACCTTCACAGCGTTGTCACTGACCGATAAAAATTCGCGCAGTGCATCAACCGTCCACGTTGAGTAGTCCATGTCGGGGTCAGGGAGGCTCCCAAACCCGCCGGTCCGCTTATAGTTGTTTCCGGTTGCGCCCCCGAGGGGGGGCGCCCGTTTCCTCCCCTGACTCGCGTTTCGTCTGGGGTCAGACGACAAGAGCCCACCCGGCAAGCCCTCCGTGCTCACGCCGACCGAATTACTCCATGGCTTGCGCGTGTTAGGACAAATTAGTTGATCTGCTATCAGTCTCGCCTCCATGGGCGACGCGAGGGTACCTGCATGAGTAAGACAAGTGGTTCGCAGGGGGACCGCGCCAACATCGTGAGTCTATCACACAAGTCATTGTGGCAAGAGTATGTTGCTGGGGTTGATCCACCATGACTTTCATTTATGTGACTTTCAACCCGCTTACTCCGTACATTTAATACGTGACAATATACTTTGCGTATCAAATAGCAGGTCCTGGTGTACACCAAGCGCGACACACATGTCCGCCAACGACGGTCATCATTTGTTCAATCAAGTGGGGTCTACAGCAGTCCACCAGTGAACCCTACACAATCGACGTAAAGTCTTCCATGTCGACTCTGAGGAGGCGGTTGACCAGGCCTCATCCGACGGCATCCAGTCGCAACAGCAGTAGTGCAGTACGAGGTAGGCCACCAAAGACGTACGAGTATGTGTTGTAATTGGGTCATAGGCGAGGCGAATATGCTTATTCGGGTGTTATAACCGGATACCAGGTGCTGGAGATCACAGCAAATGACTGAACCCAGAAGGACTAGAAAATAAATAAACACTCTGTACCAACACGTCGTGCACCTGTGTTCGTTGTGATGCCAGTAGACGAGACCACCCCAGACAGGTGCCGTTGTGCTCCAGTCAGCGGATCCCATACGATAGGATGGCAGAACATGTCTACCGAGGTCTTCAACTGCGGCAATACAACCCCGATTTCCAGTGATGATGTCGACTCCACCAGCGCCTGGGCAATTCCGACTGTGTTGAGTACTGGCCCTTCAGGCATCGCGATGTCCATGGCGCGCATGGGCCCGACGTCTTTGAACTTGGTGTAGTCGTTCCCGGCAACACAAGCGTAATTCCGCAGCCTGGTCATCACGGCTTCCTCGTCACTCGACCACGTCCGCCCGACGTCGTCGCGGTTCTGCACACCATGCAACTGGCGCAAGAAGTCATGTCCAGTGCAGGAATAAGCAAAGACATCCGCCTGCGGGTGTAAGATGTGCGTCTGCAGGATGCATTGCCCGAATAGACCGCCTGCCTCCTGCTTGACATCCCAGAGTAAGGATCGTACACCCAGCACAACCAGGTCAGAGTCGTTCGCTCGCACAAAACACCGCTGCCCCTGTGTAGAGTAGAGGTCTTCCATGACTTTGAGTTGGGGGTCGGCTTCGAAGGGTGCCGTAATGCATTCCGCTCCAAGCGAATGCTTGAGCAGCTTCGATACTTTCGCTACTGTAACAGAAGTGAACCTGACCGCCCGCTTGGCGTGCCTTTCCAACTCCCGCCGATCGATCGGTGATTCTGTCTGCAGAGCCCCGCATGCGTCGAGAGCTTTCGCTCGGTCCCCAGACCGCGAGTTGGAAGTACGCGCCTTGCTCGGGGGTGTGTCGCCGTCGAAGACAACCACAACGTTCCACCCAGCTTCCGTCAACGCTTTCATTTCAGGCTGCATTCCCGACACCAACGCTCTAACATTGTCGTTGAGCGCAAACTCCACCGCTATAGCGCCGTTTGATGCCGATCGATGCATGCTAAAGTGCCCGTCGTATATAATAGTGCCCGCGCCATCGGTCAGGTCAACACGGTCAGACGCGATCGGCTTGAGCCGTCCTAAAAGACCACTCACTCCCATCGAACCTTTTCCAAGTGAAGTGGCCTGCGTGTCGCGAATGTTGCTTCCCATGTTCAAGAGGGGATATCACCTTCCCCAACACCGAAGGATCAACATCTGTTTTACGACAGCCAATCAGAGGTCAAGCGATATCGTCCAAAAAAAATTGTGTACGGGCTATTCGTTCACTCGGCCAAGGATGTCTCTGCACAACACAGAAGGGCAATTTCCGTTGTAGCCCTGCTTTATTTATCTTTGTGACTGCTGTTTGCTCCATAGATGACCACACGATCAATCTGCAAAGTGTGCGCATTGTGTGTGCACCGCCGGAAGGGCCAGACAGGGTGACATGCCATCGCCGTGTTTTGACATCCTCTAGTTGCCGAAGTCGCCTGGCAGTCCAATCCAAAAGTGCATCACCAGAATGTTACAAGCGGAAACGATGAAGAAATAAATAAAGTACGAGGAAGGACCAAAAACACACGAGTACGTCACACACTCACAGGCAACCGTGAGCCAACGACGACGGTCGGGGACAACAGCAGCAGCAGTCTACAGCAACCCAAGTACTACCTGACAGCATAAGACGGGTGCATCGTACCAGACATGGAGTAGACTTTTGTCCACCCTCCCTGTTTGTTACACACCGTGGGTAGGCTCGGTGGTTGTGTTGGCCTGCCGAGTCACGAATCCCTTTTTTCATGCCGGGAGAAGAAGGCATGTCATCTGACGAGTGAATACCCCTTCCCAGATCATCAAGGCGCCAGCCAATTATAGGTCGCTATTGGTAGTGCATGTTTAGGCTCAGGCTACTCATTCCGATCAATAACGGACACGCCTTTGAGCTTGTGTACATTGCACAACGCGGAGCAGGGCGGCCTCCGGCAACATTGTCCGTTCTCTCCCTTACTCGCGCTTGGTTCTGAGATTGCCACAACATGGGCCCTGTGGGTGTGCACGGTCGGAACGTGCATTCAGGGCGAAATGTCTTTGCCGTCTTCTCTCATCCTTTGGTTGTCGACATCGCCTGGCAGTCCAATCCAAAGTGCATCAGACATTTACAAGCGGAAACCATGAGCAAACTAATACAGCATACCAGTAATAGGACAGTATACACGAGTACGTAAATCAACTGCGGGAAAGCGTGAGCCAACGATGACGGTCGCCGACAACAGCAGTAGCAGTCGTCGTGTACCCAAGTACTGCCTTACAGAATGAGGCGGGTGCATCGTATCTTGCTTGGACTATACTTTTGCACACCCTCTCTATTCGAGACACACCGCGACTAGGCTCGGTGGTTGTCTTGGCCTGCCGGGTCTCGAATCCCCTTCTCAAACGGGAGAGGATTTAATATCATCTCGCGAGATGACACCCTTTCATTCATCGTAAAGACTCTATTATTGTTTGTGCATTTCTGGTCTCAGGCTATTTGTTCCTATCGACAATAGCCACGCCTTGTATACATTTCGGCTCGTGGAGCGGGGCGGCCTCCCGCTACTTCGTCCGTTTTGTTGTTTATTCGCGTTATGTTCCGAAGCAAACGTTATGAGATCGCCGCGACGTGTGCCCTGTGGGTGTGCACCGTCTGAACGGCCATACAGGGCGAAATGTCATTGTCGCCTTTTCTCGTCTTTATTACTTGTCTACATTGCATGGCAGTCCAATCCAAAAGTGCACCATCAGGTTACAACCGGAAACGTTGACCAAACAAGTCAAGTACGAGGGGTACTACAAAATACACGAGTACGTAACTCAACTGTGGGCGAGCGTGAGCCCGCCATGGGGGCCTTTGATATAAACAGCAGTAGTCGTCAGCTACACAAGTACTGCCTTACAGCATGAGACGGGCGCGTCGTGTCTGGCACGGACTAGACTTTTGTTCACCCTATCTGTTTGCTATACACCGCGGGTAGGCTCGGTGTTTGTGTCGGCTTGCCGAGTCTCGAATCCCCTTTTCATGTCGGGAAGGAGAAATATCATCTGACGCGTGTATAATATCCTTGCACTCATCATCAAGGCACTAGCCAATTAGAGATCGCTATTGGTGGTGCAATTTTGGACTCAGGCTATTCATTCCTATTAACAACAACCACGCTTTGTTGACATTCCAGCACGCGGAGCAGGGCGGCCTCCCGCTCCGTGTCCATTTTCTGTGTTTTTCGCGCTTTGTTCCGAAGCGAATGTCGTGAGGTTTCCACCACGTGTGCACTGTGATAGTGCTACGTCGGAACGGCCAGACAGGGCGACGTGTCATTGCCGCCTTTGGTCATCCGTTAGTTGTCGACATCGCCTGGCAGTCCAATCCAAAAGTGCATCAGGAAGTTACAAGCTGCAACGATTAGCAAACTAATACAGCAGTACTAGGGATAGGACGGTATACACGAGTACGTACACCAACTGCGGGCAAGCGTGAGCCCACGATGACGGTCGCCGACAACAGCAGCAGCAGTCGTCGTCTACCCAAGTACTGCCTTAAAGAACGAGGCGGGTTCATCGTTTTTCGCTTGAACTACACTTTTGTACACCCTCTCAATTAGAGATACCCCGCGAGCAGGCTTGGTGGTTGTCTTGGCCTGCCGGGTCTCGAATCCCCTTCTCATACCGGGAGAAGGCATTTATGGTAGCAGACTACTCGTTCCGATCAATAACAGCCATGCCTGGCATACATTTCGGCTCGCGGAGCGTGGCGGCCTCCCGCTACTTCGTCCGTTGTATTGTTTATTCGGGCTTTGTTCCGAAGCAAACGCTATGAGGTCGCCGTTACGTGTGCCCTGTGGTTGTGCACCGTCTGAACGGCCCTACAGTGCGATATGTCATTGCCGCCTTTTCCCATCTTTATCACTTGTCAACGTCACCTGGCAGTCCAATCCAAAAGTGCACCATCAGGTTACAACAGGAAACGATGACCAAACAAATAAAGTACGAGGAATACTAAAAAATAAACGAGTACGTAACTCAACTCTGTGGGCAAGCGTGAGCCGACGATGAGGGCCTTCTACATAAACAGCAGTAGTCGTCAGCTACACAAGTACTGCCTTACAGCATGAGACGGGCGCATCGTATCTGGCATGGACTAGACTTTTGTTCACCCTCTCTGTTTGCGATACACCGCGGATAGGCTCGGTGGTTGTGTTGGCCTGCCGATTCTCGAATCCCCTTTTCATGTCGGGTTAAGGAGAAATATAATCTGACGAGAGTATTATATAATACCCTTTCACTCATCATCAAGGCACCAGCCAATTAGAGGTCGCTATTAGTCGTGCATTTTTCGACTCAGGCTATTCATTCCTATTAACAACAATCATGCATTTCGGCAGGCTGGGTAGGGCGGCCTCCCGCTCCGTGTCCATTACCTGGCTTTAACGCTGTTTGTTCCGAAACAAATGCAACCAGAGTGCTACTACGTGTGAGCTGAGGGTGTACACCATTCATTCCAGAGACAAGACAGGGTCTCGGTAGTCGAGCGCCTCTGGCAATCTATACCTGTCAACTAACACTGCTAACAAAGTATAAATAAATAATATCTAGACATGAAAACAACAGAAGTAGCAAAAACAGCAGCAGCGAGAACAGCAACATTATTCACACTTATGACCATACTACTAAAACAACAAAAGTGACAAAAACAGCAGTAGCAAAAACAGCAGCAGCTCATCTCCGAAATATTTATTCACACTTATAACCAAATCAACAACATTCAAACAATCTATAAATATTTGTGAAACGCAAAGGTTTCGACATGTTGCACATCATATCAATATCCCTTGTTCGGGTTATATAGTATCAGTGCGCAGAAAGATTAGTTAAAATTGTCCTGTTGACCCGGGCAGCATCCAGGGGGGCCGCTGGCCTATATCTTTGACAAGGAATCACATATAGAATACGCGCGCTCGGTTTATCACAATACTTGTAAAATAAGGTAAAAGTGGAATATAGACGAGGCGTGTTACGCAGCTTGCTAAGTTGAGTATCAACTATTTAATCAGCCGAACTCACAGCTGACGTGTTTCAAAATTTATAAAATAAGTGTGTACGGAAAGAAGCGAAAGACAAAACATCGGGAGCAAGTCGACAATTTATGATTAATATTGCTACTGCTCTGCTGCAGCACCTACCTGGTTAGCAAGCAAACGATGAAAGTCCTCAAGTACATCCTTCAACCTCGCATCGACCAACAATAACAGCTTCAGTACAGGTACCCGTACCAAGTTCGACGGCGACATAGTGCCGTCCATGTCCGTTCGTGAAACGAACAGCAGTGCATGCTTGGTGCATGCGCGATAAATATGTCGACACATAAGCACCGGGACAAGGGGGTGTATCACAGATTGTCCAGGACGTCGCCCGTGTCAAGTGGGAGTAGGTCGAGCGTGGTTTGGATTCATCAACTTTTAGGGCTACCTCATACCGCGTGGTGTGTGGAACGCACCCATTCTGGTTTACAATGTCCAGAGAGGACCTGCTAACCGGGTCGTAAGGACACGGAACACACAGCTCACAATGCGCCTGCCATATGTTAACTACGATGCGGAACTTCAACGTGTCCCGGGAAATATGTTTGCAGGCCATTAATGTGACGTCCTGTACTGTGTACGCAAATACACGTCGGGGTGTACGTCCAGGAAAATCAGCCTTCATCGGTCTGAACCTCGACCTGAGTTTTTAGGGATAATATCTTACAATTTCGCCGAAAATCCAATACATATGTCACGACCGACTGGTGGTGTACGAAACACACAACATAATTTACTAATAAACGGTTTACTCTACAAGGATACATTGTACCACTTGCCAATGTGTATAGTACAAGGCACATGCCTACATACCCTTTAAAATTTGGAAACGGGGGTCATGTCTTCCAACAAGTAGTATCAACACACACGGAACGACCCAAACTTCTTTCCAAATATCAAAACTATACAAACAAATGCTGTGACCCCCCCTTCATACTGGTGGTCGTACAGCATACTTCTGGTCCACAAATTGTCGGATCGGCATAGACGTCACCGCGTACAAGTTTCATTATGGGAACACACCGCTAGTCTAAGGCAATAGTGTCGACACCCACCATTACTCAACCAGGGTACGAGTTATATCACATTACCGCATTTCACTATCGCAGTGTACCATTAGTATCGCGGTGCCATGTATATCACATTACCCCTTTACACTGTTCCAATGCATCGTTAATATCACGATGCCCCCCTTACTCCACACCAATGAATGACATCACCCCGTTTTGACGGATGAGATACCGAACATTTTGCCGCTTTACACCGGCACGTGTATCATATTAACGCACATTATGCGCCACGTACCTCGCTTGAAACCCCTTTACTCGACCAGTCACAATGGTACACCACATTACACCCCTCCTAGGCCAGCTATATCACCCCACACGCCTTTCGACGATAACATGTATCACGTCAACAACCCCCCCCCCCCCCGCCACACCCTTTACTCTACCAGGTTTCTTCCCCCGATTAAAAACGCGGGGTATCTTGTACTTAACATACTTCACGGATTTCCTCCGCAAAAAATAGAACCGGGTAGCCTCTGCAACTAACAACGGATCACATCCAGCAACTTTGGTACACGCGGAAGTTCTAAATAACATACGTGCCTCACTGCCCGACCGGCGACGACAATTGAAAGACGGCGGAAAACAAGCTGACGGTAACCAAACGTCGTTATTCCAGGGTCGTCGTGAACAGGGTCTTCTCTTCATCTGTATGTTTACACTAGCCATTCTGCACCATTTTCTACGCCCGGGAGCGTACCCGGGGGTACTATTTCACGACAAACCACACCAGGGTATCATGGCGTGGAAACAAACACTTGGGACAAAAAACTTGCTATATCGGACAGGGGACGTACGTCGGATTCTCCGGCAGCAAAATACATTTCTCGGGATCACCCCCCTTCTGTGCTCCAGGACATACCACCCAAAAAGCGCAGTTCTTCCGGCACAGGTTACTCTGCATCCTCGCAGGTTTCTAATGTTATCTATGAACGCCGCCTACTCTCCTTCCTCGCAGTTTTCAGACGTTTTCTTTGAAGGCCGCCCCCGCAGACGCATTCCACACCCAAACAAGAAACCGTCCATTACAACAACCTGTGAGCAAGGACGCGACCAAACGCGAAATTCATACCGTGAGTGCCTCGCGCAACACACCCTTAATTGACCGCGACGTCCTGACGGCGCACGGTTCAATCACGTTTCATAAATGTCGCGGGAACGGCAGACAAACCTAGGAAATAGATGGCATTCCAGTACGTCCCTTGCTGCGGCTACGATTGGAAAGGATTGTATGCGAACGGCGGGGGAGGGGGGCTCGCTATGGGCGGCGGTGGGGGCCTCGCCACAGGCGCGTTGGACTGAACAACCGGCATGCTGATGTTGCTCCAACTGCCCATCGACGGAACGCCGACACCAGCCTGGCTGATTTGCTCTCGTGTCTGCTTGAGCTGTTGGAGATGTTGGAGCTGCTGGAGCTGCTGGAGCTGCTGGAACTGTTGGAGCTGCTGGGTGTTCTGGAGCTCTTGTTGTGCCTTGGTTTGCTGCAGTTCCTTTCGTATCTGCGTCGTGTCCTCGAACTGCTTCAGTGTTTGTTGGAGTAGCAGGTTCGTTTCGTTGGGGGTGTTCACGTCGACAGCCGCGAGTGGTTCAGGCGTCCTGGTTTCCAGCAGTGCGGTAGATAGAAAAAAGACAAACACCAGCATCGGAATTGGTCTGTCGGTTGCCTGATTGTTGTTTCATGGTCATTTCTTAATATTGATTGTCGACGACACTCTAACCTACCCACGTATGGTAAGAAGATATCCGCTTTGTAGAACGCCCAGTCTCTTACATATACGGATTGCATTTGTCAGTACGAATGTTGAATTCGGACGTGTTTTACCACGGCGTGTCAAGCATGGACGTCAACAAAACCGAATTACTCGCATTCCCAATGCCAACCGAAGGACGTTTTCTTCACGACTAGCTTACAAACTCGTCCGCGTTCCCCATCATTGTCTCGGCCAGTCTTTTGACACGTGAAGTCCTGTGCACTGCGCAACATAAAAGAGGTTTGTGCATCCCCGCGTACGTGGTTGTGGTTCGCGAACGTTTTCAAGGCATATTAAAATTCAGACGAATGCCGCGCAAGCCCGCAATTAAAATCAAACGGGCGCCGATCCGCATCGTGTTGCCGATTAGAAACGTGGAGGGTATGTAAATATTAAAAGCATTTGTCTGGGAGATGAAAGAAGTGTAGGTAAAAGGTAAATATTAGGTTCGACTTCTTAAAACCGCAATCCTTACCGAGCCCCGATGCAATCCACATGACATCGGGCGTCTCCTCCATCAAATCACCCTTGTTCCGCACGACACCCCCGTTCAACACCGAAAATTACGAAACGAACATTCTACAGTCATGTTGTCTACAGACGATTTATTCGGAACACACTCACGTTTTCCGTGGCGCGTTTTTGCCGATCTTCCTCTTGGGCCTCTTGGACCCTACCGGAGGCCGCGGTGGATCCTCGGGAGTTAAGGAGGACTCGTACCCGGACGATGTAGCCGGAGAAGGGGGATTTTGGGGGGCTTTTTTCCTGTGCTGTTTGTGTGACGTAGTCGAGGAAGAAGTTGTGCCAGCGCTGCAACGACGCAAACAGCAAACGGTGACGGCGGGTGAAGAAGAGTGGTGATGAGTATGCGTTGGCCACGTATCGCGTGTTACTGCAGCGTCCACCTTGAACTCTACTCTATTCAAGTACGTCATGGTGTTTCTGTTTATACTCTCTCTGCCGACGCAAGAATAGCCATACAGAGGGAAGCGGACTCACGTAGTGTTCGCCAGGTGGCGCATTTCCTTGATGTGCCGGTTGGACGTTTCTAGTACTTCAGCGACGGTGTCGTGGAGTGAAGTCGTCGCCTGCAGGACGGAAACTTTCAGATCGAGCAAGCCTTTAGATAGGGATTCCATCATCACGGCGTGCTCACGGGAGGCTCCATCTCTCACAACGGTGACGGTCGAAAGTTGGGACGAGTTCAAACACTCCGTCAGTGCGTGAAAGGATGGTTTCACTTCCGCCGAGAGCTTGGCGGGAAGGCTTTCCATCAGGTCGACCGCAACCTCGTCTTGCCCGGTCCTCGATGATGTCCCCTTCCGCCCAAGTTCAGCATGCCAAAATTTAAGACAAAGTGTTACGAAGACGGAATGTTGACGTTAGGCACACTGTGGTGACATCATAGGTCATGCTATGGTGGTGGTTGACGCAGCTTTTACGCCCTGGCATCCAACCGCATTGTATTCGCCCGTAGGAGGCACAAGTTTCCATGAGGACAGATACATGGGACAATGATAACACGGAGACGTCCAATTACGCAGCATAGACACACCACCCCTTCGCCGGCACTACAAACCAGCAAACACTACACCTGCGTATTTAAGTGTAGTGGGGCGAGGTAAAAAGGCACCACTTATCGGAGTCTGTCCGGGCTAAATAAATAGTACGACGCCGCCATGTTACCTCATCCTTCTTTGTCTTCGCTTTGCGACCCCCCTTTCCTGGTCTCCGCGGGCTTGCAAGTACGCGTATCGGCGCCTGTAGCCGCCTTCAGCTCAGCAGTCGCCCGGTTCATCGCGACACCCGCGGTCTTCATCGATGCCTCTGCGGCCGACGCGGCAGACAAAACGCCCTGTGCGGAAAGTAATGCATACGTATTGGTTGACGAAACCGTGAGTCTTAGAAGTTTCGCTTTTACGGGGGTCGAACATGTCCAAAGGGTTACCGGGCACACAGGATCATATACATCCCCTTTGTAACTATCTTGTCCTATGTGATGTGGCCACCCGCAGTAGCCCGTGGAACATACTAATTTTAGTGCGAATTGATGGAATATCCGTTTGCCGAGGACCTCCTCTTGGAAAGTTCTATGCGTGTCGGATATGGACATTACAACAGCAGCAAACAAGTGAACAAATTTTAGGGTGTTCTGTGGCTGTCGCATGTTGACATCATACAAGCGGCAAACAGATTGCCACGAAATGGGACGAAAGGAGGCAAAATAAAAAATTCCTCGAATGATTAGCACGCATTCAAGGTTCATTAGGCCGCAAAAATTCGTAACGATTTGACCTCGTGACAGGCCAGCTACAATTTTGTCAATGTCAAAATACCTATGGTACAGGTATCGAACAAGAATGCTACACCAATTCGTCTTGAACGGGACGCAATTGGTACACAATGAGGGGTGGGTATACACACTGAAATAACCAATATTATACATTTTGCAAAACAGATAATTAATGGGTTGTATTTTTACTTTCATACCTTCGTGGCTTCTTGGAGCTGGGGCTGGAGTACATCGGTCAGTATCCCGTGTACTGTCGCAGAGTTTTCTTGGTTGATCTTCCTCATTTGGGCCTTGGTCGCTGGCAACTTCTTCGTCGCGTCGATTACGGCATTCTCGAAGAGCTTGTCCTTGACCACCACGGAAAACGCCTTCACAAGTTGAGGGCTCTTCACAGCGCCCACGAAACCGTCGCTGACGGCCGCACAGAGGACGGTGCCTGCCGATTCCGAGTCGATTACAACCGCCTTAGCCGATGCGTCCACCTCCGCTTGGGCTTGGGCGTTTCGAATCCTCTCGGATTCGCGCGTCGGAGTCGCGACAGCGCCCTTGTTGCTGTTTACGGTCTTTTTGGACGTGGAGGGGGCAGGGGTCTCCTTTTGTACGACACCTCCGGCTGCCCCTCTAGAATCTGTAGACAGCAAATATAAATATGGGAAAAAATACACGGGGTTCGGGATAGTCACTGACATGAAATATACGACATATCGTATAGGTACGTGTCTTGCCACATAAAACGGTCCCAGAATGGCCAGGAGGATATACATACCTGGTATGACCAGATATTTACTAGTAATTCGTGGTCATGAGGCGCGACCTCAATGATACATACAGACGTCGTATCTGTTAGGCGTCGTGCTGGGCGAATAAAGATTGTTCAGATTCGCGCTGAGCCAACAAGAACGAACATCTACGTACGTACGAGGTCGTGTGTATTCCCCTATCCGTGACGTTTGGGCCTAAAAAAGTTCGGAAATCGAAAAGATAAAAACAAAGTTGGCGCTGATTGGTCGATGGTCAAAATACGTTCCCGTACCTGATAGAGGTTCCTGTACAATGAACGATTCTCAACCCACAAAATCTACAACAGTACAAGACTGGAATTCGAAACGCGAATAGAATACACAAACAGCGACTTTTCTGCACGCCTCCTGCGAGTCAGTGCAGCCGCGTCTAAATATCACAGAAGGGCCGCCGTACAAAGGAGCCAACCCACAGGTGGCATGGCTACACAGCCGCACAGCCCCCCCCCCCGCCGCCCCGTAGATCGGGCCCTTGTTTCCCGGTGTTCGATCCAGAGCAGATGGGTACAGTTTGATCAAATTTCTACAAGATGCCATCCAGAGCGAGTTAAGAAGTTCGTTTTGTGACGGGTAGACATGTGTAGTACAACAGAAAAAGGTTACCGTAGCAGCGCGTGGCAACACTATGCTGCTGATTGTACGACATCTACGGCAGAGCTTCTCCAGGAGCGATACAGCAGCGGCAGCTGCATCACTAGGACACATGAGGCTAAACACAGCGTCGCTGCACGCTCGCCTTGTCGGCCTATCCGTCGAACACTTTGTACACTTCGTCGATTTGGCCGTGTTGTTACTGGTTACGTACTCTAACTTTTGTATTATTCAAAGACTACAAATCTAAACCTGACATGTTGCGCCCAACAGAGAGTGCTTCTCCAAGCAGGTGTCTCCACTACTAGTGATTTTCGATATCTACATCAGAGCTCCAGCACCAAAACAGCTGCAGCAGCAATAGGACACACGAGGCCAGGGTCAGTGTCGCTGCACGATCGGGGTGGGTCGGTTTTACCGTCGAACCCTTCGCACGCGTTCTAGATTTTGTGTGCTTCCTGGTGCCGCACTCATCATTTGAACACGTAAAATGTACAACCTGACATGTGTAAAACGGACATGAGCATGGCGGGTGTCACCACTACTACTGCCGTACAACATCTACACCCCATCTTCTGCTTCTCCGTTCCCTCATAATGAGTTGGGGGGGGGGGGGGGGGGGGGGGGGGGGGGGGGGGGGGGGGGGGGGGGGGGGGGGGGGGGGGGGGGGGGGGGGGGGGGGGGGGGGGGGGGGGGGGGGGGGGGGGGGGGGGGGGGGGGGGTGACAATCACACCCACGGCATGTCTTGGGGACATGGCCCAAACGTTACTGTGGACAGACAGGCACGGTCTGCATCCGAGTACTCGTAGATTTGGGTCACGTCCGAGAGAATTAAAATAAAAAAAAAACGTTGTATAGTGATATTTTACGGTTCTTGGTTCTGCATTTTTTTTATACCATCGCCCCGCCATGTGCCTACAGGCGTTGCCACACCTACCTGGAGGAACTGTGAACAACCTACCACCGCCCCGGAACGATAAGGTTTTGTTTGGGTGTTGAGCGCAAAATACACACTTGGCCGAAAATAAACGTGTAATCAACACAGAGACACCCTCGAAAAGATAAATCTACAAACTATTACTAGACACCCTACCCTACATTTCGAGCCCTTACGCGTTGGGGGGCGTGCAACAACATCAAGTACATGCGGAAGTAGCCACTACACTCACCCTGCGCATTCAAACCAGAAGAGCCCCCGCCATCGACACCCGCGCCGGAGTTTTGCGAGTCCACATCAATAGCCTCACCTGCTAAGAACCGATAGCGATACGCCGGAGGGCATGGAACAATTGCACCAATACAATTGAGGACAAGCTAAGATGTACAGGATGCATCGATTCGCGACAGGCTGTCGCACCCTTTACACGCTCAACCACCAATTGAATACAAAATAAGTGGTACGACAGGGGTGCTTCATGGAATTGCATGCGCTAGAGTAACGCGTTCAAAATGCAAAGAGCTCTATGCTTCACGCAATAGACACGGACACGTAACGCATCCGCGTGCGAGCATGCATTGTATTTACCAAAGGGCCGACAAAAAAAACTTCAATTCTTCGTGTCACTGGAAAGGTAATTGGCCAACGATCCGGAATGATCGCGATCACAAGCGCTGCTTGCGGGTGAAGCAGCCACGGCTGTCTGTTTCCTGTACCTAAAATATGCATACATAGCGATATATGTATCGGGTAGAACCCTATGTTTAAAATGGATAAGGACAACATTTCGGCCGCGAAGCACATGATTCCTTGGTTCATGGGACAGAGCAAGCGATACGGGTGCTCGACGACATCACCGCTTGGGCGCGGGAAATCCGTCCGGTTGCTCTTGTTGTGTACGTCTGATGTTATTCGTATCATGACCTGCGATGTGCTTGAGGCTACTGCAAAGTTAAAACATGTGTCTTTGCGCGGGATCCATTGTTCGGTACGAGGTCTCCCCTTTCATCGCGAATCGAACATCTCGACTGGTTTCAAAGCTGTCGTTTTGAAATTTGATTAACACAACGGCTACTAAATACTTACTGGGTAGTGGAGAATAACAAATGGAGAATGCGTCGACCTCGATGGAACTAGGAAGGAAAACCTCGGATCTGAACGCATATACGTGTGCGGGCATGCGTGTCTTAACTTCGAAAGACATTCAACATCGGTACAGGTACCAGGCCTCCTATCCACGAAGGCTACAAAACACAAACAAATCTCGCAGCTTTCATTTTCATATTTGAAAAAAGCAACGGCTACTAAAATTTGAATTTTACTTAGTTCGTACTGATAATGGAGTGTATTATTTGTTTCCCGTCTCGGGCACACGAAATAGAGGACCAGACAGCGATTGGCAATACCAGTTCTACCAAGCAGCTTACACAAAAGTCATCAACGAGGGCCTCCCCGGTTAACAAGCGACGCAGCACGAAATGCAGCACAAACAGGTTGTCGTCAATCGGGCTCACCTTTGGCGCAGCCCGTTTCGATGTCTTCTTCTTCCTCGTCGTCTTGCATGCTTTCGCACGCTTCACAGGGTTTTGCGACACAAAACAAGTGGCTCTGGCGTCCGCAGCAGTCGCGCCGCACGGTTAAGCGTTCCGTGGCCTTGCGGTCACAACGCGAACCAGCGGCGCAGTGAACAACATTGGCGGTTACGTTGCTCGGCCCTTGGTGGGAAGGAGCGGGGGGAACTGCCTCCTTGCGGCAACGACCCCCCGCCCCGCAGAACCATCCACTCGCAGGACTATCCTGGACCCCAGTCAAGGACTGGAGGCACAAGTTGTGTACAGGTTCTCCGCACACCTTGCAGTGGTGGCTGGACTCGAGGTTCTGGTTTTTACATCCGCCTTGTATGGAACATGAGGGCATTTTTGTGCTGAGTGTTGACTGTGACAGCAAGTGGTCTATGTCGCAAGGATTGAGTGGCCAGTGGGGTCGAATGTTTAATGGCGAAGGTGGGGGTATTTTGGTTACTGAAAAAATAAAAAAATCGAGTTTTCAAGTAAAAAATGGGCAATGGGCACTCGATGGGCACCGATGGGCACCGATGGGCATGTTGCCCATTTTGCCCATTCCGTTTAATATGATACTTGCAATTTCTCCAGCGATTGTTTTTTATAATCGCTGAATGTTATGAAAATTACTAAATACCTATCACAGCAGGGATATCGTCATACGATACAGGGCCCAAGAAATAACTTAACTGCCAAACTTCGTGGGCTGGATACGGCCCTTTGGTCGTGTCCCGTGTGCCCAGTAGTTGCCGTATTCAAACCTGGGTGTCCTAACATCCAGCCCCTAGGCAGGCAGGCCTGCGACTGACACGGAGTCAGGCCGGCTGCCTCTGGCTTTGTAGCAGCGCCCGCTGGAAGTAGTATATACCAGAAACAGGATTCCTACCCTAAATTCAGTACGTCGTGTACGAGTATACTGGCTATAGTGGCAAACGACTCCCGAACTTCTTATTTCCGTGTGAATCTGGGCTCGTTTTCTTAATATATACGGTGTACATATACCAGTTACCTGGCACAAGGCACGAGGTAATATATATAGCCATATACCTGTGTCCTGTGCTGCTGTATACCGGCTACCGGCTGGATGGACTGATACCAGTATTGGATATGATTAGACCTGGTATGTAAGGCGGCATCATAAGTACTCGTACAGAGAAGGAGAAGTTCCACACTGTCCCTAAATATAAGTAACATGTATGTATAAATAGTTAATCCAAGTACCCACTATATTTCGGTATTGGCCGTTACATTTGGGTACAGAGTGGGAGTACGTCAACAGCAGAAGTAGTATAATATGACGCTCTTCAAGATGAGCATACCCATTCTAAAATATAAAAGACACTCAGGGTTGAAAACAGCCCCTGTCAATGCGCTCTCTTGCTTCGTCATACATCGCAATAACAGTATATGAGTAGTTTTTTTTTATGTATTGCCGTCCGAGCACATGCAGATCATGCTTCAGCCATAAAACAAGCAAAATTCTAGCACAATAGCATCGATAATGTTGATTTAGCCGTACGAGAATGTATCGTAACGTTACAGGAGAAATGCTGCAAAGAATGCCCCCCCACAACGAAGCCCGAAGCAGCACGGTATAATAGACGAAAAAATAAAAGCGTCGCAATACGCCAAACATCCAGTACAACGAATGGAACTCAACACTCTAAAACAACAAAAAAACGTAACGACGACGCACAGACGAAACGATGCAAATTAACGTCCTAAAAATAAACGCCAGCACGAGTTCAGTGGAAACATGCCGTGTCCCTTCCGATACGTCACAAACCAATCAAAACACTTCAGAAAAGGACCATCCAGCAAGCTCATTGGACAAATGGTGCCGGTATGTATCTATAGTATGTATGACCGGTATATACCTACAGTATGTACATCTATCTGCACGGCATACAGACGATCAACAACAAACCGACATCGCCTGCACGGTTCACATGGGCCTCAAACCCTCTAAATTAAGTTCTCCTTTACTATCCATAGCTGCAACACCAGCCACCCCCGCTACCGCCACCGCTCCTACCCCCGCCCCCGCCGCGCTTCCCTCCATATCATGTGCAGCGGTTTGGATCGGCAGGAAAACAGCCGCCCCCGCTCTCGCCCCCGCCCCCGCCGCGCTTCCCCCGATATCATATGCCGCGGTTTGGATCGGCTGGAAAACAGATACTTCCGCCACCGCCCCCGCCCCCGCCCCCCCCCCCCGCTCCCGTCCCAAACCCCGCTCCCGGCCCCGTCCCAGTCCCTGCTCCTGCCCCCGCGTCCACCCCCGTCATAGTCTCAGCTTCCGCTTCCGCCCCCCCCGATGCCGCTTTGCCCCTACCCGGATCGACCGGAGGGGAGTATGACGTCAGGTTTTTAGCTCTAAAGTAGTCCTGCAGGCGCTGGCGCTTGGCGTCCCTGTTGCCACTGGCTGACAGGTGCAGAGATCGCAAGTACATGTTGGCCAACGTGTCTGAGAGCGTGTTGATCTGTCCAATCCCCAGAGGAGTGCCGTTCGCAACAGTGAGTCTTGCAGCATGTACATCCCAGCGTTTGCGCTTTCTCTTGGGCTCAACGGGCGGCTCACTCGCGGTGGGCTCACTCGCAGTGGGCTCCCTCGCAGTGGAGTGACCCTTGCTCAAGGCTGTGGCGAGCTTTTCGACATTCTTGGAGGCTTTCTGCGCGGCCACTTCGATCGATCTCTTTTTCACCTTTCCCGTTGAAGTGGGCGCACGGATCGTCGGCGTGGACACCTCCGAGAACTGCTCCTTAAAGAACTCCGTGTTGTACAGCTCTACCGCCGCTGCGGGCACGTCCTTTTCGTTCTGCCTCTGCGCTTTCGCTAACGATTGGCTCAGCAAGACGACCTCTTCCGGGCTTCGTGGGGTGAGGGGGCGCTGGGATTCGACGGTGGGCCGTCTCACATGCTTAACCCGTGACCCACCCAAGTTGACCGTACGAGGGGCTTCTCCGACGTCGGCCCCTCCAACAGCACAGTCGCCCCCCCCAACCGCACTGTCGGCCCCTCCAACCGCACAGTCGCCCCCCCCAACCGCACTGTCTGCCCCTCCAACCGCACGGTCGCCCCCCCCAACTGCTCTGTCGGCCCCTCCAACCGCACTGTCGCTTGTCCTGCTCGTCTCGGCAACCGTTAGGCGGTCTTGCTGAAGGGGTTGTGGGAGACCACCTGCTTTTTCTTTCACCCCCGCAGCCCCAGCTGCGCCTCTGACCCTCGCCAAGGGTTGAGGAGGATGACGGTCGATTCCAGAGTCGCCCCGTGAACTCTCGACCGTACTCCGTTGCGCCACCCTACTTGCACGGGCACTCCTTAGTCCTTCGTTCCGACATTTTGCCAGCTCGTCCCGCCTCATGCGTTGGGCATACTCGAACCCCCGCCTCATGCGTTGGGCATACTCGAACCCCATCGGCTCGAAGCCATCCTTGGACACCTATACGAATTTGGAGAATTGCCGGGAACAGCGGAGCAGAATACACATAAGAGCACAATCGCAAACGCAGAATAAAAAGAGACGAATGGCACATACTGGTAGGAAGTTGTTACAAAACAAACGGGAGGTGGGTGTGACAGTGGTGGGTGTAACAGTGGAGGTGAGTGGTTCTGAATGGATGACGATGCTGTTAATAGCGTGCGCTCACTTATCGAAGCTAAGCGTGCGCGAAAGCTGCAGATGATCAAGCGAACAGAAGAAACTACAGCAATATGGAAGATGGACAGTGATTTGAATTTTTTTTGTGAGGAAAACGACGACAAGGATGATCCGAAGTAAGACACACCGAACAAGAAAAACGTTACATCGTACAGGAACACCAAAAGCTGTGCGTCGTCGATAGACGTAGCTCGCACCTCATAACAAACTGATATAAACAGTAGACACAAACAAACAACATAAAAAAGAACATAAACACTTACTGGTGCCCCCTTGCCGCCATATCAGCTGTGTTTACCGTAAATAGTAATTCTGCACATCTGTACGAAAATGGCCAACTCTCGGGTCTCACCTGAGGGCGGGGACCCGCTTTGGGGAAAGGTTCCGTAGTAAGGCAGAGCTTCGCTGCGTCGTTGGCGTCCCGCTCAATCCAAACGCGCCCAGTCGATTCCTTGCTCGTGCGGCCATGTTTGCGGTCCATCTCGTAGTTGTGACGGTGAACCCGAGCTAGCAGCTTCATGTCAATTGCTTCAGCGCTGATGTGAGACGTGCCATCAACCGAACGGTTAATGCTGCTGTGGAACGCTTCGTTCTTGCCCGTGCCTCCTTTCTTCGAGTATGACATAAGGTTCGTCTTCGGCCCCCGACCAACCTCCATGTACCTAGGCAGAAGCACGTGGCGGAAATTATAAATAAGTGACAAGCGACAAGGGCGTACAATGTACGAGTAAGTGGGATTAATACATGGCAAGAGAGAACGTCGGACATGTGCGAGAAGTCCTTAACCATACAACATTGGCTGGGATATGTACCCAGCCCACGGCACACTTACATTTCCTCCACCGGCAGTGGGTCAGACCCACATCCATTCTCGAGGCACTTGATGAGATTGTTCGCCACTGCAGCAGTGCCCGCGGGCCCTGACTTACCCTTTCGTTTCGGTGGGCTCAGCAGCGGGAGCTCACCCTGCTCCAGACATTTCGCGTCCAGCTCCTGGTGAAAATTCACCACCCTCCTCACTTCACCTACCATATCGGGCACCGGGCGAGACTTCGTCCGTACGTACATCGCCATACTCTTGGATTTAGCCTTTGCCTCCGCCGTTGTCTTGTCCAGTCCACGACCTTGAAGATACTGCGTCACGGCCTCCACATCAGGCTCGTGCTTGGAGCGGACAGCCTGCCCGATCTCCTTCGCAAATTGAACTCGTCGTGAGTGGTCCTTTGAAGTGGTCGAACCCGAAACGTTCTTCAAGCAAGTCCGTCGCGAGGAAAATGTTGGCGTGCAAAGGGTGTGCGAAGAGCGAGCGATTACAACGAAAATAGGTGTGCTGCCCAAACACGCTTTGGGCAATGGGTACTCCAACGTGCACACAATATCAAACTGCGTTTGCATGTACTAATAACTGGAGAATACATTCTGCATGCCTTTAATGCTTAGTCTCACCAGCAAGCCGAGCCAACGCGGACATACCCACTACACCTGTATCATGTGGAACGCATCCCCGAAGGGCGCACGCATCACACTTGGGAACACTCCGGTCACGAAGTGCCGTGCAGTATTGCGAAGCTGTTGGCAACAGCGGTCGTCGTACACGTACTTCAGATCGTACAGTGTACCGCTCCTCTCCGTCTATCCCTGTACCTGCGGGCGGTATTTCGAATTTCAACGTTATGGACAGCGGACACAAGGCAACGTCAGGCCATACTTGCCATAGATAATGCTAGAAGAAATACACACTTATCTGCAACTTCGTACAAACTCAACAAGCAGAAAGGAAGATGTACTCCAAGCCAGAAGGCAGCAAGGCTCGATGAAGTAATTACCAGCTAGCGTCCATTACATGGCGGGACGAAACACACCTCGTCAAGAGGGGAACGATCTCAGCCTGGCTCTCTGACCGCAAAGCTCCAAACGTGTGAACCTTGGCGTCCTCTCCCATTGCGAAGAACAGACACCTGGCCTCATCCGCAGTCCTTCCAGCAATACGGAACGTACCGTCCCAGTTGAGAAAACTTCCAGAAGACTCCGACTCCAACTCCGCCCGCATATGGTCCTTGTCCTGTGTAGCGATGACGAAAAACCAAATTAAGTGCGCATGACGCGGTTGTTAATGTTTCCGTCGTCAAAGACCAACCGATGAGATAGACGAAAACGAGCTACTGCGGAGATTAACAGAAAGGTCAACCCAGAATCGAATAGCGGCGAGAAAAAAAACGGCCAACAGTTGGCCATGTACAATGGAAGCCGGCTTTTATCTGCGCTGCTGGTCGACGGACACCCTAAAACAGTACAGTAGCTGTCACCTCTTCGTGCCCTGCCTTGAACATGGTATTTAACACGGGGACAGAAGGTGTAGATATCAGGGTCCCACGGTTGAACTTCCACCCTGGCCAAAGAGTACACTTGCCGTCGAATCGCCTCTTGCGCTCGGCAGTCTGCTGGCCGTCCACAAACCGAATATACCTCCTCATGTCCCTGACCTCTTGACCCTGCTTTCCCGCAGACATAACCCTGTGGAAATTCTGACGGCCGTCGCAACAACATAGCGTATTGTAGAAAAAAACAGTTCTGAGAAGGGGAAAGTACAGGGGGGCCGAGGGGGGAAGAAAAACGAGAGAAACTCCTTAGTTCGTCGTAGCTTCAAAACAGCTCCCAACCCACTGTCAGCCTGAAGCAAATACGACACAAGGAAAGCTTGAAAGCACTGAAAAAATAAAAAGGAGCGAACTACGTCGCCTTACAGTAGCACCTGCGTGTTACCCTCCGTAGCCCTAACTCTGTCATGAGCCCCTCCGATGCGCCATTTTGCTTGAAGAAGCGGAAGGGGAGTTTGGCAACAATCGCCTCAGGAAGCAACTTCATGTACCTGGGTAATTGCATGGAAATATTGTGCAACGTGTTGTTCATAGTGGCTCCCACAAACTGTGAACAAGGCATGGTTACCACGGTCGTTGCACTTGATCTGGTCACCTCCATCCCTACAAACAGGGTGTGGTGAAGCTTCACTATTGTACTCCCCGATACACGACATTACCGCCGCGTATGTCGCATATCCTTCATAATCAACGTCTCGCCGCGAGTCTATTGTTAGTGTTGTACCCCTAGACTATGCAACGCCGCCCGACATACCAATACCTTTCATCCATTGTGTTGAAGGATACCCCGTCTTTGCAGTAGTGTTTGACAGTATCTTCGTTCTCCCAGTCGATACCAATCGGTGCCTTCAGATCCGCCTCCGCTGCCTTCTGAGCACTCGCGATTACCATCGGGCATTTAGGATTCTTGCAGGAATACTTGCCCGAAACTGGCATCACCACCCTGTCTACGTCGTGCGCCACTCGCACCTGCCATAGGACACCACATGAGCACACCGGGAGATACACAACTTAGTTCTTTTCCAAAATACTTGCAAGAACGCCATCATGACATCGGTATCAAGACACAGATCTGTGGCAAACAGGCTGAAATCACCAGGGGACGCCTTAAATTGCGCACTCACTCTTTGCCAGGACAGGGGAGGGAAGCCGTGCCTCGATGTCCCTGGAGTTTTCACAAACTTGTTCGATCGGCAACCCGGACATATCATCCTTACTCCCATGCCGTTGCTGGTCTGCACCTGAGGTATGACACAGACCAGGGTATATTATTAAGCCATTTCATGCCGTATCGAGCGTAGCCAAATCATTGAAAGTCTTGTCTACTGCTGTATACCTCAAACAACACAAGAGCAATACAGCTCACCACAAGTTGAAGTCCGCGACTCCATGTGTCAAGCTCACGAACAACTTGTAGTGCAACACCGGCCAGGTGGGCTTGATTTACTTGCCTGGAAGGGCTTCAGGCCGACCAGCTCCTCGAAGAACACCACCTCATGCACGTAAAGAGCAACCACCACGTGAATTGTGGCGAACACGGACATCGCCGACAATCTTAACAGGCGTCCCATATCGGCTCCTTGCCCCTCCCGCTTCTTCATGTCGAGAGTAGCTGCGTCGGCTTGCATCGCTTCAATCGCCCGAGTCTCGACGCTTTCCACGGGATGGCATATGGGTGCTTGAGGAAATCGCTTCCGAAATGCTGCAGCTACATCACGGGGCGACGACTCAGCGATATCCTTCCTCTTGCCCTTGCCCCCCGCTGCCTTCTTCGGCGGCAATAAGCTGCCGTTTGCTGCTATAGTTGGAAGAAAATCCACTACCGCCCGGCCTAAGCGCGACATCGCCACTTGTAGCGCTCTGCTGCTCCAACGACGTGGGTCGTCTTCCTTGGCCTCTCCCTCCTCAGGCTCTTCCTCCCCAGGTTCTTCCTCCCAAGGTTCTTCCTCCTCAGGTCCCCCCCCGCCAACCTCTACCTCCACAGGCTCTTCCTCCGCAGGCGCTTCCTCTTTGCCCTCTTCCCCTACGTCTATGTCCTCATCCGCGCCCGCACAGCAATCACTCGGCAATGTACCACCTCCACCCTCGGGAGGGGACGATTGTGACCTTGGAGGGTGGCTCGACGATGAAGTACCACCACTCCGCGTTGCCACTTCACCCTCTGCACTTGCACCGCCCCCCACCGGCCGGGGAAGACGCCTGGACGAGGCGGCACCCCCAAAGCCTCCAGCCGGAAGCTGCATTGCCATTGTTGCTGTGCACTGGTAACAGAAATGGTCCCATCCAGATGGATTTGGGTCGTTGGGAATGCCTGTACGGTGCCTGCCCTGGTTAATCCACCGCTTGCACCCATGGCAATTGAACATCCGATTGGCGGGTGCCATGGATGCACCCGGCACAGATCTATCAGGCAGTCTGCCCGACATGACTCTATTAAGCCTCAAGCCGGCAGTGCTGTGCTCGCGTATTGTCATCGGGCCACCATCGATCACCCCGCACTGCATGACCCCTTTCGACTTCGGCTTCGTTCATTGCAAACCCTTCGTGCCCATGGCCTGATGGGCATCATTTTTTTTTTCTTCCTTCCACTCAAACAGTCAGTCATTCGTATCCCAGGATTGTCAGTTCAGGTTTCGGTACGATGGTTGGTCTGCAGTAACGCCATCCAGCCGGGGAGGTGCGGTTCAAAATTAAAAATTAAAAATAAAAACAGTTGAGTTTTCCATTATCCTCGTCGGGATGTATGCTGAAGGGGGTGATAAGTTGACCAGATGGGAGAAATGAACACAGCAGCAGTCGCACGCACGTTGGGTTTTGTTCGAGCAGCTGGAGCCCTGGAGAAACACTTGCCGCAGAAGAAAGTTCGCTGCGTCCGCCACATTGAGTGTCGTTTTAATAGCAGTCACGACTACGAGCTCCATCGTACCGACAGGTGTGTATCACGAAGTGTTCGTATACTGTTTCCCACGAGAGGTCTCGCACCAACTGCAAGTAGTCCAGGCTGAGCGTCATGGCCGATGCGCTATGACATGCTGTACTGCTGTCCTCGTCCTCGTGTTGCCGGTCACTGAGCGGGCGATGCCGCGACGGCACCAGTAGCTTCTCTACTACAGGTGCTGGCCTCGTGTGGAACCGAAGCAGGTTCAAGCTGCTGCTACTCTCGAGCGAGCTCAAGTTATAGGTTACTACTGCTGTGTATTGTCGCTACAGCAGTGGCAGAAGCAAGAGCAGACAACGCGTGTCAGACTCCAGGTGCATTACGCAAGATGGATAGCACTGTAGGGTCTGCGTGGCGGGGTCAGACAGGCAGGCATCACGTAGTGATGTCCACGTCTACGTGTAACACTCTTGTCGAATAGGTTACACGATCGCGAACCGTGAGAGAGGACACAATCGGCCGTGGAAAAAAAAAAAAAATACACGAATCCGGCATGTATCGAACCATTGCCCTTTTCAGCACTGAAATACTGTGAAAATCAGCCTCCCCCCCCACACCGTTTTTTTTTTTTTTTTTGGTCTTATTGCAAGTGGTCTATTCCCAGTGACTAGAGGCAACCTTTATGAGAAGCCTGGACGGAGAAGGCGACACATCAGCTGGTGACCTGAGGCCGGCAGGCATTTTCCTGTTCCAGGACGAGAAGCCCCTGTAGATCAGGTTAGTCGGTACACGACGACGTCGTCGGAAGTTATTTTCGTAGAGTCGGAGCATAAGTATCGCCGACCAAGCAGTCGGGTACGGGGATGTGCCGGTCTTGTGTGTGTGGGACTGGTATTTATTGTGTGTAGCTGTTGTAGCTGTGTAGCCCAATCTGCAGCAGATCTGGAGCCGACCAAGGGCCAATTTGCGATACTCGAACGCGGCACCAGCATGCTGTCTCATCCACGATCTTTAGCCGCGCTTCCATGGTTCGCAGTGTGTTCATGGGGCAAGAGACTCCAGCAATCCGGATGTTGCAGGTACTGGTACGATCGACGCTTGGCGCTTGGCATACCGCGACGAATACTCGTACACTTTGTCCAACACATACATACCTGCTACCGTTTTTGTACGAGTCACGACCATGGTACCGCTAGCTTGTTGCATGGCATGCACGTTGGCTACCTTACAGCAGCACGTACTGCTGTTGTGACTCGCCCCTGCTCTTCCTGGATACACACATGTTCGAAGTCGATGTTGGTGTATGCATGCGGAACGTCAATAGATATCGGCATGAGCATTTTCGGCACTCAGCGCTGCAAACATGTAGGATACAGTATGCAATACGATGTTTAGACGAGTATGTACGTACTCATGCAGGATGCGGGGTACTGCTGTGTAAGTCATGTTTGCCGGCAGGGCAAGTTCACCTTAAACTACGAGCACTGCTGTACCAACAGCAGTGCTAGCACGGACACACAGTACAACTTCGAGTATTGCTGGCACTCAGCTCTGCTCTTCCCGCACACACAAAAAAAACGAACCTGCAGTATCTTCGACGGTCGCGGTGTCCAAGTATGTGTATGTCAATACACTATTATATTATTACGGGGGACCATAGTTAACAGGACCTACGGGGCACACAAACACCCATGTATTTCCATAATTTTACTAACAATATTTGGTCCTATTTACTAACATCCCCTGTAACGTCTTACTGTGCTACGACATACCAGAGGTACCGATCTTGGCGATTCGCTCCTGTGCTGGCTTGTCCGGCCACGCTTGCCATGCCCTCCTACATAGTCCCCAAGGTCTTCCGTCCACACTCCCAGCTAGCACCTCCTGTACACTCACAAGACACCACGAACGAGTCTCTCCAAGGAAGGTTCCTCGATCAAGAAAATAAAAATAAAAAAGGTGTCTGGTTGGCGAAAACCCTGCCTGCTCAGCGTTCAAACAGATCAGATCGAACGCTCAACACAGAGCCCTCTTCGAGCTCAAGCTAGTCTCACACCTTGAACCTGTAGCTCTGCCTCTGCTTCACTGCGCTGATACGTGTAGGTTGCGGCTACGTACCAGATAAGGTGTGTGTACCAAGGTCTATGACTCATGCTACCGCGAATCACCGCAGTCATCTGATTGGCTTGAACTTCTTACGTACGTACAAAACTCACATTGCCTACGGTAGACACAAAAGCCTATATACTGCAGTGCTATTTTTACTTTGGTTGTCCACTTCCACGAAAAAATGCTTGATATTAATTGAAAAAGCCGAAATGGTGGGGGGGGGGGGGGGGGGGGGGGGGGGGGGCTGCCCTGGACCCTCGACCGCCCCCCCCCCCTGCATGCGTACGGCTTCCTTACCCCTATATAAAATAACCGGAGGGAAGAGAAAATGGGGGGGGGTCTCCTCGTCCCTTTTCGCTTCCTTACGCCTCCCCCCTCCTCCACACAAACGAAACGCGGTCGACCTCCTTACCGGTCGCGCTCCGCTAGTGGAACGCCTCCCCCCCAGACGCCTCCACGCCGGGGACCCACCTCGACTGCCAAACGATTATGAGGGTAGTGATTCCGCTTCAAACGGCCCGTGCGATCGGGATTAAGCCACTACTAATCGACCACTATGCGCCTGTGCTTTCGGGTGGTTCTGTTTCTAACGGCCCGTTCGTACCGGGAACCCACCACGATTGCTAAACGATTATGTGATGATTCCATTTCTGACGGCCCGTGCGTTCGGGATTATGACACCACTTAATCGACCACCACTTACGCGTGCTTTCTAGTGGATCCGTTTCAAACGGCCCGTGCGATCGGGAACCCACTCCGAAAACTAAACGGTTAATATGTATTGATTCCGTTTCAAACGGCCCGTGCGATCGGGATTAAAACATTCCTAATCGACCATTATGTACCTGTGCTTTCGGGTGGTTCCGTTTCTAACGGCCCGTTCGTACCGGGAACCCACCACGATTGCTAATTGATTATGTGATGATTCCGTTTCTGACGGCCCGTGCGTTCGGGATTATGCCATCACTTAATCGACCACCACTTACGCGTGCTTTCTAGTGGATCCGTTTCAAACGGCCCGTGCGATCGGGATTAAAACATTCCTAATCGACCATTATGTGCCTGTGCTTTCGGGTGGTTCCGTTTCTAACGGCCCGTTCGTACCGGGAACCCACCACGATTGCTAAATGATTATGCGATGATTCCGTTTCTGACGGCCCGTGCGTTCGGGATTATGCCATCACTTAATCGACCACCACTTACGCGTGCTTTCTAGTGGATCCGTTTCAAACGGCCCGTGCGATCGGGATTAAAACATTCCTAATCGACCATTATGTGCCTGTGCTTTCGGGTGGTTCCGTTTCTAACGGCCCGTTCGTACCGGGAACCCACCACGATTGCTAAATGATTATGCGATGATTCCGTTTCTGACGGCCCGTGCGTTCGGGATTATGCCATCACTTAATCGACCACCACTTACGCGTGCTTTCTAGTGGATCCGTTTCAAACGGCCCGTGCGATCGGGAACCCACCACGAAAACTAAACGGTTAATACGTAATGATTCCTTTTCAAACGGCCCGTGCGATCGGGATTAAACCACTACTAATCGACCACTATGTGCCTGTGCTTTCGGGTGGTTCCGTGTCTAACGGCTCGTTCGTACCGGGAACCCACCACGATTGCTAAACGATTATGTGATGATTCCGTTTCTGACGGTCCGTGCGTTCGGGATTATGCCATCACTTAATCGACCACCACTTACGCGTGCTTTCTAGTGGATCCGTTTCAAACGGCCCGTGCGATCGGGAACCCACCACGAAAACCAAACGATTAATATGTAATGATTCCGTTTCAAACGGCCCGTGCGATCGGGATTAAATCAATACTAATCGACCACTGTGTCTCCTTCCCCTCCGTTTGCCCATCCGCCGTGGAAATTTGTTGCGGGAGGGTGGGGGGGGGGAAAACAAAACAACCAGACGACTCCCTGACGTCCCTTGCCCGGTTCTATTCAGCTCGTGCACGGCCTTGCCCGTCAGCTATCTATCCTGGATACTCGCTGCACCGACGACCCCGCTTCACACCGCTCTACCGCTGCTTGCACGTATCTGAACTGCGTTGGTCTTTCCTCATCAAACATCCGGAACTTCTATTATTTTGCATTCTTACCCCCGTACTAAACATCCCTTGTTATCATATGGGAAACCCTCCGAAACCGTCTCATTCCTTCACTGGTTTATCTTTTCTGCCCGTTACCCTCCAAACACCAGGTTGCCCCTACGACAACTTTCCTCTTTGGTTGTCCACTTCCACGAAAATATGCTCGATGTTAATTGAAGAAGCCGAAATGGTGGGGGGGGGGGGGCTGCCCTGGACCTTGGACCGTCCCCCCCCTGCATGCGTACGCCTTCCTTACCTCTATATAAAATAGACGGAGGGAACAGAAAAAGGGGGGGGGTCGCCTCGTCCCTTTTCGCTTGCTTACGCCTCCCCCCTCCTCCACACAAACGAAACGCGGTCGACCTCCTTACCGGTCGCACTCCGCTAGTGGAACGCCTCCCCTCACGAGACCGCGGTTCCTTTCCCCCTTCGTCCGGATATGTGTGAGGACTGTTCGGGCACTTTGCAGCCTCCCAAGCGGTCCTTACTATACCGGGCGGAGTAGCACCTATAGTATTTAACCCCATCTCGTCCCTTGTCCTGGCTGTCTCTCAAACTCCCCCCCCCCCATGCTCCAACACCTCTGATACCCATACCGGGTCTTCCATGTTAGCCGTAACGTACACCATAAACGAGTCCGACGACCATCTCCGTTCTTTCTTAATCACTGCCTCTGGCACTCTTCTCGCGGCCAGTCTGGTTGCCCCCCCTATTCTCCCCGAATGCAACGCGAATTGTTCCGGAATCAGACTTGCCCCCGCTCCTCTCCCCCTCTTCCTTCCACCTCCTCCCTACACTGGCGAGACCCTTCCTCCAGCACTGGGTTGCCTTCCCCCTGGCCCGACCCTCCAACCGTCCGTTCCTCGATATGACATCAAAGGGGCTTCCCTTGTCAACTCCCCGTCATTGTACATTTCGAAAGCTCCACCAATAGCCCCACTGCCCCTCCTTCCTCTCCTCCACCCCGTCCTGATCTTGTCCTGACTAGTACCGCTCCTTTTCTTCCTTGGTCTCCCTTCGATTCCCTGAACCTCACCTCTACCTTATTTGCTTCCGAATGCTACTATCCGCCAGTTGATCGTTATCTCTGAAAAACGCGACATCCCCCCTCCTTATGCAGTATACCTTGTGATACACCCCTCTCTCCTTGGCAAAAAATTCTGACGCTCTCAACATAAAAAAAAATAGGACAGTGTCAGACCTATCCATAACACCATCCCCCCTTGCCCCCATAATGCAGTGCTTCCTTGCATCCCCTTCAGCATCCCCCAAGTCAATGGTCTTCTTACCCTCTGCTGACTACCCGTCTCTACGTGTGCCCTCTTGATACCTTGCCTCACCGATCTGATCAATGGGTTACTCATGGGCAACGAAAGCCCCACGAACTGCCCATGGTAGAAATTAATCGCCACTAACTTGCCTACTACCGTCTACTCCTTGTTCCCTTTTTTCTGCGCAGCAGTACCCCATGAACTCGACCAACTCCCCCACTAACTCCATCTCCCCCATGTCTTTCTGCAGCCAACACCCCTTCCCGACCAACAATCTCCAGCTCACCCACATCCACCAATTCGCATCGTAAGTTTTTCGAAACGAAGCTGCAACTCTTTCAAATGCGTACTCTCTCGCCATACCTCCGAACACACTAGCTGCTTCCCGATCCCAGTTCCTGCACCTGCCAAGCGATTTCGGGACGTTCTGCGTTCTGTTTCTCGGGAACCTGTTCCTCTGGCCACCTAGTCAGACCATCTGCCAACCTGTTATCGAGCCCCCGTACGTGCCTTGCCTGAAACACCACCTTCCCCTTGCTTCCAACGCCCCCATCATTCTCATCAATGCCCCTACCCTCGCTTGTTTCTTACCCCCCCCCACGACACCTCTTTACCCAGGTTACAGCTGCTTCGTTATCTGCCCTCCTCAAAACTGCCTCCCCCTTCCTACCCGGTCTCTCCCCCCTCATGTCTACCATTACGAACGCCGTCACCCCCATGGCCATGACCTCCAACAGGTTAATGGAAATTAAATCAGCTACCGCCTGCCCCCCCTTTATCGTACGTTTCTGCACCTCTTCTGGCAGGGCGAATCTCCAGTACACCCCCGTATCCATGCACAACCCCCTATCGCTGTCAATGAAGCGTCCGAAAACCAGGTTCTACTCGGCCGCTGCTTCACGAAGCTGAAAGACGGTGCTGTTATGCTCTCTCCCCCGTACCCTCCCCCCCCGTCTCCAAAAACCATCTCCACCCTCCCGCGTCTGCCATGAACTCCCGCGACAACCGTAGAACTCGTCTCGCTTCCTTCTGCTTTCTGAACCTACCCCACGCACCCCCCCCCCCCCCCCCGGCCCGCTCCACCCCATCAAGATGCGGATTAGATAACTGCAGAAGCCAACGGACGAAGTACCGTCCGGGCCGGATTACAAAGGATGCGTGGTGCAACTTCCCTGCTAACCCTAGCACCTCCCTCACCGTTACCGTCTGCCGCCCTGCTGGCCAATCTGCCAATCGCACGCGTAATTTGTCCACTGTCGTTTCGGGAGGGCAATAGTCATGCAATCTGTGTCAACATCGTACCCCAACACCTCTTGTTGCGTTGCCCAGCCTGTCACCTTCTTTTGTTTTTTCGAAAGTAACGGCTCCTCCCTTTCTGACCTCTCGCCCATAGCCTGCTCGTTGATTCCCGCTAGCGATCGAGACAAGTCCAAACACCGCGCCCCTTCCGGATCCCACTGAACTTCTGCTGAGATGGCATCACCCATAAAAAAAAAAAAAAAAAAAAACAAAGGTTGGGTCGTCCTGCCCTCCCCCGTTCGCTGGCCGCACTGCGCACTCTGCGGCCACTGGGCTACTGGACGCCTCGTTGCCTGCGCAACCGTCACGTGCTCTACCGCGCGGATGCTCTCGTGGTGTTGCGTTGCGCATGCTGCATCCGCAGCTGACATCACGCCCCACCACCCCGGACTACCCCTCCACCCAAACTGCAAGCGCAAATCGACGTAAAGGTACTCCCGCCAATACGTACCCGGGACACCCGCAGTCCCGGGACCTTCTCTGCTTGCTTCTTTGGAAAAAATCGCCCTGCCCCCCGCCACGTCCGCAACCGCTTTTTCCCACACTGCGTCGCTAAATTTCTGCGCACTTGAATGGTTTCCGTATGCAAGTTCCTGTGTAAGGTGCCCCCCTGGCCCAACGTCTACCGGTACCCCCACCCGCGCTATGTGCCTCAACTTGCCGATTTCCGGGAATTGGTGCTTGTCCCCGAAGAACGCTTGTACGCGCTCTGGGTCCATGTGGGGTGCTGTCAACGAACCCCCCAACCATTACACAACCCTCCCTACCCCCTCTTCCCCCCCCCCGGTTACCCGCGACAAAACTGCCCCAGCCGTCGTAGCTAAACTCGCACTATGCTTGCCGCCTTCACCGATTTCCCCGACATCTTCCCCAACAACCCCTGTACAACCTCCCAACGCTTCTGATCTTCAACGCGCCGGCCGGATATCGCACTTGTTTCTAACAAAACCATCGCGCGCTCCCTCCCCCGAAGCCAAAATGGTCCCTCTGCGCGAAATTCCGCACATCAATGTTGCTCAGCGCTGCTACCTGCTGTGTCCCTTCCCCCTTGACGATGAAAGTCCCTATAGTCGTACCCAAGGCATCCGCCGAATCAAAGGGGGGGGATTTCCCCTCCCTGCGCAGTGATGACCAGACCACTGTTGTGCGGTTGCTCTTGCGCCACATCGTCTCCGCTACTGATGGCTTGCTTCCCGCTCCCCGCCTCCCCACCCCCATCCTTCCCCCCCCCCCCCAACCTTGCAACCCGGACGAGAAATTCGATGCTCTCCCCCCCTCCCCCCACTGCGGCCTGGTGCTGAGTACTGAACTGATGCCGTCTCCCCATCCCGGAGTTGCTTCGTGCTGCGGCTGCCGGTGCAACCTCCGTGCTCCCCTCTCCCACGGACTAGTCTCCTCCCCCCCGCCCACCCCCACTGTCCTTCGGGTGCCCCCATCTGCCGCTGTCGCGACCCCGACACGTCTATCTCCCACTCGCTTACATCCCCGACCCCCCCCCCCAGGCCGGACTGCTGCTGCTGCTGTAGCCGCATGCTTCGCCGCTGTTGCTGCTGTCGCGGATTCGGTACTCCCCCGCCCCAACCTATCCCCCCCCCCCCCCCCTCCCTCCCCCCCGCGTTTTCCCTGCCGCATTGCTCTGATGCCCACCCTTACTGTTGCTGCTGCTGCTGCTGCTGCTGTGGTCCCCCCCCCCCCGTATGCCCACCCTTCTTGCTGTGGTGCCCACTCTTGCTGTAGCTGCTGTGGTGTGCCCCGGCTATTCGGCTGATGCAGTGCCTACCCCTGCTGCTGCTGCTGCTGCGGCGAGCCTCCCGGACCCCAGGGTGCATGTGAGGGCCCGTTAAAGGTCGTGAGCTGGTGGATAGCCCGCCTCCCCCCCGCCTCCTGTTGATACGAACTCCCTCCCCCCGACCATGGGGGGCCCTGGAACTCGTTTCCGGGAAAAACATTGGTCGTTGCGCTGCGATGGGGCATGTTGCATGGAGTTGGACTGCTCGCGGTTCCCATACGAGCCGTTCCCCCGCCCCCTACCCGACCGCATGTGAGCTCCTTGGTGTACTGTCTGGCTACCCTCAAAGTGCACGTTCCTACTCGTACCCAGGCTACTCAGGGTATTTGCTCGCACTCTACCGTCGTCGTTGTTGCCCGACCCTCCTGCTGAAGACTGATCGTCCTCCGCGTTACCGGCCGCCCCGTTCCCTTGGGTCGATCCCCGCCTTGGCCCTGGGCCTCCCACAAGATTGTCGTGCTCGTCGTCCTGCTGCTGTATCACGGTAAGAGGTTCCCCCCTCCTGATCGTCGACCCTCCCAACGCACAGGCTCAATGACTGCTGACCACTTGACGACTCCTTGACATCCTTTCCCCTGTCAAAAACAACTAGACGACTCCCTGACGTCCCTTGCCCGGTTCTATTCAGCTCGTGCAGGGCCTTGCCCGTCAGCTATCTATCCTGGATACTCGCTGCACCGACGACCCCGCTTCACACCGCTCTACCGCTGCTTGCTCGTATCTGAACTGCGTTGGTCTTTCTTCATCAAACATCCGGAACTTCTATTATTTTGCATTCTTACCCCCGTACTAAACATCCCTTGTTATTATATGGGAAACCCTCCGAAACCGTCTCATTCTTTCACTGGTTTATCTTTTCTGCCCGTTACCCTCCAAACACCTGGTTGCCCCCACGACAACCTTCATCTTACGCTGACAATTCAAAGCTTTCCGACTCCAGTCTCGAGTTTTTTTGTCCCATACTGAAAGCGAGTAAGTTAGAGTTAATTTTTTGGATGATGGTTGTCTTTATTTGTTTTTTTTTTGTTCGGAAATAAATTCGATTTATTACCCTTACGTTGTCTTATATTACCTGCGCTTTCAAAACTAATCTGGATACTTAAAATAAACCACCTTGACAAGAAAAATTTCAGCTGACCGTTTCTTAACTGGAGGTTTTTGTCCCATACTTAAATGAGCTAAGTCAGATGCATGTTTTTCGGAGCCCGGCCAACAATTTATTGTGGGTGGCGATGGCTATTGTTGGACACAATCGCGTACCTATTGTTGGCGGCAACAGCAGCTTTGGCGGTCGTCAAGAATGGCCATCGACATGCATCATTCCACGGTGTACAATAGGTCTAGGCAATAGTCTATTGCGGAAACACACCCGCCAGTCAATTGTGGGTGACGATGGCTATTGATGGGTACAATTGCGTGTATATTGTTGGCGGCAAAAGCCATCGATAGGCACACGTTTTTATTCTACTGTTCTAACAATATCTACGACGGTTGCTTCTCCAACATCTACTGTTCAGGAGAATGGCCATCTATGGACAACCTTGTGACTCCATTGTTAGGGCAAAGGCATATTGTCTCCATTGCCGAAAATATATTGTTCGCTGACAATATTTATCGATAGACAGCGTTGCCAGTCTATTGTCGTTAACAACATCTATCGATAGACAGTGTTGCCAGTCCATTGTGGTTAGCAGTGTTTATCGATAGAGAGTGTTGCCGGTCTATTGTGGTTCACAATGTCTATCGTTAGCCAGCGTTGCCAGTCTATTATCGTTAACACTATCCATTGTCACACGCATTTTCGGGACTACTGTAGCGGCAATGTTGTATTTCCTTTCTATTGTCCAGTGTATATGCACATCTTGCCTCATCTATCTTATCCGTACCGAGTGTAACCGAGTTGGAATCACTATAATATTAATAACAAAGAGTACCAACCACAACAACACAGCCGACAATGCAACACACTTAGCCCCCATGATACCCACCGCCTTGTCGAGACACACGACGTTGCAGCCCTCCTTCACGCTATGCCATGCACCGACATTGCTGCTTATCACGATACACCATGCACTCATCCCGTACTGGTGGTGACGACAAGATGAAAATACGACATTGCTGCGGCACAAAATATTGCGTTGATTAGTGAATCAGAGTGCAGTGTAGGTGTGGAAATAGGCTGGTGATGGTGTCCATCGATAGCCATTCTCCACCACAATCGATTCTCAACTGTGTCCATAGATGGCAAATTGCCGGCGACAATAGATTAGAAATGTATCTATCGATAGCCATTGCTGGTCACAATAGATTCAGAAGCACATCTATCGGTAGACATTGCCGGTCACAACAGATTAGAAATGCATCTATCGATAGCCATTGCGACAATAGGTTAGAAATGTGTCTATCGATAGCCATTGCTGGTCAAAATAGATTCAGAAGCGCATCTATCTGTAGACATTGCCGGTCACAATAGATGAAGAAATGCACCTATCGATAGCCATTGCCGGCGACAATAGATCAAGAATCGTGCTCATCGATAGCCACTGTCGACCGCGGTAGATTCTGCAAGCTATCCGTCGATGGCCATTGTCGGTAACAATAGCTTTCAACCCAGGTACTTCCGCACACTCCTGCCTGAACAAAATGTTGGGGACGTAACCTATCGATGGACATTACCGACAACAATGGATCGAGGAATGTGCCAATCGATCGCCTTTGCCGACGACAACAGATCGGTCCATTGCACCAAATTCTATTGCTATTGCAGGGGCCATCGTCTATTGTCCAGGGTGTGGTGGACACCATACGCTCTCACACTCATTTGAAGAATACATTATATATAGATGTCGCCATTAATAGAAACTCGCGCACCAAGATATTGGTGACTGTCATCAACTTGTGTGCGCTCTTAGTTTCGGAAATTGACTCGATTTATTACCCTTGCTTTGTCCTACAGTCTATTAACTCCACTTTGAATAAAACGTGGATCATTAAACTCAAACCACCTTACGCTTAAAATTCTAATCTTTCCGTTTCTCATGTCGAGTTTGTTTGTCCCATACTGAAACCAAGAAAGTAAGAGTTCTTTTTTCGGATGCTGGTCATCTATATGTTAGATTATTTTTTTGTTCGGAAATAAATTCGATTTCTTACCCTGAGGCCGTTTCTTATGCGGTTCGATTTTTGAGCTTCAGATTTTGACCCGATGGCATTTTCAGATATGAGCTTGACAAATCGAAAGGGCCTTCCTAAGCGGAAAAATCAGATTCATATTGTGCGTGTAGAGATTTAAGCAAACGCCGAGACCAACTGCTGTTTTTGTGATTTGGCGCCGCGAAGAGACACGCTGGGTGCGCTGCCCTGTGCGTAGGACCCAAGCGCCGAGCCCACGCTGACTGCCTCTAAACTGGTGGCGAAGAGACGTGGCGAGTGTGCTAGAGTCTACCTGTCTTGGTATTTTGTGTTTGATTTTGTGACTTGACTTGCTGCTGCTGCACTACAGCTGCAGTGTAGTCTACGAGTACGTACGTATCCACGGAGAGGCGCGCGTGCCGAGTGCTCTTCTCTTGGTCTCTGGCCCGAGCCCGCGCCAGCCGACTCTAGTCTGGCCACGGAGGGACGCGCCGTCCGCGCGTCGGGCGCGAAGCAACGTCGCTATACGGATGTATCACCATCCAACTCATCGATCGTTCCGCTGCTGTTTGCTGTCGTGGATAATATCTTGAATTTAGAGAGCGTGCCATTTTTCGATTTGAAAATCTGATGACCCAGGTCGTCGGATTTTGGGCCAAAATCCGACGACTTGGGTCATCGGATTCTCAAATCGAAAAAATTCCGGTCGGATTTTGCATAATCGGACTGCATAAGTAGGGACATTCGATTTTGAGATCGAAAAATACAAATCTGAAGCTCGAAATCGAACCGCATAGAAAACGGCCTTACATTGTCCTCGATTAACTGCACTATAAAAAATAATCTGGATACTAAAAACAAAACAACCTTGACAAGAAAATTATCAGCTTTCTTGACTCGTACTGAAATGAAGTAAAATCAGATTCATGTTTTTCGGAGCCCGGCCAGCAATCTGTTGTGGGTGGCGATGGCTATTGTTGGACACAATCGCGCACCTATTGTTGGCGGCAATAGAAGCTTCGGCGGTCGTCAAGAATGGCCATCGACATACATCATTCCACGGTATACAATAGGTTTAGGTAGTAGTCTATTACGAAAACACACCCGACAGTCTATTGTGGGTGACGATGGCTATTGATGGATACAATCGCGTGTATATTGTTGGCGGCAATAGCCATCGATAGGCAAACGTTTTGGTCTATTGTTCGAACAATATCTATCACGGTTGCTTCCCCAACATCTATTGTTCAGGACAACGGCAATCTATGGACAACCTTGTGACTCCATTGTTAGGGCAAAGGCATATTGTCTCCAATGAAGAAAATGTATTGTTCCCTGACAATATCTATCGATAGACAGCGTTGCCAGTCTATTGTCGTTAACAACATCTATCGATAGACAGCGTTGCCAGTCCATTGTGGTTAGCAGTGTCTATCGATAGAGAGTGTTGCCGGTCTATTGTGGTTCACAATGTCTATCGTTAGCTAGCGTTGCCAGTCTATTGTCGTTAACACTATCCATTGACACACGCATTTTCGGGGCTCCTGCAGCGGCAATGTTGTATTTCCTTTTGTATTTTCCAGTGTATATGCACATCTCACCTCATCTATCTTATCCGTACAGAGTGTAACCGAGTTGGAATCACTATTAATAAGACAGAGTACCAACCACAACAACACAGCCGACAATGCAATAAACTTAACCGCCATTATGCCCACTGCCTTGTTGAGACACACAACGTTGCAGCCCTCCTTCACGCTATGCCATGCACCGACATTGCTGCTCATCACGATACACCATGCGCTCATTCCATACTGGTGGTGATCACAAGATAAAAATATGACATTACTGCGGATCAAAATATTGCGTTGCTTAGCAAATCAGGGTGCATTGTAGGTGTGGAAACAGGCTGGTGATGGTGTCCATCGATAGACATTGTCCACCATAATCGATTCTCAACGGTGTCCATCTATAGCAATTGCCGATTAGAAACGTATCTATCGATAGCCATTGCTGGTCACAACAGATTCAGAAACATACTATCGATAGCCATTACTGGTCAAAATAGATAAAGAAATGCATATATCGATAGCCATTGCCGGCCACAATAGATCAAGAAATGTGCTCATCGATAGCCACTGTGGATCGCAGTAGATTTTGCAAGCTATCCGTCGATAGCCATTGTCGGTGACAATAGCTTTCAACCCAGGTACTTCAGCACACTCCTGCCTGAACAATATGTTGGGGACGTAACCTATCGATAGGCATTACCGACGACAATGGATCGAGGAACGTGCCAATCGACAGCCTTTGCCGACGACAATAGACCCGTCCATTGCACCAAATTATATTGCTATTGCAGGGGCCATTGTCTATTGTCCAGGGTGCGGTACTTTGTACTGAGTCCTACTATATTGTACGAACGATTCCAAAGTGAACGTTGTGCAGAAATTGCGTCACTGATTCCCAGGGGCCGGGGGTTTCTTCCACTCACCACTCACAACAGAGAGACAGAGAGCAACCAACCACTTACAGCAGTAGTAAAATACTGGTATTACTCACAATATTTTCTATTACGGGGGGCCATTATGAATAGCAAATAGAACCTACCGTGAAGACAAAAACCTATATATAAACATATTTTTACCAACAATATTTGGTCCTAATTACTATGGTTCCCCGTAATAGATTTTTCCGTTTTCCATCTTTAATATCTTCGCCAGTGGTAGATATCGCACTAAACTTTCGATATATATCGTTCGAGTCAAACTAACTACTGAACCGACAAAGTTCGGGCATTCGGAGAAGGTTTCGATAAATTGATAGACGAATTCGATACGATAGAACGACAAAAGACCTAACACCTACCAGGGGGATAGGGGACACCACGACAAACAACTGTATATACCCTTGGTGTACACCCTGGTGTACGAGTACCATGATAGAAATTGGTGGTGATGAGGCGCGACCTCAGTAATACCTGCGTTGTCATTATCTGCGATGCATCATGCTGGGCGAATACGGATTATTCTGTTTTGTGCTGAACCAACACGAACGAACATCTGCCTACGCCGTCGTTGGTGAATCTCAATATCGTTAATTAATATTCTTGTCCTCTTCTGCCCTTGATATATGAAAAACACAGCAGTACGCACACACCTGTGACAAATACTGGATTTTGTCGTGGGTATCCTGGTTTTCGCCTCTAAATCCGGCATAATATTTTGAAGATGAAAAATCTGCACTGCTGTGACCACAGAACTTATGTTCGTATTGTATCTCCAATGGATTCACGAATCGGCACGGACACTGGTTGTGCTGGAAATCGACGGGTAGAAAGAACAAGAACAAACGAACACACACCTGACATGTTTTTACCAACAGTGTTTTCTGGTTGAAATTCAGCATAATAATATTTGAAGACGAAAAATCTGCATCTGAATTGTTTTGTCCAACCAAAAGAGCTTCTGTTCTTTCTCGTAGCAGGTGCCCCCACTATAATAATTTGCTTGTACTGATGTACGACATTTACGGCAGCAACAGTATTTTTCCAGCAACAAAACATCAGCAGCAGCAGCAGCAGCAGTAGCAATAGGACTCATGAGGCCAGTGTCAGCATCGCTGTACGCTCGGCTTGTCAATCTAACCCTTGAGCCCTTCGTACACACACATACTCGATTTTGTCCTGTGTTGGTTCCGAATTCGAAATTCGGCATAGTTTGAAGACGAAAAATCTGCTCCCGACATGGGAGATATCCAAGAAAGAGAACTTCTCGTAACAGGTAGCAGGTGCCATCGCTACTACTGATGTACATCTGCAACAGAGCTTCTCCAGCAGCAAAACACCAGCAGCAGTAGCAGTAGGACACACGCTACTACGGATGTGCGACATCCACAGCAGAGCTTCTCCAGCAGCAAAACAGCAGCAGCGGCAGTAGCAGTAGGACACCCGAGGCCAGGGTCAGCGTCGCTGTACGCTCGGCTTGTGTGTGAACTCTTCGTGCATGTGTTTCCTGGTTCCGCGCTCAAAATTTGAAGACGAAAAATCTTCAACCCGACGTGTGTCCAACAGAGCTTCTATTACGGGGGTACATAGTTAACAGGACCTATGGTAACCATAAAAACCCATATATTTATATATTTTTACTAACAAAATTTGGTCCCGTTAACTATGGACCCCCGTAGTAGCAGTGCCACCTACTACTGCTGTACAACAACTACAGCACATCTGCTCCTGCTTCTCCGTCTCCTCATCAGTAAGAGGGTGGCCCTGACAACACCACCTGCAGTATCTCTCGGGGACGTGGCTCGAACGATCGTTGCTGTGGACAGGCAGAGTCTGCCTACGAGTACTCGTAGAGCTGGGTTTCGTTAAGTAGAAAACTCCAAAAACAAAAACCGTTACAATATCTTACGGTTGTTGGTTCTGTGTTTTTTCAACATGGCCCAGAACAAACATGTGCCTACACACGTTGCCGCACCTATAGCTCGACCAACTGTGAACAACTTACCACCGCACCAGCACGAGAAGGTTTCGTTTGTGTGTGTGCGTGCACAGAACCCGCCGGGGATGGAATGGGTGCCGTGTGCGTTGAGCGCGATGGTCAAACGTGGCCCAAAAAAATGTTGAATCAAACACACCCACACCGAGAAACTCAACGCAAGGCACCCTACCCTCGTATCCAAGCCATTGTGCAGAGGCTTTTTTTTCCTTGGAAGACCACGGCCTGAAAACCTAGAAAAGTATGGCTCGCGCTGAGCGCTTCGCGCACCTCATTGTATTATCAGAGATCTTGCGTATACCACATCCTATTTACTGCGTTGATATATTATTCATTGCCAGGTCTTCGTACCTGGTGTTTGCAGCAATACACGGGACCTTATGAGAAAGCGAGCCCTGAGAACGGACAAGCTTGGGCTGCTGGAAAATTATTGTTGCCAAATCGCCCATCCAAACCTAAGCCTTGTAACACTCTGCGGTTTCAATTCTGAGAATCCAGAAAGATTATTGAGCAAAGTAATTATCTTTACAAAACCTTTTCATGGCGGACGTCATATTCGAACTTGCGCCCAACGATCCATGTGCTGCCGATGACGCCACTTCTTAAGGTCTTAGTCTGTTGAGCCACCGGTAAAAGGTTCTCCAAAAGAATCGCCACCCAACCCAAGCCTTACGAGAAAAAAAAAAAAGTTGGGAAGTCGTTTTTCTGGAAGTTGTGGATAACGTGCCCCCCTTAATAGGTAAATCATGAATGGTGCTGTCAGCCCAGTTGACGGGGCTCTCGGAATAAAGGCAGGCGGCCAAGACCGGCCGGCTCGTTCATGCATATTATTGTGCACCTTGAAGGGAAGATCAAGAGCAAGATGGAGAGGAAGATGGAGTGGGCACGGCGTGTGCCCACCGCAACACGAATAGGGGCCCACTTCGGTCAGGCAGGGGTATACAGAACTCAACGCCAATTCCCACACGAATCCTCCAATGCAATGTACCGCCATATCTCCGTACCAAACCCAGATCTCCGTACCAAATCTCCGAATAACTATTACTGCTGTCACAAGGAGAGTGATGTCATGAGTACATCTTTCACTCCCCCTGCTCGTGCCATCACTTTCCTTTATCTCAACTCAATCACATGAAGAAAACCCATAATATATCCTCCGTACTATACTCCTGAAAAAATCATGCCTTCTCAAAGCTGTAGCCAACAGGCTAGACACACCACAAAGTACAAGAGTCCGTAGATTAGATAATTGTAAACTCAAACTATGGCCTCAGCTAGATCCCCGATCACTTTTTAATACGATTTCAAACGTCTCAACACAACCTGTCTCTATCATATCGGTCATCCTCAAATCACAAACAACTCAATTCAATTTCAATATAATGTCGCCAAATAACGGGTGATCAATCCATCATCGTTTTCATCAGTTTCAATTTCGAACACAAATCGTTCAATCATCAAACACACCCACAAAGTAACGCCAAGTTATCACACAGAAAAACTGTCCTGCCCAACACTCCCGTATGTCCTTCCTTCTTTATGCTCTCTTATTTCCTCCCCATAAAATCCACTATCGAGCACATACTACTGCAGCGTCTTCGACACAAGTTTTCCGCCTCACGAATCCAAGTCAAATATCAAACATTTAATTCCTCCCCATAAAATCCTCTACTACCGCTGTTGAGTTCTCCACACTCCTGTATACCTTTCTCGCCAACTTCAAATATCAAATGCTACAGCCGTTTGTAGTATCCTGGCGTCCCAAGTCAACACAAAAAATCCTCCTCAAGAATACCATCACATAAAAATAGAACACAAGAAATCCCCAAGACTTTGAAAACTAAACACATTAGGTACGGTGGCACATGCGACACCAGCAATGATCAAATCATCACACAATTAAGTCGGAATCCCAAACGATATGGCACTACTTGCTATTAGATACCACAATTTCATGACTCTTTATGATCCAAAATATCACCACGAAAACACGTTAAATCAGTCTTCAACACATACAGTCCAAAACAAAAACCGCATAAAACAATTATCCCTCCCTCCAAATATTCATGACAATGCCCCTGTGGAATTCAAACGCCTCCCTGGTTAGTGCCTTTGTGAGAAAAATCGGCATGCTGATACGCCGACGGCACATGAATGACCTTGATCTCGTCCCTCCCCATCAACTCCCTAATAAAGTGGTGGCGCACATCAAAATGCTTCGAGTTCGAGTTGGTGATAGGGTTGCTAGCAAGTGAAATAGCCCCCTCATTATCTTCAAAAACCGGAAATAACGGCATGCCAGCATCCGGCAGAAAGAAACGCCAAACCTTCACGAGGAACAACGCTTCCATCACTACATCGCCCAACGCGACATATTCTGCCTCTGTGGTTGAGGTCGTCACACACTGTTGAGTCCTGGACAACCAAGCAACAGGTCCACCGCAACACATCACAACACTTCCGCTCACACTGCGGCGATCCGCGGCCTTACTCGCATATTCAGCATCCGCAAACGATTGCATACTCAACCCCATTGCACTCCCCTCATCAAACGAAATCCCTAATGAACTCGTTCTCCTCACATATCCCAAAACATCTCGCGCTGCTTCCCAATGCTTTAGCTTCAGGTGGGCACAGTACCTCGCTATCGCACCCACTGCATTTGCTATGCCTGGCCTCGTCATCATCGCCAGCCACATCAGCGACCCAATCAGTTCGTGAAAAGGCTCACACACATCCTCTTCATCAACATCAAACTCTTCAAGTCTCACTCCAACTCCAATACCAAGCGGCACACTCTTTTCCCCACTCAATATTTTACTCCTCCGCTAGCTCCAACGCGTAGTTCTCCTCGGAAATAGTCAAACGTCCCGACTCCCAATCTCTCTCATAAAAACAACCCCAATACCAGTTGAGCGGGCCCAAGTCTTTGAAAGGCACCATCTCCCCCAGATCCCTGCAAAACTGTTCATATCTCTTCTTCTATTTCATGAGAAATCAATGCAAATCATAGAAAATATCACAGAAGTAGCCATACTCATCAAAAAATAAATATTAAGCCAAGAAATTAAATGCCAGAGATCGCAAGGAACCCCGTTCCTCCGGACAAGAGTCTCCCCTTGTCCCCTACTCCCGCCATAGATACACAGATCGCGACGGTAATGCGAGATAGCATACATTCCTTTTCACTGATATTTTATTGACGTTGAAACCACTCGAAAACAATAACTCTCGCGGAATCCAAATCGACCAAAAAAACATTTCAAAAACACGAACAATGAAAATATTCATCCAGATTCACAGGCAACCACATTTCAATAAGAATCACCCCAAAGCACCGAACACTACTGCTGTTGCCTCCGCCGCGGCTGCCTCTCCATCCAGTTTCATGGCATCACCGCAGCTCGGGTCATCCAGCTTATCCTCCTGGGTGAAATCAAACGTTGCGTCCGCAGCATTGACCCGGCACACGAAAGGGATGGGACGTGCATTCGAGCGATTAGGTCTGCATTGGGTGTTTTGCCCTTTTCACGCATTCACACCTTGCAAACTACTCTTTTTACCACTATAGTTCCACTTCTAAAATGCTACCGCAAATAACAGTTGTACCTGTCGACGAGAACACCTGGTCCCACCTTAAACCCATGCATTTCACGACCACTATATACTGCAGTACGTGCTCGATGAACATATACAGCAGTGCCAAGTAAACCGTTTTAGTCTCGGCTCATACCCATACTACTTCTGCTGCTGCTGTACTCGTATAGTATATTACTCCGTCCGAAAGTATCTTGCCTTTGGTACGTAACAAGTGTGGCGCGGGTCGTGCTACACAGCGCTGGTACACATCAACCCAACAACTCAAAAACGAGTTACCCGCACGCAAATATGTAAACAGGTGAAACGCCGGAAACAGACGTGTTGCTGTAGTTGGGCTCAAGGGTTCAACACATACACCATTTTCTGCTGTGCTTGCTCGGTTCTGCCAGCATCAGACCAACGAAATGCCAAACTCAGCGATAGGGTGGGATTATCAATCCTCTTACTGTATATAATACGAAATGACGTCCAAACGGTGCACATGGGCGAAGGATCTTCGTGCAGTCATTGAGCTCACATCATTCGCACGTATCCCAACCTAATTCTAGAGTACCTTCACCCTCTTTATTTCATACTCGTACTCGTATCGACGCCCAACCAGAGCCCTCGACCAGCCAACCATAAACAGACAGACGTCATAGTCCTGCAGTGCGTCTCCAGGATAGCTTCAGTGAGGGAAATAATATGCGTATACGTCTGATGTGCATCTCATTTCATTTTTTCCTTTAACAAAACACACAAAGTCCCGTTTTGGCCACACACGGCAATCATGATGCTAGAAAACCCCTGTACTCCTGTCTTTTCGTCATCCCCTGCCCCTATTGTACCGTCTCATGGCCTCATGGAATCATATATATGCTAACGTGCCTGCGTTAGGCCCAAGCGTCATTGCTCGGGCCACCTGGTGTGCCAGATCTCGTCCACAGGATGTCAGCCGCGATTCATCTCGTGCATGTGTAGCCGATGACTCTGCTCGCGTGTCCGCCCCGTGTGGCAGGCCTGCGTTGGTCCTGAGCGTCATTCCTCGGGCCAGCTGGTGTGCCAGATCTCGTCCACCGGATGTCAGCCGCGGTTCATCTCGTGCATGTGCTGCCGATGGCTCTGCTCGCGTGTCCGCCCCGTGTGGTAAGCCCGGAGCAGGAATGTCGGACCGCGCTGACACGGCTGCCTCCTGCTGCTCTTGTTTTTTGTTTTTGCTCTTGTTCTTTTTTTGTTGCTGTACATGGAGAAGCTCCGCCTCCGCTGCTTCTCTGGCGTTGTGCGCCTCCCTGATCTTCTGCTGGGCCGCGGACGGAATGGCGTCCCATTCCTCATATTCGGCGGAGAAGTCGAATGTCGAAGACATGTATGTATCCTGCCAACCACAGGTTGTGGTTTCTCACAGCACACACCCACGATCACGAGACACTAGTGCAATAGGTAAATCATGAATGGTGCTGTCAGCCCAGTTGACGGGGCTCTCGGAATAAAGGCAGGCGGCCAAGACCGGCCGGTTCGTTCATGTATATTATTGTGCACCTTGAAGGGAAGATCAAGAGCATGATGGAGAGGAAGATGGAGTGGGCGCGGCGCGTGCCCACCGCAACACGAATAGGGGCCCACTTCGGTCAGGCAGGGGTATACAGAACTCAAAGCCAATTCCTACACGTATACTCCAATGCAACGTCCCGCCATATCTCCGTACCAAACCCAGATCTCCGTACCAAATCTCCGAATAACTATTACTGCTGTCACAAGGAGAGTGATGTCATGAGTATATCTTTCACCCCTTCTCCAGTGGGAAAACCAGCCAGATATTAGGCATGGCGATTGACGTGTGTACCAGTGCGTAGCTGATGTGTACGTCGAGACTCTATTGCTGATGGCCGGTCAATACACAGTCGATGTTCGAGGCAAACACGTAGTCACTGTCAGGTGACCTGTACGTGAAGCTTCACCAGAAGAGAAGATGTTTCGGCGACTCCTGGCCGATATTGATTAAGTTGCTCAGCTGGAAGCTGATGTGAGCAAAAATAGAGTGAACTCAAAGAGGAGCGGGGCGCGTGTGCGCTCGCAGCTCGCAACAAAAGGACGACCCTCATACGTCGTTCAAAGACAAAACAAAAGAGGGAAATACCCTTGAATTTCGTTAAAAATAAAAACACACGGAGGCCCTCAGTTTTACATTAAAAAAACAATATATCTTGGGGTACATACCCATGACCCCCGTGTAGCCTATGTTGTTACTCCAACCAGGACTAAAACTATGCTGCCGGTCCCGGAGGGATACTGAAGACATCCTTTCCATTATATATCAATAGCACGTGCTATTGTAATGTGCTGCTACAGATCACGTACGTACATACTATGGTAGATTCAAGAAACTACTTGTTACTGGGACTTCTATTGTGTACGAGTGCACAGCAGTAGATGTGTAAAAAGACAGCTGTTGCTTTATACCTGGTACTGATCAAACTATAACTCACAGACAGTGAATAAAACTGTTTGTTGTGCCTAGAAATGCGTAAAAGTATACCAGATGACGTAAATTTTATCGAGTAACGTCTGACTACTCGTATGATGGCTGCCGACAAGTATCATCTCTAATACCTCCTCCCGTTAAGCATACACTTTTTTACCCTGCGTTACATGCAAAAAATTCTTGAACAGAAGCACACACGCAACATCAAGTAGTGATGTTATTGGGAACAAACCCTTGTACATAATGCACTTACATATTATATAAGTTCCAAGGATAATCAGGTGTACATGATGTACCTATCGCATGAGATCCAAAGGGTGAATTCAACAACATACAAGGCAACGAACTAACCGAACATAGAATCGTTTTGTTCTACCGATACTGCGACATGTGCTTGTATGAGATGGGTGTGTACCCCAAAATATGATCGCTACGGTGGTACTTGGTAGTCTTCTTAAAGTGAAGAAGGTTGTCGTAGGGGCAACCTGGTGTTTGGGGGTAATGGGTAGAAAAGATAAACCAGTGAAGGAATGAGACGGTTTCGGAGGGTTTCCCATATAATAACAAGGGATGTTTAGTAAGGGGGTAAGAATGAAAAATAATAGAAATCCCGGATGATTGAGGAATAAAGACCAAAGCAGTTCAGATACGAGTAAGCAGCGGTAGAGCGGTGTGAAGCGGGGTCGTCGGGCGAGTATCCAGAATAGATTGCGGACGGGCAAGGCCCTGCACGAGCTGAATAGAACCGGGCAGGGGACGTCAGGGAGTCATCTAGTTGTTTTTTTTAGGGCGTCAAGGAGTCGTCAAGTGGTCACCAGTCGTTGAGCCTGTGCGTTCGGAGGGTCGACGGGCAGGATGGCGGAACCTCTTACCGCGATACAGCAGCAGGACGAGGAGCACGACAATCTTGTGGGAGGCCCGGGGCCAAGGCGGGGATCGCCCCAAGGGAACGGGGCGGCCGGTAACGCGGAGGATGATCAGTCTTCAGCAGGAGGGCCCGGCAACAGCGAAGACGGTAGAGCGCGAACGAACACCCTGAGTGGCCTGGGCACGAGTAGGAACGTGCACTTCGAGGATAGCCAGATTGTACACCAAGGAGCTCAAATGCGGTCGGGTAGGGGGTAGGGGGGGTAGGGGGGGGTACACGTCGCAGGGTCGGGGGCGGGGGAACGGCTCGTATGGGAACCGCGAGCAGTCAAATGCCATGCAACATGCCACATTGCAGCACCACGACCACTTTTTTTTTTCCCGGAAACGAGTCTCAGGGCCCCCCATGGTCGGGTGGAGGGAGTTCGTACCGGCAGGAGGCGGGGTGGAGGCGGGCTAGCAATCAGCTCACGAAATTCAACGGGCCCTCACAGGCACCCTGGGGCCCGGGAGGTCCGCCGCCGCAGCAGCAGCAGCAGGGGTGGGCACCGCAGCAGCCGCATAGCCGGGGCACACCACAGCAGCTACAGCAAGAGTGGGCACCACAGCAAGAAGGGTGGGCATACAGGGGGGGGGGGGGGGGGGGGGGGGGGGGGGGGGGGGGGGGGGGGGGGGGGGGGGGGGGGGTGGGGGGGGGGGTGACCACAGCAGCAGCAGCAGCAATGGTGGGCATCAGAGCAATGCGGCAGGGAAAACGCGGGGGGGGGGGGGGGGGAGAGGGGGGGGGGATAGGTTGGGGCGGGGGAGTACCGAACCCGCGACAACAGCAACAGCGGCCAAGCATGCAGCTACAGCAGCAGAAGCAGTCAGACCTCGGGGGGTTCGGGGATGTAAGCGAGTGGGATATAGACGTGTCGGGGTCGCGACAGCAGCAGATGGGGCACCCGAAGGACAGTGGGGGTGGGCGGGGAGGAGACAAGTCCGTGGGAGAGGGGAGCACGGAGGTTGCACCGGCAGTAACAGCACGAAGCAGCTCCCGGGTGGGGGGAAGGCAGCAGTTAATTACTCAGCACCAGGTCGCAGTGGGGGGAGGGAGGAGCACCGAATTTCTCGTCCGGGTTGCAAGGTTGGGGGGGGGGGGGGGGAGGGATGGGGATGGGGAGGTGGGGAGCGGGGAAGCAAACCATCAATAGCGGAGACGATGTGGCGCAAGAGCAACCGCACAACAGTGGTATGGTCATCACTGCGCGGGGATGGGAAACCCCCACCCTTTGATTCGGCGGAGGCTTTGGGCACGATTATAGGGACTTTCATCAAGGGGGAAGGGGCACAGCAGGCAGCAGCGCTGAGCAACATTGATGTGCGGAATTTCGCGCAGAGGGACCATTTTGGCTTCGGGGGGGGGAGCGCGTGTCGCTGGACCACAGGGTGGAGGCAGTGTGTTTCTTTTGTTGACGCACCTCATGCAGTACGTGGTGGACGGAAACAAAGCCTTTGGGCAAGCGTCGCTGCGTAGGACGATTAAGCTAGTGGAGCGTTTCCGGGTGGTCGCGCAAGGGGTGACTCCGTTCCACGCGCAGAATACGCAGGTGGCCCTGTCGGAGCAGTTTAAAGAAAAAATCGTGCAATAGTTTAACAAAGACCTCCAGGAGTGGTCGGAGGAGGTGGCCCGGCAAGCACATATGTTGAAACAGGAAATCAGCACGTTTCCAGGGCCGAGCGACGTGTACCCGTTGCCCCTACCGCCGTTCTCGCGGACACATACGTGGGTCACGGCAGCGCCCATCCACTTGAGGGAGGTAGGACACGCCGAGGAGCACGCCGCGGGGGGGTACAAGGGAGGACGGGGATAGGGGGGGGGGGGAGGGGGGGAGCAGGCGGGGGGACAAGCGGAAGCGGGGCCGCAGGGGGGTGGGGTGGAGCGGGGGGGGGGGGGAACGAGCAAGGAGTGGCACGGGGAGCAGTGGGGGTGGGGCGGGGAGGGGGGGCGGAGGGGACGGGGAGGGGGGGGGGCAGGCGGAGGGGGAGGGGAAGGGGGGGGAGGGGGGGGAAGGAGCGTACGACAGACCCTGCCGGGACCAGTGAAAGACATTGCAGCATACTCTGTTTAGATGGACTCATAATCAATGATATTTACGCAGGGGTTGGGCTATTGGCCCACTATGTTGTTTTTGGCTTGTGTCGTCTGACTGTGTGGTGACACCGTGACACCTGAACGCTCTTATATTGTCTCTACACTGTGGAAGACGGATATAAAAGGACCTTGACACCCATTTAGGCTGAGGTTTTCCAACACTCATGGCGCCGGTACCACGCAGCCTCATGGATGCCGACGTTGAAGACGCTCGGGCAAACCTACGATACCAGGGCCTTGCCCTCGACCGCGACATATCCAGCGAAGATGCTGAGGAATGTCACACATCCTAAAGCGAGCGCTTTGGAACGATAGCTGCTCCTTACGGGGAGATGAGTTGCAGGAGAGTTCAGTGGCGAGGAAACGCTAACTACCGCTGGTACAACAGAGAGGGACGCGGTATCATTTTCGCCAGAATTCTCCGCTGGTGACGGCTGGAGTCGGAAGGGTTCCCAAGGGTTCGACGTCCTCTATCACAATAAGTGGTATAGGTTGTCGATGAAATTTGTTCTGATGCCTTTCTTATAACTGCCAGATAACGTAGAGTTTGCATATAACAGATGCGTTTTTGCACTCAGGCCCTACCGTTTCGAGACCGTATTTCCCACCTATATACCCGTACAAACAGGTTGGAGCTGACCGGAACACTCAATTATGGCCCAGGGTTTTATGGTTTAAAAAACTAACAAGAGGCAGCTGATGGTCTGAATGTTCTGTTACAAGGTTACTTTGGAGTGATCTGGTAATAGGTATGGCAATGGGTAGTTATACCAAACCACCAAAGGTTTAGTGGGGAGTTCAATCTCCCAGACTTCACACTTCTTCGTTTGGGCGTGCGCGCTGGAGACACTGTACATCGGTATGACCGCGTGCTCCCCGGTATCTGTATGATACGTGGCCAGGAGAGGTCCCTGAGATCGACGTTGATCGAGATCCGCGACAGGTGCAGTAACAAAGGTCATAAATGACGTGTGGGTCGCCGGTGGACCTGAACGCCCAGGGTGTGGGCAGTGAGGCCGTGTTTACGATGGTGAGCAATCCCGAAGACGATGTCGTGGAGACAGCGCCTTTAGACGGGAGCACCTATTGTTCTACAGCAGCTAGAGGCCCTACACCAGAAATACTACTGCGAGCGCCCCTGCAGTGTGTTGTGACACATGTGCATATAGCGGCGCGGCATTGGCCGTGCGCACTCCATGATAGCAGCGGCGGAAGCAGAAGCAGCAGCTGGAGGTCGTCGACTTGACATATGTTGCGGCTATCACGAAGCCAGGTGAACCATGTATGCACACTTCGTGAGAGGACGCACAGCTGCGATAGCGGGTGTACTCGAAGTTTCGTGTCGTACTCGAATGCGCTCTTCTGCGGTGGGATCATGTTTTGAGGTAGCGGGCTTGGAGCGTTCGCAACCAGTATGCAGCGGTATTAACAGCAAGGGAGAACGCGTCCGCATTTCAGAAAAACGATCATAACGGCCAAGCGACTTTACTATGGCACCAGCAGATTCGGGAGGTCGTGAAGGAGAAAATGCGGGGATATGGCCATCGGGGGTGTTTGTGAACACAGCAACATGTCGCAGGACAACCGGAAAATGTCAGACGTTTTCTGTGCTAAGAATATTCGACGATGCTCCTGCACAGTAGGCTGCAAAGGTTGGCGCTGTCAGTCGTTAAACTGACCGAGCAGACACGCTGTGTGTCCAGGATGTGAAGAATGGATGACTCTTGAAAAAAAGGCCGCTTGAGGGCAATAAAGGATTAGGACGATGAACCGTGGTAAGATCAGATGCGGTTTGACGAGTGAACGTGGGGGGTGTGCGAACACTCCAGTTCCTCAGTCTTGATGGCCTCTTACAGCAACGTCTATCGGCGGCTTGTCGCTGCAACTCGTCGACTACAAGAACTGCTGAAAGGCCATCTAAATATCCCGTTACTCATAATGCGGTGTAATTAGTCGAACCGCAACTTACGAAGCATTGACTCAATAGGCTATGTACATACGGCCTATTTCTTAACACTCCCCCTCAATGCAAGTCGCAATGCGTAAACGATGAATGTCCCAGGGCAATAGAACATGACTAAAGTCCTGATCATGGCTAACGATCACCAGCACTTGTTGGAAGCGATAGAAACAATACTAAAGCGCCGATCATGGCTAACGATCACCAGCACTTGTTGGAAGCAACGTTACTTCTTTACTAGAACACTGATAATGCATGAAAAACCATAAAGCTTGTGTAATGTAACTCCCCCATTCCCGCGAAAGTAGCAAGTAAAGACAACCAGCAAAAAAGGAACCCCTACGGTTTGATCGTCTGAACTTCTCATTTTCAGGCCCTGAATTCGCTGATTAACTTGAGGAGGTAGCGCTGCCTTTGCTTACTGAGGTGCTTCGTGCCAATGTCAGCAAGCTGGCCCTCCATTTTCACATATTTCACGGTGATTCTGCCCTCCTTGACTAGTTCCTGGATGAAGAAGTACCGTAGAGCCACGTGCTTAACTCGCGAACTGTAGGTCCGATTTCCGGCGACGTGCAGAGCCGAGGTGTTGTCGATATATAGTGGTACGCTGTCGAAGCGCGTGCCGAATCTCAGTTCCTTCATCATGTTGGAGCAGCACACCGCTTCCTTCATCGCTAGCGCTGCGACCACGAGTTCTGCCTCCATAGTGGATTGCGCTGTCAGCCCCTGCAGTCCCACCTTGAAGCTAACCGGGGCGTTCGCAAGGAAGACAATATACGAGGACATCGACTTGCCGTTATCCGGGTTGTTGCCCCAGTTTGCATCGGAGAATGCAGTCAACTTGAAGCCACCTTGCTTGTACGTGATGGCGAAATCCACCGTTCCAGCCAGGTAGCGAAGTAGATGTTTGGCTGCCGCCATGTGAGCTTTGGATGGTTTAGACATCGCCCTTGCCAGTTGATTGACGGCGTATAAGATGTCGTAACGAGTCACCTGCCCAAGGTACATGACGCTGCCCGTGATGGCCTGGAAACGCTGTTTCTCCTCCTTACTTAGAAGCCTTTCCTCCGGCTGGTCCAGCGACAGCTCTTTTCCCACACCAGGCGTGTACGTTGAATTGCAGCTTGCCATACCGTACCGCTCCAGCAGGGACTTAATATATTTCTCCTGGGTGATGGTCACCGTCCCCTTCTCGCGGTCACGGGTAACACCCATCCCGAGCACGAGTGACACGTCTCCCATGTCCGTCATTGAGAAACGACTCATGAGCTTCTGCTTGATCCGCCTCAGCACCAGGACGTCTTTTCCGAGCAAGAGAACGTCGTCGACATACAAGGTCAAGATATAAACGGCACCGCACTCCGAGTAGGTGTAGACGCACGGGTCCGACTTGAGACTTTAGAAGCCAATTTACACCAGATGTTTGTCGATCGTGTTCCACCAGTTAGTCGGGCTCTGGCTGAGACCGTATAGGCTTTTCAACAGCCTCATTACCAGTGGGACTCCGTTTTCGTCGAATTTCTCGTATCCGGGTGCCATCTTGACGTACACTTCCTCTGTGACATCGGCGTTCAGAAACGCGGTGTTGTAGTCTAGCTGCCAACACTCCAGATTGTACTCCGCCCCTATTGCCAGCACCATGCGGATGCTCTGGAGCCTGCAGACGGGGGCAAACGTGCTGCCGCAATCAATGCCCGGCAATTGCCCCCATCCTAGTACAACAATGCGTCCCTTGTGTGAGTTGTCCGCCTTGACCTTGTAAACCTATCTACTGCCGATAATCTTGTGTCCCGCGGGGACAGAGGTCGCCGGCAGGAGGGTGTAGACATTGTTCTTTTTCAGGCTTGCCATTTCCTTGTCCGAGGCCGCTTTCCACTGTGCTTTAGCCGGTAGAGTCATGGCCTCTTTAAATGTGTTAGGAGTTATTTCCGCATTCTCCCCGGCCGAATAGCTTTGAATGGTCGTCGCGGCGTAGGCGTATTCAACGGCAGAGTCTGCTCCGTACGTCTCATGCGCGATATCCGGCAGGGTTTCCTGGGTATAGAGCCTCAGCCCTCGGAGCTCAGACAACACGGGCCCGGTGGCGATCGCCGCTAGGTGAGCAGAATCTGAACGGTTGTGAGTGTTACGCCTCGCAAACGATTGTGCTCCAGTGCCGGCACGCGTAACCGCAGGAGTCGCTTCTTGGCGCGAATGTCCCCGCTGTTGAAGCGGCTGTGATCCAGCCAGTGGTTTTTCCAGGGACGCTCCCGCGGGTGACATCGCTTGCTCCTGTGGTTCAAGAACAACCTCCTGCGAAACTCCGTCCATAGGCTCCCCCCCGGGCATCGCCCCTTCTTGCGGTGATCCTGCAGCTCCTCCGTCCAGTGTGTCCCTCCTAGTGATATCGCTGATCCGCTCCAAGAGTTCAGCCACCGGTGGATTGTCTGAGAGCCCGCCCACGGCGATGTGGTCAGCAGAAGCACCGGGAAGCGGTTCCAACACGGAAGTATAATCGCGAAGATCGCGCAGAAAGTCGTCGTCTGTGATGTAGTTGTGGTCGTCCATGCCGTTGCTTGGCGGATTAATCTGCTGCGAAGTTTCTTCCAACGGTGGCGGGAATAGGCGCGATGGTGTCTCGATGAAGATGACGTTCCGGCTCTCCATAATGCGCCGGGTGGCAGGATTGTACACTCGATAGCTCTTGCTGTTGTTGCTGTACCCAACCAATCGTCCTTCCACCGCCTTGAGTTCAAGCTTTTTGTAGTAGGTCTCAATATGCACGAAAGCCCGGGCACCGATGACTCGAAGAAGGCTCAGATCCGGCTCCGTTCCGTGTAGAATTTTGCACGGAGACTGCATGCCGATCGCAGCGTGCGGCGCCCTGTTGCCCAGAAACGCCGCCGTGAACATCAATTCTCCCCACAGAAACTTTGGCAGTCCGCTGTCGGCAAGCATACACCGCACCATAGCTGCAAGAGTTCTTCCAACGCGTTCGGACATGCCAATTTGCTGCGGCGTATTGGTGCTGGCGTACTCGAGCAACACCCCCGTCTGAAGGCAGTAGTCCTGGAACTCCTTGCTGATGAATTCTCCTCCTTTGTCCACCCTCAACCGCTCGACGCGGAAACCACTTGGAATCACCACAGATTGTACGAATACCTGAAATGAGCTGAGAGCGTCGTGCTTGGACTTCAGAAAATAAGTCTCCGTCCACTTGGTGTACTCGTCGGAAATCTTTGTGATGTACTTGTAGCCCCCGAGGGCCTCTGGGGTTAAAGGTCCCATCAGGTCTACGAAAACGAGTTGGAAAGGGAGTTTAACCTTGTGGTCGGCGATCTTGGGATGAGCCAGCTGGTGACTCTTGCCCACGGCGCACACATCGCAGTCTGGCACAGGCCCGTCGAAACTCACCCCGTTGTTATCAAGGTTTTTCAGAAGCTGTAAGCTCTTGCGGTTGAGGTGTCCTAGGCGCCGATGCCACAGGTTGGCGTTTGCTGCAGCCTGCATTGCCAGCTCTGGCCCGTTGCCACCGCCGGCGAGGTCCAGCGAGAAAGAATAAAGATCGTGCTCCAGCTCTTGGAGCGGAAATATGTGGTTGTGGCTTTCCAGCCTTGGGTTGGTCATGTCAAAGATAGACACCACACCGTTACGCGCAGCTTGCTTGACAGAGAACAGGTTACGTCCTAGGCCAGGCACAATTAGACACGAAAGTTCAATTAACCGTCGCACTCCTTTGTCGTCGATGACGTGGCCCCGGAGCACTCTCTGCGCAGTGCCATTCAATTCCCCCCCCCCGGCGGTTGAGATTTTTCGTGGCACGTCCAACACCTTGTACTCTTCCAGTCTGTCCCGAAATCCGGGGGATGATGGCGTCGTCGAAATAATGTCCTGACGCGCCACTGTCCACCAGCACATTTACGGAGTCGTTGCTGCATCCTGTCCGCGGCCTCGCGGTGGGACCGATCGTGAGTGCCGACCCATCTTCCGTACTGGTGACGCCCCCAAAGACTTCGGGCTGTCCATAGGTGTTCTTGACCATGCGGGCATAAAGGGAGTTGCCAAACGAGAGCCACAGATAGTGGAGAATAGCCACCATCACTAGACCACGGGTCACGGCCGTCAAACCCCCGACGATGTGCTCTCGGAATCCCAGTTGATGGGCCGGTTCTTCCTCGACCGTGAAGAGCGACTCACCAGCCTCTTCTCCGTTGACGCCGCCGAAAGATCCGAACAGCCCACTGGTGTCGACTGGTTCATCCGAGGGGCCGAAGGGCCAAAATGCTTCCTCCTCCGTCGGCGCTTCCACTGCGGTGAACGAGATCGGGTGGTCGATGTAGTTAGCGGCATAGTTGGCGTTACCGGCGTTTGCATTGCCGACACCATGCTGGGTGCGGCAGTCCGCACCGCTATGCGTAATGCTCTTATGGAAGGAGCACCACTGATTTCTATCTCCCCCTCTCCTCGCGTCTCCTGATCCTGCTTTTCCGTGGCGAGGAAAGTGCTGTTTTCGCTGATGTTGCTGACCCCCCGGATTGGGCCCACGCCCGTGGTCCTTCTTCAAGATGGCGCAGTCCTGCGTTACGTGTCCGAATCCTTTGCAGTAGTTGCACTGCACGTCACTGCTGGTGTGCCCACCACCTGCATGGCAATGCCGCGGCCTGCGATCGGCTTAGCGTTGACAGAGCGCGAAAGGTTGTCGACGTACATAGTGTGTACCATGTGCCGAATGTCGTCCAGTCCAAAGTTTCGCCTCTCGTAACTGGCGGTTCGTACCCTCTCTTACTCGGGTGGAAGGGCTTGGAGAATGATGTCCTCGTACCTCTCGTCGTGTACTGTCTGTCCCATTTCCTCGAGGAGGTCACGGCATTCGTCCAGAACGAAAAAGAAGTCGTCCGGACCCTGGCCGGGCTCCATCTTCGTGTTGACGAGTTTCTCGTGGCACGCCCTTCTTGCCTCCTTAGTGTGGCCGTTGTACTTCTCAGTCAGAACCTTCCACGCCATATGTCCATGCCCCGCTCCATCTTCTGGCCGCTTCCCCTCGAACTTCTTGACGGTGTTGTTGGCGGAGCCAGATGTGGTGAGAAGTAGAACACTCCAGAGATCTTGGTTCGCCTGTAGCCATTTGTGCTCAGCGACAGCATCAAGCGTCGCGGTGTCGGTGCTGCCCAGAGTAGGTGATGGCTGGGCCTTGCCTTGAAACACTTCGAATACGGCCTTGCTGTAGAGAGACAGGCAGACGCGCAGCTTGCTCTTGTATTCTTGAAACGACTCCTTGTTCCTGCAGACAAAGACGGGGCAGTTTTTTGATGACCGCCTGGGTGTTGTTGGACGCCACGCCCTCCATGGCGATCCCTCGACGCTAAAGCGGATCTGTTCCTTCGAAGCACACGATATAGTAGATAAAAGATGAATGCGAGTCTTGGTCGCTGTACTGTAAAAACAAAGAAACAAAGAAACAAACAGACCTGAACAGACAAACAAACAAACAAACAAACAAACGAACGAACAAACGAACAGGCAAACCAACAGACAAACTCGCCCGAGTCTGTGTTGGGCCGCTGAATGGCGGAACCGAGCTGTGTCGTCGGATCGCTGATAAAATCAAAATAAAGCTGAGGAGCTTTGTGTAAAATCCAAATAAAGCTGAGAAGCTTTGTGTAAAAATCCCCAGCTGCTGCTCCTGCTCCGGGTCCACGAAGGTTCCCGAAGCGCGCGCCGCGCTGAAAAAACGATGGCTCAAAAACCTGTTGAGAATATTCGATGATACTCCTGCACAGTAGGCTGCAAAGGTTGGCGCTGTCAGTCGTTAAACTGACCGAGCAGACACGCTGTGTGTCCAGAATGTGAAGAACGGATGACTCTTGATAAAAAGGCCGCTTGAGGGCAATAAAGGCTTAGGACGATGAACCGTGGTAAGATCAGATGCGGTTTGACGAGTGAACGTGGGGGGTGTGCGAACACTCCAGTTCCTCAGTCTTGATGGCCTCTTACAGCAACGTCTATCGGCGGCTTGTCGCTGCAACTCGTCGACTACAAGAACTGCTGAAAGGCCATCTAAATATCCCGTTACTCGAAATGCGGTGTAATTAGTTGAACCGCAACTTACGAAGCATTGACTCAATAGGCTATGTACATACGGCCTATTTCTTAACATTCTGTTGATTTGTTTTTGATATCAATCGTTGACGACGAGGGCGGGGTATGTGAGTCGAAAGGAAGTGGTCTTTCGTTCCGGGAGAGTCGGGAATGGAATATGTCTTGATAGCAACAAGTTGTGTGGCATCGTCGTGCGCCCTCCACGACAGCGGCGGCAGCAGGAACGAGTGATCCTAGAGGGAGAGAGCATGTCTATATCGTCAGCAGGAGCTTTCATTTGATTCTGGCTACGCTATTCGCGGGGCTGGGGAACGCGTCTCACTATATATGGTTAGTAGTCGTGGGAAAACCCTATTTCGTTTCGACGGATGCACCCGTCTTGTCGAAAGGTATAGCTTTTTTGTGTTTGGTCGTACTACCTTGAAGATAACGTTTGCGATTTTGGGCTGTTTTATGAATGATACCTTGTATAAGATTTACCCTTCGTCCAGGTGAACGTCGTGGATGTTAGGAGATGTATCGTGTGGATTCATCCGGGGCCACTTCCCCGCCCTCCTTTCCCAAACAGTTCAAACGTGTGCTCATATGTTCAAGCAAAGCAGTTCAATTTACTCAACGAACGTTCCGTCAAGAGAGACTGTTGGTCCCATTTCACTAGACCAGAAGGCGTCTTGTCAGGGATATTGATTAGTTGAATGCATGGTATTTGTTTCTCCAAATCAAACCATCTTATGAGGTCCACGCATTGCCTCCTAACGGATATACGGTCGATTCCGTGGAACAGGATCAAATCGTGACCGGTCTGCCTGAAATCCTTACCAGGTACTCTCTTTAGTTGATGAGGAGGGTAGTGATAAGTTGCGCTGTGAGAGCTATATTTGTATTGCGTGGCCAGGCTTGTTTATACTGTTGATTCCACAGTTTTTGCTTTTTTATCTCTCATTGGGCCTGCTTCATGTGTGTTGACGATAAGAGGACGAACCATCATGAACCACCACTATGCTAGTTACTCGTCGGCATGACGTGAGTCGCTGGGGATGATCTACGCAAGGTCCTGGTTGCGACGCAGACCTGCTGCATACCTTCTACGTGAAATTTAGATAGCCCTACTCATATAAAATCGACCCTATCTATTGCATATGTCGACAGATCTACACTGTGCCGCTGTACCAGCAAATACTAAAAACCCGACTTAATGCATCCACTCTACACCTCATGATAAGGTTTACTCCAAAGCAAACCACGGAGACCTGAAGACGCTTGTTGTACAAGCGCTTACAGGGAAACCTCAAAACCAGTAATGCATCACACTGCGTCTGGTCCGCGATGCGTGCCAGAACAGTAGGTACGTCTAACGTTTGATGCATGGGGGGGTTCCGTGCCAACAGCGAAAAACAAACTTCTCTGCTAGTAGGTTTGGCTGTGTGGATTTGTCCTCGAGTTCAAACCATTGATTATCAGTATTTCTTGCCTTCGTTGTACAGTGTTAATTTGTCGTTCGCACTTTTTCCCCCTAAAACGTGTCCGAGCACCCTCTCTGCACGCTCACGCTCATTGAGACTCGAAGCGTTTAGTATCAGGCGGGCATGTAAGGAGGTTTATTTGGGAGTGGCGTAAGCCCATACATAAGGCCAACGTGTAGGTATTTTCCAGGCTCAGGAGGCGTTGTGCTCTTCGATTTAGTGCCTAGGTGTGGCGTGTGTAGTGCGCACTTCCCGACGAAAGTATTTGGCCTGGATTTTTCCCCCAAGTCGTGGTTGGCGCCGACTTCGTTTGGCCTGCACTCTATAATGTAGCGAGGCTTGCTTCGTTCGTCAAACCAGCTGGGGAGGATGCTCTGATGGTATTCGAAGGACAGCATGGGTTTTCAGAAGAAGTCCTGGTGTATCGAATAGACGGAGTCAATGCTCCAAGAATCTCCAGACGATCACCTGCCTTTATGGCTCTCCGCGTGGCGAGAGTTTGCTACGAGAGCACTCTTTTTTTCATCTCTACGTAGCTCATTCCAGTGTATTTCGGGTTACCCTATGCAAGAAACGTGCTGACTGAGACATCTAGGAATTTGTGCCGGCGTACAACATCTCAGGCTGGTTGAGATGCGTGGGACTACAGGATCACATATGTTTGTGTTTTGTTTTGATTGTTGAAAACGCTTGAGCGTGCGACGAGGATCAGAGCCCCGTCATGTGTCCTTTGGGCACATTTGGGCAATGAAATATATGGCGTTGCGGTGTTCCGAGGCGTTTATCGGTGGCAGATGCCTCTTTTGATTTGTCTTCACATCCATCTCTCGCAACTGTACGTACGCATTATGCGAAAAACACAAGTTAAATACTCATATGTGACCAGAGTCTATCGAGGCCTGAAACATGAGGCGTCCTGTAAGGAAGCCGTTGTGGCTCAGAAAATTATTTTCCCAAATGCGATACCTCTATCATAGAACGCCTCCGACACCTAGCAGGCATACCTCTTAATATCATGGGACAAAGGGCGCGTACGCACGCGACACCGTAACCCCACTCTGGTATGGAAAAGGCCTGCCTTCTCTTGTTTTCGACAAACCCTCAGCGAATGGCATACAGTGTTACCCTTAAGGAAGTACTAACCGCCTGCTACAATTGATGGAGCAACCAACGACACGTCATGGGATAAACGTCAATTACAACGACGACGCAATGTTTCGGCACTAAGTTCAGCGTTGCACCAAGCCGACACGGGTGGTACGGCCCCAATATACAATTTGTATAAAATACAACGACCATCACGTCACACTTGCACCTTTTACAAAATGTTGTTCGTATTTGGGGCCAGACGTTTCAAGCGTGAACCAGACACGATCAAGGGTTGATTTATTGTTCGCAATACCCACGTCAGCGCTTAACAAACAAAACATGTTTCTGGCAGCGTATTTACACGTCAAAGACAACGATGGGTCGAGACCTAACTTCTCATCAGTGGTCATTGATGTCGTATGCAAAACAGACTTGCTTCGCCTCCCGGGGATAAACTCACGCCGTGACGGAGGAGTATTGATGTTTCCACGCGACCGGGTTTCGATTCGCGTCCACTCGGCAGTTTTTTGTGACGCTTCGTCCGGGCGACGGAGCATCTGCCGGCCCACCTTGCCCTCAGCGATTATCTTGTGCCTTCGTGCGCTTGAAAAAATCAAGTGGTTTGTGCATCGAATTTCGTCCCGCTTTGTTAGTTCAAGCGGGCAACGTGACACCTGACTCATGTGCAACAACTTTCGTTCTCGTTGAAAACTGATTAAACCGACCACGGCAACATGAAATTATGGAGTAAACTGCCGAATACGCGTGCTTTCGCGGAAATGAATCATCTCAGAACCCATCGTGGACCCCCGCGCGTGGCTGGCGAGGCAGCATGGGCGCCTTCATAGCCACATCATTCATCGTCGTACGTCAGTTTAGATCGATGAAGGTATTACACAAGTCGCGCCCACTCGCCGACGTCCTTTCGTGATTGTACTCGTGAACAGCATGTATGGTTGATGCCCCATTTACGGGATGTCGATACTTCTCGGACCTTCAGCACCAACTAACGAACGCAAGAGCAACCGCCAGCATGCCGGCCCCACCAACGGCTACAGCTCCGACACTCAACGTGTTAGCTGAGCTTTCTTCGGGGCCAGAAGCCACGGGCACGGTAGTGGGGCATGCACCACAAACGATCGAAATGTCTTCGTCGTTTGCCGTCCGGAAAGAAATGCTTTGTAGGGTGAATGCACCTTCGCGTTCATGAACACCAAGAGAGCAACCGCAAAGGAGGGAACAGTGGGTAATTTGAGTAAACAGTATGGGAACTGGTCGAGCTATCAAGAAAATAGCTATTTCAATGCGAACGCTGATGAAAGTTTGACTTGAGGTTTGTAAACTTACAATCGTTTGTGAAACTCAACGGTCGGCGAACTAATTCTCGCTGTTGCAAAAAGCGGTTCACCAACGACACGGGCCACAGAAAACAAATACTGCAATACCATGTTCTGCCAGCGCGTGTGGAGAACAATAAAAGTGATAGGTAGATACAGCTACTTCCGCACAACAAGGCCATCGTCTGTTGATATGGTTAGCGTCTGAGGCACATAACCATCGGTGATTAAACGTTTTCGGATTTTGAACATGGTCGGCATCTGAAAGTACTTCTGGAAGATTCATGACGCCCAAAAAAGTCGACTATCAGCTGGGGTAGCCCTGAAAATACCGCCCAACAAAACATAGGCAGATGATAAGCCGATATATCTGACAAGAGGAGGTAACGGGAAGTTACGTGAGAACAAGTATCCAAACCAGGCCACAACCGTAAGCATGAACCATCATCAGACTCACAGAACAAGACTTAGACAAAAGCACCGCATCTGTTTGGGGAGCATTGATAGCCTTGGCCACGCAGCAACCAGATATTCGTCATGTACATTTCGAACCGCAGCGGGGGATGGTCTCGTAGACGCGTGGTACGATCTGGCCGCCGCATTTTCACCATTGCAGTTCAGATTGACAGAGGTTTTCAACTGAGGAAGCTTCACATATCGCCGGAATCCCAATCACCTTTATACAAGAGCAATTGTGACATACTAGGTACATAGTTGACGGCATTGTTCGTCGTGTGCAGCCTCCAATTTTGTTTCGGTCAGGTGGCTTTAGTTGAGTGGAGGTGCTACTGTCAGGGGACGCAGGATCAGAACAATTATGAGCACACATCAACTGTTTTTATGTGTCGCTGCCCCTAGCAGTAAGTACTTACAGATCCATGAAGCGTTCCCGGGGTTGACATCGCTGGCAGCCTCCGCAGAAAGACAGTAGAGTAGTGTGTCTCTGCTGCCGTCTTCGTGTGTCGATATGTTCGCGATGATCCACTTGAACTAAAACAAAGGCACGGGTTGTCGTGAGCATGATTAGAAGGGTGCACAGTCAAAGGGCAGCACACTTGAGATTTCCTGTTGATGGACAATACCTCAATAAATGTAATTAATTCACTTACTATGCCTTACGCGCAAAAGAACGGTCACGAGTATCGTTCAACGTTCGGCCATATTTCCTGACTGCTCAGGGACTCACGACTCACATTGCCATCGCCCTTGTCGTAAGAGGAGACGACCAACCCTTGTTCGATTTCTTCACCGGACACGGTGTACAATATCGACCCTTCGTCTGTTGAAACCAAAGTGTCCGTGAAACACCCGGCCAGAGCTGGCGTTGCATTGGAAGCAATAGTGAACGAGCCGTCTCCGCCACACGTGTCGAGAACCGAAGGAGACCCACCGCCCGGAGACTGGTTCCGTGGCCGGCATCGCGGAATCATTATCAAAGACGTGTGAAATTCGACGTGCGCGTGCATTATTGAGTAGTCTCATGCCGTCGTTGGTTGTTGTGCTTCGTGAGACGAGTCGGGTCCGATTCTTTGATGGACGGGATGTCCTACTGTATGGTGTGGCGCTTGTGGTCACAATCGCTACGGACACATCGCAAGGAGGGGGGTGCAGGTTTGGGCCGAATCTTTCGTGACTGGACGAGCTCGTCAAGTGAGCAACACTTGGATACCGGATAATATTATTCGCTTTTTACAGCAGTACATTTTGTTTGAGTCTGACCAGTAGAATGCTCAGCTGGGATGCATCAACAAACTTATTCGAAGTCATGTTTGCAATGTTGGGCTTCACGTGTGAGGAGCGCTCAGGGCATAAGCCACAACCCTTGCCGTGGTTTTTCTCTACGCTTGGAACAGACAACACGACGCGAGCACAACGAGAGCCCATCCACTTGCACGTAGAATCTGGTCGGCGTGCCTGTGGAATCGTACTCGACGTCATAAATCAGACATTCAGTTCTCAGGTAAAATGTCACAAAACTTCTCACAAGTGGTTGTTCAGCTGTCGATCCAGACTCGGCAGTAGGCTGAGGTGTGGGCACGACTGTGGCGCAAGAACCGCAGACAACAGAAATGTCGTCTTCGGTTGCCCTCAGAACGTTGGTGTTGTCACCGGCAAAGTCACCTTCATGTTGAGGGGGATAGGACACAAGTCGTAACAGTGGGGGGGTGGCGGGTGAGATTGTTTAAGTGAAAGGGAATCAAGGTTCGATAAGGGATAGTCAGCTGTTTTCTAATGCGGGGGCTGATGTGTTCTATAAATAATAAAAGCTGACTCTTCAAGAATCATGCAGAGAATGTTTCGTTTTGGGTTTGTATTTTCGTTGATTCTGGGAGTACCGCATCCTTGAATGTTTGTTTTCAACAGAGGTCAAACTTTACCTTGTGTGTATGTTCTAGCAGTAGAAAGTGTGCCTTACAAGACACAGCATACCTGCCGAACCAAAGCTTTGATCGTTCTGCAGCTTTTACCAGACGAATGGGTTGTATTTACGGCAACAGAGTTGGTCCGACCGCCTCATCACTTCGAAGCATTCATCTACCCGAGCAACACCACAAAGGCGAGTCCTGTAAACACCACTCGGCCCTGCATTGGTCAACTTGAAAAACGACCAATCTCGGCCACCGCCGACGTTGACCTACCTGGAACGGCGGCGATAATGCCAACCAGCCATATTCCCACCGATTCTACCTATGCAACCAACGTGCGACTTTACACTGGGCAGCTAAAGCGATTCACAGTTAAAATTAAATTTCTCTTTCGATTTGTTACGTTTGGTTTCTGCTTTTCGTTTCGGTTTTCGTTTTGTTGTTGTCCCTTTCATAGAATGTGTATTTCATTTCTGTCGTACCCTGTGTGATTACATGACATTGCATTGTCTTTCTTCTAACTGCGTAACAATGAGGCATATTTTTGGCGTATTGTTGAGACGCCTCAACTTGTATCTCTTTCGGATTCAACAATCGGGACGGACACTGGTTGTGGTGGTTGTCGACGGGTAGAAACAATGGTTTGCGTGAGGAACACCCACATATAGACGAATGGGACGGACACTGGTTGTGGTGGTTGTCGACGGGTAGAAACAATGGTTTGCGTGAGGAACACCCACATATAGACGAATGTCGTATAGAGCAGCGTCGGCTTAAATAGAAACTTTTGGTGTCCAGTGCCATTACTGTCTGGGAGGGCTCAACCATCGCGCACGACAGCCAAGAAATATTACAAGCTGTTATGAGGTGCTTATCGGTGCTGCTCTAATAATAGAGCGATATGTCGCAACTGATGTCACGCGTACAGGGGTCAACCTGGCAACCGTGAGAACATGCTTCGCAACCTGGTCCCGACTCTAGGCATGGTGGTCCGCATAGGGACCTTTAACCGTTACCATGATAACGCTCTGGCGGCCTGTGTACGTTCAACGCATTGACGTCCCGTAAATATTTCAAAATATATCCAAAGGCCGCGGGGGTTCGCTCATCGCCCCTCTAGCGGTACTTACAGACCCAAGACGCGTTCGCAGGGTTGACGTCGCTTGCCGGCTCAGCAGAGGAACAGTACAGTCGTGACTCCTCGATGAGCTCGTTAACCGACACAAAGCCGATAAGCCACATGAACTGCCAAGAAAACATTTTGCGGTATTGCAACGACGATTGCACAGTAGTGAGTACACTAATAGTGAACAGCCTACGTGCACACTAGCACACTATTGCGCACGTATTGTAAGTAGACCATACTCGTGAAGCTGCACAGTCCAGAGTACAATAACCCGCACACGTCACGTCGTTCACCACAGACAGGGTCTATTGCCATCACGACGAGGATGAAAACTACCCTCAACAGGCGAGTTCACGCTTACTATTCCAACATCATCGAGGGCCTACACGACTCACATCACCGTCGGCCCTTTCGATAGAGGAGACTGTAATCTCCGAAAGGATGGTTGTGCTCGACACGGTGTATACCAAAGACCCATCTGCCGTCGTGGAAGCAGTAAAACACCCGTCCAACTCCGGATTTGCATTTGCCGTGATTGTGAACGAGCCGTCTCCAGGACAGGTATTGAGAACGAGCTGCGGGTCATCACCAGTCGCCTTGTTGTTTAGCGGCATCACGAGAAACACATTAAAGGTTCAATAGGACGCTCGGGTAACTTGGTTGGGCATGTTGTGAATTTGACACCTACAATGCAGCACCAGTGCTACCTTGTGCTACCTTCTGCTTGAAGAAGGCCCCGACGTCATTCATCAAAGCGCGTGCTTCTACGCCTGGGCGCGAAGCGGACATTTAGGGCTTGCTTCCAGACCCGAGCAGGGGATGGGAGTAACACCGTCGGGTTGTGTTGCATGCTTGTGGTATTGCGTTCCGGGTCTCTTGACGGTGCTGCGGTACCGTTCTCGTTCGGAGCAACTACAGAGGAAGAAAAAGGCTATGCGAGATTGGTATCGATACGCTTGTAAAGGAGTCTGTATGCAATTTTTCATGTGGACGACTTACCCTGTTTTTCCCGTTATACTTTAACTCCAACAAGTCTCGCACGCACCCGTAGTTTTTGCCCACGATGGTGCACATTTTTGTTCCCTGTCGTCGTCACTCACCCCTTTCATCCAAGGCGCAGGGCTCCGTGACGTTAATAGCTATTACACCGTACCGTACAACACACGAGAAGTACATATGTTCCTGCGGACTGTCGATAGGCGCTACCAATCTCGGGTGTTGGGCCGCGGTGTATGCCGTCATTCCAATGGTTTGGGGGGCCAAGAAATACGATTCTCAACACTTTGATCTCGATGATAAAACACGAGAAAGGCGGAGAGAGGGACAAGAGCTTGAAACAGGAAGATCTGGAGAATCGACATTCAGAGTCGACAATACGATCCCGATCTCCCAAAACCATGCTAATTTCTACCACAGGAAGTCAATATGTCCTTCCAACTACTTCAGGAATATCTGATAACTCGCGATTTGGAATTGGCAGTTTCATTCTGAGATCAAACCACCCTCTTTTCTTAACCAAAACGAGGTAGTTAAACAAGAAGCAAAACGGTCAATTTGAGAGTAATATCGCGTTGTTTCTCTTATTGACCCGTAAAAAACAAATTCAATTAACCACCGTTGTTCACACTAACCCCAGTAAAACAATAGCACCCACCAATGTACCAAGTTAGTTCGCGGAGGATATTCGTGGGGCTCGTTTCCATGAAATTTTGTCAACGGCAAACGAGAAACAGCCACAAAATTAAAGGCGACTAGATGAAGAAACCAACAACAAATACAAAATAGGTGCCGTACCCGTACGCAAAAGAACCGCACCAACCACGGTGGTCCATCATTGTACGCCAGTCGCAACAAAATATTGCAAGTACCATATCCATGTATGTACACGGTTAAGCAAATCGAACGAAAAAACATACCCGGTATCCAATACACAACCGAAGCAGAAACCAACAGGTCGTAGCAGATATGAAACACGAGTTGATCATACCGCTGGCTGTGCCGTAAGCGATGGAACTGGGGAAGGCACCCCAGGTATGGCTGATGTGGAGCACCCGCATTCCACGCTGATTGTTATTCCATCGTCGCCTACGCGCAAACGTCACAAGTGAAACACGGGGCGTCGGATTATATCCATTTTACGGCATGTCCGTGTCTGATGAATTAGCAAAGATTCAGAAGCCATAGCACGATCGAGCTGGCCATGGCGACAGGTGACCTGCCAAAGAACGTATCGTTCACGAAATATTTAGTCGTTGATCGAGGATACAATACAATTTGTTTAGGTGGTTATGAGGTTGATATTGCACGCGACAAGGGAGAGAAGTGCACCCATGTTATCCCCGACCATCGCCGATATACGATGTTGAAACGAATGATATACACACATGTACAACCCGTATCTACGCGCGCCCTTCGTTTCGAGCACACAATTGGAGTCTCAGCAACACAACGTACCCCCATGCCCCACGAGGACGTCGGATGGATAACGCATTCGACGAGTTAAAAACTCCGGGAAGAAACAACCAATGGGTGACACGGAAACGTCTACTTTGCAGGCTGAATTAGCAAAGTGTCACACCGTGCCGTAGTGCTCGTGCTATAAAACTCGCACAACACACTGTATGATGCGTGCACGACGTCTGTAGGCAGGACGGTAGTAAGCGCAGATTGGGTTAATCGCCAGCGATGTGCGACGGTCTCCTGGAATTATAAACGATATGGTGATATCGCCAATAGCCAGCGTGGTAAAGTGCCTAAACGTGAAGTCGCCGGTTTTGCTTGGGGTAATTTTCCTTCAAATATGATCGGCTTTCTACCTCGCGATAGGGACACACCCGAAGTTTGCAACCAATCTCAATAACGCGTCATGCTTCACAATGTGTTGATTTAAACATTGCAAGGAATATCTGGTATGCCTATGGCGTGGACGGCTGGCGCAGAGGATGCGGCAATACAATCCAGGGCCATATTCGCACCAAACTTAATATGATAGATTTCGAAGGACGGATTGATTACACGGAGATGTGCTCTTAAACATTACACATATGTTTTACTTGGTCGCAACCACCTCTCCCGTCTAACACAAACGTTAGCGACGACGCAAAGTTGTACGGTGTGTATAGATCCCAGCGTTACCGTGTACACAAAACGGTGCGGAGTGCAGCAGGGGTATTTTAATACGGACGTTTCTTCGTATCTTGTCATATTTGTTCGCTCATAAAGTCTGAAAAGTGAAAGCGTGTTAATTGTTGCTGGAGGCAGGTCCGGCCCATTCAAATCGTCGACGTAAATGTTTACGTCACCACCGCAGAGTACGTGTTATATCAAAAGGGGGCTTGCACGATGCACTGAACTCGGCAAACGCCAATACCCGGAGACTTCGCCCCAAACTCACATATCCATTCTGGCACCTCCGACGGGTGATACAGCGCAGCCTCGACCTCCGAAGAACAGAAGATTATTGTGTCTTCGCTGGAATCAGTTGGCGCCAGGGGCACCAAGCCCCAAACTATCTGCGGTAGAAATATCAGGTTCTATTAACTCAGTTTGCAGACACAGGTAAGAGGATCGAGCTAGAATGAAGACATTTCTGTTTGCCAAGTCTTAACACATGCACTAATCAGTTTCCATACACGTGCAGCAAACCGGCCACGTGCCGCACAGCAACTGCAGGCCCGTCCCCTTGGCGTCCGTTGCCATTTCACCAGGGTTGGTGCGCAATGGCGTTGACAGCGGTTGATTAACATGCGGGTCCAGTACCCGTTTTTCACACCCCCGTTTTCAATCCTGAGAATACTAATTTACTTACCACTGTAGATGCTGAGGTATCCTCTCCAGTAGTGTCTATGGCCACCATACGTATTTGACCGGAGTCCGCGACCCCAGAGACTGTATAGGCGGGGTTGTCGTTGACGTCCGATGCAGTGTCTAGGTAGCATCCCTCTGCGTCAGTCAAACTGTCCGACACAATCGAAAATGAATCTCTTTCGCCACAAGCGGCAACATCTGCATTTGCGCAGCCACAAGCGATGGAGAGCTCGCCATATGCCAGGGTGAACAAGAGCTTACCTTCGACATCACCTGTAATTCGAAGCACGATTGACGCGGTGTCACGTGGAGATATCCTGCAACAGGAGAGACAGGCTCGTCACGTTGTCACAAATACGTCCACATCCGGTTTCGAAAATGGTGAATCATGAATTGATATCAGTTCGAAGACTAGGCACGTGCTGATAATCGACTGGACAATCAATCTATTGCGCCTGCCGTCGTCTAAAGGGCTTCGATTCAGTTGCTGCGCAACTTGACGCTTGTGTTGGCTAGCGACTGCATCTCCTTCGCTACTACCGATACATTGTGTGAGTATTTCCCAAGCTAATCTGGTGCGCTAGTTCCACTCGCGGGTACCGCAACTCAGCAGCGTTACAACCTCGTATTTACTGCAGTAGCTGGGGGCTGATGCGACGGGTTCTGGACATACGAAACGCATGGGGCTATTATCGGCAGGTGCTTGTTTCTTCGTAGACCTATCAGCTTTCTACGTGTATCTTATCGAGTCTAAACACCGGGTTGATGAAGCAAACCCACGTGGGTTAAGTTTAACAACTCACACAGCCAAGTGGCCTCTGAAGGGTCCACGTCGTCTGAACTTTCAACAGAAAAAAACACGCCAACACATGGTTGCGCTCGCGAGGGGGCCTGTAAACGCGAACCATTGTGGTGGCTGAAAAAAGCAGCAGGTCAGTGCGCATCGAGGAAGGATAGATCTTTGGTGAGATGCAAGAACAGTGGGGTTGACCAAGGTATAGCTAGTCGACCGGTAGCAGACTCGACGGGATGGCGCGCGGTAGCAGCTAACCAAGGACGTTCGGCGGAATTCTCGACACGTATAGTGCGACAGCACGAATTCCTTGAATGACGTATGCTTTAACCCAACGGTAAACAAAGTCGACCAAATTATCACTCCCATGCACTGCTGGTACGATAGAAGGGGGTATAATGCCATTGGTTTTACTACGAATTTCGTCCACCAAACGATCGAGTGATTCTGAACCTCACTCAAAACTGGACTCGATCGTATTTAGTTAGCGCAGCTTATCAAGCAATGACATGTCGGCGCAGATCGCCAAACCAGAATAGATACGTACAAGCGTACGATTGCAACAAAACGTTTGGCATAGTCAGCCGACTGTGCGGCTCCCAAAAGCTGATGTAAAATCACTCAGAATAACCCTCCTACTGTAGCACCACTCTTCACTCGTGAACTTAGCAGGAGCCTGGGCCCGGCTTCGCTGCACATGCGGCTAGGCAGATAATCCTACAGGTGCGTATATGGACATACTCAAGGGTGTGCGACATGTGTCGTAGTCAGCGGCGTTCCATGGTCTCTACGTCGAGCCATCAGAGTACGGTAAAATCGAACTTGCATGCCTGCGCATAAGTACGACCCCCATGGACACACCAACGGACGGCCCCAGAAGACAAACGGCAGCATAGTACGAGAGAGGAAAAGCGAAGAGTAAAACCCTTGGTACGAGTAGATATACATACACTTGATAAGCATACTACATTTGTTTTGGATGACCAGCGAAAACACGAGGGCATTCCAATATTCATATGCTTACATTTGTGTCTGGGAACGACATAGGGAAAATGTGTGCCACGAAGTTGCTGTAGATGTAATCCCGTCAAAAGCCGCAGAGGAGAACAGCCTTCCATGAGGGGGAACACCGTGGACGACACGGATATTGACGTTGCGCCGTTGGCGCAAGCAGATGCCTGCAGGTTCCGGCTGTTGGTGGCTGGTACAAGGACGCGTTCCGGCAACCTACGTGCTTTATCACGACCAGATAGCCCCGCCAAGGTCGTGGGGCGCACTGCGCCAGGAGGAAGATCGATGTGCTTCACAGTCTGCGCCCTATGTTCCTCAAACTCCTTTGGGATAATAATGATTTCGATATCGGAAGACACCTGAAGATGACACGAAAACAAAATTGAGATGTTACATGGGTAACGCCTAAGGAGCTCCCCGGGCTCGATGCGATATTTAAGGAGGATTCCATAGCAGAGCTGTAGTAATCGCTGGCGGGTCCGACAGGCGAAATGGAAAACAATATTACTGCATTAACAACTGCAATGCGGCTGATGGCGAAACGTTTACTGAAGTCAACCCCCAGACAATCGTAGATGACATTGGCATTTTGTAGCTGCTGGTGCGACGCGTTGTGCATGGGCTCGCAACCCAATTCGACGACCAAATCGGGGGAGCTTGCAAAACAATATTACCTACGGAGAATGGTTGTATGCGATTTGCGGTTTCAGATGTACGAGAAGACGATTGTCTTCGAGGCTAGTGCCATGATTAACATGATGCGATGTTTACTTCCACGCTGGGTGAACATCGTGCTCATCATCGCGGAACGCACAATTCGCCGCCGATGCAAAACCGAAACGCGTGACATGGACTACTCTCATGCACACTTACTCCGAACGTATGCTATACCGAGATGAATTTTTGCTCACCCACTAGGGTATGAGCTCAGGCAAAGTTGCGTCAGTCCCGCATAATATTTTCTACAAAATCATCATGCATAAGCCAGCGTTTAGACGTGTGATTAAAATGTGTCGTAATTCGATAAATATCACCGGTTGGAACGCCAGCGTTCTGAACAGACCAATCGAGGTTTGAATCTCATGCCATTCATACTCTTTTGCGCATGAATTTACACCAGCGTTTACACCGGTAATACAGACGTAAAAGTCTTTCATTTAGCCCAGGTTTACATACAAACGTGCCGAGCTACATAAACTGCCGAGTTCGAGTCCCACGTCATCCATTTCTCTCTTGGAAGGCCTTGTTACGTCAATAATTTTACCTAGTGCGGCCTGCATATAGACAGCACATAGTGTACATAGTCTTTTTCATTCCAGTGATTCTGTCGACCATCGATCACAGTCGTAGTTTTCACGCGGAACCCGCGGCAGACGCATTTTGCGAACAATCAGTTGTCCAGATGTAAGTGCCAACTATGTCGCAGATATGGCCTCGCCTTATCCGATCGGCATGAATGGTTGGACTAAATGTAATATTTGGTGTGAAGGTGTCGTGTCTATCGCCACTGAGGAAAAGGCAGTTTCATGCGATAGAAAGATACTTCTGTAGATAAATATCTTCATGGGAATTATAAGTGAACAAAACAAAAGGGTTTCGTAGAAAGCATGAAAGGGATGAATCCGAACTGCTCCCATCTCACCGTCTAAAATGGATATTTTTTAACTAGCGTCTGGCTTCGAAATTCCTGTCAAATCGAACGGACGAGATGCTGGTTGAAAAAGGCAGGCTATAGAATACATGGGGACCGTGTCATACCTAATGCGGTTATCTGGCACGGGATACAGAAACTCCAAACAAACCACTAGTCGGCCACAACGCAAAAACACCGGGAATATAACACCGCCGACAGAAGGTTGTGCTAGGCATAACACAGACAGTAATAACCCGGCTTGGTTGAGGTGGTCATATTTTTTTGAACAAATGATTTCTGGTAGGGTGGTTGATGTTAATGACATATAGTCGTCGACTACACTAGCAGTCGAATTAGCGGCCCTGAGGACTACTTCAGTGCACGCCCAACAAGCACACTCTTTTATCTCTGGGCACGTGGCACCTCGTCTTCAACGACAGTGGCGACGAGTCACGAAAAGAGGACGTAGACGCATAGCGCTACAGGAGGAGGCGGCGATTTTTGTTCCGTGCAGAGCGCTGGGCGTGCGCGTGGGCAGCGGTTCTCCAGAAGGCTAATCTTACCAGCCCCAAAACGTTGTCGAACTTCTTCCGCATATCAAGACATCATTTATCTCGATGAGCGTAACAAAGCTCGATTCTATTTAAAAAAAATCAAATGACCACGACTCAATCGCTTCAAAACCAGCCACTTCGATATTCAAAAACACATTAACGAAAGATTGAGCCTCCTACTAATAACAATTCAGTCCGTTTTCTAGACTGTTTTTTTGTTTCATTTGGACACTTTGGGGATCTGATATATGCTGACCATGGACGTTGCCTAATACGGACTGTAATTTAAACTAATCTCCACTCAATATAATGAAATCTATCTATTTCCTGCACACAATGAACATCTCTTCAAAACGCGTATACGTTCGAAGTCTGGCTTTTGTTGACTTCATTTTGACAAGAAGTGTGGTTTGTTGTGACTTTTTGGTTTATGGTCTTTTACCCTTGACCCAACAACATAGTTATATGCCTTCCTTGCAGTCCGTATCGTCGCGTTGATTGCCTCTGTTTGAATATCTTGACATCGTCGACAATTACGGGCATGCCCAGAGTCGTCCCCGGTGGCTTGATAGGTGGTCCGCGTGCCTGTCAAGATCAATTTCGTGGGTTCAAGTCTCACCGAGTGCATGCTCATAGGGACTTTTTCTTGAATAACGAATTGATAAGCGGAAAGCGCGAAAGCGTGAGTTGGCAACATTCGATGAAAATCGACCAGGAGTGAGAATGCTGAACCCTATGCGCGACAAATAATAAAGGCGCGTACCGGGGGGGAGAAGGGACGACACCTGTGACCACGGCTTGTCCAGAAGATCGTCGAGGGTAAAACCTCCTACGAGTGGGCTGGAAAGTAAAAGCTATGAAAAAAAAAAAAAAAAAAAAAAATTCACAAGGGGGCATCAGCCTGCATTCGCGGATCCTCCCTCGTATGCTGCAGAATAATGCCGTACAAGACGAAATACGTGTTGTGAACCGAAACGGAAATGGCTCTCGTGTATTTTGTGTTTTCAATGAAATATCGGTCTGTTTCGGTCATTTTGTTTCAAGCGAATAGAGACAGAAAAACTCGAAAAAAACGAGGAAATCGCGAAAATATCTAAAACGTCGGTGGGCTTCAATGTCTTGTCCATCAACATATCGGACCAGACGAGATGTCGGGTGTCCGTCAGGAACAACCTTTCAAACCGACCGAACAAAATCCTTTTCAGTCTTTGGTCCATCACAGTGCTTGTTGAAAATGTTTCAACCACGGTCCAGTCCCGTGCCGTTCACCCGACTGCGGTTGATGTTTTGCGTAAGTTGACCAGGTAGTAACGAACGACAACACGACCGCCCATTTACGCATGTGTTACTCTGGTATTTCTTGTAACAGCAGGGATACACAGCAGTAATAGGCTATACCTACTACTTCAAGTACGAACAGGCGTTTATATCTATCATACCAATGCGTGTTAATATCGACGTAGCTGATGATGTGAATACCATCCCTTATGACCGCCAACATACGTGGGTATATGTAGGGTCCCCCCCCCTTCCCTGACTTGCAGCCAAGACATAAATGTAAAACCCACATACATTGCGTCCTTGTACCGGCCGGCTTCTTCGGCCTGAAGGTGACGAACGCAGGAGCGGCACCACCTCCACGGCCGTGAATGATCTACTGTTCGTTCAGGTCAATTTGACGCGACAGGAAAAACTCTCATCTTGGTTTTGGAAGATTATTGTTGCTGCAGATCTTCGGCTGTGCTCCGTTGTCCGTCCTGTACAAGCTCTTTTCTCTGATACCTTGTACGTCTGGTAAACGCTTCGATTTCTAGTGACAGGTTAAACCAACCCTGTCCATTTTGAGCACCCAATTCTTCTGTCCAGATTTTCCCAAGATTGGTAGGAAATAAATGGCAATAAGCATTTCGCTACGGAGGCGTTCTCCCACAACTTGTAAACATCTTCAGAATCCAAAAAGTTAGGAGAAACCTAGTACGAGTGTTTCACATATTTGGTAACAAATTCAGAAAATCTGGAAAAATGAGAAAGTGCTCTAAAAGAATATGTGTATTATGGAAAAAGGGCACTCCGTTAAGAACCAGCACGACCAAGCTCGACGAACTCGACACGAATTTAGACGCAAGCAGACAAGAACAGAGGTGCAAATGGAAGGGCTCTATAGACACCGTCTTTGTCGAAATCGACGGATCTGTCGTCGTGCGGGTGAGGCACAGAGGTCACTGCACATACGGACAAACGAAGAAAGTATATTCCCAATGATATCGCTACCCTCTGCCCAAGCTTTCCTCTAACATTCTGCGCATATCACAGCCACCCGAGGCACGCAGGACCGCAGTTTGTACGGACGGAGGGGAAACTCTCGCTACGTTCGCACTCTCTCGTTTCCCTGTGCCTCCTCTTTGCATAAAACAGATAGTGGCATGAGGAGCGTGACAGATGCCTGAATCGGCCGTACAGTAGGCAATAGTTGTTTTAGTAATACTGCGTTTCACCAACAACAGACTCTTTGATGACCAGGCCGTTTCGGCCCCAAGACAACGAGGATTGCCCTATCCACTGCCGACATATACTTTAGTCAGTGTTCAGGACCCCCGTAGGCTTGTGCCGCGAAAGAGCGCCTGCGATGTATGTACGGACTTATGTACTTGATCTGTGATGTACACAATACAGATGCATCAACGGTGGTGTATATTGCATTTCGGGGAAACATGGGTCAAGGTCTCGGTCGTGGGCTGCGACAAAAAGCTTCAGTTACTTTTGAAATATATTGGGTTTTTTTCACAGAGAGACCCGAACGGCTCACATTACGTACAGTTATATTTTTCTGTTTGCGCTTGATCCTCCGTGATTTGCGGAACATTACTCTTATATTTACTTTCGTCCTCGTCACAGGATTCTTGTGGCGTGGGTGGGTGCATGACGAGCCTGCTTCGGCTGTTTCGTACTCTCTGACGGATTTTTTCCGGGAGTGGGGCATAGTGGACGAACTCGACACTGAGACGGCAGACAGGGTAGCAAGGCACCAGCAGTCTAGCAGGGAGAACCTGACTATGCTACTCGTACCACAAAATGCTGCGGCTACCTGGAGGGTGCTTTGCGTTTTCGTTTGCCTGTATATTCCCTCGCGTGCAGTCTCACTCTGTTAATATGTCGTATTGGTGTTATTTCCTTACCTCGCTTTATGTCTTTTCAATTGTCAGCCACATTTCTTACGGAAGGGCGCGACAGTTTTGTTATCTTTTTTCTGTTTTCTCTTCCGACATATTTTCTTCGTTGTTTGTAGATTTTTTCTTTTTAAATTGTTTTCTTTTTTCCATACAATGTTTAAGTCGTGCCTGCCGTATCCAGTAAATTGATATGTGTGAGTTCTTCAAATGATGCCGTTCTTTCTCCCCGTTGACATCCGGCACAACCAGTGTTCGTGCCGGTTCTTCAATCATAAGAGTTACAAGTTATGTGGTCACAAAACTGCGCCACAGAGATACTACATTGTTTTGAAATGGGCAGAGTAAACAACGCAACGGCATGCCATCATAGTAAATACTACAGGCACGACATACAGATTCTATCCGTTCAAGATATCATACGAAAAATAAAAAATAAAAAATATACTAAAACAAATCGAAGAGAACAAAGCAAAAGATATCTCAAAAAAAATATGTCGTGCATACCTCAAGCTATGTGGCAGACACTTCAAAAAGAACGAGTAAATAAGGAAACGGCACCATCACATACTACATACAAAAGTAGCAAGACCGAGAACAAAGGAAAAGAACAGGGGATCCAAAGAACAAAACACCCTACAGGTAGCCGCAACAGTGTGTGATACGAGTAGCACTGCCAGATTCTCCGTACTAGGTGGTCTGGTACTTCCTACCCTTCCTACCCTCCCTACCCTTCCTGACGCATCCTTCCTACCGTCTCCGCCCCACCCCCGGAAAGGATGCGTCAGACAATACGAATCAAACAAAGCAATCGCCTTGCATTGTCTACTCTCTGTTTCCTCGTAAACAATGTAGTAAATAGGTGACGTAGGTTGTGACCAGAGAACGTTTATCTCTCTAGGATTGAGGAATAGACACCGAAACTCGTTGTTCTGTGTCAACGGGTAGAACGATCGATATATTAAAAACATAAAACCATATATATATATTGTGAAGAACACAATACATATAGCAATCAGACAACAAGTACATGCAAATCGACTGGAGGAAAAATGTTCCATGTTTTCGATTGCAAGGCGTTATCCAATGTCGATTGAAATAGTTTTCGTTTTTTCGTTGTGTGCATCGTTTTGTTTGCCACCGGAATTTTAAAAACTCACGGCAAGGCCAATGCACACGACACAAGAAAAACAGGGCATAACGTGTTATACCAATACCATGGTTTCGTATTTGTGTTTGTTGAACATGTGTCCGTCCGTCGTCGTGGCAATTTTTGTAGGTAGAGAGTGGGGGACACGGTTAGCACCCCACTCCGCGTCATGCCGCGCCGCGTCGGGGCCGACGCGTGCCAAGATCATAAACATAAATGCCATGACCTTATCGCGGTCCTTACTTCGAAAATAACGAACCAAAACACCTGCACTCGAATTGCCGTGATTTGGTGTTGCTCGTGTTGCCATTGCATTTTCCTCGTTCATAACTCTTTTATGGTTTACATAGTCCAATTGTTTTGACCTCGGGAGTATTTCCGTGAATGCCCTCGATATATTGGTGTTTTGTGTAATATGTATGCCGTCAGTATCGTAATCCGGACACTGGCATGACATGGTATTGCATTGTCCACTCTGCTCATTGAGTACCAATGCTACATATCTGTCGTAGTTGTTTGTACGACTGACCTCGTATTCTCTTTGGTTCAAGAGTCGGCACACACGCTGGTTGTGCTAGACGTCGACGGGTAGAACAAACGGTTCAATGGACGGTATAATCTGGGCGAATGTCTCAACAGTCTGAGGTGTGGCGAACGGGAGAGAAAAAGATAACAATCGGGGCAGGTGGGGGGAGGGGGGGTTCCAGCGGAGACATACTTCGTATTGGGATGTCACGGGAGGACTACTGCTCCACGTATGTTCGGGAAAGGCACACGCAGAGGTATTTGAACAGCAGTGGCAAAGTGGCAGCAGCCACAGCAGGAGCAACAACAGCATCAGCAACAACAGCAGCGCGTGAGAAAATCGACGGCCCAGAGATTAGGGGAGAGGATATCCGGTATATGGGTCTTCGATCGCAAACATAGCCAAAGAACCACCGACGAGTATAAAGACGCGTCATATCAAAGGAGCGAGAAACGTGAAGCAGCGGGAGGATGAGAAGGTCGACAACGGAACTGTTGGAAGAGGTGCAAGCGAGAAACAAAGAGTTCGCCAAGCAGGCCGAAATCAGGAAGGCGAAAGGCAGACGAGTGGGCGGAACTGCAGGCGTGTCCGAAGAGGGGTGTGGCCGCCGAGGAAACTCGGAGGACAACAGGGGACCTTATCGAGGAGAAGACCCCGGGAAAACATTGAGTGAGAGCGCTATACCACGGGTCACGGATATAAGCAAGGTGGCTCAAGAAAACGCTTGTTCGAACAGGAGGTGGTAAATGGAGGTAAACATGAGGATTCATGCTTTAGGTTTAGGAGAATGAAGCCACGATACATAGAGTAAACCCGCAGGCCCACCCACAGAGCGCGCGGAGCGCAAGGAGGAAGACACGAACAACCGGCTATTTTGTATGATTCGATCAGACATGGGTATGGTCATTTTGGCGTTGATTCGAGCGGATGGCGGCTTACAATCGTTTGGTTCTTTGAAGGAACGAGCATTGTCACTGATGTGCTCGGGACTGATTCCCATGACCAACAACGGCAAGAGGAAGCTGAGGAGATTCACCGACCCCGAGCAGACATCGTAGGCGAGGACAGCGCTGCCGGGGAAGCACATAAACGAAGTTGGGACAACGCTGATGGGCGGCGCATAGGCAACGATGGGCGTAATAATATACATGACGAAGATTGCGACAGACGAGAACACGCATATGAGAAGAGAGGCGTTATGTCGGATGGACGTGCTGTGGGGGCGCAAGTTCCAACAAGTGAAGGAAGGGATAGAATACCTCTGCGTGACTAAAGCGCGGTGGAGACAGGGGCCTTCGAGGATGAGTTCACTAATCGTTTCGATGCGGACCTGATGAGTTTGGGTGAGGCGGTACATATGACTGCCATGAAGCTGAAGCTGAGGAAATGCACGTTGACGACTGTAACAGAGGTAGGGTCCTTGGTGGAACCAACCTTCCGGGAGACAGCTACGTGATTGTAGTTGGCGATGCTACATATTAGGGCCGAGTACGGGTGGAAGGGGGGGGGGGGGGGGGGGGGGGGGGGGGGGAGGGGGGGGGGGGGGTGGGGGGGGGGGGGAAGGTATTCGTTGAGAGCAAGCGCCAAGGAAGGTAAAGTAAGAGGTCATGTCGAGAGCAACTGCGGAGGAGGAGAATAGAGGGGCGAAAATGATAGATCAGGGGGATAGGTGGGGGGGAGGGTGACAAGACCCCCAGGACGGTAGATAATGTTATTTCTCCCAGAGGTACGGGAAATGTCCGTACATGGAGAGATAAGGAGACTGTGCGTCCGAGCGTGCGGAGTAAAAGAGGGAAAATGACGAGGAAACGGGTCGAAAACGGAAAGAAAGGCGGTCAACTGGGGTTGGGGAGGGCAATGGGGGGGTAAGAACGGATTTGCGACGGCGGACGTGGGATCTGCCGATGCACGGCGTCAGCTGGGAAGACGCGAGGACGGGGCACAAAGAATAAGTCACCGCGATAACCAGCACGAGTACGAGACGAGCGTCGCGGAGGGGCCGGCGTCCGGGTCCGTTAGATTTGGACCTCAGGTACGGTGACGCCGAAAGGAAACCAGGGAGTAGAGACAACGGGGTGGAAGCAGGGGGATGCAGCAAAGGGGTACTCATAGAGAAGAGGGGGTAGCGTGCGTTACCGAGAACGCGCTGGGAAAAGGGGGGGGGGGGTGATAGGGGGGGCACGCACCAAAGAGGGGGGAGGTGTAGGGCAACGAGATAATAAGTAGAAGACAGAGCCAAGAGCGGACAGATCGGATACGTTCGTTGCAGGCCTGCGCCCGAACCGAGGAGAGGGTTACGTGGCGGGGCCTCACAAGGAAAGGGCCGGGGGATGAGCGGCGGGGCCGCGCACCGTGCACCGGATAGGACGAAGGGCGAGGATGGGCCTTAAACCAATGCGGGGGGAGATGCGTGGCGGGGTCATGCATGGTCGAGGGGAGAGACAGGCGCGGGGGGGGGCGAACAATGAACAACAGGGCGCGTTCGCGGCGGGGCCGTGGACACACCTAAAGAAGAGGCGCGCGGTGGGGCCGCACACAAAACATGAGGGGAGGGGCCCCGCGGAGCCGTGCACCAAACGAGGAGAGATGTGCCGCGGTGACGTGCATGGAACGAGAGGAAAGGCGCGCGAGGGGGGAACTATGGGGAACGTTCGGGGCGGGGGCGCGAACAGACCGATATGCCGGCGCGCCGCAGGGCCTCCAACGGAACAAGAGAAGTTGGGCACGGCAGGGGCGTGCACAGAACGTGGGGGAAGATGCGCGGCAAAGTCATGCAATAAAAAAGAAAAAAAACGCGGGGGGCAGGCGCATTTAGAACTGGAAGGGAAGTTCGCGGCGGGGCCATGTACAGATCAAGCCGCAGGTCGCGGGGCGGGGCCGTCCAAGGAACGGGAAGGCGAATTCACGGGGGAGCCGCAAAAGAAGAAAGAGGAGAGGGGTGCAGCGGGACCGGGCAAAAAACGGGGGAAAGAGCTCACGGCGGGGACAGGCGCAGAACAAAGGGGGAGGTGCGCGATGCGGCCGCGCACAGACCGAAGGGGAAAGTAGGCGGCAACCGAACGATGCACAAAGAGGGGCGAGCAGTGAAGTTCGAAGGGACAAGAAAGCCGATGGGGGCTATTGATCATTTTAGGAGGACACGAGGCTAGGCGGGAGAGCAAGATCGGCTGGTATCGATGGTAAGGGAGGCGGGGGGAGGGGGGAAGGTTACACCGGGAGAGGGAGGACTTGGCGAAAGATGTGTGGGGGTTGGGGTAGGGAGATACTGGCAGCCCATATTGATGCGGATCGAGCTACGTTGATTGTCCGGAGAACAGGAAAATATCGACCAATTCCAATTTCTAGAGCAAGTTGCGAGCGTGGGCGTGCCGGTGGACGCAAGCCAAACAGGTATGCTGGAACGCGACCTGAAGCACGGGGACCATAGCAGCTCCAATAGGCACGCGAACCAGATGTAGGAGAAGGCCGTGGGCGACCTCGAGTTGGGGAGAGCAATTGTAGTCCCGACCAGATTGGCGAGGATGGTGCAAGGCTTGCAGCTGAACACAGTGAGAGTGGTAGATGAGAAAGGGAAGAGGAGGAGAATCCAAGATTCGACCTTCAGCGGAGAGCCGAACGGGGAGCGTGGGGGCGGGGCGATGAGTGAACGACACGAACAGGGATCTGATTCCGGAGACCCACAAAGAACACGTGATTCTCCAGGTCGTGCCGAGGATCCTGCGTCTGAGGGACGAATTTGGTAGGGGGGGAAGGATCCCGATACTAAAAATAGACGTGGAGAGCGTATTTCGCCACGGGGGAGTCGACCCGGCAGGGGCCGCAAACGTCGGACATGTTCTGGGGGATTTACGGTTCGTCAACCTCCTTTTGCGGTTCGGGTGTAGGTGGAGCCCCGCGTGGTGGGGGGGTACGGCCAGTGCCATTTAAGAAGGGCAGCGGCTGCCGATCCCAGAATCAGCGACGATCCCGGCTGAGAGAATGCCGGCCACACCGCATGTCCGAGTCACAGCTGACACGGGGGCAGTGGCAGAACCGCTGCCGGAGAGTTGCGCAGAAAAAACGGTAGAAGGGGGGGGGGCGGAGAACAACTTGTGGGGGGTGTCCTTCATTGACGACGACGTGTCGGCGTAGGTACAGTGGGGGCCGGAAAGGGCGAGATGCATGGCGCTGGTGCAATCGCCGGTGTCGACTCGTTTTCAGGCCATGGGGGAGAGGAAGGGTGATGAGGAGACATTGCTGTCGCACAAGAATTTAACGGACGGGCCACAACAGCAGAAGGTGCCGGGTTTCGACTTGGACCAGGAAAGAGTGACGATATGATTGCCAACCAGAAATGTCACAGTTACAGGTGCTGCTAGAAGTGTGGCCCGAGGAGAAGCACACGGCGACGGTACAGTAGCTTCTCGTGTGTTGGCGTGAAAGTGATCAGCCCAGGCAGATGTCATGTGCGGAGCCTTCAGCTACTGAGCAAGCTGCATATGAATGGGCAAGAGCACACGGGATGGAGGGGCGGGGCGTGGGGAAGGAATAGGAGGAAGGCGGAGGCCACGACGGCGTTGCGCTTGACGAAGGGGTTCATGGAAGACGTGAAGTGGAGATGGTGCTTAAACGAAGGCATGGCCGGGACGCGGGAAATGTTGCCAGCCGTGGTTTTGAGATTCGTTGAGCAGACCCACGTAAATATCTAGTTGTCGGACGCGCAGTTCGAGGATGTTGGGGGGCTGTGCCTGGAAGCGGGGGAGTACTAGTAGATACAGATTGTCGGAGGAGGGAAGGAAAAGTGTGCTTAGGGGCAGGAACAACGAGGACGGGAATCGGTGGTCTGTCAGCGTTTCGGAGCTGGTGGCGATGGTGACGACAGCCTACGTGATATAGTGACCAGGAAGGATAGACCGCGAAGGAAGCAAAGTCGGTGCTTAGGAGGGAACACAGTTCATCGGCGAGGCAGTGGATTTTAACCTGGGGGGAGGAAGGGAGAGGAGAGGGAGAGATGATGAAGACTATGGAGTCATTGCAGATAATATTAATATATGGGTAGCGCTTCTAGGCAGAGCACGTGCGGGGCGTAGAGAGCGTTCTAGCTGACGAGATAGCGAGGTGGAAGTGAAATCAAATCCTAACCAGGCTGAGCTCACAACGCCCTACCGTTTTATGACAGGCCCTGGAGCTCGGAGTGAACGGGAGAGAGATGTGTTCGGAGACTTTGAGCGCTGATACGCACGCAAACAAGCTGCGAGGTCGACGTCAAACGCTTATGCGCGAGGTTAGAAGATGTTTATGGGCTGGGTGGCCATGCGGGGAATGGGGAATTGGCTGGGGGGGGGGGTTAACAGGTGAGATCCTTTGTAGAAACGATGACGTAGTTTTAGGCCTACCACCGCGAGGCGAGGAAAAATATGGAATCGACCCTGGCTGAGGAGCTGATAGCGGAGAATGCTTACCACGAGAAGTGATTGGTGTTGACGTTGCCGCTGCAGCATTTCAGGATCAAGGCGGTGAGACGGGGATCAAGAGGGCCCACGTGGACGCCGGGAATCAAACGCGGACCAGGAGATAGCTAGCGCGAGTGATGATCGAAATGAGGGAGGAAGCATAGGGGAGTGGGGCGGTATGGTATGACTGTCGGAACTATTTGCAGTGGTGGCGGGGCGAGGTGCACCAGGTTTAATTTTGGAGGAGGGGTGACATTGCCTTCAAAAAGGGGTACTGCTTGGGCCGCACAGCTTCTGCTGCAGTGTACGTATGACTCAAGGTATACCCCAGACTCGGGCCTCCGTATAGAACAATTGACGGGTAGCCGGGTAAGTGGGTACCCAAATACCCGGGGTAAAATTCACGCGATTCCATGCGTTGGAGGGGGACGGTTCCGGTTCCGACGATTCCGGGTACCGGCCATCGGGTACCCGGTTCTCAATCAGACGAGGTGCAACTCTAGTGGACAATCGCTTGTGCCAGAGTCGGCACGAGTAGCGAAATATTCCGCAAATGGCTACACCGCATCGATCATAACAAAAGTGGGATCACGTTGCAGAAGTATTGTTTGCTCAGCGCGGTTGGTTAACGGTGTTAATGAGATCGTTTCCCACTGCTCGAGAACGGCCTTACAAGGGCGGTTCTAGCTGAAAAGTCTCGACCCCATGGGGATTACAACATATTCTGTATAGTGTTCCGACAGGGTCGCTTCCTGCTTTACGGTCAATCCGAGTAAATAGTAATTATCAAGCAAGCAACGACAGCAACTGCTACAGCAGCAGCAGACAGCTCGAGCCATTCGAATTTCTCGCCTCGTCGACTCGTACGAGTATCGAATCATTGTATACGCAATTCGTTGCGTTCATTTGACGCTGTAAACAATAATCAGGCTATCTGGCACAAGGCACAGCCGGGTATACGGTATGGGTCTGTGGATCGTTCACACTTAACAGCTATTTCCACCCGTGAACATCCAGGTCATCAGTGTCCATGCCTTATCCTAGAAACACAATGCAACGACATGGGTGATCAGCTTTTTTTACCGAATGGAAAACTCTCTGAATTCAAGATGTTCTCCAAGACAACAGAAGCAGAACGATCGATTAGTGGGATGGTGACACAACCACTGTAAAGCGTCGGTGCTTCGCTCCCGATGCGCTGTCAGCGGGCGGCGGAACTCTCCGTGTCCAGACTATAGTGGGCTGGCGCGGGCATGGGCCTAGAGAGCAAGAGAAGCCCACATGTCGCGCACCTCTGGGTCGATACGTAATCGTAGACTAGAGCGGCGGCAGAGCAGCAGCAGTCAGTCACAACGTGAAGTACAAAATACCATGTCTTGGAGAAGTTGACTTTCAAAGCAAACTCGGCACGTCTCTCCGCCGCCAGACCGAAGAAAGGCAGTCAAAGTTGGCTCGGACGCCCGGGTCCTACGCGCAACCCAGTGCAACCCAGCGCGTCTATTCCGGGCATCAAACCACAATAATTGTTACAGCAGTTGGTCTCGGCATTTGCTCGAATCTCTGCGCGCACAATGAATTCGATTTTTCCACTTGGTAGAAAGACAGATTCGAATTGCGAGGTTCACAGCTGAAAAGCGATCGGGCCAAAACAATTAACACAAAAATTGTACCCACAACTGACTGTTTCTTGCTCCTGTAGTCTACAAATACGTGTCCACGGAAAAGTGCGCGCCGAGCGCGCTTCTCGCTGTCTCTAGGCCGGAGCCCCCGCCAGCCGACTGTAGCCTTATGACGGAGAGACGGGCCTCCAGCCGACCGCGCGTCGGGGGCGAAGTGACGTCTCTATACAGCTGTGTGCTTCTGGCGCAGTTGCTCGTGTCGCTGCGATGCCCTGCGGCAGGTAGCACTACGTTCGAAATCGAATTGTTGAACGGCTGCGTATTTCATATCAACTAATATACCTCCGTTAAATAGTTGGTCATTTACTACTGTACAACTACTGCGGCCTTCGTCGAAGTAAGGACCCGCTGTGTATCCCATACTACTCTTACTGCATATAAAAAAGTGAATACACATGCTCTAGGGGGCGAGAGCTTGCTCGCGGCGTCCTGCTGGCGGTATCCTCCCAAACCTGAAAAAAAAAACTGTTTTTTGCCATTCGAGGCGGATCGATAAATTTTGTCTTCTGTTTGGTACACACCAGCGACTAATTGTTTTTTTATCGTATGCCTGGCCAGCGCCCGCCACATCACTGGCCATTGTGTGAAGATGGTGACCCAAGGGTGGTTCGGAGCCCCAAACGAGCGTATTCCGTTCAGAATTCATGACGCAATCGTTGGCTCTGTCGATCGATGTCTGTCGAGGACTCGGAATCTCGCCGCTTCGAACCAAAGATCGGCCTGAGTTTTTCTCAAGCCGATCTTGGCCAACATCGGCCCCAGATTTGTTTTTTTCGGGCTTTTCCAAAAATTGGGAACTTTTTTTTTTTCTAAACGTGAGTGTTCTATTTGTTTTTGGCGGGATCTTTGGAATTCAAACTTTTTTTTGATGCTCGCGTTCCCATTGGCATAGGTCTAATACCTGCAGTAGTCGTATATCTGCTGAACATACACGAACAAACATCTACGTACGTACGTGCGCGTTCGCTCGTATGTACTCCGTGACGTTTGGGATATCAGGGCGTGTCCAAACATAACATAAAGATAATCGAAAGTCGAAATCGAAAATCCAAATGATCGGTATTGCCCTGGGTGAAATTCATTCGAGCGCCCGTCTCAGGTTGATTGGCTTTCTTCTTTGTGAAGTCGCAGTTGGTTGGAGTTGGCTATAGTCGTACAACCCCAAATTGCAATGTATTTAATCGTCCCGGTCCTTACTTTCACCGACATACATACCTCGTTGTCGTACATTTTATTTTGTTTCTCTTTCTTTCTCCGATTGATAAGCCTTACTGAAGGAGTCGTGTGGCGTGGTAGGTGGATGACGAGCCTGCTTTGCTTGTTTCGTATTGTCTGACGCCGGGGGGCCGGGAATAGTTGACGAACGCTGGACGAAGGTGGCTCACAGGGTAGCAAGGTAGCAGGTGGGCCAGCAGGAAGACCCTGGCTGTGCTACTCGTACCATAAACTGCTGCCGCTACCTGGGGATGCTTTGTGCTTTTTTTGGTTTGCCTGTTATATTCCCTTGGTTCTTGGTCTTACTCTGTTCACGACGACTAGTGGTATTTTCTTCTTTTTACTTTTTTTTCCAGCTCGTTCTTTTCAAGTGTCTGCCAGATCCCCTGCGGGGGGGGCACGATGGTTTGTTGTTATATTCATATACCAGGTATACATTTGTTTCTTTTTTCTTGTTTCTTTTTCTCTTTCGAATTGTCTTCTTTGTTTTTGTTTTTTTCTTTTTCTCTTTGTTTCGTTTCGTTTCTCTAGGTCATGGAATGTGTATGTCGTGCCTGTCGTACGCCGTATGATGACATGGCATTGCATTGCATACGTGGCAACGTAGTATCTCTGTGGCGTAGATTTATGACCACATAACTTGTACCGGTATCTCTCTTGGATTGAAGAAAGGTTCGTAGATTGGTCGTCGCACATGTACCCATGGAAGATACATCAGAAGTGTTATCACATCTGGGAATCTTTCCGAGAACCGGGAGAACTCGGCTTAACCCCTTTAGTACCGCAGTCCCGATTTGGGGACAAACCAGTCTGATTCCGAGTTATTTGTCCCCAAAACGGGACTGCGGTACTAAAAGGGTTAATAACCCGAGCAAGGGGCTCCATATACCAGGTATAGTATATATTTGTCTTTTTTCTTGGTTATTTTTCTACTTCGAATTGCCTTCTTTGTTTTTGTTTTGTTTTTGTTTTTGTTTTGTTTTTTCCTCTTTGTTTCGTTTCGTTTCTCTAGGTCATGGAATGTGTATGTCGTGCCTGTCGATGATGGCATGACATTGCACTGCATAGTATCTCTGTGGCGTAGCTTTGGGACCACAGAAGAATTTGTATCTCTCTAGGATTGAAGAATCGGCACGGACACTGGTTGTGCCGGATGTCGACGGGTAGAAAGGAATGTTTAACGTTAAGAAAACAACAACAACAACAACAGACAGCAATAAATGGTAAAGGGTATTGAGTTTGGTGCTGCAGTCCCATTTCGGGGACAAACCACATGAAATATCAGTCGTTTGTCCCCTAAACGGGACTGCAGTAAGTACTAACGGGATTACGAAAATTGTTGAGTTTAAATTGCGCAGCGGTCCTTACTTTGACGGACACAGTTAGTGGTCGGACAGCAGTAAATGGCCAGGTTAATTAAAAATCCAGTCCGTCGTATCTTCATGGTATTGTACATGGCGTACAGCTCACGAAGTTGCACATTTCACATCTCGTGCTTCACCATCAGCATTAATTAGTGTTGGATATCGAAACCATGAACGTTTCGGTACGATAAGGCCAAAATAAATTCGATAGCGATAACGAAAACGATTATCGTCATCGCACCGATAATCCGGAAAAGTCGATAACGATAACGAGAATGATAATAATAATGGAGGAGGCGAAAACCGGCGCAAAAGGCCCTTTTTCATTATTTTTAGGGTCGCGTCATCACCTGGAGGACAAATACAAGTGACTACAATACCAGCAGAGGGTTACCTGGATCAATCAACGTATTTCAGGTTGTTGTTCTCACATTAACTCATCGCCACAATACAATGCGGACAAACTCCCATTACTCTACGTAGATTGGAAGAAATACCCCGCGAAAAATAAAACAAAGAATGGTACACAGGATAACTGAAGCAAGCCCATGTACTAGGCCCTGGCCTTTATGGCTTGCCTTAAAATTTTCCTTAACGCCCTTTTCTGAAAATGGCGTGCCTTAAGAGGTGTTTCGAGCCTTACCAGCCTTACTGGGTTAAGGCTCGTTGCCTGACGCTGAAAGAGGCCTCTCAGAGGCTCTCAAGGCACGTTTTTGGTGATTCTCGTGTACAAAAAAACGCCGTTAGACTGGAACTCCCAAAAACAATAGGGGACAGGGGGTTTAACATTCAGGTTATCAGCGCACTGTGTGGTGCGCACAAGCCAGGACGCCAGCACGCCAGCTCGCCAGGTGCCAGGTACTCTTGCAAACACGAAGATACCACCCGTCACCTGCCACCTACAATCTACACCTTCGGAGCGGCGTTATGTCTAGCCAACAAGGGAGCCCCGCGCGTCCAGGATATGGCGATCCTGCCCAAGATCGCTCTGGATCTAGGCCGGATGTTCGCGCGGTGATAACTCGGCTCCTGCTGCGTCAGCTGCGTCAGCTCCAGCTCGTGTTGCGGCTGCTGCAGCACCAGCTTCAGAACCAGGACAAGCACCGGCGGCAGCCGGCGGTCAGCCTGGCAGGTTCCAGCCGGAATCGCTTATGGCAGCAGGGCAGGGGACGCTCACTATATTGACAGTCGACAAGAGGAGCGACCTAGCTATCAACACATTCCTGGCCTCGAGCGCGTTGATTCCCTGACCTCGTGAACGTACCATAGCTCTAGGGATCATCGTAGTGTGCAGTTGATGGATGCACACCATGCACGGTGTTTCGTGAACGGCTGCGCATGGTTCTGTAGTACATCAAGCGTCGCAGTTATACTCAGCAAGACCATACAAATAGTGCACACTGCGCCACACTTGGCAGGCAACCGGGTACCTTTCGTGTTTGCTGCTTGGGTGGGGATGTACTGTTGTCGTTGGGGCCGATGGTGAAAATACAATGTCAACACCAAAAATATGTTCAATCGGCGGCAGTAATACTAATATTTTTAGTAGTCTACCGCTGCAGCACTTGGTGTTTTTCTTGCATGCGCGCGCATCCACGGCGAGGTCTACCGCGGCATAATACAAGCCTAGGTGGTGAAAACGCGAGACTTACTTGGTAGCTAGGAGTAAGACTCGTGCGCAAGGAATACATGGACTTTATTGCTTCTTGTTCACGCTACGTGCACACATATTTGCCTTGTGGTTCAAGGGTACACCCATTGAGTTATGCGGCAAGAATAACAGTCAACACTACCGCTATGTACACTACCGCCATGAAGTATGATCTACGTCACGAACCCGGCACTTCTCTCTCTATTATAGGCATGTTCAGGCGAGATAATCGTTAAGGCTCACTTAAGGCGTTTTTTAAGGATCGTGCCTATCTGGTTAGGGCCCGTTAAGACTCGTTAAGGCCATTAAGGCTTTTGCCTTAAAACGTGCCTTAACCCCAATTTTTTCGCCATTTGCCTTAACGGGCCTAAAAGCGAGCCTTAAAGGCCAGGGCCTACCATGTACACCTCAGACAAAAATAAAAGTGAGGTCCGCGCACGTACGTATCAGATACATGCGGTACGCTGTAAAGTCGCCACAGAAACCGAAAAGACCACATACTACCCAGAGGAAATGGACAGAATGAAAAAAACAACCCGGCGTCGAAAAATCGAAATCAAAATAGGGGAAAAATAACAAAATCGAAAAGGGACGAGAGATAAAAAAAAGTTCAATTCAGGCTAGAAAGCAAGAAATCAAGAATGGAAACACACGAGAGAATGCGGATGTTTTCGCGGATTGCAGGCTCGCACACTACGCGAGGGGTGTAGAACAGCGACAAGAACAAAAAGACAAACATACGTACTGCGCTACTAAGAACACAAGGGAAGCAAAAAAGAGACTAATAGACAAAAAATAGATGAAAGTGAGGTATTGGCTACCAGATACACAGGGTATTGTGTATTGCGTACCATGTACATGAACAAATATAGAACACCTGATCAGGTTTATTATGCCGTACCAGGTATGTTTTATTGCGGGGGACCATAGTAAATAGGACCTACGGTACACACAAAAGCCCCATACATTTCCATATTTTTACATACAATATTTGGTCCTATTTACTGTACCCCCCGGATATTTTTTGAATATATATAGCTGTTAATTATCAGGCCGCACAGACAACCACAGCTCAACACAAAATGCAGTTAATGCCGCACAATGCTATTCGGAATAATTTGTTTACGTACTCACGAACCCAACCGTCGCCGCCACACAGAAAACAAAAAAACACTTGTCCTTCCTGCCGAGCGCCTCTTACAAGATTCCGCTTGACCATGCCAATCCGTGCGAACCGTTTAAGGCCACGGTGGCACGCTCAGGAATCCGATCTGGCCGGTAAAAGGACGACCCCGGGTTTTTAAAGGAACGGCGTGATTATTCCGACCGGTCTATTCGCCCAAAAAAAATAATACGTATCGCAAAAGTACTCCCGCTAGAAATCACGTAAAAAGTTAAAATCGACTAGGAAATAGAGTGGGCGATTATGCACGATATACCTGGTTCGTACAGCAGTACAGCAGTACGAGAGCGAACACGATGCACGCCGTCCCCATCATACCCATAGAAACAACACACGGTGGCAAGAGAGATACTCGTACTCGCACAGCGCTTTGAATCCACCAAGCAAATAGCCACTCTATCATCAGATTTCGTGACCATGGCCGATAGACAGCAGCCACCGTCTAAGCGCAGCAAGGTCGAGGATGGTTCCCGGCTTCTCTTTCGGGTGAAGTTGCCTCTCCTGGAGCAGCAGATACGAGGATGCAAGGTCGAGAGAAGGGTACATGGTACTCGGAGCCATAGTCAGCGTGTTCACATCCAGCAAGGAGGGTGCCGATGATTGGGATACCGGCCCCAACACTCTGGGAGGAGATGGCGGAGGAACACAAACAAGTGCCAAGGAACAAGCTGGCGACCGCCTTTGTGAGACGCCGCTGCAGAAGCAGAGGAAGGATTCCCGGCCGAGTGCCGGCACTTGCAGCCGCCAGCAGGTGGACATCATCTCTGGGGTAGCTAGACATTGAGGTGCGTGGTCGATGCCTCGTCGTACGTAGGTTCCGCCGTAGGGTGGGACGGAACAATGATCACACCACTGGTATTTGCCCACTGTCTTGTGTGGTGTTGGTTCTATTACGGGGGTCCATAGTAAACAGGACCAAATATTGTCAGAAAAAAAATAGATCAATATGTAGGTTTTTGTCTGCACCACAGGTGCTATTTACTATGGTCGCCCGTAAATAATAGATTACCTGCCTTGCAGCAGAGAAAAATAAATATGACTGGGGAAATGTATATCGATCGACCTTGTTTTATTACGCGCTTTTTCCCCCAGGCTTTTTTTGTGTAGTGGTCTATTATACCAGGAGCAGAGACGTGTACGTACGTACGTACGCAAATGGCCCGAAACACAAGACACCGCCGTGTTGAAAACCGTGCTTGTACAAACACCTTGCACGGTGTGCAACAGCAGTAGTTCATGGTCTGCGGCATATATTTGACTGACCTAATCTTCCGTTGTAAGGTGCTGTGCGGGATCTGTGTATACCTTTTTTTTAGTTGGCGCAGATTTTACTAGTATCAGCAGTAGTCGTGTTATTACGAGGGACCCATAAAAAATAGGACCAATTTTTTTTATTCAAAACAGGTAAATACATAAATTGTTGTGTGTACCGTTGGTCCTGTTTACTATGGCCCCCCGTATACTAGTTCATTCAAATTGCACGCCTCGTGCCTCTCTTGTAACGAGCTGCCGCGGACGTCATCTATACCATACAAGATTCGTAACAGATCAGTTCTCATGTATGTCGATCAGGAAGTAGGGATCGATGATCTGTCGTATTGTACAGCAGTAGTACACGCATGACACTACAAGAGGGGAGCATAGTGCGCCGCAGTGTCGAGTCAGTACGGGGGACCTAGAGTAAATAGAACGAAATATTGTTATTACGGGGGTCCATAGTTAATAGGACCTATGGTATACACAAAAACCTATATATTTACCTATTCTTACTAACAAAATTTGGTCCCGTTAACTATGGACCCCCGTAATAGTACAAAGATGAAAATGTATAGTTTTTTGGGCGTACCGCAGGTCCTATTTGCTATAGTCTATCGAGGTGGCCACACCAGAAATTCCATAAATGCATTGATGCTGTGACCAATATGCAAGAAAATCCGCCTCTCAAGCGGTTGTTAGTAGGATGCAGCTCACCCTTCATGCGACTTGCCCAACACCTCACGGCGCTTGGCGCTTGGTGCAAGCACCGTCTGCCTGGTCGTTGGAAACCCGACGCGCTCCGTACCGGCATTGTAGGGATGCGAGGGTGTATGGTCATACGACTACGGGCATGCATGATATTGAGTACCCCCCTCGTCATACTATGGCCATGCATGATAATGAGTGCACCCCCCTCCCCCACCCCCCTCCCCACCCCCCATCCGCCGTCCGGCCCGTGTGCAGGCCAATTTCGAGCACCAGAAAAAGCGCGGAGGTGATGACGCTGTGCCCTACATCCTCGCACGCACCGTGAGAAGTTATTTGAAGTACAACGCGGCTGGTGGGATTGGGTGCAGGGGTGCCGGCAATCAATGCAGGCGTGGCCGGTGCTTGAAGCGCATGATGGGGATATTTAGTGGGGACGGCATGGAGGGTATTCCCAAGGAGGTTGTGCTGGCGTTGCTTAGGCACAAGTGAATAATCTCGTTAGGCTAGTAATTTTTGTTTTTGAGGGGGTCTACCCTCGTCGCCCCCCCTCCTGCAAACACTCCCCGCCCGAGCACACGAAGGGTGTTCCCAATGAGGTTGCGCTGGCGTTACTTGGACAGAATTGATGAAGAAAGTGTAGGGGGGTTTTTCTTGGGGGGGGGGGGGGGGTAGGGGCTATACCCTCGTCGCTTTTACATTGGGTACACTAGATAGCAGTGACTAAAGGACCTGTATTGTAGGAGAGAGACGATGGCCGCAGACGGCGAAACAGCAAGGGGATAAGATGAGCAAAAGGTACCTATGAATTATAGTCAAGAAAACGTAGTGAGCGCCCAACTGCTGGTGGTGGTGGCTTTATTACGAGCATGAACGGTGCTCCGTCTCGGAAGGGAGGAGTGGTCAGTGTTCAATTGATGTGAGGCGAACAGAAAATGAGTACACCTCTCCCCTCCTTCCCCCCCAGATACCCCCCCCCCTGGCGTTGCTTAGGCATGAGTGATTGAGAATCTGATTGAGCGAGCATGTTTTCTTTATGAGGGGGGTCCACTCTCGTGCCCCCCCCCCCGCCCCCGCCCCAAACATCCCCACCCGGCATGACGGAGGTTGTTCCCCAGGAGGTCGTGCTGGCGTTTTTTTAGGCAGAAGTGATGAAGAATCTCAATAGGCGTTTTAATTTGTTTTTTTCGGGGGGGTGGGGTGGAGGGTATCCTCGTCACCCCCCCCCCCCGAACCTCCCCCCCCACTGGCGTTTTCGAGCACCACAAGCAGAGATGCAGCGCAGACGAAAACGTGTTGTACTTCGTTGCGAGTAATAATTCCAGATTCGCCGCAGTACATTGTGTCTGAGCACATTGTGTCTTGGGTTAGGGATAAGCAGTGTGTGCCTATGTTCAGTTACTGCTGGGCGCAATGGAGATGTTTGTTGTAAGATGGAGTTTGCTCGTAGAACGGATGCTGGCGCTTTGGTGGTATGAACGCATGCGCTATATCTGAAGTTGTTTTGTCCTTTGAAATCGATGGATTTTTTTCGTGGGTGGTAGTTAGGCGGGTGAGCGAGCAGGGTCTAGTTTGGACGCCAGGGCTAAAACTTGCTGTAATTTTCCGATTGTCTGACAAGGTTTTGGTGTTTGGGCTTAGCGACGAACGCGTTCCTTCTTGTTTCCGTAGCCAAATAAAAAGGGATACGCTTAGTTATTGGCAATGGCATCCGCGACACACGAAAACTAATCAAGTCGAAAAGTTAAATTGTTTACAACATGTTTGCGGTGCGAGCAAAGCAAAGCGTTCATGTGTTGGTAGTACACCATGCACCCCCCCCCAGGACGAGAAATAAGAATGCTTTTTTTTATTATTGATGCCGCGGGAGCGAAACGGCCTCGTCGTAATTCTTCCTGCCATGCGTGCCTCCGCACAAATTCCTAAAATACTTGCTGACGGCCTGCTCCTCGAGCCCCAGGTCACGTTCAACTTCTTCCTGCTTGCGCCAGTGACTCGGTCGTGGCTGAGCGCACAACATCGCAGGAAGATCCATCGCCGAAGCATTCACCGGAACAGGCGCTGTGTGCGCGCCTGCGTATGATCCCCACAGCACAAGAAAAGGCGGTTTTGTTATTGAACGCTACGCCGGTGTTTGCAGTATGTCACACTCACGGTTTTGGTGTTTTCTTGACAACATCATAATGCAAGTATACTTGGGGGCTATTGATAGGACCGTCTTCACGTCAGCTATATCCCATCCCTGACCTTGTGAGCACTGTATCGAGATCACGATGAACAGCAGCGCAAAAGCGGGTGCACCTGACGTTCTTTTGTTTTGCAACAGGTGGGCAAGCTTGCACATGCAAATAACGGTACCACAGCACCGTTTGAATGGTGGAAAAGGCCGTTTATAAACAGCAGTAGGTATGTGGTACTGTATTTTTCTTCATTGCAGGATAATGCAATAACATGGGCATCGGGTTCATGGATCCGTCCGGAATTCAGCCAAATTTTATGGAGTAGGCGTTCTGTCCAAGACGAACAAACATTGAATGGTTGCCCCCGTTACGGGTGGTTCCGACAAGCTTTCTTACCGGTAGGCTAGCCTGCGCATACTAAAAATGGTACAAAAACATCATTTTTTCAAGGATTTTACGACATTTTTTCGAGCATTCTAGGTACGTCATCGGATCAAACCGCTCCGCTACCTTGGGCTGCAAGACTCAAGAGAGGCCTACAGAATCATCTACGTGTAAATTACCATGTTCTATGGAGTAGGCGTTCTGTCCAACGGGAAAAAACATAGAAGAATGGCTGCCCCCAATACGGGTGGTTCCGACAACCTTTCTGACCGGTAGGCTAGCCTGCGCATACTAAAAATGGTACAAAAACATTTTTTTTTTTCAAGGGAATACGACATTTTTTGGAGCATTCTAGGTTTACGTCATTGGATCAAACCGCACCGCTACCTTGGGCTGCAAGGCTCAAGAGAGACCTACAGAATCGTCTACGTATAAATTACCATGTTCTATGGAGTAGGCGTTCTGCCCAACGGGAAAAACCATAGAAGAATAGCTGCCCCCAACACGGGTGAATCCAGCAAGCTTCCTTACCAGTCGGGGAGCGTGCACATACTGAAACTGGTACAAAAATCACGTTTTTTGAACGATATAAGACGTTTTTTCTGGCATGAAGGGTTTACGATATTGGTCCATCCAGGCCCGCAGCGTTGGTTTACCTCCATTTTTCTTAGGTCTACAGATTCGTCTGGATGTCAGCTACCTGGGGCTGCGAGACATTTGGCCGAGTATGCCAAAACCAAAGAGAACGGCGGGACTCAAAACGGGTACATATGGCCCTGTCTTCGCAGGGGTGGGTCCTAAGCACAGTGTTACCTTACCAGACCTGCATAACCAAAACATGGATTTCTACTGCTGTACGGCACCTCGTGCGCCAATTCCACCGCAGGTGATGGACCACACATCAGGGCAGCGACAGTGATTGCCGTGGTTGGTGGTGTGTGTTTGTGTTGTGTGTGCAGCGTGGATACTTGTACAAGTACGCCTCGATAACCCTGGCCACCCCTCCGGTCCAGATTTCGGACCAATCTCAGACCTTTTGGGCCCAAAGTCGACTTATACATGCTCGTTTGCGACGCTGCGGGGGGGGAATCACCTTCAAACAACACGGCGGTGAGGTCAAGCCTTTATGTGGTAAGTTGCGCGGTCTGTGAGACGAGCACAGGGGTAGGACGCCTTAGCCACGGGCTCAAGAGGCGGTCTAACCAGGGTTGTCGGTCACTAGAACACGCCCACACCAGCTCTCGACACACAGTGCACCGGATACCACCAAATTTTGGCAGGCGACATGTCTCACGACCCTGGTAACCCTCTTACCTTGTGGGGCCGCCATAGATCCGCAGGCCCGAGCACCGCTCACCACGCCGATAAGCCAGAAAGCGATTCGCATAGTTTCCAGAGTGATTTCTGCTTTGCCTCAAGTCACCCTCAGCCTTCCATTGGTCCGAAACCTGACAGTCTCGTTTTGTAACTGTAGCTTTTTTTTATTGAAATGATGTCGATTTTCACAAGTAGGGGATGAAAGGAGCTGAAGGGACCTGAGCGTGCCACCGTGGCCTTAAAAACACGAAGGCATCGACAGTGTCATCTCCCAACCTATCACGCTTTTTGGTTACAACATTCCCAGCCGCTGAGAAAACGCGCTCAGACGCAGCCGACGATTAGGTATCGCTAAATACTTATAGGCCAACCTAGCCAGGGTTGGGTACGCAAACCAGTGCCGGCACCACCAGCTCAAGTCGTCCTCCCGGCTGCTCTCGTCGTCGTCCTCAAGCCCCTTCTCAAGCGTGAAGCGTTGGAGCTCATGCTCGATCGCCTGTATCCTTGCTGTCAAGGACAGCGGCGGGGCGATAGAGGTTTGTTGCCGTGTCCCCTATCCCCAGTGGAGGCGTTCGGCCTTTTATCGTTATATCGTATCGTTATCGTCTATCGAATTATCGAAACTAATATCGAAATACGGAACTTTTTTCAGCTCAATTATATATATATCGAACGATATATCGAAAGTTTCGCTACGATATCCAACACTAATATGGAGTAGCATTGTCTGATCTACCCAACGCATCTCTCTTACCCAAAAACCTTTGGAGGCACGTTTTTTCATTTATTTTTTCCCTTCCCATTGTCATGTTTCTCGTTCGATTTATATTCTAATTTTCTTTGTTTTTTGTTTTCTTTCGTGTTCTCTCTTTCATCTGGTTACACCATACGTGAACAATATAGTCGTAGTTTGGTGTAACTTGTATCACCCAACGAGTAGGATCGGAAAATCGGCACGGACACCGGCGGTGCTGGGTGTTGACTTGAGAAATAACGGTTTAATATGACACCCCGTGAAACCTGAAGCTTATCAACCGCTATAGTGTATCAACCATCATGCCACCCTTCATGGGCACCTGCTACGGAGCTTAGTAGACAATGCATATACTTGGAATCCAGAAGTGCTACTTGAAGACCAACCTGCTGCGGCTACCTGGGCGGTGCTTTGTATTTTGTGCACTGATCGGCTATTAATAGTTATTTTCTGTGAACTACATTGTTAAATCTTCGATGCCGTCATTTACACTCGTTGGCCTACCACGACACCAAGCGGGTTGGCCGTGGGCTGAGTCTATGTCGAGATCGAGCGTCTATCGTCGCACGAGCTGTTTCTTATCAGCGTGTTGACAATTTGCAACTAGAGAATGCAAATTTTGCCGCCTGCAGCCGCTAGAAATTATTTCAAAATTTATTAAATTAAAAAAGGAAAAATCAAACATTTTTTGCATTTTTTCCCACAGCGAGCGGCGGTACGAGGATATTTTCGGCTTCAAAGCAATATTTTTGAAAGAAAACTTTTGAACTTCGCGTTCCCATTGGCATAAAAAGGTCTTACTGAGGTTGCGCCTGAATACCACTAATAACTACCAGGTGATAAGTATGACCGACCATACCAGCAAACAGCAAACAAACCTGTCATCTCTTGTTTTTGTTTCTTTCTCTCCCCTTATTTTTGCCTTCTTGATGATCGTTGGCAGTTACGAGGTACCTGGTACAATCATAGTGCTACGACTGCCATTAAAACAGGCTTGTCGGGCACTTCTGGTCGAATATAACTTTGTATTTGTAGAGACATATTGCATATACCTACACATAGTCTATGCCATACGTATTTGTCCACCAGTGACATGTCTTATTGAAATGAAATCATTCAGCGCTTTCAGCGATTTGGACTGCTGTAGTGTAATTCTAAGGTTTTTCTTTGTGTTTTAGTCACAATAGGGTATACCTGGCCACTTTTCGGCCAAAATCAATTTCATGCTAAAAACAAGTACGAAACACACACCTGGAGCCATGCTGTTGGCCAGGTTGACATCGTAACTGATCTTGCCTCCAAAAAGCCAATGTCCAAGGTATACCTGATTTTTTCTACTCTGTCGAGCTTTCGAATGATTTTGGCCAACTTTGAACCAATCAGTGAGGCCATACGTACACTGCTGTGTTTTCTCTCTGTATGCGTCCGCCCTCCCTCGGTAGAAATTCTTCTGTATTGACGTATAAACTCTGTACTCGTACGTCGTACGTAAAAGTACGTATATGCATGCATACATGCGTACGCTGGTTTCACTTTTTCTCCTTTGGGGTGTGCGATGTGCTTCAGTTAGTTGTTGTGTGTACTCTGCTGTTGTTTTCTATGTTCACAGGAGTCTTTTCAGCACTATGGACACGCGGCGTTTCGTCTGAACCACCCCGCGTCCAGGTGGTCTCAGGTTTGCTACGGCAAGATAATTTCGTGCCGAGCAGGCGGTTCCGCGAGGACGGTTTGGAAGCTTTAAAAATAAAGCTGTCAACGAGAAGGGGGCGCCACTCTTGGCGCTCCCGCCGTGGTGAAACAAACGAAGCATATTAATAGTGACTCTTTGCAGGTCCAAGTGGAGCCCGTTGTACCTACACCCTGAAGAAAACAAAACAATTCAGATTTTGGAGGCCATGTGGCACGCTTAAATCTTTAGGCGCATTCTTTTTTTGCCGGATTGTCATGGACATGACACCGCTCGTGGCGCGCGTTTTTAACTTGGTTTTAGCATATGTCCCTGATTTTGGCATTTGCCTATATTTTTAGTTGATCTTCGTACTGCTGGTAAGGATGCAACCAATTAGCAAGGCTTATCGCAGTGACTGAGAATCGTGACGGGACGGGACGGGACATATTTGACTCGTTTGGCGGGGAAAAAGAATGAAAACGGGACGGTAAAATGAGGACACAAAAAGTTGGCGGGACGGGACGGGACGGGACAGCGGGTGCCAAATCTCTCGACGGGACGGGACGATAAATATATTTTTCTTCGGCGGGACGGGGCTGGAAATATTTTTTCCCACGGCGGGACGGGACGGTAATTTCTTTTTCTTCGGTGGGGCGGGACGGTCAATATATTTTTCTTCTTTCCCGCCGCAAGGTCGGCGCGGTTGTGCGTGAAAATGTTCCCACACACTGCTGGTTCCGCGAAGGGAGCCGTCCCGACGCAGACGTGTTTTTCTCGACCCGCGCAGCCCAAGCCCCGAGAAGTGCTGCCATATACACGGGCGACGTCTTCTGTCTTCTTCCACCCCTGCCCCAAGGACTGTTGTTGCGTTGCCAGCTCATGGTGGATGTTCTGTTAACACTGTGTTACTGGTGGTTGTGGTTACTAATTAGGTGGAGGTTGTGGCGGCGGCGGTGGTGATTCTACTGCCGCTGCTGGTCGATCGACCCCGCCCGCGAGATAGGCATCCATGGCGTCCGTGTCGGTCACACCAAATATGTTAGGAGACAGCATTTTCACCCCTTGACAGACAGCAACTTCGCATTGACATGCTGTGACTGACACCAAACTACTAGGTTATAATGTGTAACACTCGGCCCTACATCCTTGAAAGCGCACGTTTTGCGCCCCGCTTGATGACATGTCTCCTGGCGTTTTTTTGGTCCACACCACCAGCACTGGTGTCACCGTGAGTTGAGTGGTCTCTGCGATGTTTGTGTGTGGTGGCGAGCCTGTGGCAGGTGTTGTTGTGTTATGATACTCTGCCTTCAGTTGCGAGTGGAAATATGAAGTATCAAGATTTCTTTAAAAAAAAGAGTATAATAAACGACACCAGGTAGGTATACACTTACTACTAGGTAAACAGTTTATTATTTTTCGTAGATGGTAATATTTGTACTTACCTTTATTTGAAAGTATATAACTCAGTGATGCTGGAGTAGTCGGAACGGAGGAGCAGGAGCCGTTGGCGTGCGTGCGAAGGGCTGTATGGGGCATGTTGTACGCCGATGACGCAGGGATTGTCTCGAAGTCGGCTGAAGGGCTGGCGAAAATGATGACAGTCATCGTGACTGTCTTCGAAGCAGCAGGCCTTACGGTGTCGGAAAAGAAGACAGAGACTATGTGTTACGGTTCAGGACCGTTTCAGGAGTTACGACGGCATGCATTTTTGTATCGGTAGGGGCCGCGTCATTTACGGCCCCCCCCCAATTTGTGGATGGTTTCCCTTTCGGACCAATCCATCTTGCCACTTGTGGTCTTTGCTCTCGACCTGTGGTATAAAGCAATCAGTTTACCATCTACATACCCGGGAGACCTTCTCCCTAGCGTCAGAAGCACGCTATACCCCTCTGGGACACGTGCGAGCCCACGTCTCGACTCGGTTGGATCGTGGCCAGACTTGAGGTTGGTCTTATTATTTGTATATTTTAGGCATGTGTTGTAATCCTGTTCTATCCTGTATCTGAAGCGGACTGTCGACGGCTGATTTCTTAAAATAGGCTCATGCCCGTGCTGCTTGCCTCATCCTGACCCAAGACCTCATGACCTATACGCTCCCGATCCATATCATGGTGTCCAATCCGAGACACGCGCTTGCACGTACTAGGAATCGTTCTACGCCACTCTGTCTGTGCTCGTCTTTTGTTGTTCCCACGAGACCCTCGGTCTTGCCCCTGCGTGCTGTAGTTTTTGTTGTTTTGTTTTGTTTTGTTTGTTTTCTTGTTGTTTGCTTCTTTGCCCGCGCGCGCCTGGTGTCTCACGCCACCTCTATTCTCCTGCTCTCGCGCGCAAGTGCCCTTGGCGCGAGCTGTAAGTTGACGATGCGATGGCATACTCCTTCCTCATGTAGCCACCCATGTCTGGGTTGCCTCCGCCGGGCAACCGTACTGTTCCCATACTGATGGCCATGCTGGTGTCCTGCAGGGGCACCGGACGGCTGAGTTTTTTTTTTTCTCTCCGGATAAATTTCGATTTTGGGTGGAAGGCACACCCAGGAGCACACGGGGCTCCTGGAGTGTGTCAATCTCTCTGCTCTCACGCCATCGCCCTCCAGTTCCGCTTGCTTTTTTTTCTTGTGCTTGCCTTGTGGCTCAGGTGGGAGTCCAAAAAGTTGCAGCACACTGGTTAGGCCCCCGCCCCCTCTTTCCACCGGCAGCGAGAAAAATGAATGAAAAGCAGAAGTCCGACGTGATGTGATGTGTGGTTTGCGCAGCGCGGCCGGGTGTGCTCACTTTAGTGACTCCCAGGCCGTTTTCGGTTGCCCCGTGCGCGTTGTGTCTGCTGCTGTCGCCGTGTACCCCACGCCGTTGTCATCGCTGTACGGGACTCTGGCTGCGGTGTTGTACGCACCGCGGTCAGCGATAATCCAGAGGCGAAACCCTCCGTGGTGCTGTTCTGATGTACCATGCGGCTTGACTGAGCTGTTTGCCTGATCGTTTTGTTCGCTTGTCAAAGTGTTGTCATACACCATGTGCCCACGCGCGTTTTCCTGGTCGAGTATACCTGGGGTGCCTTTATTTTTAATTTCGCTTATTGACGTACACTGCTGTGCACCGTGTTTCCACTACTGTATCCGGCATGGTGTACCTACTGAAGTACTCGACGAAATCTTCGATCACATAGCTGTGATAGGGCTGCTGTTGGTGTTTTCTTTTTTTTTTTTAGGGCCTGTTTTCGTGTGCTTTGCAATGTGGAATGCACCTGGTTTCCACCACTGCTGCCGTATCCGTCCTTGATTTCCGATCCCTCATGTGTTATTTTCGTGTTGTTTTTTGTTTTTGTTTTGTTGTTGGTTGTTGTTTTTTTGGTGCTTTATGTGACAGTATTACGTGTAAAATATACCACCTGTGAGTTCAACTGATTTTGTTAGTTTAATTGTATATCTGTGTACATTCGAATAGGGGTACATGAACAGCAGTTAGTGGCATCACTACTTTGAAGAAGTATAACGTATAGCTGGTACGGGTGGACAAAAATAACACCTACCAGGGTAGGTCCTGTACACGTCACCGTTTTTGTTTGTTTGTTTGTTTTTTTTTTTTTTTTTTTTTTTTGTGGCTCAATCAATGCTGAACTAACTGTGCCGACGTGTCGATGCCTGTCCTAGACAACGTGCTGGTACCTACTACAGTACTATCATCGGCCGCTGGTCACTTCCTGTCCCGCCGCCTCAAATACTTTACTGTGGTCTCTTCCGGGGGCAGCTCGTTCTGCTGCCACTACAGCTGTGCTGCGACAGGCGGCGTAGGCACTCAGTTCTGAATTGAGCGGGAGGGGTCTGTGCCTGGTGGGGCCGTAGTTGTTGTCTCCCATGCGTGAGGGAGACGACAACCAGGTCCCTCTAGGTCTGTGCCTTTCCAGGTGGCGGTACCGATAATTAGATATCTGCATTGAGTGGGAGGGGTCTGTACCTGGTGGGGCCGTTGTTGTTGTCTCCCATGCGTGAGGGAGACGACAACCAGGTCCCTCTAGGTCTGTGCCTTTCCAGGTGGCGGTACCGATAATTAGATACCTGAATTGAGTGGGAGGGGTCTGCACCTGGTGGGGCCGTTGTTGTTGTCTCCCATGCGTGAGGGAGACGACAACCAGGTCCCTCTAGGTCTGTGCCTTTCCAGGTGGCGGCACCGATAATTAGATATCTGAATTGAGTGGGAGGGGTCTGTACCTGGTGGGGCCGTTGTTGTTGTCTCCCATGCGGGAGGGAGACGACAACCAGGTCCCTCTAGGTCTGTGCCTTTCCAGGTGGCGGCACCGATAATTAGATATCTGAATTGAGTGGGAGGGGTCTGTACCTGGTGGGGCCGTTGTTGTTGTCTCCCATGCGGGAGGGAGACGACAACCAGGTCCCTCTAGGTCTGTGCCTTTCCAGGTGGCGGCACCGATATTTAGAATATACATTTACCCCGATACGCTCAGTTTCCATCATTTTTACCACGCTTGTTCTCGCGCTGTGAGATGTCGTGACGGTTGTGCCCCGCTCGCGTAATACTAATTTAATATCTCCCTGTATGTTTTCCTTCCCTTTTATTTTGTTCTATGTTCTTCTTTTCTTGCTTCTCTTCCGATTTTTTTTTTCTCTTCTCTTTCCTCTGCTATATATATATATATATATTTATATATACATATATTTTTATTTTTTTTTTCCTTTGTCTGCTCTCCGTGTGTCCGGTTGGTTGTTGTTTGATCTTTTCTCTTCTTCTCCTAATTTTTGTTTCCTTTTTGTCCTTTTTTTGTTTTTATTTATTCATTTATTTTTCCGTCCAGGGATGTCTGCGCCCCACGGGCAGATCGGCCAGGGCGCAGACGGCCCAGGAGACCCGTTTCAGCGCGGGTACCGCTCCCGCGAGGGTCGCCGCAGCACCCGTTCTAGTTCAACGGACAGCTCCCGCAGCAGCTCCAGCAGCAGCAGCAGCAGCAGCTCCAGCAGCAGCAGCAGCGACTCAGAAACTGACCGCCGCCGTGCGAAGAGTCGCCGCCGCCGCCACCGCCGCCGCCGTCTTGCCCGTTCGCTCCCGACTACGAGATCAGAGGCGCGGCTCCGGAAACGCGCTCGCCGGAGCTCCCGACATGCACGCCAACGCCGCACCGACCACGAGCAGGACGTACCAAAGGGAGGGGGAGACAGCAACCGGAACGGACACCGCCGCAGGCAAGGAGAGGCAGCCGCTGCGCTCAGGCCACGCATGCTTCCCACCGCTGTCACACAACAGCAGTCCTCCGAGCCCGGTATGCAGTTTGGTGTGGAGTCAAATCAGGCAGCGAAATTGGTCGAGAGAGTACGTAAGCGCATCGCAGGTACCCTCCCGTGTCCGGTATTTGGTGGCCCCACTGCCGGGACATTGTCGATTGCGAACTCTGCTGTCATACTGCAGCAGAAGGTACTGAGCACCCTACGCAACGTTGATTCCGGAGCCATGCGGCTTGAGCCTGACCAGTACATCGATGGTAGATGGGTCACAGTGGCCGACACACTGACACCCCGCCGTGTAGAGCTGCTGACTGATCTGACTCATGACTTCTTGTCGGTTAGCCACCAACTTGCTTCCGCCGAGTTTGTCTCCGTATATCTCATCACGGGGGAAGTCGTCGAGAAGCAGCACAGTGAAGTCACCGCCACCGACTGGTTACGCCTTTTCGTTCGAGAACAGGCTTTGACAGGGGGTGCCGCCGAGTTCGCACAGGCGGCCTTGTCAGCTGTATCTCTCAAGTCAGCCGAAGCGTGGACCGCCGCCGCAGCTCGTGTTCTGCTGGCTTTCCGTGCCTCGCTAGCTAGTCCAGAGCGGCCGCATGCGACGGAGCAGTTGTTCTCCTGGCGTTTTATCACGCCGCTAGAGATGCAGACTCTGTACGATAGAGTCGTCGAAGTGCTCCTGCCGAACCCGTTAGACCGAATGGGCATTAGCGGGCTAATGCACGAGCGAGTCCACACGATCACTACTACCCTGCGCCCCATGCGTACAGAATGGCACAACCCCATGGGGGAACCCATGCAGCGTCGAGGAGAGGTAGCTGAAGGACTATTCCGGGAACTAATCGCGGTACTTTCTGCTCGCAACGCGTCGTACTTGGCCCCGCAAACCCCACGGAAGGTAGCCAAACATGCAGGGCCAGACAGGCTTTTCACCATGACAGAAGTAAGGCACATGTTCTCCTCACCCGCCGGCGCCCTCGCTGCCCTTAACGTGGCCTCCTCAGCCACTGCGGGAGTTGGTAACGCAGGAGGGAGTGCCGCCGCGGCCGGGCCGACTTACCGGCCAGCAAACCCTTTCGCCGCCCTAGCCCCTGCCCCTAGTCCGGTTTCGCAGCCTTCCACAGGTCCCGTCACGGTAGCTGCCTTCCAGAACCAGACAGCCACAGCACCGGGTCAACACGGGGTTCCCTTCGAGAAACAACAACTCGTGGACGTGCTGGCAGGTTTCATCGAAGATGGCCTGTTCCCCATCGACCCCAAGCGAGTGCCGGCCTGCATCGATGGTGAGCTTGAGCTTCCTTTGATCAATGAGCTATGCACCCCTTTTGCGGCCAAACAACGACGTTTCTCCCCCGAAGAACGGCGCATGATTAGAGCAGAGATCCAGAAGTTGCTTGACCGAGGAATCATTCGTCCCTCAGTGTCACCGTGGGCAGCGCAGTGCCTGTGTGTGCGGAAGAAAGACGGAACCCTCCGCTTGTGCATTGATTGGCGGGTACTTAACAAGCTCCTGGTTTCCGATAGTGGAGGTCTTGGCGATATGCAGACAATTTTCGACGGGTTGAAAGGCAAACGGTACTTCACTCAGCTGGACCTTGCTTCCGGTTTTCACCAAATCGAGATTGCAGAAAAAGATCGCTACAAAACCGCGTTCAGAGATGCAGATGGACTGCTGTATGAGTTCACTAGGGCTGGCTTTGGTTTGACAGTTCTGCCTTCAGCGTTCACACGGAGGGTGAAGTCCGCTTTGGGGTGTTTAGAAGGAGTGTTCAGCTGGCTCGACGACATTCTCATCGCGAGCGCCACCTGGGACGATCACTTAGCCAAACTCGTTCTAGTCCTCAACCGTCTGTTAGCGGCGGGTCTGTCAGTTAATTTTGCCAAGTGTATTTTCGGCTCCTCCTCGCAAGAATTCCTTGGCATGATTATCGATAGTACCGGCCTACACCCCGCCCCGACCAAGTTGGAAGCCATTGCACGCATGCCGCGCCCCCAGACAGTCGAGGAACTCCGAACGTTCCTTGGTCTGACGGGCTACTTGCGGCACTTTGTACCCAACTATAGTCTGACCGCCGCCCCCCTCACTAACATCCTACGCAATAAAGACTTCGCGTCTAAACGCGCACGCAAGAGTACCATCGCGTGGGATTTAGAGGAGGAGCAAGCGTTTCAGTCTTTGCGCTCCACTCTAGCCTCGCCTACGGTTCTCGCATTCCCCGATCTCGACAACACGTTCGAACTACACACCGATGCTAGCACAATAGGTGCGGGAGCAGTTCTTATGCAGACCATCGACGGTACGCCTCGCGTGATTGCCTTCGCTAGTCACAGATTCTCGCGTACAGATGCCCGTAGAGGCCCCACCGAACGAGAATGCATGGGAGTGCTGTGGGCTGTGGATCATTTTCGACCCTATTTAGCGGGTAGGCAGTTTACGGTAGTGACCGATTGCTCCGCTATAACCTGGCTGTTTCGAAGTCGCGAGTTGTGCCCCAAACTACACAGATGGGCACTAAGACTGACGGAATATGATATGGTGCTGGTATGGCGAGCGGGAGTACAGCACGTCCTACCGGACGCCCTGTCGCGGCTGCCGCACTCACAGACTCCTCAAGCCGATGTTGATGACTCCTTTCCCGACGATCTTACGTCGAAAGAACCATCCGAGTTCGTAGGACCACGGGGACCGAGCCTTGATGGAGTTAGGTTAGCGGACGTAGAGGCAGTAGGTGTAGATGGAACAGACGGGGGGGATTGCCCTTCCTATCCACCGTCAGAACCGTCCACTCATGCTACTAATGACGCTCGCCTCCTTGCCCTACAAGCCCTGCCCTTTGCCACGTGTGCCGCATTAGAGACAGACCCCGGTACGCTGCGCCGCAGTAGCAGGACGCGTACGCCTTCCGTACGGCTACGTCCCCTCAACGACATCCAGCTGCCGCCCATCGAGCAGTTGGTGGATCAGGAGCACGATCACTCCAACACGGCTACACCAATCGAGTCGACTCCGTCTTCACCACCGCCCACGACGGCCCCCAAGTGTCGGGTTCACGCTGGCCGTGACGACCTTGGAGAGGTGCTTTCAGCAGGGGGGGAGGTACCGCGTTCGTCAGAAACCCGCCACATCACGGAAGCATCGGCCATCCACCGGGCGGCTCAAGTACTCACTAATCCCGAATCCTTGGCGCGAAGGCAACGAGCCGATTCCCATCTGGGCCAGGTTCGTGAGAGTTTGTGTGGTAGTAATGGCGCAGGCGCGGGTGGAGTTGACACTACCGGGTACGGTTTAGATGACGACGATGTAATCCGGTACGCCGACGAAAGGGGTAGGAAACTGCCAGCCATCCCTGAAGCCATGGTAGCGGACGTACTCGCTTTGGTACACACGCTGCACGGACACGCAGGAGTAGGAGCTACTTTAGCTCTGGTACGCGATCACTTTCACTGGCCCTCGGTCACCCGCGACACGAGACAATACGTGTTATCGTGCGGGTGTCGAAGACGCAAGAGACCGAACAGCAGACGTCTCGCGATGTTGCCCGGACGCCCGCTAGAGCCTTGGGATGAACTGCAGATCGACATCTTAAAGTTGGACACGCCTTCTCTTTCCGGCAATAAATATGTCCTACTGGTAGTGGACCGAGCCTCCAAGTTTCCATTCGGTTTTCCTCTAGCAACCAAGCAGGCAGTAGGCGTGGCACGGATCCTTACCGAGCTATGTTTAACCTTCGGCGTACCTCGGGTGATTCGGTGTGACGGTGGCAAAGAGTTTGGAGCGGAAGTAGTGACACACTTGTGCCGTTGGCTACATGCAGAAATAGTGTTCGGACCGGCCGACCATCCACGGGGTCAAGGGGCCGTCGAGAGGTTAGGAGGTTGGCTTCAAGAGCTGTTGGCAGAGCTATGTAGATCATGGCCCGAGAGATGGGACGAGTACGTGTCCCCAGCAATCTGGATCAAACGCACTTTGCCAGACGTTTCCCTGCCCTCTCACATGACCCCTTTCGAGCTGCTTTTCGGTCGCAAACCCCGCACGTCGTTAGACTCCCTGGTGCCCCTATCAGAAGAGACAGGACAAAGCGGTGGTCTTGACAACTTCGTGGAGCGCCGCAAGCAGAACCTCCGAGAAGTCCGCATTGCGCTCGAGAAACGTCACAATCAGAGGGTAACCGCACGGGGCCCACGCCAACGCTACTATCGCGAGACCCTCCGCCGGAGTCCTGGTCGAGAAGGGAAGCCTCGTGTTGGTGCGCGAGTCCGAGAGCAGCAGACATCGCGACAACCGAGGGAGGAAGCTCCAGCACGACCACTACACAGGCCCTTGGAGAGTCACAGAAGTAGTGCGGGCAGGCATAAGCGTACAAGTAACGATGCGAGGTAGAAAACAGCGCACCCGAACTGTGTCCGTGGCAGATGTCAAGCCATTCCACGTCCGACCCCTATAACTCTGAGACACTCCCTAGCCGACGAGTTCACACAGTATGCTTGGGGCCCCGATTTCAAGATGCCGTCGCATGGTATAGACTCTGCGACGTTCGACTCCATCGTAAGCTGCCGTGGGAGTATTTCCCCCTCGGGCACGGCTAGGTGGGAATACAAAGGAAAGTCGAGGGAGGGAGTAGAGTCGGGCTGGTTGACTGAAAGTGAGATGCTAAAAAGCTTCACCCCTCTGCAGTTGGATGGCTTTATTGCACTCTGGCATTTGTACAACCAACAGTCTACTAGCGACACAGCCCCTGTCTCAGTCAAACCTCGTGCGCCCCTCTCTCGACGTGAAGCCTTGACCCGATTCCCAATAGGTTTCACTATCTGGAAGGATTTTGGTGGCGGCCTCCGACTACAGGGCCAGGTGTACGATTACAGAGACCGATACTGGCGAGTACGCTACAGCGACCAGAACTGGGAAGAGCTGACTCGCCGCGAGATGGAGCAGTTGAAGAGCTGAAGCGGTTCCGAGCATCAAGCCAGTATACCGCTCTCTCCCCTTACCGTGCGTCGTTCCCTCTCGGCCTCGCTGTGCCACTCTCTCGTTTCGACGCCGTGCGTTTCCCTCTCCCCAGCGTTCTACCCGTCCGCCGCTCGCTCGCTCCGAAGCCGTGTACATGTTCCGCTCTCTCGCTCCGACGCCTTGATCGTAACACCCAGAGAGCAGAACTTGGAAGGAGCCGCCTAGCCACCATAGGGAGCCGATGCAAATTTGGAGCGATACTGAGCGTTTGCCGAGGAGACGAAGAACTTCTGCTTTTACCCTTCGTGGTTTCGTGTTTTTGTATGAAAGGGTTGGGATCGTCTAGCGAGGGATCCGGGGGTTTATACGCGAGGGGTGTGGGATGTATGTTATGACGACGAGAGTGTTTTTTTTGTGATGGGTTTGCTTGGAGGCGTATCTCTGCTTCTGTGCCAATGATAGGCGTTTGTGTGAGTAATTTAGTGGTTCGGTAACAGCCAGTCGTTCTGGCGTGAATCAGTTAGGTACTTTTGTGTGGGGGTTTACTCTTCTGTGGCTCGTAGTAGGCAGATCGGTGTCTATGATTCGACCTCCACGAGTATTTGCATTCGATTTGGGGGGACCCAAATCGCACGGGTTTTTTGACTGTTGACCTGTTCGGAGCACGCATACCTGGCGATTTGAGCCTAGCTAGGCGTGAGTGTACTGCGCCTATTTATAGTGGAAAAGGTGTAGTAGGGAGACTATTAACCACGGAATATTAGTCAGGCGGCCAAACTCGCAGTGAAAACGCAGGGGTGAGGGTTTTTATCGGGGATTTCCCTCTGATGGCCCTTGCGTTTTCGGTTTGTTTTCGCCTATCCCCGAGGCTATTATTTTTGTGTAGAGCCTTGCGGTTCCTCGCCCTTGGTTATGGTCATAGATTGCTATAGCATATTGCTCCTTTATTCGCATTATGCTAGGGGGGATGTTACGGTTCAGGACCGTTTCAGGAGTTACGACGGCATGCATTTTTGTATCGGTAGGGGCCGCGTCATTTACGGCCCCCCCCCAATTTGTGGATGGTTTCCCTTTCGGACCAATCCATCTTGCCACTTGTGGTCTTTGCTCTCGACCTGTGGTATAAAGCAATCAGTTTACCATCTACATACCCGGGAGACCTTCTCCCTAGCGTCAGAAGCACGCTATACCCCTCTGGGACACGTGCGAGCCCACGTCTCGACTCGGTTGGATCGTGGCCAGACTTGAGGTTGGTCTTATTATTTGTATATTTTAGGCATGTGTTGTAATCCTGTTCTATCCTGTATCTGAAGCGGACTGTCGACGGCTGATTTCTTAAAATAGGCTCATGCCCGTGCTGCTTGCCTCATCCTGACCCAAGACCTCATGACCTATACGCTCCCGATCCATATCATATGCTTCTACAAACGCCAGACCAGAAAACCCTCGCACCACCGCTCGTTATCGAAGCAGCTGGCCAGAGGTATAAGCAGACGGCCCAGTTCTTGTACCTAGGCGGCATTATCCACGAAATCGCTGACCCCTCGCTCGAAATCGACCGACGGATCCGTCTCATGCGAGCATGCCTCGAACGGTTCGGCCCGGAGCTGTATCATAGGACGACCGCCCCCCTTAGCCTGAAAGTCCGAATGCTGATGGCCGAGGTGATTGAGACCCTGCTGTACGAGTGTGTGACGTGGACCCTCAGAGCGGAACACTTTGCCAAGCTTCGAACGGCTCATCACCAAGTCCTGTTGCGAGTCCTTGGCGTCCAGCGCCGACTTCGTACTGACCATGCCACCCTCTCGTACGCCAAGGCCCTCAAGATGACATGTTGCGAGAACATCGAAACGACCATCCGCAAACGGCGTCTCTTCTTCGCGGCGGGGGTGGCACGCCAAAGCAAGGATCGATTACCCAGTCGGGTAATGTTCGGGACGATTGCTGGTGGGGAGAACCCGAGACCTGGCGGACAGGTCAAGACTTGGCATAGATGCATAGTCGAAGACCTTAGGGAGTTCCCAGCCACCAAAGGGTCAACGGATCTTGCTCCCTCGGTGTTTGGAGTTGAGACCGCACTGTGGCCCACTGCTGCAAAAACGGCGGGTAAGTGGTACCGGGGGATCCCAGAAGCAGCCGAACGGTTCATGGTGAGGTGGCACGAGGCTGAGGCTGAGCTGAGCAGGCAGCGCTGCGCATCCGCCGTGGGTGGTGTCCAAGGGAATGGGGGGGGAGGAGGGGCAACAAGAGGAGAAGCAGAAAACCCGACCAAGGGAGTGCGGAGAGGGGGGGGAAGAGGAGTAGAAGAGAAACTGCAGTGGACGAAAGTATGATTGAGATGGCAGATAGGGTAGCCAGGTACCGGGCAGCCTAAGACGTAGAACATGCCTATACTACTCGTACCACCAACTGGTGCAGCTGGTTCGAACGTGGTCTTCCGTTCTTTGTCTTCCTGTTGATTTTGTTTATTTTTGTTTCATTTTATTTTTTCTTTGCGCTGACCCTATGTGATTTTCATTATATTTTGTTTCTCTTCTTTTCTCCGATTGATAAGCCTTGTTGAAGGAGTCGTGTGGCGTGGTAGGTGGATGACGAGCCTGCTTTGCTTGTTTTGTATTGTCTGACGCCGGGGGACCGGGCATAGTTGACGAACGCTGGACGATGGTAGCAGACAGCGTAGCAAGGTACCAGGCGGGCCAGCAGGGAGACCCTGGCTGTGCTACTCGTACCATAAACTGCTGCCGCTACCTGGACCATGCCTTGTGCTTTGTTTGGTTTGCTTGTTATTTTTCCCTTGGTTCTTAGTCTTAACTCTGTTGACGACTATTAATAGTGGTGTTTTCTTCTTTTTTTCCTTTGTTTTTCCATTAATAGCTCCTTCTTTTCAAGTGTCTGCCAAATCCCCTGCGGGGGGGGTACGATTATTTGTTGCTATATTCATATACCAGGTATACATTTGTTTCTTTTTCTCTTTCGAATTGTCTTTTCTTTGTTTTTGTTTTTTTGTTTTTCTCTTTGTTTCGTTTTGTTTCTCTAGGTCATGGAATGTGCATGTCGTGCCTGTCGTACGCCGTATGATGACATGGCATTGCATTGCATACGTGGCAACGTAGTATCTCTGTGGCGTAGATTTTTTGACTACATAACTTGTACTGGTATCTCTCTTGGATCGAAGAATCGGCACGGACACTGGTTGTGCTGGATGTCGACAGGTAGAAAGAACGGTTTAATGTGAAGAAAACAACAACAACAACAACAACAACAACAACATATAAAAAACAAGTCATCAACCAGCTGCTGATCAACACCGCCAGCACAGTTTTTTCAACTAAAATAACAATAGTAAATGTGGTGCACAGCAATTTCATACTACTGCAGGTATTATGTAAGATGAAGACGACGAATAACGTCATCTGTGAGTTCGACTGGTTAATAGTGGAATAGTCGATACCCAATTTTGCAAGCTGGGTAATACGCCCACTACTATTGTATGATACTTATTTCATTTATAGATGGGAGTTGTGCACAATTTTTTGACAACACATGTATTTATATATATAGAACGCTGACCTCTCCTTCGAAATCGAGCGACGAATCCGTCTGATGCGGGCATGCCTCAAACGGTATGGTCCGGAACTGTACGATAGGACGAACGCACCGCTTAGTCTGAAAGTCCGGATGCTGAAGGCCGAGGTGATTGAGACCTTGCTGTACGGTTGCGTGACGTGGACCCTCAATGCGGACCACTTCGCCAAGCTTCGATCAGCCCACCACGAAGTCCTTCTGCGAGTCATTGGTTTCCAGCGCCGACTACGCACCGACCACACCACCCTCTCGTATGCGAAGGCGCTCAGGATAACACGATGCGAAAGTATCGAAACGACCATCCGTAAACGGCGAATCTTCTTTGCGGGCGCTGTGGTGCGGCAACACGAGGGGCGATTGCCCAGTCGGTTGATGTTCGGGACGATCGCTGGTGGGGGGAGCCCGAAACCAGGCGGGCAGCCTAAGACTTGGCCTAGGGCAATTGCTGAGGACCTTAGAGTGTTCAAAGCCACAGAGGGATCAACGGAAGACTCCCCCTTAGTCTTTGGAGTTGGGACCGCACTGTGGCCCACTGCAGCAAAACAGACGGGAACGTGGTACCGGGGAATCCTCGAAGCAGCTGAACAGTTCATGGGCAGGTGGCACGAGGCTGAGGCAAAGCTGAGTAGACAGCGCCGTGCATCCGCTGCAGGTAGTGTTAGAGGGAATGGGGGGAGGGGTAACAGCAGGAGGGGTAGAGGGAACACCGTACAAGTGTATAGGGGCAGGGGGGGGAACAGGAGGAGTAGAAGGGAAACCGCGGTAGAAGAGAGCAGCAGAGAGACCGCAGATAGGGTAGCAAGGTATCAGGCCGACTAATAGGTTGGACGTTTCTTTGCTACTCGTATCGCCAACTGCTGCGGCCGTTCGGTATGCATTTTGATTTTTTTCCCTTCTTATCCTTATGAAAGAAGTACTACATAGTGGGTGGGTGACGAGCGTATTTTGGCCCACTCACTATTGCTCTTTTTACTTAGTTAAGTGTTCACCGGGATGCATAGTCCCCTTTTTCCTTCTCGTATCTTTCCCCTTGCACGTCCCTTTTGGCTCATGCTTGGGGTAAGTATGATGTGTCTGAGCTTTGTCTTCCCATTTTTTTTAATTATTTGGGATTCTTCTCCTTTTCTTTTTCTTTTTCTTGTTCTTTTTCGGTTTGGTTTTTTCGTTGCTTCTATTTATTTATGGTGTATTTTGGTTGCTGGCGTATGTATGTATGTTGTGTCGGCCGCACCTAGTGCGAAGGCATGGTATTACGTAGGCCATTAATGCATTACGGTGTGTTATCTCTGTGTCGTAGTCTGTGACCACAGAGCTCGCATCTTTCTAGGGTGAAGAATCAGCACGGACACTGGGCTTGCTGGATGTCGACGAGTAGAAGAACGGTTTAATGTGAAGAACACACACACACATGTAGGAATTACGATCGAACTCTAAATTTCATTATTAATTTCGTAATTTGTGGTGGAAATGGATGAGAACAGACGACCACGTACTGTACGTTTCTTGTAGGGGAAGAGACAAATTATGTCCGCCGGAGGCGGTGTCACGACGGGACGGAACGATAATTTCCTACGGGGGAGGTTTTATCGGCGGGACGGGACGGTAAATGTTCGGTGCCATGGCGGGACGGCACGGTATTTTCCAACGGGAGAGATTTTATAGGCGGGGCAGGACGGTAAGTGACGACGGTCAGGGATTATGTCGGCGGGACGGGACGGGACGGGACGGGACGGGACGGGACGGCGGGACCATTTTGACGGCGGTTTTACCGTCCCGTCCCGTCCCGCCGTTACCGCCATTACCGTCCCGCCGAAACCGTGATAAGCCTTGCCAATTGGGGCCCATCCTATCCAGAACTTTTTTTTTTCAATTTGCTTTATTTTTCTAATTTAATTTGCATCTGCTGTACCCAACCAACAGCAGTGAATCCCCAAGCCAGCATTCTCAATCCAAATTAAAGAACTTCAATTTGATTGAAAAGTCTTTTGGGGGGCTTTTTCGTGTGATTTTGTCAGTTTCGATTGGAAGTTGGCAGTTGATCAGCCTCGATGTAGCATGTTCACTGTGGGTCAACACCCTGGGGTGATACTTGGTTGATTCGGTGACCACGATCGAGGCGATGAAATGCGAACCTCAACGAGAGGCGACCGAGCAATGGCCGCGCCCACGCCCACATACTATAGGACATCGTACCCCGGCGGCGGCGCCCTAAAATGAATCCGGGCGGCGGCAAGCATTTTTTTTTCGGTCTGCTCGATCGGCCAACCATCACGAAAACTGAGCAGACGAGCATTCCAACAGAGGGTACGCTCGAGACTTCGATAGCCGCATCATCGGTGCTGTTCTGTACGTGGCGCTTGAGTACTTGCTTACTCCGCCCGCCGAAGACACTTTGAGAGTGATAGCGTCCGATCCTGCGCCACCAAAACGAAAAAGAGGCTGGTGGCGCGTGCGCGACAACGCGACAACGCGAGCCTTCGCTCTCGTCTACGCTCGTCGCTGTCGGCTGGTCGTTGTGTGACGCGGTGCGGTTTTCAAAGTTATTCCGACTTCCTTCAGTTGGACAATTATTACGTCGCTCCCGATTTTTTTTTTTTTTTTTTCATCATCACTTTTACTTTCCAGCCCACTCGTAGGAGGTTTTACCCTCGACGATCTTCTGGACAAGCCGTGGTCACAGGTGTCGTCCCTTCTCCCCCCCGGTACGTGCCTTTAGTTTTTATCGCGCATAGGGTTCAGCATTCCCACTGCTCGTCGATTTTCATCGCATGTACAGCTAACTCACGCTCTCGCGCTTTCCGCTAATCAATTTTATGCGAGAAAAAGTCCCTACGTATGAGCATGCACTCGGTGAGACTTGAATTCACGAAATTGATCTTGATAGGCTCGCGGACCACCTACCAAGCCACCGGGGACGCCGGCTAGTAGGACACAAACACGTTTTTTTTTTTGCGAAACCGAACTAATATTCGTTGAAATTGAAAATTACTTTGCAAAAATATAATGAAACTTATCGTTCCCCGTCATGATGGGCTCTCAATACAAGTGCACCAAAACGTGCAGGAACATTCATGATCACTATTTGCGATATAGATACAGCAGTAGCAGTAAGACCTATGCCAATGGGAAAGCGAAGTATCAATAAAAAGTTTTGAATTCCAAAGATACCCACCAAAAATAATTAGAACACGCTTCCTATGGGCACGTTCAGAAAAAGAGTAGTTCCCAACTTTTGGAAAAGCCCGAAAAAAACAAATCTGGGGGCGATGTTGGGCCAAGATCGGCCTGAGAAAAACTCAGGCCGATCTTTGGTTCGAAGCGGCGAGATTCCGAGTCCTCGACAGACATCGATCGACCAAACCAACGATTGCGTCATGAATTCTGAACGGAGTGCGCTCGTTAGGGGCTCCGACCCACCCTTGGGTCACCGTCTTCACACAATGGCCAGTGACGTTCGGCGGGCGCTGGCCAGGCGTACAATAAAAAAACAAATAGCCGCTGGTGTGTACAAAACAGAAGACAAAATTTCTCGATCCGTCTCGAATGGCAAAAACAGGCTTTTTTTCAGGTTTGGGAGGATACCGCAGGACGCCGCCGGCAAGCTCTCGCCCCCTAGAGCATGTATTCACTTTCTATCTTCGATGCCGTCATCTATACTCGTTGGCCTTGCCCGACACCAAGCGGGTTGGCCTTGGGCTGAGTCTACATCGAGATCGAGCAACTATCGTCGCACGAGTTGATTTTTATCAGCGTGTTGACAATTTGGAACGAGAGAAAACAAATTGCGCCGCCTGCAGCCGTTGGAAAAAAAAGAAGAAAAAATCAAACATTTTTCTCTTTTTTCCCACAGCGGCGGTACGAGGATACTTTCGGCTGTTTTTTTTAAAGCAATATTTTTGAAAAAAAAGTTTCGGACTTCGCGTTGCCATTGGCATAGGTCTAACTGTTTTTTTTTTCTTCCCTTCCCATCTACGACGCGAATTTTCTGTGCACTACATTTTTAAGTTCCCTCCTCCCTATTTCTTATCGGACAGCTATTTTCCCAGAATTTGCGAAGTTTGGAAATAATTTGAGATTTGCATCACGATACGGAGGCCCATCACGATACGGATGCGTTCACTACTCGTGGGGTCTTCCAACGAAAAAAATCAGGTTTATTCTTTTTTACAATTTATGCCAAAAAAATCAGGGAACATTGCAACCTAAAAAATTGCTGCGAAAAAGCATTGAAATTATGGGGGAAATGCTCTGCGATAAGAATGGCCTCTATTCCACGTTCAACCAACGTTTTTTTTTTTCTTTTTCTTTTTTTATCATCACTTTTACTTTCCAGCCCACTCGTATTAAACAGGAGGTTTTACCCTCGACGATCTTCTGGACAAGCCGTGGTTACAGGTGTCGTCCCTTCTCCCCCCCGGCACGTGCCTTTAGTTTTTATCGCGCATAGGGTTCAGCATTCCCACTGCTCGTCGATTTTCATCGAATGTACAGCAAACTCACGCTCTCGCGCTTTCCGCTAATCAATTTTAAGCAAGAAAAAGTCCCTACGAGCATGCACTCGATGAGACTCGAGCTCACGAAATTGATCTTGATAGGCTCACGGACCACCTACCAAGCCACCGGGGTTGGTCCCCCGTACGTACTATCTATTGTTGAAAGTTTTTCACTATTTTGGCGTCCCGTCGGCCGAAACACGAAAAACACATCGATCGCAGGTTACACTATTTATTAGTACCCATTCTGGAGGGCTAGATGGCGGGCGGGGCAGTCTAAAACCAAGTATATTCGAGCTTGACTAAATCATACTGGTACGGCGGTACTACGGGTGCAATGATCGATGCATATACTCGAACATACGACTCGTACTGCTTCAAGGAAACTCTATAAATAGCCCTTATATATGCATATATTAGTGTTTACATTATTGTCTTTTTTCGCAATAATGCCGTGGCATGCCGTGGCACCACCTGCGGCAAAACCTTCCACGGCATCTTCCACGGCATACCACGGAACTCTCCACGGACCTCCACGGCATACCATGGGACCTTAACCCTAACCCTAACTCTCACCCTAACCCTAGCCCTAACCCTAACCCCAACCCCAACCCTAACCTAGGTGCCGAGGACATTGGGGTACCGTTGGGGTTGCCATGACATTCCGTGGGGTTGCCATGGAGCGCCGTGGCGGTAGCTGCGGGGGTTGCCATGGTACTACCCATGGCATGTCATGGCAACCCCCACGGCGTGCCATGGAATCTATTGCCACACCATGGTATGCCGTGGTGATGCCATGGTATGCCATGGGCGGTACCATGGCAATGCCACGGCATGTCCACGACAAGGTCAAATAGTGTAGAACCCTGCCCAAGATGGAAGTGAAATACTTTCCATAGAACGCGCTCGCTTGTACCTACTATTAATACCACCAAAACAATAGAGGAATATCGAAGCTCGGAGGGCCAGTGATCACCTTGTCCCGCTCAGTCGAGGATGAACCCGAAGAGGCGTCCAGAAGCCCAGTTGACACGAAGAGTAGTAGGAGTGCAGCCATGGCCCGAAGAGGCGTCGTCTCAATCATTGGTGGACACAGCAGTAGCAGCAGCAGTGGCGGTGTTGCCGCGGGTCTCCTTGAAAAAGGGTTTAAGGCCACGGTGGCACGCTCAGGAATCCGATCTGGCCGGTAAAAGGACGACCCCGGGTATTTAAAGGAACGGCGTGATTATTCCGACCGGTCTATTCGCCCAAAAAAAAATAATACGTATCGCAAAAGTACTCCCGCTAGAAATCACGTAAAAAAATAAAATCGACTAGGAAATAGAGTGGGCGATTATGCACGATATACCTGGTTCGTACAGCAGTACAGCAGTACGAGAGCGAACACGATGCACGCCGTCCCCATCATACCCATAGAAACAACACACGGTGGCAACAGAGATACTCGTACTCGCACAGCGCTTTGAATCCACCAAGCAAATAGCCACTCTATCATCAGATTTCGTGACCATGGCCGATAGACAGCAGCCACCGTCTAAGCGCAGCAAGGTCGAGGATGGTTCCCGGCTTCTCTTTCGGGTGAAGTTGCCTCTCCTGGAGCAGCAGATACGAGGATGCAAGGTCGAGAGAAGGGTACATGGTACTCGGAGCCATAGTCAGCGTGTTCACATCCGGCAAGGAGGGTGCCGATGATTGGGATACCGGCCCCAACACTCTGGGAGGAGATGGCGGAGGAACACAAACAAGTGCCAAGGAACAAGCTGGCGACCGCCTTTGTGAGACGCCGCTGCAGAAGCAGAGGAAGGATTCCCGGCCGAGTGCCGGCACTTGCAGCCGCCAGCAGGTGGACATCATCTCTGGGGTAGCTAGACATTGAGGTGCGTGGTCGATGCCTCGTCGTACGTAGGTTCCGCCGTAGGGTGGGACGGAACAATGATCACACCACTGGTATTTGCTCACTGTCTTGTGTGGTGTTGGTTCTATTACGGGGGTCCATAGTAAACAGGACCAAATATTGTCAGAAAAAATAGATCAATATGTAGGTTTTTGTCTGCACCACAGGTGCTATTTACTATGGTCGCCCGTAAATAATAGATTACCTGCCTTGCAGCAGAGAAAAATAAATATGACTGGGGAAATGTATATCGATCGACCTTGTTTATTACGCGCTTTTTCCCCCAGGCTTTCTTTGTGTAGTGGTCTATTATACCAGGAGCAGAGACGTGTACGTACGTACGTACGCAAATGGCCCGAAACACAAGACACCGCCGTGTTGAAAACCGTGCTTGTACAAACACCTTGCACGGTGTGCAACAGCAGTAGTTCATGGTCTGCGGCATATATTTGGCTGACCTAATCTTCCGTTGTAAGGTGCTGTGCGGGATCTGTGTATACATTTTTTTTAGTTGGCGCAGATTTTACTAGTATCAGCAGTAGTCGTGTTATTACGAGGGACCCATAAAAAATAGGACCAATTTTTTTTTATTCAAAACAGGTAAATACATAAATTGTTGTGTGTACCGTTGGTCCTGTTTACTATATGGCCCCCCGTATACTAGTTCATTCAAATTGCACGCCCCCCCGTATACTACCATACAAGTTCATTCAAATTGCACGCCTCGTGCCTCTCTTTGTAACGAGCTGCCGCGGACGTCATCCATACCATACAAGATTCGTAACAGATCAGTTCTCATGTATGTCGATCAGGAAGTAGGGATCGATGATCTGTCGTATTGTACAGCAGTAGTACACGCATGACACTACAAGAGGGGAGCATAGTGCGCCGCAGTGTCGAGTCAGTACGGGGGACCTAGAGTAAATAGAACGAAATATTGTTATTACGGGGGTCCATAGTTAATAGGACCTATGGTATACACAAAAACCTATATATTTACCTATTCTTACTAACAAAATTTGGTCCCGTTAACTATGGACCCCCGTAAATAGTACAAAGATGAAAATGTATAGTTTTTTGGGCGTACCGCAGGTCCTATTTGCTATAGTCTATCGAGGTGGCCACACCAGAAATTCCATAAATGCATTGATGCTGTGACCAATATGCAAGAAAATCCGCCTCTCAAGCGGTTGTTAGTAGGATGCAGCTCACCCTTCATGCGACTTGCCCAACACCTCACGGCGCTTGGCGCTTGGTGCAAGCACCGTCTGCCTGGTCGTTGGAAACCCGACGCGCTCCGTACCGGCATTGTAGGGATGCGAGGGTGTATGGTCATACGACTACGGGCATGCATGATATTGAGTACCCCCCTCGTCATACTATGGCCATGCATGATAATGAGTGCACCCCCCTCCCCCCCCCCCCCTCCCCACCCCCCCCCACCCCCCATCCGCCGTCCGGCCCGTGTGCAGGCCAATTTCGAGCACCAGAAAAAGCGCGGAGGTGATGACGCTGTGCCCTACATCCTCGCACGCACCGTGAGAAGTTATTTGAAGTACAACGCGGCTGGTGGGATTGGGTGCAGGGGTGCCGGCAATCAATGCAGGCGTGGCCGGTGCTTGAAGCGCATGATGGGGATATTTAGTGAGGACGGCATGGAGGGTATTCCCAAGGAGGTTGTGCTGGCGTTGCTTAGGCACAAGTGAATAATCTCGTTAGGCTAGTAATTTTTGTTTTTGAGGGGGTCTACCCTCGTCGCCCCCCCTCCTACAAACACTCCCGCCCGAGCACACGAAGGGTGTTCCCAATGAGGTTGCGCTGGCGTTACTTGGACAGAATTGATGAAGAAAGTGTAGGGGGGTTTTTCTTGGGGGGGGGGGGGGTAGGGGCTATACCCTCGTCGCTTTTACATTGGGTACACTAGATAGCAGTGACTAAAGGACCTGTATTGTAGGAGAGAGACGATGGCCGCAGACGGCGAAACAGCAAGGGGATAAGATGAGCAAAAGGTACCTATGAATTATAGTCAAGAAAACGTAGTGAGCGCCCAACTGCTGGTGGTGGTGGCTTTATTACGAGCATGAACGGTGCTCCGTCTCGGAAGGGAGGAGTGGTCAGTGTTCAATTGATGTGAGGCGAACAGAAAATGAGTACACCTCTCCCCTCCTTCCCCCCCAGATACCCCCCCCCCTGGCGTTGCTTAGGCATGAGTGATTGAGAATCTGATTGAGCGAGCATGTTTTCTTTATGAGGGGGGTCCACTCTCGTGCCCCCCCCCCCGCCCCCGCCCCAAACATCCCCACCCGGCATGACGGAGGTTGTTCCCCAGGAGGTCGTGCTGGCGTTTTTTTAGGCAGAAGTGATGAAGAATCTCAATAGGCGTTTTAATTTGTTTTTTTTTCGGGGGGGTGGGGTGGAGGGTATCCTCGTCACCCCCCCCCCCCGAACCTCCCCCCCCCCCCCCCCCCCACTGGCGTTTTCGAGCACCACAAGCAGAGATGCAGCGCAGACGAAAACGTGTTGTACTTCGTTGCGAGTAATAATTCCAGATTCGCCGCAGTACATTGTGTCTGAGCACATTGTGTCTTGGGTTAGGGATAAGCAGTGTGTGCCTATGTTCAGTTACTGCTGGGCGCAATGGAGATGTTTGTTGTAAGATGGAGTTTGCTCGTAGAACGGATGCTGGCGCTTTGGTGGTATGAACGCATGCGCTATATCTGAAGTTGTTTTGTCCTTTGAAATCGATGGATTTTTTTCGTGGGTGGTAGTTAGGCGGGTGAGCGAGCAGGGTCTAGTTTGGACGCCAGGGCTAAAACTTGCTGTAATTTTCCGATTGTCTGACAAGGTTTTGGTGTTTGGGCTTAGCGACGAACGCGTTCCTTCTTGTTTCCGTAGCCAAATAAAAAGGGATACGCTTAGTTATTGGCAATGGCATCCGCGACACACGAAAACTAATCAAGTCGAAAAGTTAAATTGTTTACAACATGTTTGCGGTGCGAGCAAAGCAAAGCGTTCATGTGTTGGTAGTACACCATGCACCCCCCCCCAGGACGAGAAATAAGAATGTTTTTTTTTTTATTATTGATGCCGCGGGAGCGAAACGGCCTCGTCGTAATTCTTCCTGCCATGCGTGCCTCCGCACAAATTCCTAAAATACTTGCTGACAGCCTGCTCCTCGAGCCCCAGGTCACGTTCAACTTCTTCCTGCTTGCGCCAGTGACTCGGTCGTGGCTGAGCGCACAACATCGCAGGAAGATCCATCGCCGAAGCATTCACCGGAACAGGCGCTGTGTGCGCGCCTGCGTATGATCCCCACAGCACAAGAAAAGGCGGTTTTGTTATTGAACGCTACGCCGGTGTCTGCAGTATGTCACACTCACGGTTTTGGTGTTTTCTTGACAACATCATAATGCAAGTATACTTGAGGGCTATTGATAGGACCGTCTTCACGTCATCTATATCCCATCCCTGACCTTGTGAGCACTGTATCGAGATCACGATGAACAGCAGCGCAAAAGCGGGTGCACCTGACGTTCTTTTGTTTTGCAACAGGTGGGCAAGCTTGCACATGCAAATAACGGTACCACAGCACCGTTTGAATGGTGGAAAAGGCCGTTTATAAACAGCAGTAGGTATGTGGTACTGTATTTTTCTTCATTGCAGGATAATGCAATAACATGGGCATCGGGTTCATGGATCCGTCCGGAATTCAGCCATATTTTATGGAGTAGGCGTTCTGTCCAAGACGAACAAACATTGAATGGTTGCCCCCGTTACGGGTGGTTCCGACAAGCTTTCTTACCGGTAGGCTAGCCTGCGCATACTAAAAATGGTACAAAAACATCATTTTTTCAAGGATTTTACGACATTTTTTCGAGCATTCTAGGTACGTCATCGGATCAAACCGCTCCGCTACCTTGGGCTGCAAGACTCAAGAGAGGCCTACAGAATCATCTACGTGTAAATTACCATGTTCTATGGAGTAGGCGTTCTGTCCAACGGGAAAAACCATAGAAGAATGGCTGCCCCCAATACGGGTGGTTCCGACAACCTTTCTGACCGGTAGGCTAGCCTGCGCATACTAAAAATGGTACAAAAACCTTTTTTTCAAGGGAATACGACATTTTTTCGAGCATTCTAGGTTTACGTCATTGGATCAAACCGCACCGCTACCTTGGGCTGCAAGGCTCAAGAGAGACCTACAGAATCGTCTACGTATAAATTACCATGTTCTATGGAGTAGGCGTTCTGCCCAACGGGAAAAACCATAGAGGAATAGCTGCCCCCAATACGGCTGAATCCAGCAAGCTTCCTTACCAGTCGGGGAGCGTGCACATACTGAAACTGGTACAAAAATCACGTTTTTTGAACGATGTAAGACGTTTTTTTCTGGCATGAAGGGTTTACGGTATTGGTCCAACCAGGCCCGCAGCGTTGGGGTACATCGATTGATCTTAGGTCTACAGATTCGTCTGGATGTCAGCTACCTTGGGCTGCGAGACATTTGGCCGAGTACGCCAAAGCCAAAGAGAACGGCGGGACTCAAAACGGGTACATATGGCCCTGTCTTCACATGGGTGGGTCCTAAGCACAGTGTTACCTTACCAGACCTGCATAACCAAAACATGAATTTCTACTGCTGTACGGCACCTCGTGCGCCAATTCCACCGCAGGTGATGGACCACACATCAGGGCAGCGACAGTGATTGCCGTGGTTGGTGGTGTGTGTTTGTGTTGTGTGTGCAGCGTGGATACTTGTACAAGTACGCCTCGATAACCCTGGCCACCCCTCCGGTCCAGATTTCGGACCAACCCCAGACTTTTTGGGCCCAAAGTCGACTTATACATGCTCGTTTGCGACGCTGCGGGGGAGGAATCACCTTCAAACAACACGGCGGTGAGGTCAAGCCTTTATGTGGTAGGCTGCGCGGTCTGTGAGACGAGCACACAGGTAGGACGCCTTAGCCACGGGCTCAAGAGGCGGTCTAACCAGGGTTGTCGGTGACTAGAACACGCCCACACCAGCTCTCGACACACAGTGCACCGGATACCACCAAATTTTGGCAGGCGACATGTCTCACGACCCTGGTAACCCTCTTACCTTGTGGGGCCGCCATAGATCCGCATGCCCGAGCACCGCTCACCACGCCGATAAGCCAGATAGCGATTCGCATAGTTTCCAGAGTGATTTCTGCTTTGCCTCAAGTCACCCTCAGCCTTCCATTGGTCCGAAACCTGACAGTCTCGTTTTGTAACTGTAGCTTTTTTTTATTGAAATGATGTCGATTTTCACAAGTAGGGGATGAAAGGAGCTGAAGGGACCTGAGCGTGCCACCGTGGCCTTAATGATATAATAGTACCTCCTTAGGTTTGAGGTACAAATTAATGTACCTTTTTACACTTTGTGTAGTACGACGTCTGAGAGTGCTAAATGCACACGACAATACTGCAGGTGCGTGCTTGGAACAACACTTGGAGATGACTATTACGGGGGTCCATAGTTAACGGGACCAAATTTTGTTAGTAAAAATAGGTCAATATATAGGTTGAATGTATACCATAGGTCCTATTAACTGTGGACCCCCGTAATAACAGGTATTTAACAATACACTAATGGGGGGAACCTTACCAGATAAGATCTACGACGGTACAGACCAAATCCTAAAGATTCCCAAATGTTCAGCAATAACATTCGATCCTATTTACTATCAAATATTATAATGGTCCCCCGTCAGAACGCACGCGCTAAATCAGAATGTGATAGAGTACCTTGGTTTGTAGTCAATAGACCAACCATCCGTAGGGGCAATTAAATATTATTGTTCCAGTCGGGTCGTACCCCGTCTACCATTTGGAACGAGATATATGTAGATACGCTGGCTAGTATATCTGTAGACACGCAGACTGGTATATCTGTAGAATCTGATATGCAGGCTAATATGTTGTGCTATTGAAGTTGAGAGTAACGCATGCACCCTCACGGGGTGTTGTACTATTGAAGTTTAGAGTATCGTATGCTCCCTTATGGAGCATGCCTGTGCTTTGTTTGTTTTGACTGTTATTTTTACCTTGGTTCTTAGTCTTACTCTGTTGACGACTAGTGGTGTTTTCTTCTTTTTCTTTGTTTTTTTCCAGCTCGTTCTTTTCAAGTGTCTGCCACGTCCCCTACGTGGGGGTACGATGGTTTGTTGCTATACTGAAGTATATAAATATACCAGGTATATTTTAGTTTCTTTTTTTTGTTTCTTTTCTCTTTCGAATTGTCTTTGTTTTTGTTTTTGTTTTTTGTCTTTGTTTCGTTTTTGTTTCTCTAAGTCATGGAATGTGTCTGTCGTGCCTGTCGTACGCAGTATGATGACATGGCATTGCATTACATACGTGGCAACGTAGTATCTCTGTGGCGTAGCTTTGTGACCACAGAACTTGTATCTCTCTAGGTTTGAAGAATCGGCACGGACACTGGTTGTGCTGGATGTCGACCCGTAGAAAGAACGGTTTAATGTGAAGAAAACAACAACAACAACATTATGGGTTATTGTACTATTGAAGCTTAGAGTAAAACATGCAGCCTTACGGGGTGTTGTACTACTGAAGTTTAGAGTAACACATGCACCCTTACGGGGTGTTGTACAACTGAAGTTTAGAGTAACGCATGCACCCTTACGGGGTATTGTACTATTGGAGTTCAGGGCAACGCATGCACCATTTCGGGGCGTTGCACTATTGAAGTGAGGGTGACGCATGCACCCTTGCCAGTAGATTATTGCCGGTTGAAGCCAGAGGATCCTCCTGGATTCAAAAAGCATGTGCCCCCCCCCCCCCCGCTCCCTCCTCACTCTTGTCACTTGCCCCTTTTGAGCAAGCTTCGCACCAATAAAATAAGAGAACTCCAATAAGAACTATTAATAGGTCTGAGTTTTACCAAGGACAGCCACCTGTGTCCTTACGGCTCTCCCACATCACACTATCCCTAGAGTTGGGAACCAGCTTAAAAATGGGATTGATTTAATTTGTTTTTTGGGGGTCTTTTTGGGTTTAAAAAATAAAATAAAATCCAGTGCTCGTGAATAAATCAGGAACAGCAGTGCTGGTTGATTGATTAATCATGATATTTGATTTATTTCAGAAATAGAAGGCGTGTAAATGCCGCGAAAACGTTGTTTGCGACCACGCCACACAAAACCCATGCCACAACACACAAAACTACACTTGGTACACCCAGCACGCGCACGCAGACCACTTTAGCCCACGGCAGCCGTGCCTTCTGCAATCGGGTTGTCATGAATAACGTCGGCAAGGGCAGGGCCGCGGCAATGGGCTAGACGTCGGGCAATGGACTGGCCATGCTGGGCGTGACTGGGCACTGGATCAACAAGGACTAGAAGCTCGTGTCTGCTAGCCTCGACGTGTCTGAGCTCGAAGGAGACAGAACGAGTTGTTGTACCCTCACGTCGCAGGGATGGCTCGAAAGTATCTTGCGACCCAGGCCTCGTCAGCAGCTTCAGAACCTCTGTTCTTGCAGGCCGGCTTGGTGGTAAAGGTCGAAACGTAATCCTATATCGGGGTAAACAGCAGCAGACATAATATTCCTTCATGAGAGCATCACACACAACCACCTGTGGCAGTTTGCTGTAACCACATTGATTGATAGTGTGTCAAGTTACCGCAAGCCTGTCGTTGGTATGTTGGTAATGTACAAGTTGGAGGGACACGATAAAGGTCCTGTTTGTCGAGGCACGTGATTCTGTTTGTCGAGCATTGAGCAGCACATGGACGGAGATCAACGAACCTTGTATAGTGCGACGGCTTTATTCCTGGCGTCCCATGAGCTGGGCCGTGGTCTTCGGGATGAGCTTTGCCAGGAGCCACCATCGCCAGTAGATAGAGGGGGGTGTTGTCGAGCATAGTTAGTTTCTCGCGCGGCAACTTATATAATATGCACAGCCGGACAAACCTGCAACGCCGTTTTCTGTACCATAACAACAGTTTTTTCTATCCAGGCTATACCCGACAGCGAGCAGGGCTTCCTCCGCTGTTCCTGCCATCCAGACGGACGCTTATAGAGCAGTGCTGCGGCAGTATAGCACGAAGTGTAGTATTACGAGGGACCGAGGTCAATAAGACCAAATATTGTGAAGAGGAAGGTTATCGTAGGGGCAACCTGGTGTTTGGAGGGTAACGGGTAGAAAAGATAACCAGTGAAGGAATGAGACGGTTTCGGAGGGTTTCCCATATAATAACAAGGGATGTTTAGTACGGGGGTAAGAACGCAAAATAATAGAAGTTCCGGATGTTTGATGAAGAAAGACCAACGCAGTTCAGATACGAGCAAGCAGCGGTAGAGCGGTGTGAAGCGGGGTCGTCGGTGCAGCGAGTATCCAGGATAGATAGCTGACGGGCAAAGTCCTGCACGAGCTGAATAGAACCGGGCAAGGGACGTCAGGGAGTCGTCTAGTTGTTTTTGACAGGGGAAGGGACGTCAGGGAGTCGTCAAGTGGTCAGCAGTCATTTAGCCTGTGCGTTGGGAGGGTCGACGATCAAGAGGGGGGAACCTCTTACCGCGATACAGCAGCAGGATGAGGAGCACGACAATCTTGTGGGAGGCCCAGGGCCAAGGCGGGGATCGACCCAAGGGAACGGGGCGGCCGGTAACGCGGAGGACGATCAGTCTTCAGCAGGAGGGTCGGGCAACAACGACGACGGTAGAGTGCGAGCAAATACCCTGAGTAGCCTGGGTACGAGTAGGAACGTGTACTTTGAGGGTAACCAGACAGTACACCAAGGAGCTCACATGCAGTCGGGTAGGGGGCGGGGGAACGGCTCGTATGGGAACCGCGACCAGTCCAACTCCATGCAACATGCCCCATCGCAGCGCAACGACCAACTTTTTTCTTGGAAACGAGTTTCAGGGCCCCCCATGGTCGGGGGGAGGGAGTTCACATCAGCAGGAGGCGGGGGGGAGGCGGGCTATCCATCAGCTCACGACCTTTAACGGGCCCTCACATGCACCCTGGGGCCCGGGAGGCCCGCCGCCGCCGCAGCAGCAGCAGGGGTAGGCACTGCAGCAGCCGAATAGCCGGGGCACACCACAGCAGCTACAGCAAGAGTAGGCACCACAGCAAGAAGGGTGGGCATACGGGGGGGGGGGGGGGGGGGGGGGGACACAGCAGCAGCAGCAGCAGCAACAGCAAGGGTGGGCATCAGAGCAATGCGGCAGGGAAAACGCGGGGGGGGGGGGAGGGAGGGGCGGGGGGATAGGTTGGGGCGGGGGAGTACCGAACCCGCGACAACAGCAACAGCGGCCAAGCATGCAGCTACAGCAGCAGAAGCAGTCAGACCTCGGGGGGTTCGGGGATGTAGGCGAGTGGGAGATAGACGTGTCGGGGTCGCGACAGCAGCAGATGGGGGCACCCGAAGGACAGTGGGGGTGGGCGGGGGAGGAGACAAGTCCGTGGGAGAGGGGAGCACGGAGGTTGCACCGGCAGTAACAGCACGAAGCAGCTCCCGGGTGGGGGGAAGGCAGCAGTTCATTACTCAGCACCAGGTCGCAGTGGGGGGAGGGAGGAGCACCGAATTTCTCGTCCGGGTTGCAAGGTTGAGGGGGGGGGGGAGGGATGGGGATGGGGAGGTGGGGAGCGGGGAAGCAAACCATCAGTAGCGGAGACGATGTGGCGCAAGAGCAACCGCACAACAGTGGTCTGGTCATCACTGCGCGGGGATGGGAAACCCCCACCCTTTGATTCGGCGGAGGCTTTGGGCACGATTATAGGGACTTTCATCGTCAAGAGGGAAGGGGCACAGCAGGCAGCAGCGCTGAGCAACATTGATGTGCGGAATTTCGCGCAGAGGGACCATTTTGGCTTCGGGGGGGGGAGCGCGCAGGTGTCGCTGGACCACAGGGTGGAGGCAGTGTTTCTTTTGTTGACGCACCTCATGCAGTACGTGGTGGACGGAAACAAAGCCTTTGGCCAAGCGTCGCTGCGTAGGACGAATAAGCTAGTGGAGCGTTTCCGGGTGGTCGCGCAAGGGGTGACTACGTTCCACGCGCAGAATACGCAGGTGGCCCTGTCGGAGCAGTTTAAAGAAAAAATCGTGCAATGTTTTAACAAAGACCTCCAGGAGTGGTCGGAGGAGGTGGCCCGGCAAGCACATATGTTGAAACAGGAAATCAGCACGTTTCCAGGGCCGAGCGACGTGTACCCGTTGCCCCTACCGCCGTTCTCGCGGACACATACGTGGGTCACGGCAGCGCCCATCCACCTGGGGGAGGTAGGACACGCCGAGGAGCACGCCGCGGGGGGGTACAAGAGAGGACGGGGATAAGGGGGGGGGGGGGGGGGGGGGGAGCAGGCGGGGGGACAAGCGGAAGCGGGGCCGCAGGGGGGTGGGGTGGATGGGGGGGGGGACGACGAGCAAGGAGTGGGACGGGGAGCAGTGGGGGTGGGGCGGGGAGGAGGGGCGGAGGGGACGGGGCGGGGGGGGGGGCAGGCGGAGGGGGAGGGGAAGGGGGGGGGGGGGGGGGGGGGGAAGGAGCGTACGACAGACCCTGCCGGGATTATGAGGAACTCGGTGCGTGCCTCCACGAGCCTAAGAGGGGGCTGCCGTGCAGGTACAGGCACGAAAGCAGCTACAAAACCCCGAAGGGTGCGTATCTGCCGAGGGACGGAGGCGGTTTGGGGAAGCGTAAGAGGGAAGTGGACGGGGGGGGGGTGGGGGAGGAGGACGGGGGACGGAGAAGGAGGGGAGCGGAACGACGGGCAGGCGAAGAAACGAGGACACGAGCTCCCCGGCACAGCGGAGCCAACCAAGCGAGCAATCGTCACGAGCTCGGGGGCGACGGCGACGAGGGCGACGGCGGGGGGTTCGGGTTGGGCGCTTGGCCAGAAAGGGGGTCCGACTCCGGGGTCGGTGGTTTTGTCACAAACAGGTGCGATATCCGGCCGGCGCGTTGAAAATCAAAAGCGTTGGGAGGTTGCACAGGGGTTGTTGGGGAATGTGTCGGGGAAATCGGTGAAGGCGGCAAGCTTAGTGCGAGTTTTAGCTACGACGGCTGGGGCAGTTTTGTCACGAGTAACCGAGGCGGGGGAAGGGGGGGTAGGGAGGGTGGTGCAATGGTTGGGGGGTTCGTTGACAGCACCCCACATGTATCCAGAGCGCGTACAAGCGTTCTTCGGGGACAAGCACCAATTCCCGGAAATCGACAAGTTGAGGCACATAGCGCGCGTGGGGGTACCGGTAGACGTTGGGCCAGGGGGGGACCTTGCACAGGAACTAGCATATGGAAACCATTCAAGCGCGCAGAAATTTAGCGACGCAGTGTGGGGAAAAGCGGTTGCGGACGTGGCGGGGGTCAGGGCGATTGTTTTCCCAAAGAAGCAAGCAGAGAAGGTTCCGGGGCTGCGGGTGTCCCCAGTTGGGGTAGTAGAAGAGCGCGAAAAGATAAGGATAATCCACGACATGACATTCGAGCACGAAAATGTACGCGGGTCGGTGAACTCGACGACGGATTGGGATGAGATTCCGGCATGTGCGCTGGCGGGGGTGATGCATGAGGTTTTACAAAGGGTACTGGGGTTGAGGGTTAAGTTCGGGGATCGAGCGCGAATTCATTAAAATAATGGACGTCAAAAATGCGTTCAGACAGATCCCAGTAGACCCTGACGGTGCAGCGGCTTTCGGGTATGTACTGGGGGAGTACCTTTTCGTCAATTTGCGCTTGCAGTTTGGGTGGAGGGGTAGTCCGGGGTGGTCGGGAGTGATATCAGCTGCGATGCAGCATGCTCAACGTAACACCACGAGAGCATCCGCGTCGTTCTCGAAGGCGGGAGACCGCGCGGTAGAGCACGTGACCGTTGCGCAGGCAACGGGGTGTCCGATAGCACAGTGGCCGGCAAAGTGCGTAGTGCGGCCAGCGCACGGGGGAGGGCCGGACGACCCAGCCTTTGTGTTTTTTTTTATGGATGATGCCATCTCAGTAGAGGTTCAGTGGGATCCGGAAGGGGCGCGGTGCTTGGACTTGTCTCGATCGCTAGCGGGAATCCACGAGCAGGCTATGGGCGAGAGGTCAGAAGGGGAGGACTCGTTACTTTCGGGAAAAAAGGTGACAGGCTGGGCAAGGCGACAAGAGGTGTTGGGTTACGATGTTGACAAAGAGAGCATGACTATTGCCCTCCCGAAACGAAAGGTAGACGAATTACGCGCGCGATGGGCACAGTGGCCAGCAGGGCGGCAGACGGCAACGTTGAGGGAGGTGCTAGTGTTGGCAGGGAAGTTGCACCACGCATCCTTTGTAATCCGGCCCGGACGGTACTTTGTCCGTCGGCTTCTGCAGTTATCTAATCTGCATCTTGATGGGGTGGAGCGGGCCGGGGGGGGGGGGGGTGCGTGGGGTTGGTTCAGAAAACAGAAGGAAGCGAGACGAGTTGTACGGTTGTCGCGGGAGTTCATGGCAGACGTTGGATGGTGGAGATGGTTTTTGGAGACGGGGGGGGGGTACGGGGGAGAGAGCATAACAGCGCCGTCTTTCAGCTTCGTGAAGCAACGGCCGAGTAGAACCTGGTTTTCGGACGCTTCATTGACAGCGATAGGGGGGTTGTGCATGGAAACGGGGGTGTACTGGAGATTCGCCCTGCCAGAAGAGGTGCAGAAACGTACGACAAGGGGGGGGCAGGCGGTAGCTGATTTAATTTCCATTACCTGCTGGAGGTCATGGCCATGGTGGTGACGGCGTTCGTAATGGTGGACATGAGGGGGGAGAGACCGAGTAGGAAGGGGGAGGCAGTTTTGATGAGGGCAGATAACGAAGCAGCCGTAACCTGGGTAAAGAGGGGGGTAAGAAACAAGCGAGAGTAGGGGCCTTGATGAGAATGATGGGGGCGTTGGAAGCAAGGGGAAGGTGGTGTTTCAGGCAAGGCACGTACGGGGGGTCAATAACAGGTTGGCAGATGGTCTGACTAGGTGGCGGGAGGAGAAGATTCCCGAGAAACTGAACGCAGAATGTCCCGAAATCGCTTGGCAGGTGCAGGAGCTGGGACCGGGGGAGCAGCTAATGTGTTCGGAGATATTGCGAGAGAGTACGCATTTGGAAGAGTTGCAGCTTCGTCTCGATAAACTTACGAGGCGAATTGGAGGATGTGGGTGAGCTGGCGATCGTTGGTCGGGAAGGGGTGTTGGCTGCAGAAATACATGGGGGAGATGCAGTTAGTGGGAGAGTTGGTCGAATTCATGGGGTACTGCTGCGCAGAAAAAGGGAACAAGGAGTCGACGGTAGTAGGCAAGTTAGTGGCGATTAACTTCTACCATGAGCAGTTCGTGGGGCTTTCGGTGCCCATGAGTAACCCACTGATCAGATCGGTGAGGCAAGGTATCAAGAGGGCACACGTAGAGACGGGTAGTCAGCAGAGGGTAAGAAGACCATTGTCTTGGGGGATGCTGAGGGGGATGCAAGGAAGCACTGCATCATGGGGGGAAGGGGGGAGGGTGTTATGGATAGGTCTGGCACTGTCCTACTTTTTGATGTTACGAGCGTCAGAATTGTTTGCCAAGGAGAGAGGGGTGTATCGTAAGGCATACTGCTTAAGGAGGGTGAATGTTGCGTTTTTCAGAGATAACGGTCAACTGGCGGAGGGTAGCATTCGGGAAGCAAATATGGTAGAGGTGAGGTTCAGGGGATCGAAGGGAGATCAAGGAAGAAAAGGGGCGGTACTAGCCAGGACAAGACCAGGCCGGGGTGGAGGAGAGGAAGGGGGGGCAGTGGGGCTATTGGTGGAGCTTTTCGAGATGTACAATGACGGGGAGTTGACAGGGGAAGCCCCTTTGATGACATACAGAGGAACGGACGGTTGGAGGGTCTGGTCCAGGGGGAAGGCAACCCAGTGCTTGAGGAAAGGTCTCGCCAGTGTAGGGAGGAGGTGGAAGGAAGAGGGGAGAGAGAGCGGGGGCAAGTCTGATTCCGGAAGAATTCGCGTTGCATTCGGGGAGAATAGGGGGGGCAACCAGACTGGCCGCGAGAAGAGTGCCAGAGGCAGTGATTAAGAAAGAAGGAAGGTGGCCGTCGGACTCGTTTATGGTGTACGTTGGGGCTAATATGGAAGACCCGGTATGGGTATCAGAGGTGTTGGAGCATGGGGGGGGGGAGTTTGAGAGACAGCCAGGACAAGGGACGAGATGGAGTTGAATACTATAGGTGCTACTCCGCCCCCGGTATAGTAAGGACCGCTTGGGAGGCTGCAAAAGTACCCAAACAGTCCTTACACATATCCGGACGAAGAAGGAAGGAACCGCGGTCTCGTGAGGGGAGGCGTTCCACTAGCGGAATGCGACCGGTAAGGAGGTCGACCGCGTTTCGTTGGTGTGGAAGGGGGTGGGAGGCGTAAGCAAGCGAAACGGACAAGGCAACCCCCCTTTCTCTCTTCCCTCCGGCTATTTTATATAGGGGTAAGGAAGGCGTACGCATGCGAGGGGGGGAACGGGCCAGCCCCCCCCCCCCCACCATTTCGGCTTCTTCAATTAATATCAAGCATTTTTTCGTGGAAGTGGACAACCAAAGAAGAAGGTTGTCGTAGGGGCAACCTGGTGGTTGGGGGTAACGGGTAGAAAAGATAAACCAGTGAAGGAATGAGACGGTTTCGGAGGGTTTCCCATATAATTTCAAGGGATGTTTAGTACGGGGGTAAGAATGAAAAATAATAGAAATCCCGATGATTGAGGAATAAAGACCAAAGCAGTTCAGATACGAGCAAGCAGCGGTAGAGCGGTGTGAAGCGGGATCGTCGGGCAGCGAGTATCCAGAATAGACTGCGGACGGGGGAACCAGGCTTTAGACATTTTCCCAACTAAGGTATAGCTTGCTCGTTACGGTCTCTAGGTAGGTGGTGTTGGGCCCTTAGATCTGCGAAGAGAGGCAGGCATTGCTGTGTTTGCATCATGAAACGAAATTGCTCAGCAGCAAAGAAATGTGATCATTCCGGAGCTCCCGTTTGGTGTCTACACTCCGATATGGCCGCGCAGGACGTTACAGGCGGTCAAACCAGAGGCGTCGGAAACTTCGACGGCCAGTGCTGGGTGTTATGGGCAAACCTCTGACTCGAAATAGTATCGGCAGCAAAAAATACTCTCATTGTTCAAAATAACTGCTTTTTAGTTACAGGCAACTATCGTGATGTAAACAGCGTCGGATTGATTTGGCGCTGACACAAAAAATCTGCCTTCAACGTACACCCTTTAAACGTGCCCGGAGGGGGGTGGTTCGAGCGTTGCTGCCGAACTGGATGAAAGTCGTTTTCGGTCAAAACTAAAAGAGATGCCGAAATTATAGATTCGTACTCCCAGTCAGGCAACACTGCTCTTGTGTGTTTAGCCTGAAGGGGCCCCATCACGTATCTCTTCATCTTCTACTTCGCCGAAAGGCGATCACGTACCGGGGCGTTCAGCAGCATTTAGCCTGCGTCGACTTGTCATCCTTGCATTTAGCCACACCGACATTGGAGAAGCATCCGAAGATCTCCCCCGTTGTGGTCACAGCTGTCAAATCCAGCCGTGATCTTTACAAAAATGTTGAAGTTCGATACTACTGTAGTCAGTAAGACATTTCGGTCTGTACAACGGCGGTAGTCCTTGCTGCGGCGTGCGTACACATCACGCCAAATGCATTTCACACGAACGCGTAGCCTTGCGGGTACGTTGTAAATTATTTTTAATTCATGCATGATGACGTGCTGCTGGGGTGTTGAGCAAGATCGGCCTAGCGTCAACAAGTCATCCTTGATTTCGACTACCCTTGATTTGCTGCGAAACCCCCGGATCCTCGTGATTGTCACCACCTATTACGTACCAGGTACGTATCTTAGATCCAACCCTGCTATTCCAAAGTAGGTACCTGGTATCAGGTATGGATTAGGATACTGCTGTAGGATTTTCCGTACGGCCATAATTTTTGCCACTGGAGCACACAGCTTGAAGCGGGCATTTTTAAACTTACGTAGACCGTACACGGGTGGTGCTGTTGGGCAATGCATGTTGTACGCATCTTCTATTGGTACTATTAATAGGTGTTTGAGAACGTGCTACGTGGGTGTCCCGCAAGATTTTTCCCAGCATCGAACTGTTGTCTTTGCGTTTTACTGCATCAACGTCGCCGAAGAACTCGAGAATCCACCGGGATGTGGTCGCCACATATATTACATCCCGTCCTGGTGTCTAGAAGGGAGTAATGTTAGACACCAATGAATTGCGACCTGAATAACGGCCAGATTCCTTGCTGCTGCATGCAGTACAAAGCGCGCGTATATGACATTATATATTCCCTATGTTGATTCACTTTACTGCACAACACACCTTGTATGTCGCAAACGAGCGCGCCACTGTTCTTCATCTCCGCACGACGGCTACAACCTTTCATGATGCATGCAGGACAAAGCGCGTACGCGCCTTGTATCAGATAGCTACTGTTAGCTGCTTGCTTGTTCCGCCCTACCGTACATACACATGTCGCGCACAAGAGCCTAGCGCTGTCGACTCAGTCTGAAATCTTCTATTTAACGCAACTGTGATCAAGTGCCGGGGCCGGAGGGTTCAGCAAGTAAATGCCCGGCCGTCTCCGTATAGCAGCATCTATCTCGAATCTGACTGACAGGTGATCACATGCATGTCGGGGTATTCAGAAAAGTTGGCTCTCGGTTGAATGGCCATCTTTGCGTGTGTAAGGGCACAGGAGCAGGGCTATAGCTACTAGCCGACTCGTCAACGTCGCTTCCCGAAGGTAACTACAATATAACTTTGCAGTAAAAAAGAGGATCCGCTGTGGGCGCCCGTGCACTTTGGATCCGTCCCTGGGTTTCCCACTTGGATGCTACGTTGTAATGTTATTGTAGAGATTCGAGCTGAGCCAGCTAAAAAAACGGATGAAGTATCTGAAGGTCGTATCTCGTGAACTACTGGGAGTTAGAACTTGAAAATTGGAGGTACCGCCGCTCACGCATGAGTGCATGTGCCCCAAGAAATACGTGTACAAATTTTTGACATGCTCACAATTCGACTTGATATCGACGAGATACCGGCAAGGACTCATGCACACATTTGTAAACACTAACTTCGTAGTGAATCGTCGTTCCCGATCAAGGCGAATTTTGGTGGAGGCATACATAGCTGCAGACCCAAGGAGAAGATCGATAAAAGTTTCACTGCTCACTTCGCCACCCATGTCCAATTTTGCGTGTTTCGATCTGAAAAGCTAACATCGTCTTTGAACTGCATGTGCAAACCAACGAAAATAGTTTTTTATTTTAGGCAAGTCATGGCCTCTTTTGTAGTGTTTCGGAAATTGTGACGATAATACTCACTCGGATCTCTTGGAACAAAAAACAAAAGAAAAAAGACAGGTCTTCGGTTTGTTGGTGAGTGCATGAGCACCGTGTCAAAAACACACATCCTAATACTTTAATAATGTTGAGCGGGGCATGGCCACAATCTACCGCTCCAGCAAAACGTTGGCCGGCCCAGCTCGTAGATGTTCGGATATCCTGGTGTGTATAACGGACACAATGTTTTGGTTCAGTTTGTGTGTTTTTTTTCTGTCTGTGACCACATAATTTGCATCCCCAATATAAATAATCACATCGGACACAGGTTGTGCTGATGTACGTAGTTGGGTGAAAAGAACGGTTAAATGAAAATATAACAACACACACAAACAACAGTGTTTTTGGATTGTTCTGGGCGCTTTAGTTTAGTACGAGGATTCACTGTACAGCAGGGGAGTCGTTGGCCTGCTGTTCCTTAGGTGTTACCATGTAGTATTTTCGTAGATTTGTGCTGTTATATTGATTACACCTGGCACACGATACAGCTGCGCGGAGTGTAGACTCGTCGAACACGGACACGACGGTCGCGAGCGGATTATCGATGGTTGGCACTGCCTTTGTATAGATACTTTATATACTACAAAAAGCAGAATATCACAGGGATAGAAGCATCACGAGCCCACCGAAAGATGCTGTGGCTCTTTATAGAAAGAGTCAAAACACATGACCACATTTCAAGCGTAAAAAAGCGCTGCATCTAGTCTACTGGGGCTGTTTACTCTTACCCCCCCTGGGCACCGTAGGCCCTAACGCAACGCAGCAACATAAACGAATCCAAACAAAGATGCTGTGGCATGTTTGCTACACCAACCCCAATGCCAATGCAGAGAGACAGATTGGGCAAAACGAATTCGATTATAAATGCACTGCATCTGTACTATGCGGGGCCGTTTTCCCCTACCCCCGCGGACACAATGGCCCGTAGCGGTCGGGGTTGCAGCCGCGTTCACAGGAGACAGTGCCCCTCGGATCGAATCACCCTATTTCGCGCTAGCCAATGAAGTCGTCGGCTGCGCACGCGACCCAACCTGAAATCGTACTCGCAGCCGGAACCGCGCTTGCGTCCGAAACGGCTCTCGCGGATCAATTTGCGCTTGCGGGCAACCCCACCGTGCTGTTTGGGCTGCTTGACGGACCAACGCTTGCGCTAGTGGGAGACTCCACCGTGCTGTATGCCCTGTTTGGCAAACCAACGCTCGCACTTGCGCTCCGGTACGCGGATCAAATGTGTGCACGCGCTATCTGTTCTGCAGTGAGAACACAGCAGGGGAGCGAATTACGTCCGCCCTCTGCTCATAGAAGCAATATTCTTAGGAGAAGATATCTGTCCCACCCTGATCCCGACATGTTAAATACAGCTGAAGAGTCGTAGCTGTATCACTCGAACGGGGTGGGGGTATCCGTGAATGTAGGAGGCCGACAAGCCTCCCCATCACGGTGTAAGTACTCCCGGCAACCACGCCCGACGGATGGTCACACAAGACAGCAGCTGCTATGATGATCGGAAACCAGGGTAGCGGTTTGGGACGATTGCTGCAAGACCCTCAATAGCAAAGACGAACAGCCAGGAGACGGATAGTCAAGCGAAACCAATCAGAGCCGTACGAGGGCTTACAAACATGCTGTAATTTTATACGAACACCACTAGTACAACAGGAACCATCAGAACGTCGGTGGATCAGTTGGCGGATTATTAGTAGTATGCTGCTGTAGTACTGCTGTAATGCTGCGCTGCTCTTAATGTGGGTGGTTTGTGTGGATAGGTTGGTTAGTTTTCCATAGCGTTGCAGCGCAGGCGGGTAGTCAACAAACACAACCCAAAGCACGAGTACGCATCGGGGTGTGGGTAGTTTGGATGGATAGGTGGAATGAGGTTTCGCTACAAAGCGTTGCAGCATGGGTCGGTGGTCAGCAAACTTAGCCCAAAACATTGTGTAAGCATCGGAATGTCGATGGAGTGGGTGCATAGGTATACAGGTCCGACTGGCGTGGCAGCGGTCGCATCACTAGATCAGCAGCAAGCATCGGAACGTCGGTGGGTTAGTTAGCGGATTGGTATAACAGAAGATGACTATTAGGTTTTTCCCAATGCGGTTCGATTTCGACCTTCAGGTTCATGGTCTCAAAAATCAAGAAGTCATTCACGACAGCAAGCAGCACCAGAACGGCGACTGGGATGATAACACAGCCGTGTAGCGACGTTGTTTCGCGTCCAACGCGCGGTCGGCGGACGGCGCGTCTCTCAGTGGCCAGACTAAAGTCGGCTGGCGCGAGCTCGGGCCTAAACACCGAGAGAAGCGCACTCAGTGCGCATCTCTCCGGGATACATGCCTGGTACTCTTAGACTACAGCAGCAGCAATTAGTCACCACAACACTGGTACAAAATACGAAGACAGGTGGACTCTAGCGCACTCGGCACGTATTTTCGCCACCGGACGAAAGGTAGTCAACGTGGGCTCGAACGCTTGGGTCCTACGTGCAGTGTAGCACACCCCGGTCGTCTCTTCGCGGCGCCAGACCACAACAATAGCTGTTGGTCTCGGCAGTGCTCGAATCTCTGCAAGCACAATAAATCCGATTTTTCCGCACGGGAAGACTGCTGTGTTGATTTGCGCACTGCAGAGCTGACAATGCGATAGGGTCAAAATCTGAAGCTCAAACTTTGAACCGCATAGGAAACAGCCTTACACCCCCGTCTGAATTTAATGGCATCAAGACACCAAAAATGCGCAGAAAACATTGTTGATTTGGGTGGAGAGGCAGGTTGAGTTTCCCCCACATAGAGATGCAACATGGGCAGTTGGTCCGCAAACACAACCCAAAGTACAGGGAACGGTTATACGGAGCGTTTGGCAAACCGTATTGCCGCAGCAGCTTCCTTCCGACCCGCTCGCAGCAACGGTCAAAGCAGGGCGAAATAAACAAGAGAAAGGTCCTTATTAACGCAGCATGGCCGACTAGATTACTACAGCGGCAGTACTGCAGGTATCGAAGTTGCGACTCACAACCACGAAATGCGAGTTCCACGCGAGCATAGTGACTGACGGTCTGGATACCGGAAGTGTGGTGACATGGAAGGGTGATCAACGGGGGCTTGACAACTATGATTGGTGGGCTAGAGCAACACAACCGTTGATGTTAATGAACGTGCGCATAATGACAGGGAAGAGGGGGGGGGGGGGGGGGGGGGGGGGGGGGGGAGGGGGGGGAGGGGATGGGGAGAGGCGGTCTGCCCAACAGGCTAACGCCTGGGTATGGCCATCATCGTCAGTATACGTTCTTTTCCTCGGAATCCAAGCAACTACCATGGTGCCACTCGGGCAACGTCGCGTGTCTGTATGCACCAGCGCCTGAGATTCGTATTGTCTTTCCCCCCCGCCACCTTTTTGTCCAATTTTTGTCCGCTGTTTTCTTTTTCTTTTTCATTTCCCTTTTCTTGTTCTTGCTCTTCCCTTTTTCCCGTTTGCCCATCTTTGGGTTTCTGTTGGTATCTTCCTCATGCTTCTTGCTGTCTGCTTTTTCTTTCGGCTTTGGTTCGTCGTCTTCCATTTTTTTTATGTATGAGTTTCCTGTTCGCTCCACTGGTGTTCTTAGTATTACGGGGGACCATAGTTAACAGGACCAAATACTGTTAGTAAAAATAGGGAATATATATAGGGTTTCGTGTGTACCGTAGGTCTTCTTAACTATGGACCACCGTAATAGCGGAGTAAGCGTGTTTGTTTTCTGGTTCCTACCTCTGTTTTACACCCCTCGCGTAGCTTGCGAGCCTGCAATCTGTGAAAATCTGCGCGTTCTCTCGTGTGTTTCCTTTCTTGCTTTCTTGCTTTCTTGCTTGAGTTGAACCTCTTTTCTCTCTATTCCCTGTTTTGATTGTTGATCTTTTAGATTTCTATTTCGATTTTTCGACGTCGACTGTTTCTCCTGGGTAGTATGCGGTCTTCTCGGTTTCTGTTACGACGAGTACAGCGTACCGCATGTACCTGACACGTATGTGCGCGGATCTCCCTTTTTATATGTGTCTGAGGTACAGTCGTGCAGACGTGCTTCAGTTACCATGTTTATTGTTCCTTTCTTGCTTTTTACTTTTACCAAAGTATTCTTTCACTCCAGAGTTACTGGGGCATTTCCTGCGACCGCGGACTGCATCGTAATGTAGCGATGAGTCATTGTGAGAACAACAACAACAGGGGTAAAATGTCGATCGATTACCTAGTCCAGGGTAATGTGGTATATGGCCTAGATTGGGTAGTCGATCGGTTACCCTTTGTCAGTGGCCCACCGAACTAAGACCTTGACAAACGGCGCCAACCGCAGGAAATGCATAGGTCGTTGGTCGCGAGTTCGAATATTACGCCCACCATGAAATGCTCTTTAAAGAAAAATAGTTTCTCTTCCGTCAACAATCTCATAAAACACTCGTCCCGGGGTCCTTGGATATTGCGAATATCATCGAAGTAGGCACGTACGCCCCTACATGAAGGCCAAGGACCCCGCTGTCTTGAAGAGGGAAGAGTGTAAAATGGCTCAGGTTGGGGAGGTGATCCGTAACATATTTTCTTTAGCCCAACGGACTATGACCTCAACTACTTTATACCTGTCAGGCGCTATCGCCGGCTTGACCGATCAATGCCTTGCCCCTTCGTTCAGAAGACATCAGGAGAGGCGAGCGCCAACTGTACAAGGGTCTTCCAACAGCGTTAAGCACCTCGTGCCAGCGACCAGAGCAGAGGCATACCTGTTAGCAGTGGTCGGCCCCTAGGTCTATTCTGCCTGTACACTTGATGAATCTATATATCACGCCCCCCCTCTCTTAACGGCGGGATCGTTGAGACGTCGGTACCGTATACGGTTATGCGTTGACCTGGCCGCTTCGTTTCGTGGGTTAACGAAGACACGGGGGCAACCAAGGAGGCGAGCGACGGTCGGTGTCTTCCCCGGGGCGCCGCGGTCAGCAGCAGATTATCACCGCCGACACCGGTAAATATATGTCGGATGGCTAGAGCAGCCCCCAACCCCGACATGTGTAGCAGCGACGGGGGCACAGCGATAAAAGTTCTGAGCGAAGTGGTGACCTGACCGGTGCTTGTTTGGTGCGAGAGGCAAGGAAAAAGCAGGAATGCAAAGTTTTGTTTGCGACGGCCTTGTCATTTTGTGTAGGCTCCACGAGTGGCCTAATCTGAACTAGGGTCCGTCGGACCTCGCGCTGTCGCTGCTGCGGTAGCCCTGCCTCTCGCTAAGGATGGTTCTCTCTTCTCAAGGGTCGATGGCACGGCTTACGTTTACAGGGCCTACTTCGGTTTCATGCAACATGCCACGTTGAGTTGGACAAATTCCCTGTATCGAACAATGCGAAGAACAGATGAAGTCCCAAACTACTTCTTGCTGAATTCGTTTTTTCGAATTCGAGTTCAAACGCCCGCTTGGTGATTCAGATTTCGACCAATCAGATGCAGATCAGTTCGAACGACAAAAATAATTTTGAAATTCAAAAGCCAAGTTCTTTGCTAATACAAGACATCAAAATGCCAGCCACGCGCTGTGAACTGCATGGAACAACAGAGGTTGTGACCGTTGAGCAGACCGACATATCGCAGTATCTGTTGATGGTGTTAGGCCACGAGATATGCGATCTATGGTTGACTGAGGATTTCTATGGTAGATAGGGATTCTTGTAGAGGGATATTAAGATATCGGGATAATTAGCGCGCCTCTTGATGTCACTCGTTGTGTAGTTTTTTATTTAATCGAGTGAGCTCGACAGCTCAGGAAAAACACAAGAAATAGAGTTAGGTGTTACTAGCCTGAGACACACCACGCGTTCTCGTTCCAGCTGTCTATACCATCAGAGATCGATCAACATACTATTAATAGTGTGAGCCGGGTTTATTATTACGGGGGTCTATAGTTAATAGGACCTATGCTGCACATAAAAACCTATATATTCACCAATTTTTACTAACAAAATTTGGTCCCGTTAACTATGGACCCCCGTAATAGTGAGCGCGGCCACAGAGAGGGGAATTGCAGAAGGGAGGGATCTACGTATCTAGCTCACGTCACGTCATGATGATGCTTAAACAGAGAAGGGAAAACTTGTGATGTATATAAAGCACTGCCCAAGATATAGATAGTGCCCCAGAAGCTTTAGGAAGAGGTCGGACTTGCAGAGGAACCCGTGCCAACGTCGTATACAGCGGAGCTCGGCATGGCTTGATTTTGGTGATGGCCAGTGCCGATGGTGAAAAATAGGCTTCGACATCTACGCGAGGAGCGTGAGCTTCACGCGGAGGTAGTGTGGAAAAAGCAAGGGGAGCAAGTGGTTGAGAACGAAAACAAGGAAAGAGAAAGGAAGGAGGAAGAGGAGAGAGAGAAGATGCCGCCCTAGCAGCCGAAGCCCAATCCAAGCAAAGTAATGTATGAGCAGCAGCTGATAGATTCACTTGACGCTGGTAGTAAAGGTCCTGGAAAGCAGCCGTTACAGAAGTAGCAGAGTTCCAGCAGCACCGTCAGCAATGGCAGCAATCAGAAGATTGATGCGCTTGTTACGACGATGAAGCGCAACTATTACCACTGCCACCTTCACCGCTCCCGCCGTCACTACTGTCGTCGTCGCGGCCGTGATCGCCACTGCCGTTGCCGCCGTCGTCACCTCGACTGCAGCCGTCATGTTCGCAGTTGCAACACCCTGAGTAAAACTATGCCTGCGCCGAAGACTGTCGGCTTGGATTGCACAGGACAAAATGAGAGCATGAGCGAAGGTGTTAGTCGTCCGAAAGGAGACGCCGGGGAACGGCGGAGACAGCAAGAGCGACGCTGGAAGCGGTTGGGCAGACTCATAAGCCTGGACGGCTGTAGCAAGACGCTCGTATGTGGGCGACGAGGGAGAAGTTACCCCGCAGGAAGGAGACTAGAGAGAGAGCGAGAGAGGATTGGCGCTGGATGAGGACTTTACATCGTCGGTTGGGTATCGGCGGACGGGTGAAACAGGACGTGCTACCCCCAGAGGGTGAGTGAAAAGCAAGCAAAGGAACGACGCTCCGCCACCAAGGGCCTTGCTCGAACCAGGCACGTGTGACGCCGTTGATTGCTTGTTTCTGATGATTTCCGCATTAGCAATGATTGCTTTATTGACAATGACGACGATTCCTCCAGAGTTGAGAATGATATTAGATCTGTAAGGAATAATTACTACGTATATGAGAGACATGCCCCGTCTAGCCTGCACATATCCAGATATTATAGTAAATACAACGTATGTGGGAGACATGTTCCGTCCAGCCTGCACGTATCCGGATATTCTAGTGAATATCTCCCATGCAACTATCACCAATCGTTCGTCTTTTATCAACAGCAACTTTGACTTCATATAACTACTTATAGATATCTCACTCTCTGAGCGCGCTCGGTTGGTACATCCCTGGCCTCTCAAAGCTCCCACTTGGAATCGCCTCCTTTTAATACTTGCCGGACCTTTCCAACGGGTCTTTTGTTTTCTCCATTTCTGTTTGTACTTTCAGTCCTTCTTTCAAATATCTTCTTTCGTTTCGTTTTCGTGCATGTACTCCGAGCACGATTCCGCGGGCGAGCGCGGCACCGTCGCGGGTGTCAGCGGGTGCTGGCGAGTATTGGGGGGTTGCAAGGAGCGCGATCGCCGTTTTCGTGGCTAGGCGTCGCGTGTGCCCCGAGACACGGGGGAAATATGAATGGGCTCTGTCTGGCCTCCTGGTGTGGTTCCGGTTATACTATGTATGAGTATGTAAGGGTCGTTTGGATGAGCAAAATAAAATTCAAGTGGTGCTTATTTTCGCGACAGAACAAAAATTAACAGAGAGAGCGATGCAGTCTGAGCACCAACATTGTCGAGCTAGCGAACGAGGTTCACGGTGAGCACCGGGCTTCACGCGAAGCGGGCGACGGGGCTCACTGTTGAAGAGAGGGAGGAAAGCTTTACGCGAACTGAACAGGTGGCGAGATACTCGCGAGAGGGGCAGGCGGCGTACGAGGCTGAGAGAGAAGCTCCGCTGTTTGTTTTTTTTCTTTGTTTGTTTTTGACCGGTTTAAGGTGTTCCAATCAGGCAGGGAATTATCACACGAGAGGGGACGGGGATTTAAAAAAAAAAAAAAGTTCTGTTCCATTTGAATTGTTTTTGGGGTGCTGCTTTGCCGTGCTGTACTTTATCTTTGGTGATCTACACACGTGTACACTGTACTCAGTACACACATAGAGCATATCGTAAGAAGAAAATAAATACCCTGCCTGGGGTATGTACGTAAGACATGTGAGCGAGCGTAGTGGAAAACCGCCCGCGACCCGAAGCGTGTGTGGCGTTCGAGTTTTTTCCTCCTGAAGCGTAGCGGCAGGACTCTTGGCATTATCAAGTCGCCAGTTTGGAACTACAATCAATCATGCATGCATGTGAAAACTATATTCAATCATGGACCTCTGTTCGCTTCGCTTTATTCGATGTACTTCTCCTTCCTGAGCGAGCGTAGCGGGCGGCGTAGGCCGCCCGCGGAGCATATCATCAGCGGAATTTAGGTGCAATCCTTCGTCCAGGGACGAAGTCAGACTGGGAACATTACCCCGAAACTTTCTGATGTGAAAATATGCAACACGCGCATCTGTCGCACTTATCTCGTTTCGGTTTTACGTTAAGTCTGCATCCCAACATGTTGATTTTACTGAAGAAACACGACATAAGAAATCCATCGTAGATTGAGGAGTCCCATGCTGGAAAGGGATTATGGTACTAGGGTATAGGCATATCGGGGCAATGCGTGCCCACCAATGCCACTCGTTAGATGTAGCTCCATGTTAGGCGAGTCAACTCGACAGCGAGGATGTTATATAAGAGGAGTCCGTGTTATGTTAGGAGCCAGCCACGCGTTTCTGTGCCGGCTGCGTCTATACCTTTAGAGATCAATCAACACACTAGTGGATGCCGGTGATCTTGTATTGGCAAGCGTAGCCCAGGCTGACCTAGAGTGGTGGGAATGTGCTTTCAGGATGTTTGTTCTTAGATGATGTGCTTATTGGTAGTAAGGGAGTCAACGTGTGAATTTAGACGAAGAGATCGAGGTCCTGGACGAAAGGACGTTGGAGGAGAGGCAGCGGATGCCGCACCAGAAGCAACAGCGATCCCAGCAGGGCCAAGTTTGAGCCGAACACGGTAGATTCGCTTGGCACTGGTGGCGAAGGCGCTGGAGAGTAACAGTTGCAGGAGTAGCAGCAGCTCCAGTAGCACCGTCAGCAACTTCAGCAGTCAGAGGGTTGCTACCCTATTAATCGTTTCAAAGATGAAGCGCATGCAGTAACCACTGTTACCGCCGCCGCCGTCACCACCGCCGCCGCAACCACCGTCTTCGCTACCGCCGCTGCCGCCGCAGTCGTCTCGACCGCCGCGTAACCGCCGCTGCTGCAACCCCTCGAGATAGCGAGGCATCTGCCTGAATCTGTGGGTTCGCTTCGCGCTGGCGACGTAAAAGTAGAAAGTAAGAATATAAGAGAGCATGAAAGAGAGAGTTCGTCAGGCAGGACCCGGGTGAGAAGGTGGAGACTGCGGGAGCGACGCTGAAAGTGTTTTGCCAGAAACGTTTGCCTGGACTGCTGAAGCACCGCGCCCGCAGGTGGTTGATGGTGGGGAACGTTGCCTCAGAGGAAGGAGACGAGAGATAGAGTGAAGATGGGCGCAGGGGGAGGAGTTTGCACCGTCTGTTCGGCATCAGCGCACGGGCGCGACAGGATGCGCTGCCCCAAGATGTTCGTTTGGATCGTTCCAGCAGCGACGGTTACAAGTTGTAGAGGGTTGCGTATATCTTCGCAGGCGTTATTATGAATTATGCCGTGTGTTCACGAGGAGAGTTTGAGCACTCCGTTCTCTGCTCCGTTCTCTGCTCCGAGCTACGAGCTAGGCTCCGCTCTCTCTCCCCTCCTCTGTCCTCTAATACAACGATTATAAAGAAACTCATCAGACCACGTGGTGGTCAGGGCATCCAGGCTTGGACTCTACGAACACACTAGTGAACTTGAACGTTTGAGGTCTAGTACCAGAAGCCCACGATGCCCTCGAAGGGATCGGCTCAAGAAGAGCCCGACTCTCCACGTGACGTTGAAACGCTGTGACGCGAGATCGAACTGGCGATGGAGAAAACAGCGAGGCGTCGATGCTGAACGCCATGGGGGAAATGATGACCGAGTTCATGAGGAACAACGGTCGATCGAAGCCAGGCAGCGCTGAAGGCAGCGTTGCTGTAGGAGAAAGTCCAGCAGAGGTAGGAACCACTGCTGTACGGGAAAGCCCAAGAGGGGCAGTACCCACTGCTGAAGTACGAGAGACTACTGCTGCTGTTGAAGCAGGCATTGGTCGATCGGAGTCCGGCAGCGCTGAGGGTAGCGCTGCTGTAGGGGAGAGCCCACAAGGGGCAGTACCCACTGCTGTAAGAGAGATTGCAGCAGAACACGAGACAAATTTGCGTGAGGGCGCCTCGCCAGATTTGGGAGCAACTGGACGCGGAAGAACTGCATTGCCTGTCGAGGTTGGCCCACCGAGGGGTCATCCAGACCAGCATGGGAGGACAGGAGGATGGGGTGCATACCCTGGCGGTGAGTTGGGTGGTGGATTTGATCTGCCTCTATCGCGCCATTTGGCCTTCAAACACACTCCTGTGCCATCGTTTAGTGGGCTAAAATCTGCGTTCAACCCCTGGACAAGAGATGCTCGGTATTACGCCAAAGGAGTTGGTTTATGGTCTGCTTTCGTGTCGGATCCACCACAGTACATTCCCGTAGGGGAATTAGACACTGAGACGATGGGTTCGTCTCAAGGGGGCGCCGTGGACGCCTCCTCGGTCCCGGCACGTGGGGTTTTGACCTGGACGCGTTTATGCTGGAGCGCGCACAGCAGGCACCTGCCGCCGGCGAGGCCGGTGGCGAAACACCCGAGACGATGCGTTCGTCTCAAGGGTGCGCCGTGGACGCCTCCTCGGTCCCGGCAGGGAGGGCCGAAACACCCGAGACGATGGGTTCGTCTCAAGGGGGGGCCGTGGACGCCTCCTCGGTCCCGGCAGGGAGGGCCGAAACACCCGAGACGATGCGTTCGTCTCAAGGGGGCGCCGTGGACGCCTCCTCGGTCCCGGCAGGTAGGGCCGAAACACCCGAGACGATGGATTCGTCTCAAGGGGGCGCCGTGTACGCCTCCTCGGTCCCGGCAGGGAGGGCCGGAAACGACCCGGGCGCAGCATCAGCCTCCGACCCCGGGCAAGGGGACGGTGAGGATCCCCCCGCGGTCCTGTCGGGGAGGCCAGCACACGAGCTCAGCACCTGGGGCCGGCTCCCCCCGACAGTACGGGGCCGGACCCGGGGTCAAAGCCAACGCCTGGAGGGTGAACCTGCTGTGCACCAGGTAAGGATGGATGAAAGGACCGCAGACGCGCTGCTTGCGGCAGCGTACGAGTCGTGGACGAAGCCTGGGAGTATGCTGGATCGTACGCCCTGGACGACGGAGGACGCAGTGGCTTTGATGGCCGGAGGACCTGCTGTGGAGAACAAAGGGGAGTTGAGCGTGTGCATGCCGAGTGGTTTCCCGGAAGACGTAGAACCGCCCCCACAGTCCGTAGCAGATGTAGAGCGTTCTCAATACAAAGCGGCGTGGCACGAGGCCATGAAAATTGAGTTGGACGGTCACAAAACGACCGGTACGTACGAAGCCGCGACACCGCCAAAAGGGCGGAAACCTGTAGGTGCGAAGTGGGTGTTTACCTACAAGACGGATAAGGATGGCTTGATAGTAAAGACAAAGGCCAGACTTGTGGCTAAGGGTTTTAGCCAGGTGCAGGATGTAGATTATTTTCAAACGTTTGCACCGACTCCCTCGTCAGCGTCAGTTAAAATTCTGGCGGCTGTTGCAAATGAACATGGTTTAAAGATTTTTCATCTAGACGTCGCACAAGCTTTTGTTCGCGCGAAACTCGACGCCGAGATATACATGAAACTGCCCGGTGGGTGTGGTGACATGTCAGGAAAGATCGTCCGCCTAAACAGATCACTGTATGGTCTAAAGCAGAGCGGACGGCAGTGGGCCGGATTATTGGTAGAGACCGTGGTAGAGTATGGAATGGAGCAGTGTAGGTCTGACCCGTGTGTGTTTCGCATGGTTGTGGACGGCAAGGTAGAACTGATCATGGCCGTTCATGTAGATGACATCGTGATCGCAGGATCGGATGAGACTTGTAGAGATTTCCATGCCGCGCTAGCTAGGAAATTTCCCACGAATAACCTTGGCGAACTGACTTGGTACACTGGTTGTGCTTTCAAACGCGACTGGGAACTGGGGACATTAGAGATTACGCAGAAGGCGTTCATTGAGAGCATGCTGAATCGTTTTGGTGTTTACTCATCCTCTGATATCCCCGCGACCCCCGGTGTGGAACTAGGTCCAAGAGAGGAGGGCGAACTTGGAGGAGACCGGCCGTACAGGGAGGCTGTGGGCAGCTTGATGTGGCTGTCGACCATGACGAGGCCGGACATCTCGAACGCTGTGCGTGCTGTGGCGCGGCACTCCCACAACCCAACGGAGAGGCACTGGAAGGCAGTTTTGAAGATTATGGCTTACCTCCACGGGACCAGGTTCATGGGATTGACTTTTGTACGGGGCTCGGGTTTGGATTTGACTGCGTAGAGTGATGCTGATTATGCGGATAAGTCGAACGATAGGCGCTCGGTATCGGGGACGGTAATTACCCTGGGGGGTGCGGCCGTCAGTTGGGCAAGTAGTACGCAGAGGTGTGTTACGTTGTCGACAGCAGAAGCAGAGTATGTCGCCCTGGGTGAAGGGGTGAAGGAAGCTTTGTTTACGGGCGCGGTGTTGTCGTTTATCTGTCCAGAGCTAAGCGGATCATGTGTCCGGGTTTTCGAGGATAACCAGGGGGCCATAGCGTTGGCTGAAAACCCTCTTAGTTCTGCTCGGAGTAAGCATATCGACGTGCGTTTTCATTTTGTCAGAGAGCTACTTCGTGCTAAGAAGATCGACATTCAGTTCGTAGCTTCGGAAGAGCAGCACGCGGATATTTTGACGAAATCCCTTGCTGCGACCCTTTTTAAGTCTCATCGTAGGTTCTTGTTGAATCTGCCTTTGGAGGGTGAGTGAGGGGTATGAGCATTATTCGATGAGTACCATGTTTGAGTGATGCGAGGAATATTTTGTCAGGTCGCCAACCCTGCGCTACTTTGAGGGGCATGGGGGAGTAGGGCACCGCTTGGCATTTTATTTTCTGGCCATGGTCATCGTCTGGAATGCGGCCGTTGTTTCAATTGCAATGGTTTGGAGTATATGTGTTATACAGGGGGTTTGACCCGGTGGCCGGGTTTCCTCCTGCGGGACTGTCGTTGGCTGTTCTTAGGTCCTAGCAAGTCTTGAATGTCTTTTCGGTCTCGTCACTGCTGTGAAGAGCCAGGGAGGGTGTTCGTTTGGATCGTTCCAGCAGCGACGGTTACAAGTTGTAGAGGGTTGCGTATATCTTCGCAGGCGTTATTATGAATTATGCCGTGTGTTCACGAGGAGAGTTTGAGCACTCCGTTCTCTGCTCCGTTCTCTGCTCCGAGCTACGAGCTAGGCTCCGCTCCCTCTCCCCTCCTCTGTCCTCTAATACAACGATTATAAAGAAACTCATCAGACCACGTGGTGGTCAGGGCATCCTGGCTTGGACTCTACGAACATGCTGACTGAGTAGCTCAGTGGTTTATCCTTTATAAACGAACAAAAGAAGTCCGGGGTTCGAGTCCCGCCAGACGTCGTATTTCCGCTTTTTCTGCCGTAGGTAGAAAAAGGGAAATCAAGTGGAGTGAACCACTTTGTTAAAAGAACGCACGACTAGGGAGGGGGACAATAGGAAGGAAAAACCAGGCGCTAATTAGGGGCTTGATCAACCCCGGAGGATGCTATCGGCGGGAGGCCGTATCGAGCCCAAAGGTACTTCTTTTGTTCGTTTATTAAGGATAAACCACTGAGCTCAGTGGTTTATCCTTTATAAACGAACACAAGAGAGAGAGGATGAACGAGAAATGACCGAGGCGCCACCAGCTAGGACGTATGTTCACACCAGGCACGTACGGCTTTATTGATTGATTGCTCTGGTGATTTTCGTTTTTAAATTGATTGTGTATCGATTTAAGAATGGTAGATAATCTCCGAACATTAGATATTGAGATTTGGGAATGTTGGAAATGGAATGAGATGCACAGACGTATACGTATATTGCTTCCATCCCTTATCTTCGATCTATCTCGTAGACGCACTGCAGGACTATGACGTCTGTCTGCTTTATGGTTGACTGGTCAAGGGCTGGTTGGGCATCGATGCGAGCACGAGTATGAAATGAAAAGGTTAAAGGAACTCTACAAATAAGTTGAGATACGTGCGAATGATGTGAGCTCAATGACTGCATGAAAACCCTTCGTCCACGTGCACGGTTTTGAAGTCAATATGTATCGTATACAGTGAGAGGAATTTTAAGCCCATCCTAATGCTGAGTTTGGCATTGCGTTGGTCTGGTGCTGGCGGAACCGAGCAAGTACAGCAGAAAGAGGTGTATGTGTTGAACCCTTGTGCCCAACTACAGCAACACGTCTGTTTGCGGCATTTCACATATTTACATCTTTGTATGCGGGTAGCTCGTTTTTGAGTTGTTGGATTGATGTGTATATGTGAAACACGACCCGTGCTACTTATTACCTGGTACGTGCCAAAATGCCAGATATTTGTGGACGGAGCAAAATATTGTACTAGTACAGCAGCAGCGGAAGTAGTATGGTAAAGAGAGCGAAATGTCAGAGTATACATGGCACTGATTTGAGTAAAATACTGACTGGACTGCAGAGTAGAACACCCCGTCGTCCAGCGTGGTACTACTGGTGATGATGGTAGAGTTGTGGGCATGAGCTGAGACGAAAACCGTTTGCTCGGTACTACTGTATATGTTCACCAAAGACGTACTGCGGTATATTGCGGTCGAGGAATACATGGGTTTAACGTGGGACCATGTATTCTCGTTGACAAGAAACTGCTTATTTGCAGTAGAGTTTGAGAAGGTGAACTATAGTGTTAAAGAGGGGTTTGCAATCTGTGAATGCGTGAAAAGAGCAAAACACCAATCAATGCAGACCTAATCGCTTAAATGCACATCCCATCCCTTGTGTGTGCCGGGTCAATGCTGCGGAGGTGACGTTTGATTTCACCCAGGAGGTAAAGCCGGATGACCCGAGATGCGGTGACGCAATGAGACCGGACGGAGAGGCAGCCACGGCGGAGGCAACAACAATAGTGTTTGGGGCAATAGGGTGATTATTATTGAGATATGGTTGCCTGTGAATCTGGATGGATATTTTCATTGTGTTTTTGAGTTGTGTTCTGGTCGATTCGGATTGAGCCGAGAATTTTTGTTATTTTCGAATGACTTCAACGTCAAATAAAATTCAAGTGAAGGCATGTATGTTGCGGCGGAGGGACGTGGGAGCAATCTAAAGTACGACGGGTCGAGGCATGCAGCCACGAGTCGTCGGGCGCAGAGTAGGGGCGGACCACTCTGTGGGTGTGGGACTTGCGTTTCATTTAGCAAACAGTTTCAGTCTGCTGAATGTCAAACGCCTGACCGAGGTGTGCAACGCATGCCGCGTTGTGGCTAACACCGAGTGTCCTTAGACGCTACCCAGGCAAGGAAGAGAATACGTGCAAAACCTAAAAAGTGGATTAAAGGACTAAAAACTAAATGATCAAAGGATTAAAGACTAAACTGACTGTTCGCTCGCATATACGCATCATTACGCGTGATAACGGGCATAATCGAGTATCTGCATCGCTCGCAATCGAGGGTTTTGGTCATCGTTGGCTTCGCTCTCGCCTGAGCGAAGCCTTGGAGCCACTGGGACTGCCGAAGGGTCTAACGTACGAGCTGAGGAGGCGAGTCAGGTGAGCGTTGACAGCTCACCCCGGGGAGCTTGCCGTAACATGATGAACCCGGAGATCGACCCAGGCAGGATCACGAAGTGGTGATAGGGTTACGAGCACCATGCAGGTCGGAGAGAGCAAGTAACAGGAGCACCAGCTGCTCGAGGGCTGGTGTCCGCAAAACAAAACTGCGGGGTTCGGCGAACTGATGGAATCTGATGCTGCTCTGTAATGTTTGTTTTGCGCTACCTAGCCCATATCAGCTCTGGGGGGGAAGCACGGTTGACGAAAACAGTGAAGAGACAGCAGAAAGGATAGCTACTGCTGTAGGTATCAAATTGATTAATATTATGTAAAAACCTGTCTATGTAACTCGTACCACAAACTGCTGCGGCTGTTGTGCTTCGGTTTGCCTACTATTTCCTTGGACTTACTCTGTTTAGTATAGCAGGTGTTGTGATATTTTTTATTTTGCTGGTTCTTGTGTTATCTGCCACATCTCCTGGGGGGCCGTACCCCAGGTATTATGTACTATACCGGGTATGTATTTCCAAACGCGTACGAAATAGAGTCGTTTTATTACGTTGACCTGTTCGGTCTCGACAACCATATTTCGCCTCTATTCGGATCGCAAAACCTTGAATAAACGACACAGCTTTGGCCCCGGGGTAATGGGACCTGAGTAAGGTAAACTCCTTAGCTATACTATATAGTCATCAAACTTGCACCTTAGGAATGCTGTAGCAGCATGAACTACGGCAGTTTATGCCTACGATTATATAGTGTCCAATAGTTATCAAGTACCGGTATGTATGAAGTGCAGCAGTATTCACCTATGAATAAGAAAACGTGCTTCGAGCGCCACACAAAAACCTACAGTATACACCTAAACGAGTACCAGGTATGAGCGGACATGTTGCCCTGCTGGGCGGACCGTATAAAGATATTATGATAAATTACATACAGTTCTACCACTACGAACTGGACCAGCCTTCAAACGCACCTGTTTTTGTCAATGCGGTGTCATAGACACACAAAACAAGGGGGGGGTTGATAGATTGCTTTTGTTTGGGTGGGTATGAGGTATACATAATCGCATACGTGGGGGTAAATGTTGAATGCTGCAAGTGTAGCGATAGCGATGGACCTGGTACAAAATTGAGTACTGGTACGCAGGAACCTCGAAAACCTAAGAAAAAAAGGCAGCCCATCAGAAATACAACGAGTCGCAGGAAGAGTGCTTTGCTGATGATGCGAGAATAGTCCTGTACGTGCATTGCTGTAATTCTTGGTGGCACACTATTGTTGCTGTTATTTTGCGTGTCCGTTGCGTGCCCGTCAGAAACAACCTTGATGCATGCAAAAGATAGGAGTGATACAGAAAGGACCACACCCGATATGCACCCACGCAAACGTCCTCACTAGGTACAGACACAGCAGTGATCCACGTACTGGCTGCTACTCGTGGTATGATCTTACAACTGTTGTTAGTCCGTAGTTTATGCTGTGGAGCAAGGATGAACTAAAGCCACACACAAACAATACATATACCTGTAACGGACTGACAACGATGATACCACAGCAGCAGCGTAAGATCAGCACAACCGTGGCAATATACCGGTATTCTGCACCTGTTGTTTGGGAGTGAGTTACCATCTTTGCGCGTGTTTATGTTGTTCACAGCCTGATTTCCATGTATCAACGAGAAGGGTCGTATGCTAGTACGTCTGGTACTGTTGGTACAATAGGAATCGTGGGATGTGCATTTCGGCTGTTGTTCGGGTTGCATGATGGATGGTACTCTTGGCCTTCTTCGTATGATATTACGGGGGTCCATAGTTAACGGGACCAAATTTTGATATTAAAAATAGGTAAATATATAGGTTTTTATGTAAACCAAAGGTCCTATTAACTATGGACCCCCGTAATAGCGTGCCTGAGATGTTCGCATAACGGCTGTTGTTGGGGTTGTATGACAGTATGCTTGGTACTCTGGATGGTAACATGCTGGGGAGTGAGAACTTGTCATTACTAGCGGGCAGGATGGCGAGGTGAGCGCCCCCGCCGATTGACCTCAGTGAAGGTGAGCACTGATGTGTAGCACCTTGCAAGTGGAGGTAAGCACTTGTCATTGTGCTATCGCTAAGAGGGGAGGTGAAGGTGAGCCCCTCCCTCAGGATTGGATGCTGTGGCGATTCCACGAGTTCGGTAGGTTTGTGTGCTGTTGAGTGTCATGGGGTCTGGTTTTGTGGCGAGGTGAGTGCCCCCGTGGGTTGAGTTCAGTGAAGGTAAGTACTAAGGGCATAGCATTTTGCCAGTGAAGGTGAGCACTTGTCATTATAAGGACAGATGATGGTGAACTCTCCCCTGAGACGTGAGTTTTGGTGGGTGTGTGTGGGGGGTTTGGTGCGTATTTACTGCGTTACATAATCAGTAATAGGTAGCATATCATCGTACCACTTACAACTTGAATGCATTCACTGTGCTTACAAAAACGGGTAATGGATACGACAGCACCGTACCACTTCCAACTTGATGCATTCACTTTCGCTCAGACGACGTGAGGTTGTGTGCCGTCGTTATGGAAAAGTCTATGTCACATATGCTCAAATGACGTGAGGTTATGTGCCGTCGTCAGGGCAAAGGCCGTGCTGCTCATGGTATTGAACACTACAGCACCGTACCACTCACCACTTAGATACATTCACAGCAGTTATGTGCCGTCGTCAGTGCAAAGGCTGTGCTACTCATGTTATCGGATACTGCAGCACCGTACCACTTACCACTAGATACATTCACAGCAGTCATATGCCGTCGTTTGTGGCAAATGCTCTGTCACTTGTGATCAGACGACGCGGATTATGTGCCGTCGTTAGGGCTAAGGTTGTGCCACTTATTCCTAGACGACGTGAGATGCTATGCTGTCATTGTGGCAAACGGCTCTGCCAATTTGGTCTAGACGACGTGAAGGTTTGGGCCGCCGCTGCGCCAAAGGAATTGCCTTGTTTGCTTAGACGACGTGATATTTTGTGCCGCCGTCATAGACATTATTATTGCATCAGAATGGCGCATCGGCGTCGTGAATGGCTGGGGCCCTTTATAAATATCCCAAATGCTCCGACGAATTGAGGTGGTTTAAATGCCTATGATGTAGCTCTACACAAGACCTTTCGAATGTGGCTATTTTCACGGCGAGGTTCCAACTACAGCGCTCTCGTGGTGGCGTCGCAGCAGAGGGCACATACATCATGGCATGGCAACAACACAAAACTCGAAAACTCGAGCGACCCGTATCGACAATGCCTGCGCAAGCCTTGGAAATGTTTCCCTCTCCTCTTTTTTCTAGGCCGAATCTTCTAAGACGAGTGTTTTGAGCCGTAAGACGGACTGGGAAATCGAGGTAGCGAGCTATTAACCCGGCCGCAGGCCGAAAAAAATTGGATTAAGTCGGTGCGAAAACCACACTTAGCGCGTCTTAGCGCGTCTTAGATTCGTCTTAGCGCGTCTTAGATTCGTCTTGGCACCTCTTAGAGTCGTCTTAGCACGTCTTAGGTTCCTCTAGGCACGCCTAAGATTCACAGATTCGTCTTGGCAGCACTAAGACAGACTTTATGTCGAAAAATAGCAGTTATTTCAACAGGGTAATGGTTCATCAATACAGCAACCACACAACAATGTAAAGCGTCAGTAAATACACGGCAATAGTACAAGTATCAAGCTACCTGATAAGTGCGAATATTACGTATATTGATAGTTGGAACGGTATTATTACGTACTCGTGGTAGCTCCTTGTTTAGTTGGCATTCGACGAGACAACAACGTATAAGAGTACATATTAATAGTTGATGCCAGGTAATACCTGGTGTATTTGAACATGTGTTATGGTTATAGACCATTTTAGGAGTTACGACGACTTGCGTTTTTGTATCAGCAGGGGCCGCGTCATTTACGGCCCCTCCCCAATTTGTGGATTGCCACTCTCCCTCTATCCTCTTCGGCGGTCCTACGTGTTGCCTCGGTCATCGCTCTCGACCGGAGGCTCAAAGCAATCAGTTTACCATCTACATACATGGGAGACCTTCTCCCTAGCGTCAGAAGCACGCTATACCCCTCTGGGACACGTGCGAGCCCACGTCTCGACTCGGTTGGATCGTGGCCAGACTTGAGGTTGGTCTTGTTATTCATGATTTTTTTAGTATTGTAGACATGTGTTGTAATCCTGTTCTATCCTGTATCTGAAGCGGACTGTCAACGGCTGATCCTTCGAATAGGCTCATGCCCGTACTGCTTGCCTCATCCTGACCCAAGACCTCATGACCTATACGCTCCCGATCCATAACATGGTATCCAATCCGAGACACGCGCTTGCACCCACTGGGGATCGTTCTACGCATCCCACTCTGTTTTGTTTCTTTATTTGTGCGGGACCCTGAGATCTCTCTGGGTTTTACGCACACGAGGATACGTACAGCAGCAATATAGCATGCGATACTTGCTGCTGTGCTGCTGTACTACAGCAGTATTAAAATAGCAGTCCTGCTGTTTTGTTTTTTTATTTTTTTCGTTTTGCCTCGAATGTTTTCGCTTTGTTTTTCGGGGGAGGCAACGGACACACTCAGGAGCATATAATGCCCTGGCGTGTGTCTTATCTCTTGGCTCTAACGGCTACCCCATCCAGTTCTGGTTGCCCCTTTGCACTTTGAGGCTTTGTTGGGATGGCACAGGTGGGAGTCCAAAGCTTGCAGCACACTCGTTGGGCCCCCGCCCTTTTCTTTCCACCGGCAGCGATAAAAATGAATGAAAAGCAAAAGCCCGAACGTGATGTGACCTGTGGTTTGTGCAGCGCGCCCGAGTGTGCTCACTTTAGTGACTCCCGGGCCGGGTATCCACTTGCCATCTGTCTGTCTGCGCGTCCGCTGCTGTCGCCGTACGCCACTCGTCGCTATCGCGACGCGTGGCTCTGCATTGTTGCGAACGCGGCACTCGCTCCACTTTCTCTGCTGTGGGCACTACCCACAAGTGCCTGCAGCAGGATTCACGGGGAGACACCTCTTGGTCTAATATACGATGCTTTTTACAGAGTAGTTACTCTGTACCAGGTATGCATATATTTATGTTGTGCGAGCTACTACTAATGCTGTAGATCGAGGTCAGGTCTCGAAATGTTGTTGATTGCGTTCGACGTGAATATATTATCAAAGATCCAGCTCGTACGACGTACCTTTTGGGTCGAGTTGTGACGTATCAATACGACAGAAAAATGACTACGACGTCAAGATTCTACAGATATCTTGCTTTCCAGTGTTAAACGTGACAAGTAGGAGCGACCTACTTCGTCAAAGTTGTTGTCGTCGTTCTCACATTTAATTCGTCGCCATAATTAAAAACAGTGCAGTTCGTGGTCGCAGGACACGAGAATACCTGGTACCTCGGTAAGGCACTTGTTAAATATTACTCAAGTATACAGCAGTATAGACGCACCAATAAGAACCTGATGGAAACAAGAAGCTCACTTTTTTAAGGACGCCAAGAAATTGCATCGAGATGATGCGCTCCGCGGAAAGTACGTCTTCAATAATACGGTACCTGGTACCTGGTACGTGTTGTTTGTCGCTGTTGGCCCTGTTTGTTTTATTATGTGTTTCCTCTTGTTTTCGCGCTATACCTTTATGCCCTCATGGTGTCAGAAAGGAGAGATAGGCCAGTGCCTCGTGGAAAGCGAATGGTTTCGTCAACTAAGCTTACACGGGGTCTGCGCCAGTCCTACCTGTGCTTGCATTATGATGGATGAAAAGAGATGGGCCTGTACCTCGTGGGAATGGTAGTGATGTATTTTCAGTCGTGAGAGACAACCACGAGCTTCCACGAGGTCTGCGCCTATCCTACCTATCTGGCATGCGTTTGTTTTTATTGGAGATGGGTCTGTGCCTTGTGGGGACATAGATATGGTCTGGAACCTACTGTAGCTTCCACAAGGTCTGTGAGTATCCTACATTCACCTGTTGTTGAGATGGGTCTGGGCCTTGTGGAGACATAATTATGGTCTTGAACCGAGCCTCCACAAGGTCTGTGCCTGTCCAACTTGCACCTGTTGTTGAGATGGGTCTGTGCCTTGTGGGGACATGGCTATGGTCTTGAACCGAGCCTCCGCAGGGTCTGTGCCTGTCCTACCTGTACCTGTTTATTATTGTATAGGAGAGATAGGTCTGTGCCTCGTGGAAGTGGTGCTGTGTCTTCACCCGTCGCGGGAGACAAAAACGACCTTCCACGAGGTCTGCGCCTGTCTTACTTACACGGTCTGTTAGTATCCTCTCTACAGTTTTACTTCGTTTATGTTGTGGGTGTGTAGTTGCTGCACCTATCCAGTTGATGCACTTCCCACCTGGATTATATTTACTTGTCGATTCGTCTATACATTTTTTGTGTGTTACGCTGCTCTGCTGCTGGATGTACTGATTTCCCGCGTGTATCGGTGCTGATATTCGCGCTTATCTCGTTATGCGGCTCTGCAGCTGGTTGCACTAATTTTCCCGCTTTCATCGGTACTGACATTTTCATCTTTTTTATGTTCCGTTATCGCAACATGTTTCTGCAATGACGGGCGAGCGGGAGATAGGAACGGCCGCATGCATTAATAGTTTTCCTAATTCATCTTGTGGGGGCATGCATACTGTATGGGTTTGTCTCAGCTTGGGAGGACCGTTGTTGCTGTCTCCATTAGGCAGATAGATAGCAACAAGGACTCTGGAATACTGAAACGTTCGGCTAATATACCCCGCCGCTTCCAGCATGCTGTGCGGGCAGCTAAAGATGAACACTCTCGTATTACCGCGTATATTAATGTGCTTACCAGCTGCTAGTTTGCCGACGTTCCCGTCTTCCACTGTACGCGTTCTTTGTCTTATCTTGACATTCGCTTGCCATTTGCCTGTCTTCGTATCCGCTGCTGTCGCCGTACGCCACTCGTCGATGTCGCGACGCGTGACTCTGCGTCGCTGCGAACGCGGCATCTCTTGTTTTATGCTTGTTTGTTTGTCTGTTTGACTGTTTGTTCATTCCTCGGATAGAGAGTGGATGTCCAGAGTGGTTGGGTCTGCGCCTATTGGGACCGTTGTTGCTGCCTCCGATGCTAAAGGGAGACGGCAACCAGGCCCCTCTAGGTCTGTGCCTTAGCCACGGGGCTTTTACCTGTTTGTCGTTCAGTTTTATGTCGTTCGTCCGTTTGTTTCTTTGCTCCTCTGTTTGTTCTTGTTTGTTCTATTCGCTTTTATTGTTTGTTTGGTCGTTTGTTTTGCTTATGTATTTGTTTCTTGCGAACCCGCTTGCCCGTGCATCCGATTGCATTGACTGTGACCTTTATTGACGCCCGTACTCCGTCGCATGTGTCCCGCAGTTTACAGCCGTCTCGTGTCCACTGTTCGTGCGTGTCCATCGTGGTTATTTTAGGTCCTTATCACTACGTTCTTTTCTCTGCATTTTTGGCGGGTGAAGGACACATGAAGAAAACTATTGCCCTGACATGTGTGTTATAGCCTGGACCCGACTGTTAGGCTCGCCAGTTGCTTGGACCTGACTGTCAGGTCCTCCAGTTCTCTTTTTTTCTCCCGTTCGCGTCCTTTTTCGTTTCCACTCTCGTTGACGGGGGGAGGGCGACGCGTTCGTCGGAAGCCTGCAACGGCATGAAGTCACCGACATCAACCAAGTGGCTCAAATATCACCAACCCGGTATCCTTCACGCGAAGGCACCGGAACGATACCCATCTGGGTCAGCCTTGCCCCTGTTTCCGGTAGGTGTCGCTCTATGAAAATACTTTAATGGCGATCTCAGACCGCAGGATCAAGTGTACGATGGCAGACACCGCTACTGGCGAATACGCTATAGCAACCAGAACTGGGAGGAGCTGACCCGCCGCGAGATGGAGCAGGTGAAGAGCGGAAAGCGATTACCGAGCATCAAGCGCAGTGGACCGCTTCCTCGCTTCCCGTGCGCCGTTTCCTTTCTGTCTCGCTTGCCGGTACACCGTTCCCTCGCTTTTCCGCGCGCCGTTCCCTCTATACTCGGCGCATGCTATTGCCTCGCTTTCCCGTCTACCGCTCCCTTGCACCGATGTCTTGTCCGTGCGCCATTCCCTTGCTTCGACGCCGTGCGTTGTCTCGCTCCGGTGTCTTGCCCGTCCACCGCTCGCTGCGCCGCTCCCTCGCTCCGGCACCGTGCGTTCCCTCGCTCCGGTATCTCGTCCGTCTATCGCTCGCTTGCGCCCGTGCGCTGCTTTCTTGCCCCGATGCCTTGATCGTACGAGGTACTGCCCAACGACTAGAATTGGAAGGAGTTGACCAGCCTCTATACGGAGCAGTCGAAGACCTAAAGCGATACTGTGCGTTCGCCGAGGAGGCGAAGGTCTTCGACTCCTGCCCTTCGTTGTTTTGTGTTTTTGTATGAAACGGTGGGGGTCCTACCCGCAACAGCTATTACGGGGGTCCATAGTTAACAGGACCAAATATTGATAGTAAAACTACCTAAATATATAGGTTTTATGTATACCATAGGTCCTGTTAACTATAGACCCCCGTAATAGTCGTTTTGGCGTGAAACTGTTAGGTATAGACTTGTGGGGTGTTGGATGTACGTTGTGACTGCGTGAATGTTTGTGTGTTTGGGTTGGGAAGAGGCGTGCTCTTCCGTGCCTGGTGAGGTTACAATTTCGTAGTTAAGTGATGTGAGGAGCAGTTCCAGACCGGAAGCGATAATGAGCGTCCGCCGAGGACGCGAGTATCTCTGGTTCTGTTGTTCGAGGTTACGTGTTTCTGTGAGAGATTGAGAGGTACCTGCTTGTTACAGCATGTCGGTCTGGCGTGGATTAGTTGGGTATTTTTGTATGGGGGTTTACTCTTCCGTGCCTGGTAGTGGGCAAACTTGTTTTGACGATTCGACTTCCTCGTATGTTTTCATCCGATTTGGGGGACTCAAATCCCACGGGTATTGACTTTTGACCCGTTCAGAGAACGCAGAGATGGCGGTTTAAGCTTAGGCGTTAGTGTGCTGCGCTTATTCATTGTTGAAGAAGTGTGGTAGGATGACTATAAACCATTGATTATTGGTCAGGCAGTCAAACTCGCAGTGAAAAGGCGGGGGTAAGGGTTTTTTTCGGGGATTTCCCGCTGATGGCCCCTGCGTTTTCGGTTTGTTTTTGCCTATCCCCGAGATCACTTTTTCTGTATAGAGCCTTGCGGTTCCTTACCCTTGGTTATAGTCAAATATTGCTATAGCATATTGCTCAGTTATTCGCATTATGCTAGGGGGGATGTTATGGTTATAGACCATTTTAGGAGTTACGACGACTTGACTTTTTGTATCAGCAGGGGCCGCGTCATTTACGGCCCCTCCCCAATTTGTGGATTGCCACTCTCCCTCTATCCTCTTCGGCGGTCCTACGTGTTGCCTCGGCCATCGCTCTCGACCGGAGGCTCAAAGCAATCAGTTTACCATCTACATACCTGGGAGACCTTCTCCCTAGCGTCAGAAGCACGCTATACCCCTCTGGGACACGTGCGAGCCCACGTCTCGACTCGGTTGGATCGTGGCCAGACTTGAGGTTGGTCTTGTTATTCATGATTATTTGAATATTGTAGGCATGTGTTGTAATCCTGTTCTATCCTGTATCTGAAGCGGACCGTCAACGGCTGATCCTTCGAATAGGCTCATGCCCGTACTGCTCGCCTCATCCTGACCCAAGACCTCATGACCTATACGCTCCCGATCCATAACACATGTGTACTTGTACATTAGTACACACGTACCCATATTTTAAGAGAAAGTTCCGAAATCGCATTGCGAATAAAAGGTACCAAGGTACTCGTACCTGGTTTTATTGTATCGATCGGGTTTTTTCTACGAGTACGAATAGCATACTGAATATCGTACCGTCAGCGGCCGTGGATACCAACACACTCAAAATTATACTTGTACGTAATAATACTGTCAGTAACAACCTAGGAAACCGCCCACGCAACCAGAAGGCAGAAGGAGAGAGCTGCAGGTGTCTAAACTATCCCGTTTAAAGAACACGTCGCTATGTTACTGGTGGTACTGATGTACGATCCACGGTGTAAAAATACCAACGGACTCGCGTAAATAAAACTGTACCTGGTACGATATTGTTTACCTCCTGTAATGAAGCACGAACGAAACCGAGACTGCTCACGGAATACATAAAAAAGAGCAGCAATAATTGTCCTATATTATGCGTCCAAGAGTACGCAGTATGTTACCTGGTACTGATGTACCACGGTAGTAGTCGTCCTGTACCATGCCGTTCAAAGAACACGTTGCAACCTGGTACTACTGATGTACCACACACGGTGTAAGACTACCAACAACAGAAGATGTTATTTTGCACAAACCACTATAATAATAATAGAACTGCTACCGGCGCGAAGTACCGTATGTGCTTGTTGGTGCTTGGATGGTGCAGTGCGGAGTGTGATGGTGTGTGGTGTGGTGTGTTTGGCGGGAACTTTGGTTGTGTACTAGGTGGGAAGAGAGAGATCAGAGATATATCATGTTTTATTTTTCAAAATATTGATGCCATACTCGAAAATCAGGGGGACCGGGTTCGATGTCCCCGGTGACAGGGAAAAAAAAAAAAAAAACGCATGGAGGCCCGAAAAAAGAAGGTTCGAAATAAGCAAGTTGGAGCAGTCGATTCAACTGCCGTCCTTGCTGTGTTTCCGTCTATTTCCACAGCTCGCTGTGGTCGTGTCGACCCCCTAAGACGCCTCGACCGGCGCCTGGTGCGCTGTAAGACGAATCTAAGACGTGCCAAGACGAATCTAAACATGACAAGACGAATGTAAGACGTGCCAAGACACGATATAGCGAGTAAGACGTGCCTCTCCCTGAGAAACGGATTAAGACGAATTTTAAGACACGTCTTAGACCATTGGGCCTACTTTTTTCGCCTTCCCCAGGCCCCACTACTAGAAAATTGCCGATCCGCCCAGAGGATGCTAACCAAAGCTTGCCTTCTGCCTATCGAATAGACCCGACGCGTGACCCTGATCAGGACAGTGGTCTCGCGCCGTATTATCCTCCTCATAGCGCTGGTCACGACAGTCACAGCGCTATGAACCTCCCTCCCTGGCGCCACCCGCTGTAACACTGGCTCTGAACAAAAGCACAATTTTTCAATAACCAAAAAATCAAATTACCAATTTCCAAAGTACTGCCCAAACCTTCCAAGCCAGAAAACATTTACTATAGACCGCACGCGCCCCCAGGCCCTCATAACCTTTCTTCAGCCTTATCCAAACCCTCTCCCTCTATTTCATGAAAAAATAATTCAAATCATGGAAATAATAACGAACAGTAGTCACGCTCCATCAAAAGTAACAATTAAGCAAAGACTTAAGTGCTAAATATCGCAAGGAACCCCGTTCCCCCGGATAACAGTCTCCCCTTATCCTCCATGTCGAAAAAACAAACAATGAAAATATTCATTCAGATTCACAGGCAACCACATTTCAATAAGAGTCACCCCGATACCCCGAGTACTACTGCTGTTGCCTCCGCCGCGGCTGCCTCTCCGTCCGGTCTCATGGCGCCACCGCAGCTCGGGTCATCCAGCTTACCGTCCTAGGTGAAATCAAACGTCGCCTCCGCAGCATTGACCCGGCACACACAAGGGATGTGACGCGCATTCAAGTGATTAGATCTGCTTTGGTTGGTGTTGTGCTCTTTTCACGCATTCACAGATTGCAAACTCCTCTTTACCACTGTAGTTCAACTTCTCAAACGCTACTGCACATAAGCAGTTTCTCGTCAACGAGAATACCTGGTCCCACATTAAACCCATGTATTCCACGACCACAATCTACTGCAGTACGTACTTGATGAACATATACAGTGCAGTGCCAAGCAAACTATTTTCGTCTCAGCTTATACCCATAACTCTACCATCACCAGTAGTACCGGGGCAACAGGCGCTAGACGAGGGGGTGTTCCTTTACTCCGCAGGTCTGTCAAAATTTTACTCAAACCTATGCAACGTTTACTTTGTCCAATGTCTCGCTCTCAGTACCATACTACTTCTGCTGCTGCTGTACTCGTACAGTATATTACTCCGTCTACAAATATGTTGCCGTTTGGCACTTAACAAGTGACGCGGGTCGTGCTACACAGCCACGCATACATCAACCATACAACTCAAAACCGAGATACCCGCATTCAGATATGTATATATGTGAATGTGTGAAACGCGGCAAACAGACGTGTTGCGGTGGTTGGGCACAAGGGTTCAACACATACACCTCTTTCTTCTGTACTTGCTCGGTTCTGCCAGCACCAGACCAACGCAATGCCAAACTTAGCAATAGGGTAGCCTTATCAATCCTCATACTGTATATGATACGAAATGACTTAAAAATGGAGCAAATGGGCGAAGGGTCTCGTGCAGTCGATGAGCTCACATCATTGGCACGTATCTCAACTAAATTCTAGAGCACCTTTACTCTTTTCATTTCATGATCGTACAGTACTCGCATCGATGCCCAGTCAGAGCCCTCGACCAGTCAACCATAAAACGGACAGACGTCATAATCCGGCAGTGCGTCTACAGGAAAACTTCAGTGAGGGAAGCTATACTTACACGTCTGTGCCTCTCCTTTCATTTTATAAAATTATGACATACGTCAGCTGTGAGTTCCACTTCCAACATTCCCTAATCTCAGTATCCAATGCTCGGAGATTATCCACCGTTCTTAAATTGATACACAATCAATCTAAAAACAGAAATCACCGCAGCAGTCAATCAACAAAGTCATACGTGCCTGGTGCGGACATAAGTCCTTGCTGGTGGTGCCTCGGTCCCTTCTCTTTCATCCTCTCTCTCTTGGGGCAGCGCATCCTGTCGCGCCCGTGCGCTGATCCCGAACAGATGATGCAAACTCCTCCCCGTGCGCCCACGTTGACTGTCTCCCCAGTCTCCTTCCTCGGGGGCAACGTCCCCCCCATCAACCACCTGCAAGCATGGTGCTTCAGTAGTCTAGACAGGCGATTCTGCCGGAACATTTTCAGGGTCGCTCCCGCGGTCTCCACTTTCCCTCCCGGCTCCTGCCGGCAAACTCCCTCTTTCATATATCATTATACGTTCTACATCTACGTCGCCAGCGCGCAGCGAAGCCACAGATTCAGGCAGATGCCTGGTTATCCCGGGGTATTGCAGCAACGACAGTTACGCGGCGGTCAAGACGACGGCGGCGGCAGCGGCGGTAGTCCAGACAGCGGTTGCGGCGGCGGTAACGGTGGTTGCTGCATGCGCTTCATCGTCGCAACAAAAGTGCAGCAATCCTCTAACTGCTGACGTCGCTAACGGTGCTGCTGGAGCTGCTGCTGCCCCTGCAGCTGCTACTCTCCACCGTCTTCGCCACTAGTGCCAAGCGAATCTACCAGGTGCGGCTCAAACTTTGCCATGCTGGGATCGCTGCTGCTTCTGCTGCTTCTGGTGGGGCATCTCCTGCCTCTCCTTCTTACGCACGTCCTCTCCTCCAGGATCTCGATCTCTTCTTTAAAATACACAAGCTGGCTCCCTGGCGAAGGACATCATCTAAGAGTAAACATGCTGGAAGCAGGTTCCCACCTCTCTGAGTTGGCCTGGGCAACGCTTGCCAATAGAAGATCACCGGCATTCACTTGTGTGTTGATTGATCTCCAAAGGTATAGACGCAGCTGGCACGCGAACGCGTGGCTGACTTCAGACATAACACGGAACACGTCTTATATTACATCCTCGCTGTCGAGTTGACTCGCTTCATATGCAGTATAGAGTTACACCTGACGAATGGCATTGATGGGCATACATTACCCTGATACCCCGATAACCTACTGCTAGAACCCCTTTCCAGCATGGAGCTCCTCAATCTACAATGGATCTTATAGGTCGTGTTTCTGGATACAATCAACAGGGTAGTACTTCGGAAATTGACTTTTTTTTCGGTTCTTGAAAATTTGTGTTTTCGTTGTTCAGAGTCCGCACTGACTGAGTGGTCCAGCAGGTAGTGCTGTATAATTCTCCAGGGTGGGTCGGGGGTTTAAACCTCGCCAAATTCGTACGTTGTTCTTTTCGAGCGTGCGCGCTGGAGACAATACGAATGATTATGATAGTGTGCCTCTAGACACCAGTAGCGTTTGGCGAGGGGAGGGCCCCGGAGATCACTGTTTCTAAGTCGACGCGATTCCACGAATATCTTTAGACTAATTCCGCGGAAAAAGCCGTTTTACCTGGCATTGGATTTTGAGAGTTTTATGTGTTCGCAAAAGAGAGGCTGTGGATTTGAGCTTTTTAATACTCATTTACTGATTTGAGTGTTTATTAAAAAAAAGATTTTTCAGTTAAAGATCGGATCTTTGACTTAATGTTTCATTTGAGTTGGTTCTAGTATTGAAATATATCAGCCCTGCGATGTCGTACATTTTCATGTACTGGGCTGGGAGGAATATTCATAAGCTCGTGCCCAGGAGCAGGGGAGATGCCAGCATGGTCGTGTAAATTGAGTAGGGGGGATGTTGATTGTACTCGGAAACACGACATTTGAAATGCATCGTAGATTGACGAGTTCCATGCTGGAAAGGGATTCTGGCAGTAGGGTATTGGGATATCAGGATAATGTATGCCCACCAATGCCACTCGTTAGTTAGGTGTGGCTGCATATGAGGCGAGTCAACTCGACAGCGAGGATGTAATATAAAAGGAGTTTCGTGTACTATCTGGGGTCAGCCACGCGTTCCTGTGCCGGCTGCGTCTATACCTTTAGAGATCAATCAACACAACACCTAGCATGTATCCACGCTACGCGCACAAGAGAAAACTATTGCAGTCGTCGAGTCAAACCTTAAGGACGCCCGCTCATATTTTTCATGGATGACTAAGCTTAAAGCCAGTGGTACGTTTTTTCTTCTTCTTTTTTTGCTCTTGTGTTGTGTGTCAGAGATGCCTAAATGTAAGTAACACTTCGAAGAATCCGCAAGCTTCTGACTCAGAGTTTGCGACAGACGACGAATGGGTTTCACCGTCGGAGCCACCGAAGGCAGTTTTCTGAACCGCCTGTCTCGGGTGCGGAAGGAGAGGAAAGGAAGCACGTCTCCGTCGCCGACTCCCAGAGCACTCGAGAAGAAATCGTCTCCGTGCTCAGAAATAGTAGCTTGAGCAGTTATTTTCATCGGATGACGGGGAAAGCATCAGAGTAAGCCCCGAACAAATGAGTGTTCAACAACCTCATGTATGTGCTGGTTGTGCGGTAGCACGCATTATTGCACTCCGCGGACATCGGCCAGCGCCATCGCTAGTTGCTGACTCCAATCTGATGGCCGTCCGGGGACCATAAACAGCCAGTAAGAGCAGGCTGCGTTCTTGACCCCACAGGCCATTGGTTGTCCCAGTTATTGATTTCAGCAGGCCGAACCTCCACTGTTGCGCATGTAGACGTCATCGAAACACAGTACAGGATGTTGGTGAATCTGAGGTTTTTGCACCCCCCCACTCTCAACCCTGGTTTGTCGCCGCTGCCGTCGGTGCAGTGATTCTACCCAACTCATCGTAGAAGTTTTTGTCGCACCGTGATCCTGTTACTCCATCACTGTAGAGCGATATCGCAGCCGTAGCGGTGACATCTACCAATTCGCGTGCAGTACCCCGGTCAACCAGATCACCTGATCAAAACGTCATCAGATATAGGGCTTTTGAGAGTCATCGTAGGACTCAGAGCAAACCGTGTTCGCCTTAACGACGAAACTTCTGGCGACATCGTAGCGCTCAAGCACATTGCTCTCTCACCACAATGTCACCTCCTGACCCTGATTCAGTAGCTGATGACCAGCCAGATGAACACACGCGCTGGCGTGGTATAATCCGGAGCGGACGCCTTAGGATCGTCCGTCACACCCGTGACCTTGCAGGGAATAACTCGTGTTCATTTTAATCTGCCAGCGAACTCGGCAGATAGCGTTTGTTTCCCCAGAATGGTGCTGAAACAGTATTAGCATTCGCGACGAGATTTCGTACGATTTTCCGGCAGTTTCAAGCTGTTGTCCACCGTGTGGAATACAAGCATCCTACTTGCAGCGCGATGACCGTTTATTTTTGGCGTTAAGCCTGAAACTGAACGTGCGCTGTCTCTGATGCCCAACGGCCAACCAGTGACGTCGCTGAAAGATGCTAACAGTGATCGCGGCCGACAAGCCAACGGCTTAAAAATTGGCCGCATCAACGCTCTGTACCAACATATGCCTCACCGTGCACAATACCCTCTTGCGTTCCAATCCTCCCTACACCATCGTACCGGACGTGGGCGAAGTGGATTAACCTCGGAGAAATGTGTCTCTGGCTCTGCCCGCAAACCGTCTGGAAACCGTTTCGTGCGCGTATGCACCCACCCCAAGTGTCTATCAAAGAAGCATCATACCATCCAATACTGCTGAACGTGCCCGGGACAAACGACAGACTGCCCAACAAGATTCGCCTTCTACCGAGAAGGCTAAGACCAAGAAGTGCACGAGGCGCAATCCTTTGCGACCGACCACGACGACTCCGAGTAGGGGCTACCAGGTGCTGTGTTCGAAGCCCTTGGGAGTTGCAAGTCTGCCTTTGTCGTTAAACATAGCAGGAAGGGACCCGGAAAGGTCTATAATGTTTCTTGCGTCGCTTGTTACTAAAACAGGTCCGTACGGGTACTTGTAGCAAGATGCTGGCAAGTAAGGTACCAGGGCCTAGCATTGTTTTGTAGGCACAGCAGCCCGTGGTTGGTGTGGATTCGTCTTAGTCGAACGTTTCGACTACCAGGAAGAGTTCAGCTTCAGCTCCGGATAGTGGGCCCAAAACGAGCACCGCTAGTGGCGCTGTGGTTCAACTGAGGACAGGATCGAGACGTCGTGCGATCCATTGGAGTGCAGCAGTAGGATCGCAATGTAGACCGATCCACCGTAGTGCAGCAGTAGCAAGCGGAGGTCATGTTGTATTAGTTCTACAAACCGTATATCGTGGCGCAGCTCATCGCGGCCTGTGAAGAGCAAACGTGTATCTCTCTATTTTAACTCAGAGGATACACATCCCTGGGAATACGAACAATCTCTCTGTCCAAGAGTTGACAGTTGAAACGGCAAACAACTTTGTAAAGCTGTTACTGAGCCTGTCCCTCCGTCGTTTATGTCGCTGAGCGTAGTAAATGATCTGTCGCTTGAGGTACTGGGATTTATACACACGCACAAACTAATGAGCACAGTCCTTGGCCGTCACATAGCGAAGAGCTTGGTACGGGACGTCTGTTATTCCGTGGCTGCTGCTAAATAGAGAGTTCGAAAGCTGGAAGGACAGAGGTAGCAGTGGCCAAGGGAAACACTCAAGTTGTGGGGTTCTGCTTGGTTCCGACTGGTCGGAACGCGATGCCATAATTTCTACCCAGCTCGCGCGACTATGAACGCCTAGAGCGCGCGCCACGGAGCCCAGCCGGGCCACACGCATGCGCTGCTTGATACACGCCGACCCTCAGCCTACTCCATGCGAGAAAGGGCCCACGGCCGGAATAGAAATGCATGTCCCTGTACAAAACAATACAGTTCATGTCTTCCGGTGATGCCTTTCACTCAGTAATGCAGGTATGCTCAACGATGGTACCGTAGTAAGCATGTGGTGGCAGAGAGCCCCAACAACAGCAACATACCACACCACACCCGGCTTTCTAGGCGATGGTACCCATCATGTACACCGGTACAGTACAAGCGTAGCCCAAGTGCAACACTACATTTCACGAACTCGTGTCGAGCTCAACCCTCCTTACTGCAACTTTCTTCACAGACATATGAGCAATCCGATTACTTGTAGCAGTCCGAGTACCTCTCGAGGCTAATAAAACCCCAGCGATCAGTACTGACAATGTACGACGTGGTCACACGCCATCTTGTCCAGCCAAATCATGGCTGTACTACGAAGATTACGATTTCCTTCCGGTATGCAAACATATCAATAGATAACCAACACATGCACAACTGCATGGTGCAAGGCTATCCGCTGTCCAGTCTTCCTCGTATACCATTGTCCACGCACGATGCGGCACTGCAATCGCCCGCCGTTTTACGCGCGGAGAACGTGCCTGCTGAGCAACGTATGAGGTGTGTTGGCGGAGACTTCCGTCATCACCAATTTCATCGTATCGCTGCACGGCCTGCACGCACCCTGCGGACAAGTTATAATGATCCCTGCTTGCGAAGGGAATACATTTCCGTGCCTTCACGACCTATTACACCGTTTTCGCTACGGTCTGGTGCGTGGGAGGACGCCTGAAGATATATAACACAGTTCGTGCCCACTGACCGACCTGCTACGGGGCTGTGAAAAATGTAAAAATGTACTCGTGATTCTACTCATACGTCCAGCCACGTATGCCGGAACTCTAGCACCAGCTAAACGCTGAGAAAACCACCACCATGCCGACCCCGCCGACCGTAACGACTCCGACACCCAGCTTGCTCGCTGGGCTAGCATCCTGCTCCTCCGGGTCACATGATCCACACACGATGGAAATGTCCACCTCGCTTGCCACCAGAAAATCCAAGTTACCGGTGAAATCACCTTCACATTATTGAGAATAAGACACCGACAGCAACGGGGGGTGCAGCGGGTGATTTTTCTAGGGCGAATCCAAAAGTGCTGGAGGTTAGGGATGACTTTTCTTCTGACGAGGGGGCTGAGGGCGGCTGGTATGTGGGGATCAAGCAACTATCGTGTGTGAAGCGCAGCGCCTCGTGCATTGAATATCACCGTTGCCAACATCGCAAAAACAAAATCAAACGGGCCACTGGGCACGAGTGTGGCCGTACATGTAGCGGTCACAGCCATCCGCAACGCAACCTCTTACCGGTACGTGAAAATGTTCGCTCGTTGATATAACATCTTTGACACGTTCGCAACATGGTTACTGGAGCTAATCAGCGTCGGCCTGCGCGAACGCCTTTGTGTTGGACTGTGATCAGCAGCTCAGTTGGAGGATCCACGAGATTGTAGTTATATGTTTCACGATCTGCACATAGTACTTAGTAGGCGACGTGTTGTCATTGTAGGCGAGCAAGAGTAGCCATCCCAGGTGTATTTATAGCCCCTCCCTCACCACCTACTCCTCCGGCCATCCGCCCTATACTACGAACTCTACTCTTCGCAGTTCAACTGGTTTATCATATTCGTATCAGCTGACGGGAACAACACCAAGGAGACGCGAGTCTACAGTATTTCAACAGAGTCGGCGAGCGATGTCTACCCTGGAAATGCTTCTTGGATCTTTAAGCAGTAACAGGGGCAAGGGCGCACGCTACGGTAGAGGTGCACGTAATCTGTTTGGTTATTCTCCCTAGAAGAGTTACCATTTCTGCCACTCGCGGGGGCTTGGCTTTTGCCTCTGGCGGTACTTACATACCCAAGATGCGTTGCCGGGGTTGACTTCGTCCACGGTCTCCAGAGAAATACAGTAGGGTTGTGACTCGTCGCTGTCTGTCAAAGGTATGAATACGATATACCAGTGGACCTGGAACGCAGGCATTTTGTAGAAATGTGGCGATGATTGCAGAAGTAGGCGGTCAGGAGTTAATAGACGCGAGCTGCATATATATATATATATCATACAACAACAAACCGAAGCTTATTGGTTGTTGAACGTATCCTAGATTGTGGAAGCCGAGAACTACCTGTACGGTTCAACGTGTACCACCCCTCGACGTTGCGATGTAGATGTGCCACTCCTTGATACCAAACAAAAAGGTTATTTATTCTCACAACTTAATACAACATGAATATTTCTGAACCTCTTGACTTACATCACCATCGTCGTCTTCGGCATTGGCGACGACAAACTCCGATATTGTTGTTGTACCCGAAACGGTGTACAGGAACTGCCCATCAGCCGTCGTGGACTCAAGGAAGCACCCGGACAACGCGGGGGCCGCGTTTGCCGTGATCGTGAATGACCCGTCTCCAGGACAAGTGTTAGCAACCATTGAAGTCGCCTGATTGGTCGGAGAAAAATGGAGTGGTCAAGCAAAAAAAACTAGATCGGGCGTTGGGGTGCATTCGTGTGTTGTGGCGTCTGACCCATGCCTGTGTTGAGAGAGCGTGAGCATAGACTGGTACGTTTGATGCGGTTTTATTTTCCATGCGTTGTGATTGTGAGTTGCAGGTGTCGGAAAACACAGTTGGAACCGAGGCCGACTTTAACATCGTAACTTCCTCAGACCATACGATACTGCACATACGTAAACCACCACCAGCTTTATTGTGGAATCGCCCAAGCCCCAAGGTTCGTGTTACTGTTTCGGCAATAAGCGTATAGCAGTATGCTCTCTCACTGGTGACGGGGCAAAGGGCGACGCAAGCGCGACGGTGGGCGGCACCATAGGCTGTGTTATAAGTTCCTCTCTCACCGGCGATGTGACAGGTGCTGATATAGGGCCGGAAGTAATCGGCCAAGCTACTCACGATCTATCTCCATGCAATACACAGCGTAACGTTTCCCTCTTTCGTGCGGCAAACGAGCAACGTATTTTGCTTGGTCGTGTGATTAGCCCGTAACTGCACACAGTATAGCAGCCGTTGTTGCAGCATTCGAAGACCGTGTTTGCGCTTTAAAAACCCTTGGTCTTTATCCTACGACGGTCTTATGTAAATTGTTCCAACATCGGCGCGCGGGTTCGTTTATGCATGCCTTGGAGTATTCCTTACTGTGCACATGGGACCAACGTGTTCTAAAATAGTAACGAGAAATAACTATTTTTTGTTAGCGGAAACGCATGGTTATTCTACTCGCTTTTCTGGATACCTATCGTTGGCCAGTCCAAGTTTTCGCCCCAGAGTCAGCATCCCTCCATGTTAAGGTCTTAGTCCATTGTAAGCCCTGGCCTTTAAGGCATGCCTGAAAGAATTCCTGGATAACCTTTTCTGAAACAGCGTGCTTTAACGCACTTTTCGTGCGTATATCGCCTATCTTCTGCGAGGCAAGGCCCGACATGTCTAAACGACCAAACAAAGCAAGGGTTATTTATTACGGGAGACGGGGCACGTGTGGGACGGGAAGGTCGGGTTTCGCTCGCCGCAGGCGTGATGTTTTCTGCCCCCCATTGTGATGGGAATGAGAATCTTATCGTGAAATGGTTGCCTGCCGTTGTGATGAGAACGTGAAAAGCCCACTCGCTTCTTGCGTGGGATGAAAATGGGACGGGGAAGCTGGAACATGTTCATGTAACTGTATGGGAGTCGAACGTGACGCGAACGGGATGGGGCGAAACTAGCGTGTCGTGTAGAGGAGGTAGGAAACAGCGGAAAAGTGTGGGAAGCCTATGGGTGGTCAACCCGAAACTACAACGGGGAATATATGGAACTGTTCAACGGAACAAGGGAATTACGCGCCCGCAAATCAGAAACCAAGGCGTAAATATTACATACATACTCTCTTGAAGTTTGTCGAGAGAGATCATATGCACTGTTGTTGATATTTACGACTCAACCATTTAACCGTAGAAATCCCTGACGTCTGCCTGTTTCTCCCAGCGCCACCACCGTTCTCAACTACGGAAACGCCGTTGATCGTGAGTGATCTGCTTGGCTGTGCGAGAGGCACAACAGCAGAGTCACTAGTGGAGTCCGCCATCGCCCTTTTGCTTGTGTTGATGTGTAGGTAGTGGGCGCGTTCTCTCTTCAAAAGCTCACGGGAGAACTCTTGAATTCGTCTGGTTCTTCCCGTCATCGCATCCAACATTCAGAATAATGCCAGTCATGGTATGCTACATATGTGTGTGGACGTGACCCTGGGAGGTTAGTGGCAATTTGGTGGGGGAATGGGAGTGGAAGAAGCCGCGTCCTCAAGGGGAAAGGGGGGGTGGGAGAAACTGTGCCTACAATGGGAATAGGGATGGGAGAAGCCATGCCCAACACGAAAATGGCAAGAACGTGAGATGGGGGGATGCTAGATCGGCCATTTCGGGAGCAAGTAGTTGTTAAATTCATCGTTGGATGTGCAGAATCGGAATAGGGAGATCTCCGAATTCACGGTGGGATTACCGGCCAATTCCCATTCCCGTACTATCCACGATGAAAATTCCCGTCCCATTGTCTCAGGTGATAACCCTTGAAGACGAGGCACTCAAAATTAGCACCGTTAGGTGGGAAGTCCCAAAATTAGGGGAAAAGGCATTATTGTTACTGCGCACAGATCACAGACAGCGAACCCACAGCCCTAGTGCAAGCTCGGCCTCGGAGATTGACAACAGGTCGGGAAGCAGCTGCAGCGAATCCGACGACGATGAAAGCGAAAACGACAAAAGATATACGCCGGTTCAGAACGCTCCGTAGGTTGTGGTAGAGGAGTCAGCGGTCAACACCAATCGTGGTGTGTCGTGGAGTGATTTAGCAACGTTGGGGGTAGGACAGCGCTCTAGCTTGGCGCTTTGTGATACACAGACCCATATCGCCGGCACAACGTCGACTAGGCAACCGGCGTTCAATGTTATGGGTGTTGGTTGCTTGTGGTTTTTATGTCCGATGATTCGACCGATCATATCGTCCACGGGTGATGGGGCAGAAACCAACGTTGTGGGTTAACAATTATCTCGCCCACGCATCCATGCGTGCACATTTTGGATTTTTAGTAGTCGATTTGCTTCTATAAACATTTCGAATCGAAGCTTGTTTTGATATATCTTAGATCCGGTATACATTATACCAGGCACGTACATGTATATGTTTTCAGAGAGCGCCTGCAGTTCCTCGTATACGGTACGCGATTAACATTAAACATGTGCCGAATAAACTGTACCAGGGATGTTTTTTCACGTAGTACACGATGATGATAAATGGGATATTCGTACGATGGAGGTTGTACAGACTGAGGTAGATCCTGCCAAACTGCAAGGACATACACGCACGTGGTAGTCGGGACTCGATGGAAATTGCGAAGCTCCCTACACTAATACTGTGGTAAACAATATTGGTGCGGTCCTCGGTAGCTTGATACGTGGGCCGCGCGCCTGTCAATACCAATTTTGTGGGTTCGACTTTCACTGAGCGCCTATTGGTAGGGACATATTCTTGCATAACATATGATTAGCGCAAGCACAACAGCGTGAGTTAGCAACGTTTGATGAAAATCCACGAAGAGTGGGAAAGCTGGACCCTATACGAGGTAAAATATACAGGCATGAACCCGGGGGGGAGGAGGCACGACACCAGCGACCCCGGCTTATCCGGAACAACGCTGAGGGCCTTACCTCTGACAAGTTAAACTGGAAAGTGAAAATCATGATGCAAAAACACAAATGAAAAAAGTAGATGATGCCCATATCACACTAAGTCTTCCATCTCCATCCTCCATCTGCTGGTATTGTACGTCTACATGTCACTTAGTTGCTCCCAAACTAAAATCAAGCAAATAAGTAGTGCGTAGTGTCCCCAAAGACGCAGGTGTGACGTTCCAGAGGGAAAAAACACACTAATTCCAAGTAGGTCGTCAAGTGGGTCGTCTCCAACACCGTGGTGCAGTTCTAAATATGTTCCACAGGCATGCGTTGAGCGAGGTAGGTAGGCATTTACGCCTGAAACCTTTGCCTACTTGAAATCAGTGTAGGATGTACCTTGACGGCTTCCTCAGGTTGAAGGCACGTCTAAGGAAATATTTCAACAATTCGCCTTCAATAAATACCCTGGTAGGCATGTTTCAGGTGCGTTTTACCCTTTCAGGCATTTGCCTTGCATCGTGCGTATCTCAGTTTTGTTCGCCTTCGGATTGCCTATCTCCTCCGCGTGCCTGAATACTTTTTTGGCTTGCCGTACCCCCTGTAGAACCTCAGTCCCGTTTTTGGGGACGAGCGACTCAAATTCCAAGCAGTTTGTCCCCCAAAATGGACTGCGGTTTGAAGGCCATGGCCTAGTCCGTTGGGCTACTGTTAAAACGTTAACCAATCACCTACCCAATCCAAGCCTTACAACACTCGCCCCACCTCGGAACAGGGGAGTCCTTGGTCTTCGTATGGGGCCGTACGTGCCTAGTCCGCAGTTCTTCACCAGCTCTGAGGACCCAGGCAGGGTGTTGTATCAGATTTGGGATGGAGTAGCATATCTATGCTTCCCTCTTCACAGATTCGCGACTTGAGGAAATTCATTTTTCTTGACAAAGCGCTATCATAGTGGACGTGAGATACGAAACCACGACCAACGACCCATGTATTGCTCTCTTGGAGTCCGTGGGTTACTGGTTAAAGGTTAATCAATCGTTGACGCAATCCAAGATATGTAACACATAGGAGGTCTGTAGCAAAAATTAATGCGTGCTCTCATTGTCTTTCCTATTTCATGAGAGTGACCAAGATAGCAAATATGTGACTGACGTCCAGTAGATGTTGCAAGCGGCATAAATATTTGGTGGCGGAATAAATTGAAAAAGTTGGGTCTTTCAGCTTGAATCAACTAGTGCATGAATAGTCATGTACTTGGGAACTTGTTTAGTACAGTTCTGGCAGTACTACTGAAGCTTTGCACCTGTTTATTCTACAGCTGGCGATAAGGGATGCGTCAGCATTTCGCACTTTTGCATGATTTATCGTAGCTACCAGATGTACGCTTCGTAAATGTGCACTCGGGCGCGGAAATACAGAAACAACAACAACAGCTGCTACCGAAGTTTATGGGACCCTGAATGAGAAGCGACCGTTTAAAACCGAAACTTCGGCCTTCAACATTTCAGTACCACCTTTCATCAAACCCTCAACACGGTTATAAATTCAACGTGTTTTGCCGACTACTACGGCCCCGTAGAGTTCGATTCATCATTCACCTTGCTCAACTTACTGCCGCTGTGCTGTGAACAAACATGAATATATAATCATTACCACCTGGTGTGTTAAATCCAAATAATCTGTTTTCGAAACCGCACTGAGTGCAGCTCTAGCAGGTTGACAACCCACCGCGTCCAAACTGCGAGCGGGCCGTAGGATGTCCCACTTCGGTTCATACGAACATATAAGTACTCAATACCTGGTACGTACGTAGTCTTTCATGGTTCTCCTGCACCATGAAGTACTACAGCATTATCCCACATCACTGAGGATTCCCAACGTTTAAGATCAGGCTCGATTCCTTATGCAATAGGGTGTGTCCTTCTCGAATTTCAGCCAATAAATTGAATACAGATAGATCACGATTATATCTCCGTCCAGAACGTGAGCCTGGTGCTGATAGGGTAACTCACCACTCCTTGACTCATTCGATAAAGACCAAGACAATGGTTGGTGCATCTTTTTTTTAAATCATCCCGGTTCAAAAGCAATGGCAGCGCCCAGAAGTACGGACAAAATCCATGCGCGCCCGTGGCGTACGCCTCCTAGCATTGAAAGTGGGTCATCAATGTGTGCCGTCGTCACTGCACATACGGACAAACGAAGAATGTATATTCCCAATGACATCGCTACCCTCTGCCCAAGCTTTCCTCTAACATTCTGCGCATATCACGGCCGCCCGAGGCACGCAGGACCGCAGTTTGTACGGACGGAGGGGAAACTCTCGCTAGGTTCGCACTCTCTCGTTTCCCTGTGCTTCCTCTTTGCATAAAAACAGATAGTGGCGTTAGGAGCGTGACAGATGCCTGAATCGGCCGACAGTAGGCAATAGTTGTTTTAGTATTACTGCGTTTCACCAACAACAGACTCGTTGATGACCAGGCCGTTTCGCCGATGCCACAGGTTGGCGTTTGCCGCAGCCTGCACTGCCAGCTCCGGCCCGTTGCCACCGCCGGCGAGGTCCAGCGAGAAAGAATAAAGATCGTGCCCCAGCTCTTGGAGCGGAAATATGTGGTTGTGGGTTTCCAGCCTTGGGTTGGTCATGTCAAAGATAGACACCACACCGTTACGCGCAGCTTGCTTGACAGAGAACAGGTTACGTCCTAGGCCAGGCACAATCAGACACGAAAGTTCAATTAACCGTCGCACTCCTTTGTCGTCGATGACGTGGCCCCGGAGCACTCCCTGCGCAGTGCCATTCAATTCCCCCCCCCCGGGGGTTGAGATTTTTCGTGGCACGTCCAACACCTTGTACTCTTCCAGTCTGTCCCGAAATCCGGGGATGATGGCGTCGTCGAAATAATGTCCTGACGCGCCACTGTCCACCAGCACATTTACGGGGTTGTTGCTGCACCCTGTCCGCGGCCTCGCGGTGGGACCGATCGTGAGTGCCGACCCATCTTCCGTACTGGTGACGCCCCCAAAGACGTCGGGCTGTCCATAGGTGTTCTTGACCATTCGGGCATAAAGGAAGTTGCCAAACGAGAGCCACAGATAGTGGAGAATAGCCACCATCACTAGAGCACGGGTCACGGCCGTCAAACCCCCGACGATGTGCTCTCGGAATCCCAGTTGATGGGCCGGTTCTTCCTCGACCATGAAGAGCGACTCACCAGCCTCTTCTCCGCTGACGCCGCCGAAAGATCCGAACAGCCCACTGGTGTCGACTGGTTCATCCGTGGGGCCGAAGGGCCAAAATGCTTCCTCCTCCGTCGGCGCTTCCACTGCGGTGAACGAGATCGGGTGGTCGATGTAGTTAGCGGAATAGTTGGCGTTACCGGCGTTTGCATTGCCGACACCATGCTGGGTGCGGCAGTCCGCATCGCTATGCGTAGTGCTCTTATGGAAGGAGCACCACTGATTTCTATCTCCCCCTTTTCTCGCGTCTCCTGATCCTGCTTTTCCGTGGCGAGGAAAGTGCTGTTTTCGCTGATGTTGCTGACCCCCCGGATTGGGCCCACGCCGGTGGTCCTTCTTCAAGATGGCGCAGTCCTGCGTTACGTGTCCGAATCTTTTGCAGTAGTTGCACTGCACGTCACTGCTGGTGTGTGCCCCACCACCTGCATGGCAATGCCGCGGCCTGCGATCGGCTTAGAGTTGACAGAGCGCGAAAGGTTGTCGACGTACATAGTGTGTACCATGTGCCGAATGTCGTCCAGTCCAAAGTTTCGCCTCTCGTAGCTGGCGGTTCGTACCCTCTCGTACTCGGGCGGAAGGGCTTGGAGAATAATGTCCTCGTACCTCTCGTCATGTACTGTCTGTCCCATTTCCTCGAGGAGGTCACGGCATTCGTCCAGAACGAAAAAGAAGTCGTCCGGATCCTGGCCGGGCTCCATCTTCGTGTTGACGAGTTTCTCGTGGCACGCCCTTCTGGCCTCCTTAGTGTGGCCGTTGTACTTCTCAGTCAGAGCCTTCCACGCCAGCTGTCCATGCCCCGCTCCATCTTCTGGCCGCTTCCCCTCGAACTTCTTGACGGTGTTGTTGGCGGAGCCAGATGTGGTGAGAAGTAGAACACCCCAGAGATCTTGGTTCGCCTGTAGCCATTTGTGCTCAGCGACAGCATTAAGCGTCGCGGTGTCGGTGCTGCCCAGAGTAGGTGATGGCTGGGCCTTGCCTTGAAACACTTCGAATACGGCTTTGCTGTAGAGAGACAGGCAGACGCGCAGCTTGCTCTTGTATTCTTGAAACGACTCCTTGTTCCCGCCGGCAAAGACGGGGCAGTTCTTGATGACCGCCTGGGTGTTGTTGGACGCCACGCCCTCCATGGCGATCCCTCGACGCTAAAGCGGATCTGTTCCTTCGAAGCACACGATATAGTAGATAAAAGATGAATCCGAGTCTTGGTCGCTGTACTGTAAAAACAAACAAAGAAACAAACAGACCTGAACAGACAAACAAACAAACAAACAAACAAACAAACAAACGAACAGGCAAACCAACAGACAAACTCGCCCGAGTCTGTGTTGGGCCGCTGAATGGCGGAACCGAGCTGTGTCGTCGGATCGCTGAAAAAATCAAAATAAAGCTGAGGAGCTTTGTGTATAATCCAAATAAAGCTGAGAAGCTTTGTGTAGAAATCCCCAGCTGCTGCTCCTGCTCCGGGTCCACGAAGGTTCCCGATGCGCGCGCCGCGCTGAAAAACCGATGGCTCAAAAACCTGTTAAGAATATTCGATGATACTCCTGCACAGTAGGCTGCAAAGGTTGGCGCTGTCAGTCGTTAAACTGACCGAGCAGACACACTGTGTGTCCAGGATGTGAAGAATGGATGACTCTTGAAAAAAAGGCCGTTTGAGGGCAATAAAGGCTTAGGACGATGAACCGTGGTAAGTTCAGATGCGGTTTGACGAGTGAACGTGGGGGGTGTGCGAACACTCCAGTTCCTCAGTCTTGATGGCCTCTTACAGCAACGTCTATCGGCGGCTTGTCGCTGCAACTCGTCGACTACAAGAACTGCTGAAAGGCCATCTAAATATCCCGTTACTCATAATGCGGTGTAATTAGTTGAACCGCAACTTACGAAGCATTGACTCAATAGGTTATGTACATACGGCCTATTTCTTAACATTCTGTTGATTTGTTTTTGATATCAATCGTTGACGACGAGGGCGGGGTATGTGAGTCGAAAGGAAGTGGTCTTTCGTTCCGGGAGAGCCGGGAATGGAATAAGTCTTGATAGCAACAAGTTGTGTGGCATCGTCGTGCGCCCTCCACGACAGCGGCGACAGCAGGAACGAGTGATCCTAGAGGGAGAGAGCATGTCTATATCGTCAGCAGGAGCTTTCATTTGATTCTGGCTACGCTATTCGCGGGGCTGGGGAACGCGTCTCACTATATATGGTTAGTAGTCGTGGAAAAAACCCTATTTCGTTTCGACGGATGCACCCGTCTTGTCGAAAGGTATAGCTTTTTTGTCTTTGGTCGTACTACCTTGAAGATAACGTTTGCGATTTTGGGATGTTATATGAATGATACCTTGTATAAGATTTACCCTTCGTCCAGGTGAACGTCGTGGATGTTAGGAGATGTATCGTGTGGATTCATCCGGGGCCACTTCCCCGCCCTCCTTTCCCAAACAGTTCAAACGTGTGCTCATATGTTCAAGCAAAGCAGTTCACTTTACTCAACGAACGTTCCGTCAAGAGAGACGGTTGGTCCCATTTCACTAGACCAGAAGGCGTCTTGTCAGGGATATTGATTAGTTGAATGCATGGTATTTGTTTCTCCAAATCAAACCATCTTATGAGGTCCACGCATTGCCTCCTAACGGATATACGGTCGATTCCGTGGAACAGGATCAAATCGTGACCGGTCTGCCTGAAATCCTTACCAGGTACTCTCTTTAGTTGATGAGGAGGGTAGTGATAAGTTGCGCTGTGAGAGCTATATTTGTATTGCGTGGCCAGGCTTGTTTATACTGTTGATTCCACATTTTTTGCTTGTTTATCTCTCATTGGGCCTGCTTCATGTGTGTTGACGATAAGAGGACGAACCATCATGAACCACCACTATGCTAGTTACTCGTCGGCATGACGTGAGTCGCTGGGGATGATCTACACAGGGTCCTGGTTGCGACGCAGACCTGCTGCATACCTTCTACGTGAAATTTAGATAGCCCTACTCATACAAAATCGACCCTATCTATTGCATATGTCGACAGATCTCCACTGTGCCGCTGTACCAGCAAATACTAAAACCCGACTTAATGCATCCACTCTACACTTCATGATAAGGTTTACTCCAAAGCAAACCACGGAGACCTGAAGACGCTTGTTGTACAAGCGCTTACAGGGAAACCTCAAAACCAGTAATGCATCACACCGCGTCTGGTCCGCGATGCGTGCCAGTACAGTAAGTACGTCTAACTTGTGATGCATGGGGGGGTTCCGTGCCAACAGCGAAAAACAAACTTCTCTGCTAGTAGGTTTGGCTGTGTGGATTTGTCCTCGAGTTCAAACTATTGATTATCAGTATTTCTTGCCTTCGTTGTACAGTGTTATTTGTCGTTCGCATTTTTTTCCCCTATAACGTGTCCGAGCACCCTCTCTGCACGCTCACGCTCATTGAGACTCGAAGCGTTTATTATCAGGCGGGCATGTAAGGAGGTTTATTTGGGAGTGGCGTAAGCCCATACATAGGACCAACGTGTAGGTATTTTCCAGGCATAGGAGGCGTCGTGCTCTTCGATTTAGTGCCTAGGTGTGGCGTATGTAGTGCGCACTTCCCGACGAAAGTATTTGGCCTGGATTTGTCCCCCAAGTCGTGGTTGGCGCTGATTTCGTTTGGCCTGCACTCTATAATGTGGCGAGGCTTGCTTCGTTCGTCAACCCAGCTGGGGAGGATGCTCTGATGGTATTCGAAAGACAGCATGGGTTTTCAGAAGAGGTCCTGGTGTATCGAATAGACGGAGTCAATGCTCCAAGAATCTCCAGACGATCACCTGCCTTTATGGCTCTCCGCGTGGCGAGAGTTTGCCACGAGAGCACTCTTTTTTCCATCTCTACGTAGCTCATTCCAGTGTATTTCGGGTTACCCTATGCAAGAAACGTGCTGACTGAGACATCTAGGAATTTGTGCCGGCGTACAACATCTCAAGCTGGTTGAGATGCGTGGGACTACAAGATCACATATGTTTGTGTTTTGTTGTGATTGTTGAAAACGCTTGAGCGTGCGACGAGGATCAGAGCCCCGTCATGTGTCCTTTGGGCACATTTGGGCAATGAAATATATGGCGTTGCGGTGTTCCGAGGCGTTTATCGGTGGCAGATGCCTCTTTTGATTTGTCTTCACATCCATCTCTCGCAACTGTACGTACGCATTATGCGAAAAACACAAGTTACACACTCATATGTGACCAGAGTCTAGCGAGGCCTGCAACATGAGGCGTCCTGTAAGGAAGCCGTTGTGGCTCAGAAAGTTCTTTTCCCAAATGCGAACCTCTATCATAGAACGCCTCCGACACCTAGCAGGCATCCCTCTTATTATCATGGGACAAAGGGCGCGTACGCACGCGACATCGTAACCCCACTCTGGTATGGAAAAGGCCTGCCTTCTCTTGTTTTCGACAAACCCTCAGCAAATGGCATACAGTGTTACCCTTAAGGAAGTACTAAAACGTCCCGCCTGCTACAATTGATGGAGCAACCAACGACACGTCATGGGATAATGTTGATTGATCTCTAAAGGTATAGACGCAGCTGGCACGGGAACGCGTGGTTGACTCCAGACAGTAACACGGAACTCCTCTTGTATTATATCCGAGCTGTCGAGTGACAGCTCATGCATCGTATGCAGATTATTATTCAACATGACGCGGGAATAAACCTCCCGTTTATCCCCCCCGAATATCCGACTAAATATCCCTCTCCTATAATCCTATGTCAATATATGGAACTCCCTAATATTAGATGTAACGTCTCCGTCGTGTTTATGAGCACAATCAATATCCCCCCTGCTCATTATACACGGCCATACTTTAATATCCCCCCAGCTCTGTACCCTACAATGTACGACTCCGCTGGGTGGAAACATCTCAATATTATGACCAACTCAAACGAAATTCAGAAAGTCAAAAATCCAATCTGTAACCCAAAAATCAAATACTTGAATCAATACTCAAACCCTCAAAATCAGTATTCAAATGCTCAAATTCCAAGCCTCTCTGTTGCAAACACATAAAACTCTCGAAATCCAATGCCAGGTAAAACGGCATTCTTCTCGGACTCAGTCAGGTAAAACGGCATTTTCCGCGGAATTGGTCAAAAGATATTCAGTGGAATCTCGTCGACTTAGTACAGTGATCTCCGGGGCCCTCCCCTCGCCAAACGCTACTGGTGTCTACAGGCACACTATCATAATCATTCGTATTGTCTCCAGCGCGCACGCTCGAAAAGATCAAGTTGCGAATTCGGCGAGACTTCAACTCCCGACCCACCCTGGGGAATTATATAGCACTACCTGCTAGACCACTCAGTCAGTACTGACTTTGAACAAAAGCACAATTTTTCAAGAACCAAAAAAAATCAAACTCTCAATTTCCGAAATATTACCCAAACCTTCCAAATCAGAAAACATTTCATTTGGACCGCACACGCCCCCAGACGCTTCATAGTCTCTCTTCAACCTTATCCAAAAAATCTCCCTCTATTTCATAAGGAATTAATGCAAATCATATAAAATATCACAGTAGTCCTACTCATCAAAAAAAATAAAGCCAAGAAAATAAATGCCAGAGATCGCAAGGAACCCCGTTCCCCCGGACAAGGGTCTCCCCTTGCCCCCTACTCCCGCCATAGATACACAGATCGCGACGGTAATGCGAGATAGCATACATTCCTTCACTTGAATTTTATTTGACGTGGGGACTACTCGAAAACACCAAAAACTCTCGAAATCCATCACCAGGAACGAAATGGTATCATCCTCGGAATTAGCCAGGGAAAAACGGCAGCATCTTCGGATTTATACGCAGTTCACACAAATCCTTCACTCAAAAATAACATAAAACCTTCCACCTCGGAAAAACCGTGTCAAATATTCATCAGAAAATCCCGGTGGTAACGAAACACCGTGTTGTTGAGCGGCTTTGTCAAGAAGTCTGCATGCTGTTTCTCCGACTCTACATGGGTAACAACAAACTCCCCCTTAAAAATAAGTTCGCGCAAAAAGTGGTGTCGTACGTCGATGTGCTTCGATTCGACGTGCACACTGGATTTTGTGCCAGGTGCCTTGCCCCCTCGTTATCCTCGAAAACCGTAATGCATCTCTCCCCAAACCCCGGAAAAATAAAACTCCATACATAGCGCATGAACATTGCCTCCTTGATGGTGTCTGCCAGTGCTACATATTCAGCCTCAGTGGTTGAGAGTGTGACGCATTTCTGCGTCCTAGAAAACCAGCACACACACGCCCCAGCACACATGATGGCCCCACCGGAAACTGACCTCCTGTCAGTGGCTTTGTTGGCATAGTCTGCATCTGCAAACGCTACCAGCTCAAGCCCGCTACCCTTCTGGAACGTAATGCCGAAATCACTCGTAGAAAATACATACTCTAAAATACCGACTGCTGTCTTCCAGTGTACTTCCCTCGGCCTATTCGTGTACCTCGCTATCGCCCTCACCGCGTTCGCAATATCTGGTCGTGTTTGATTCGCAAGCCACATCAAGCACCCCACCAACTCGCGGAAAGGCCAATCACCCACGGGTTCATTCTCGTCAAACTCCTCGAGCTTCACACCAGTCGAAAGCGGGTTATTCCTCCCAGAACTAACACCAAACCTCGCCGCGGTATTTTCAGCGAACGCCTGCTGCGAAATCGTCAAAGTACCAGCATCCCAATCCCTCGTAAAACAACAACCAGCATACCACCGCAACTCGCCCAGATTGTTGATCGGAACAAGGTTGTTCAGGTCGTCACAGAACTGATCGCATCTAGCCTTGAGTCCTACAGCAAAAATATCATCCACATGAACTACCGTTACAATGGAGACAGAGCCCGACTCGACCAACCTCATGACACACGCGTCAGCGGGGCTCTGCTCAAATCTAGACTCTTCATGTGAGTGAGAAGGTGGTTGTGCCACGACCTCGACGCTTGCTTCAAGCCGTAGAGACTGCGATTCAACCTGACCACCTTACCAGACATTTCGCCGCAGCCGGGAGGTAGTCGCATGAATACATCCTCATCCAAACTCGACTGCACGAACGCCTGCTCAGCATCAAAATGACACAAATCCAAACCCAACTCGCACGCAATAGCACCCAACAAACGGAAACAAGACGCTGCAGGCGTCGGAGCAAAAGTCTCAAAGAAATCAATACCCTCACGCTGCTTGAAACCTCGTGCCACCAGCCTTGCTTTCGCCCGCACCACGTCACCATGCTCGTTGGACTTCCAGGCGAACACCCACTTCGCCGAGATGACGTTGAGCCCCTCTGGTTGCTACGTCGCTCCAAATGTCCCCGCGTCCGCCAGCCCATGGTACTCCTTGTCCATCGCCTGTCTCCAGATGGCCAAATACTCGTCCGCACACGCTTCAGCATACGAGTTCGGCGTCGAAAGCTCGCTCGCCGGGCGTGTGGGAAGGGGAGGGTTCTCGCGCGGTGGGGCTTGGTGGAAAAGTACATGTCCTATACCTTCCCGCGCTGCCATCAACGACAGCAGCCCATGCCCCATAGCCTCGCGGTTCCGCGCAGTCTCCCCTCTTGTCCGCCCCCTCAGCACATCTCCACCTTCCGGATGTCGCCCAGCTTCCCCCCTGGCCCGATCACCCTGCACACCGCCATCACCCTCCTGGTGTCGTGCGGTCTCCCCCCTAGTCCGTCCTCTCCGCACAGCGCCACCGCTCTCCTGGTGTCGTGCAGTCTCCCCCCTTGTCCGCCTCCTCAGCACATCGCCATCCCCCGGGTCCGGGATATAATAACCCAGTGCCCGGGCAGCACGCTGCGAAAGCTGTGGCCGCGGTGACTGCTGCGGCGGCGACGGCGATGATAACGGCGGCGACGGCGGCGGCGGCGGCGGCGGCGGTGGCGACGGCGGCGGCGGTGACGGTGGCTGTAGCGGCGGCGGTGACGATGACGGCGGCAGCGACGGCGACGGTGACGGCGATGGCGGTGGCGACGGCGACGGCGGCGGCGGCGGCGGCGGTAGCGGCGTTGATGACGGCGGTTGCGGCGGCAGCAGTGGAGATGGGGACGGTGGCTCGGGCCATACGTCGGGGCCCCTCAGAGGCTCCGGCGCACCCGGCGGTGGTGGCGACGGTGACGGCGGCGGCGGGGAGCTCTCCTCCTCCGAAGGCAGTAACCCCACAAACGGTTTCCTCGGGTGTTCCCAAGTGACGTCACGGGAGAACGACCTTCGGCCAGACATCAGCAGGATCTTGCTGCAGTCAGCTGCGTGGTGGTTGCCGCCGTTGAGGTAGAAGCAAGCCTCCGCCTTCGGCTCGGTCTTCAGGGTCCTCCTGACGTGGTGGAAGCCCGGCTTCAGAAACGGGAGCAGCCGCGCAAACGGTGGTCTCCCGTAGAATTTTCGGTACGGCGAGTGCATTTCCGGCTTGTCCCTTACCCTCGCCGTCATGTTGATCACATCGCTCGCGTACACGCATGACTCAGCCCAGAGGGGCTGCGTCGCCGGCATCCTTGCATCGCCGAACAGGCGGGTGGCCTCCAGGCGGGACGCCATTGCAAGCTCCAGCGTCATGGCGATCCGTCGCTCGACCACCCCGTCATGCTTCGGAGAATCGACGGGCGTGTACTCGCGGCGGATGCCGTGGTGGTTGAGCAACTCCACGAACTCCGCCTTGGTGAACTCAGTGCCGTTGTCCGAGCGAAGGCACTCCACGATGGACGGCACACCCTTCGCGTTGATGTCGGCCAGGAAACCAGCGAAGACCTTCGGGACGTCGGACTTCCGCTTCAAGAAATACGGCCATCCCAGTCGCGAGTAGTCGTCGACGATCATCATCAAGTATGACGCACCGCCAGCAGACGTAGGCTGTTGTCCCGACAGATCCACGAACAGACGCTCCAGAGGCCTGGTAGAACGGCATTCGGTCGTCCACGGCACCGCCATCCTCCTCCCTTTCGCCTCAGAACACCCAGCACACGGAACCAACTCCCCAAAAACCTTAATGTCCATCTGACGTGCCGTCTCACGGAGAGTGTCAGCATGGGAGTGGGCAAGGGCAACGTGAAGGTCGTTAATATCGATCCTCCTCATTTTTCCAGGAGCCAAAACAGCGGCAGCAATCGGGGTCTCTACAATCCGCGTGGCGTCTACGTATGAATCCGCGTCCCTACGTACGAAAGACAGCTGTCCATTCAACGTGTGAGCTCCCTGAGCATCAAGTGTCACCGGGCATTTCAACATTACTGCATGAAGCGAAAATAAATTGAAGCGAACACCGGGTACGTATGCTACGTCCATCAGCCTAACTTGAACGTCACCCTGAAAGCTGTGCATCACAATTGGAATCTGGCCGAAGTACTCTATCTTCAGTGACCTCATGTCACCGACCACCAAACGGCTCTTACCAGGGGGAGGGGGAGTACAGTTTACCATCCCAAAAGGGTTGCCAGTCACATGAAAAGTTGCTCCCGAATCCGCTACCCACTCTTCTCTCCCATTAACCCAAAACAAATCATCATTCGCCTTGCCTTGGTGCGCAAACTGCGCGGTGAGGAGATGCGGATCGAACGTTGGCGTAGGGTTGCCGTTGTTCGCTGGGCCAGGGGAGGGGGAAGTGCTGAAGGAGGGTTGCTGTGGCGGGGAAGCTCCGGCCGAGGTATACCCACCACTGCCGTAGGGCGTCTCCTGCAGCCAGCCACCTTGAGAAGCGGCACCCGGGAAAGCGATATTCATTTGCGCGGGAGCTGCCTGGCATTCCGCGGCGTGGTGGCCCGGTCTGCCGCACCGGAAGCAGGGCCCCTTGCGCCTCCATGTGTTGTTCGGTGGGGGACCCCAGCCTGCCGGAGTCGCTGCGGGCGGCGGGGGCATCGGCGGCAACGTCCCTGGTGGTGGGCCGGTAGGTACCCAACCCATGGGGGGGACTACTCCACCCGTACCGAAGGGGTCTGGGACTGAGTCATCCCAACGGTACCTGCAGGCCACGGCATCCCAACGCCATTTGGGGCCGGTTATCCCCCCCGACGAAGCTCCTCCCCGGTTGCCACGTTGCTGATGGGGACGGTGCTGCTGCTGCTGTTGAGGACGCTGCTGCTGCCGTTGCTGCTGCTGCTGAGGCTGCTGCTGCTGATATTGCTGCTGCTGCTGCTGATACTGTCGCTGGAGCTGCTGCTGCTGCTGCTGCTGGGGGGCTGCTGCTGTCGTTGGGGCTGCTGCTGTTGCTGCTGTTGCCCATCCTTGAGCCTCCCACCTCTCCTGTTCCTCCTTCCCCCTCCTGGACCCGCACCTCCGCCACCGGCAGGCTGCGCACCTCCGGCGTACAAGGCATGCTGATCTACCACTCCCTGCACGCCCAACGCCCTAGAAACCATCTCCTTCTCAACCTTGTCGTTAGCATACGCGTCACGGATGATCTCATCGATCTCGGAGCGGGGGATGGAAGGGCGGGAAAGAATGGACTTGCTTTGAATAGTATACAAAGATGAGAGGTTGGTGACAATGTGGCGGTTCACTTCCTCCGTACTCTTACCACATCCTAGCATTGCCAGCTCATCTGCAGCCTTGTCTACCCTTCCTAGGAATAGCAAGGGGTTTTCATCCTCGGCCATTCTAATTGTATCAAATTCCCTCCTCAATCTATGAGTTGCGGCTATCGTCTTCGGCATATAATAGTCTTCCAACTCCTTCCAAGCACCACTCGGAGACATTGCCTTTTGCATTCTAAACTCTGCCATATCGTATCCTGTCATGGCCTCCATCATCAATCCATATACCAATCTCGCGTCCCTAATCTCCTGGGGGGAATGTCTGGAGGCTAATTCCTCCGGCGAAACCCTCATGTCACCCACCATAACTGGGTTTGCTGTGCTACTGAGTACATGCAAGCACCCAAGCGATGATAGGTATGCCAAAAACTTACTACGCCACATGCTAAAGTGGGCCTCTACGTTATCGAACTTCGGGGGTCTCGACTGGGACAAACTTGGGCGGTACAAAGAAGGTAGTGACATGCCTGATCGGGCCTCCAGCCCAGGTGTCGGCACCGTCGACGCTGCTTGTTGTCTTCCAGCAGTTACTTCTCCTCTCGCCCCCCCACCGGCCCCCCCTTCCTTTCCTGCTCCCTGCGCGTCCCTCTCGGCGCGCAGTCTCTGCTCCTCCATCGTCCTTTCCAGGACCTCTATTTTCTTCTTCATCTCCTCTATGGTCTTTTCACTCTCCACGCTGGCTTCTTGACTGGGCATGTCCTCGAAACTAGGCATGCCGAAGCAGGTTCCCACCTCTCTAGGTTGGCCTTGGCTACGCTTGCCAATAGAAGATCGCCGGACTCTCACTAGTGTGTTGATTGATCTCTAAAGGTATAGACGCAGCTGGCACGGGAACGCGTGGTTGACTCCAGACAGTAACACGGAACTCCTCTTGTATTATATCCGAGCTGTCGAGTGACAGCTCATGCATCGTATGCAGATTATTATTCAACATGACGCGGGAATAAACCTCCCGTTTATCCCCCCCGAATATCCGACTAAATATCCCTCTCCTATAATCCTATGTCAATATATGGAACTCCCTAATATTAGATGTAACGTCTCCGTCGTGTTTCTGAGCACAATCAATAGATAAACGTCAATTACAACGACGACGCAATGTTTCGGCACTAAGTTCAGCGTTGCACCAAGCCGAAACGGGTGGTAAGGCCCCAATATACAACTTGTAATAATAACAACGACCATCACGTCACACTTGCACCTTTTACAAAATGTTGTTCGTATTTGGGGCCAGACGTTTCAAGCGTGAACCAGACACGATCAAGGGTTGACTTATTGTTCGCAATACCCACGTCAGCGCGTAACAAACAAAAACATGTTTCTGGCAGCGTATTTACACGTCAAAGACAGCGATGGGTCGAGACCTAACTTCTCATCAGTGGTCATTGATGTCGTATGCAAAACAGACTTGCTTCGCCTCCCGGGGATAACCTCACGCCGTGACGGAGGAGTATTGATGTTTCCACGCGACCGGGTTTCGATTCGCGTCCACTCGGCAGTTTTTTGGGACGCTTCGTCCGGGCGACGGAGCATCTGCCGGCCCACCCTGCCCTCAGCGATTATCTTGTGCCTTCGTGCGCTTGAAAAAATCAAGTGGTTTGTGCATCGAATTTCGTCCCGCTTTGTTAGTTCAAGCGGGCAACGTGACACCTGACTCATGTGCAACAACTTTCGTTCTCGTTGAAAACTGATTAAACCGACCACGGTACCATGAAATTATGGAGTAAACTGCCGAATACGCGTGCTTTCGCGGAAATGAATCATCTCAGAACCCATCGTGGACCCCCGCGCGTGGCTGGCGAGGCGGCATGGGCGCGTTCATAGCCACATCATTCATCGTCGTACGTCAGTTTAGATCGATGAAGGTATCACACAAGTCGCGCCCACTCGCCGACGTCCTTTCGTGATTGTACTCGTGAACAGCATGTATGGTTGATGCCCCATTTACGGGATGTCGATACTTCTCGGACCTTCAGCACCAACTAACGAACGCAAGAGCAACCGCCAGCATGCCGGCCCCACCAACGGCTACAGCTCCGACACTCAACGTGTTAGCTGAGCTTTCTTCGGGGCTAGAAGCCACGGGCACGGTAGTGGGGCATGCACCACAAACGATCGAAATGTCTTCGTCGTTTGCCGTCCGGAAAGAAGTGCGTTGTAGGGTGAATTCACCTTCGCGTTCATGAGCACCAAGAGAGCAACAGCAAAGGAGGGAACAGTGGGTAATTTGAGTAAACAGTATGGGAACTGGTCGAGCTATCAAGAAAATAGCTATTTCAATGCGAACGCTGATGAAAGTTTGACTTGAGGTTTGTAAACTTACAATCATTTGTGAAACTCAACGGTCGGCGAACTAATTCTCGCTGTTGCAAAAAGCGGTTCACTAACGACACGGGCCACAGAAAACAAATACTGCAATACCATGTTTTGCCAGCGCTTGTTGAGAACAATAACAATGATAGGTAGATACAGCTACTTCCGCACAACATGGCCATCGTCTGTTGATATGGCTAGCGTCTGAGGCACATAATCATCGGTGGTTAAACGTTTTCGGGTTTTGAACATGGTCGGCATCTGAAAGTACTTCTGGAAGATTCATGACGCCCAAAAAAGTCGACTATCAGCTGGGGTAGCCCTGAAAATACCGCCCAACAAAACATAGGCAGATGATAAGCCGATATATCTGACAAGAGGAGGTAACGGGAAGTTACGTGAGAACAAGCATCCAAACCAGGCCACAACCGTAAGCATGAACCATCATCAGACTCACAGAACAAGACTTAGACAAAAGCACCGTATCTGTTTGGGGAGCATTGATAGCCTTGGCCACGCAGCAACCAGATATTCGTCATGTACATTTCGAACCGCAGCGGGGGATGGTCTCGTAGACGCGTGGTACGATCTGGCCGCCGCATTTTCACCATTGCAGTACAGATTGACAGAGGTTTTCAACTGAGGAAGCTTCACATATCGCCGGAATCCCAATCACCTTTATACAAGAGCAATTGTGACATACTAGGTACATAGTTGACGGCATTGTTCGTCGTGTGCAGCCTCCAATTTTGTTTCGGTCAGGTGGCTTTAGTTGAGTGGAGGTGCTACTGTTAGAGGACGCAGGATCAGAACAATTATGAGCACACATCAACTGTTTTTATGTGTCGCTGCCCCTAGCAGTAAGTACTTACAGATCCATGAAGCGTTCCCGGGGTTGACATCGCTGGCAGCCTCCGCAGAAAGACAGTAGAGTAGTGTGTCTCTGCTGCCGTCTTCGTGTGTCGATATGTTCGCGATGATCCACTTGAACTAAAACAAAGGCACGGGTTGTCGTGAGCATGATTAGAAGGGTGCACAGTCAAAGGGCAGCACGCTTGAGATTTCCTGTTGATGGACAATACCTCAATAAATGTAATTAATTCACTTACTATGCCTTACGCGCAAAACAACGGTCACGAGTATCGTTCAACGTTCGGCCATATTTCCTGACTGCTCAGGGACTCACGACTCACATTGCCATCGCCCTTGTCGTAAGAGGAGACGACCAACCCTTGTTCGATTTCTTCACCGGACACGGTGTACAATATCGACCCTTCGTCTGTTGAAACCAAAGTGTCCGTGAAACACCCGGCCAGAGCTGGCGTTGCATTGGAAGCAATAGTGAACGAGCCGTCTCCGCCACACGTGTCGAGAACCGAAGGAAACCCACCGCCCGGAGACTGGTTCCGTGGCCGGCATCGCGGAATCATTATCAAAGACGTGTGAAATTCGACGTGCGCGTGCATTATTGAGTAGTCTCATGCCGTCGTTGGTTGTTGTGCTTCGTGAGCCGAGTCGGGTCCGATTCTTTGATGGACGGGATGTCCTACTGTATGGTGTGGCGCTTGTGGTCACAAGCGCTACGGGCACATCGCAAGGAGGGGGGTGCAGGTTTGGGCCGAATCTTTCGTGACTGGACGAGCTCGTCAAGTGAGCAACACTTGGATACCGGATAATATTATTCGCTTTTTACAGCAGTACATTTTGTTTGAGTCTGACCAGTAGAATGCTCAGCTGGGATGCATCAACAAACTTATTCGAAGTCATGTTTGCAATGTTGGGCTTCACGTGTGAGGAGCGCTCAGGGCATAAGCCACAACCCTTGCCGTGGTATTTCTCTACGCTTGGAACAGACAACACGACGCGAGCGCAACGAGAGCCCATCCACTTGCACGTAGAATCCGGTCGGCGTGCCTGTGGAATCGTACTCGACGTCATAAATCAGACATTCAGTTCTCAGGTAAAATGTCACAAAACTTCTCACAAGTGGTTGTTCAGCTGTCGATCCAGACTCGGCAGTAGGCTGAGGTGTGGGCACGACTGTGGCGCAAGAACCGCAGACAACAGAAATGTCGTCTTCGGTTGCCCTCAGAACGTTGGTGTTGTCACCGGCAAAGTCACCTTCATGTTGAGGGGGATAGGACACAAGTCGTAACAGTGGGGGGTGGCGGGTGAGATTGTTTAAGTGAAAGGGAATCAAGGTTCGATAGGGGACAGTCAGCTGTTTTCTAATGCGGGGGCTGACGTGTGTGCTATAAATAATAAAAGCTGGCGCTTCAAGAATCATGCAGAGAATGTTTCGTTTTGGGTTTGTATTTTCGTTGATTCTAGGAGTACCGCATCCTTGAATGTTTGTTTTCAACAGAGGTCAAACTTTACCTTGTGTGTATGTTCTAGCAGTAGAAAGTGTGCCTTACAAGACACAGCATACCTGCCGAACCAAAGCTTTGATCGTTCGGCAACTTTTACCAGACGAATGGGTTGTATTTACGGCAACAGAGTTGGTCCGACCGCCTCATCACTTCGAAGCATTCATCTACCCGAGCAACACCACAAAGGCGAGTCCTGTAAACACCACTCGGCCCTGCATTGGTCAACTTGAAAAACGACCAATCTCGGCCACCGCCGACGTTGACCTACCTGGAACGGCGGCGATAATGCCAACCAGCCATATTCCCACCGATTCCACCTATGCAACCAACGTGCGACTTTACACTGGGCAGCTAAAGCGATTCACAGTTAAAATTAAATTTCTCTTTCGATTTGTTACGTTTGGTTTCTGCTTTTCGTTTCGGTTTTCGTTTTGTTGTTGTCCCTTTCATAGAATGTGTATTTCATTTCTGTCGTACCCTGTGTGATTACATGACATTGCATTGTCTTTCTTCTAACTGCGTAACAATGAGGCATATTTTTGGCGTATTGTTGAGACGCCTCAACTTGTATCTCTTTCGGATTCAACAATCGGGACGGACACTGGTTGTGGTGGTTGTCGACGGGTAGAAACAATGGTTTGCGTGAGGAACACCCACATATAGACGAATGTTGTATAGAGCAGCGTCGGCTTAAATAGAAACTTTTGGTGTCCAGTGCCATTACTGTCTGGGAGGGCTCAACCATCGCGCGCGACAGCCAAGAAATATTACAAGCTGTTATGAGGTGCTTATCGGTGCTGCTCTAATAATAGAGCGATATGTCGCAACTGATGTCACGCCTACAGGGGTCAACCTGGCAACCGTGAGAACATGCTTCGCAACCTGGTCCCGACTCTAGGCATGGTGGTCCGCATAGGGACCTTTAACCGTTACCATGATAACGCTCTGGCGGCCTGTGTACGTTCAACGCATTGACGTCCCGTAAATATTTCAAAATATATCCAAAGGCCGCGGGGGTTCGCTCATCGCCCCTCTAGCGGTACTTACAGACCCAAGACGCGTTCGCAGGGTTGACGTCGCTTGCCGGCTCAGCAGAGGAACAGTACAGTCGTGACTCCTCGATGAGCTCGTTAACCGACACAAAGCCGATAAGCCACATGAACTGCCAAGAAAACGTTTTGCGGTATTGCAACGACGATTGCACAGTAGTGAGTACACTGATAGTGAACAGCCTACGTGCACACTAGCACACTATTGCGCACGTATTGTAAGTAGACCATACTCGTGAAGCTGCACAGTCCAGAGTACAATAACCCGCACACGTCACGTCGTTCACCACAGACAGGGTCTATTGCCATCACGACGAGGATGAAAACTACCCTCAACAGGCGAGTTCACGCTTACTATTCCAACATCATCGAGGGCCTACACGACTCACATCACCGTCGGCCCTTTCGATAGAGGAGACTGTAATCTCCGAAAGGATGGTTGTGCTCGACACGGTGTATACCAAAGACCCATCGGCCGTCGTGGAAGCAGTAAAACACCCGTCCAACTCCGGATTTGCATTTGCCGTGATTGTGAACGAGCCGTCTCCAGGACAGGTATTGAGAACGAGCTGCGGGTCATCACCAGTCGCCTTGTTGTTTAGCGGCATCACGAGAAACACATTAAAGGTTCAATAGGACGCTCGGGTAACTTGGTTGGGCATGTTGTGAATTTGACACCTACAATGCAGCACCAGTGCTACCTCGTGCTACCTTCTGCTTGAAGAAGGCCCCGATGTCATTCATCAAAGCGCGTGCTTCTACGCCTGGGCGCGAAGCGGACATTTAGGGCTTGCTTCCAGACCCGAGCAGGGGATGGGAGTAACACCGTCGGGTTGTGTTGCATGCTTGTGGTATTGCGTTCCGGGTCTCATGACGGTGCTGCGGTACCGTTCTCGTTCGGAGCAACTACAGAGGAAGAAAAAGGCTATGCGAGATTGGTATCGATACGCTTGTAAAGGAGTCTGTATGCAATTTTTCATGTGGACGGCTTACCCTGTTTTTCCCGTTATACTTTAACTCCAACAAGTCTCGCACGCACCCGTAGTTTTTGCCCACGATGGTGCACATTTTTGTTCCCTGTCGTCGTCACCCACCCCTTTCATCCAAGGCGCAGGGCTCCGTGACGTTAATAGCTATTACACCGTACCGTACAACACACGAGAAGTACATATGTTCCTGCGGACTGTCGATAGGCGCTACCAATCTCGGGTGTTGGGCCGCGGTGTATGCCGTCATTCCAATGGTTTGGGGGGCCAAGAAATACGATTCTCAACACTTTGATCTCGATGATAAAAAACGAGAAAGGCGGAGAGAGGGACAATAGCCTGAAACAGGAAGATCTGGAGAATCGACATTCAGAGTCGACAATACGATCCCGATCTCCCAACACCATGCTAATTTCTACCACAGGAAGTCAATATGTCCTTCCAACTACTTCAGGAATATCTGATAACTCGCGATTCGGAATTGGCAGTTTCATTCTGAGATCAAACCACCCTCTTTTCTTAACCAAAACGAGGTAGTTAAACAATAAGCAAAACGGTCAATTTGAGAGTAATATCGCGTTGTTTCTCTTATTGACCCGTAAAAAACAAATTCAATTAACCACCGTTGTTCACACTAACCCCAGTAAAACAATAGCACCCACCAATGTACCAAGTTAGTTCGCCGAGGATATTCGTGGGGCTCGTTTCCATGAAATTTTGTCAACGGCAAACGAGAAACAGCCACAAAATTAAAGGCGACTAGATGAAGAAACCAACAACAAATACAAAATAGGTGCCGTACCCGTACGCAAAAGAACCGCACCAACCACGGTGGTCCATCATTGTACGCCAGTCGCAACAAAATACTGCAAGTACCATATCCATGTATGTACACGGTTAAGCAAATCGAACGAAAAAACATACCCGGTATCCAATACACAACCGAAGCAGAAACCAACAGGTCGTAGCAGATACGAAACACGAGTTGATCCTACCGCTGGCTGTGCCGTAAGCGATGGAACTGGGGAAGGCACCCCAGGTATGGCTGATGTGGAGCACCCGCATTCCACGCTGATTGTTATTCCATCGTCGCCTACGCGCAAACGTCACAAGTGAAACACGGGGCGTCGGATTATATCCATTTTACGGTATGTCCGTGTCTGATGAATTAGCAAAGATTCAGAAGCCATAGCACGATCGAGCTGGCCATGGCGACAGGTGACCTGCCAAAGAACGTGTCGTTCACGAAATATTTAGTCGTTGATCGAGGATACAATACAATTTGTTTAGGTGTTTATGAGGTTGATATTGCACGCGACAAGGGGGAGAAGGGCACCCATATTTCCCCCGACCATCGCCGATATACGATGCTGAAACGAATGATATACACACATATACAACCCGTATCTACGCGCGCCCTTCGTTTCGAGCACGCAATTAGAGTCTCAGCAACACAACGTACCCCCATGCCCCACGAGGACGTCGGATGGATAACGCATTCGACGAGTTAAACACTCCGGGAAGAAACAACCAATGCGTGACACGGAAACGTCTACTTTGCAGGCTGAATTAGCAAAGTGTCACACCGTGCCGTAGTGCTCGTGCTATAAAACTCGCACAACACACTGTATGATGCGTGCACGACGTCTGTAGGCAGGACGGTAGTAAGCGCAGATTGGGTTAATCGCCAGCGTTGTGCGACGGTCTCCTGGAATTATAAACGATATGGTGATATCGCCAATAGCCAGCGCGGTAAAGTGCCTAAACGTGAAGTCGCCGGTTTTGCTTGAGGTAATTTTCCTTCAAATATGATCGGCTTTCTACCTCGCGATAGGGACACACCCGAAGTTTGCAACCAATCTCAATAACGCGTCATGCTTCACAATGTTGATTTAAACATTGCAAGGAATATCTGATATGCCTATGCCGTGGACGGCTGGCGCAGAGGATGCGGCAATACAATCCAGGGCCATATTCGCACCAAACTTAATATGATAGATTTCGAAGGACGGATTGATTACATGGAGATGTGCTCTTAAACATTACACATATGTTTTACTTGGTCGCAACCACCTCTCCCGTCTAACACAAACGTTAGCGACGACGCAAAGTTGTACGGTGTGTATAGATCCCAGCGTTACTGTGTACACAAAACGGTGCGGAGTGCAGCAGGGGTATTTTAATACGGACGTTTCTTCGTATCTTGTCATATTTGTTCGCTCACAAAGTCTGAAAAGTGAAAGCGTGTTAATTGTTGCTGGAGGCAGGTCCGGCCCATTCAATCGTCGACGTAAATGTTTACGTCACCACCGCAGAGTACGTGGTATATCAAGGGGGCTTGCACGATGCACTGAACTCGGCAAACGCCAATACCCGGAGACTTCGCCCCAAACTCACATATCCATTCTGGCACCTCCGACGGGTGATACAGCGCAGCCTCGACCTCCGAAGAACAGAAGATTATTGTGTCTTCGCTTGAATCAGTTGGCGCCAGGGGCACCAAGCCCCAAACTATCTGCGGTAGAAATATCAGGTTCTATTAACTCAGTTTGCAGACACAGGTAAGAGGATCGAGCTAGAATGAAGACATTTCTGTTTGCCAAGTCTTAACACATGCACTAATCAGTTTCCATACACGTGCAGCAAACCCGCCACGTGCCGCACAGCAACTGCAGACCCGTCCCCTTGGCGTCCGTTGCCATTTCACCAGGGTTGGTGCTCAATGGCGTTGACAGCGGTTGATTAGCATGCGGGTCCAGTATCCGTTTTTCACACCCCCGTTTTCAATCCTCAGAATACTAATTTACTTACCACTGTAGATGCTGAGGTATCCTCTCCAGTAGTGTCTATGGCCACCATACGTATTTGACCGGAGTCCGCGACCCCAGAGACTGTATAGGCGGGGTTGTCGTTGACGTCCGATGCAGTGTCTAGGTAGCATCCCTCTGCGTCAGTCAAACTGTCCGACACAATCGAAAATGAATCTCTTTCGCCACAAGCGGCAACATCTGCATTTGCGCAGCCACAAGCGATGGAGAGCTCGCCATCTGCCAGGGTGAACAAGAACTTGCCTTCGACATCACCTGTAATTCGAAGCACGATTGACGCGGTGTCACGTGGAGATATCCTGCAACAGGAGAGACAGGCTCGTCATGTTGTCACAAAGACGTCCACATCCGGTTTCGAACATGGTGAATCATGAATTGATATCAGTTCGAAGACTAGGCACGTGCTGATAATCGACTGGACAATCAATCTATTGCGCCTGCCGTCGTCTAAAGGTCTTCGATTCAGTTGCTGCGCAACTTGACGCTTGTGTTGGCTAGCGACTCCATCTCCTTCGCTACTACCGATACATTGTGTGAGTATTTCCCAAGCTAATCTGGTGCGCTAGTTCCACTCGCGGGTACCGCAACTCAGCAGCGTTACAACCTCGTATTTACTGCAGTAGCTGGGGGCTGATGCGACGGGTTCTGGACATACGAAACGCATGGGGCTATTATCGGCAGGCGCTTGTTTCTTCGTAGACCTATCAGCTTTCTACGTGTATCTTATCGAGTCTAAACACCGGGTTGATGAAGCAAACCCACGTGGGTTAAGTTTAACAACTCACACAGCCAAGTGGCCTCTGAAGGGTCCACGTCGTTTGAACTTTCAACAGAAACACACGCCAACACATGGTTGCGCTCGCGAGGGGGCCTGTAAAACGCGAACCATTGTGGTGGCTGAAAAAAGCAGCAGGTCAGTGCGCATCGAGGAAGGATAGATCTTTGGTGAGATGCAAGAACAGTGGGGTTGACCAAGGTATAGCTAGTCGACCGGTAGCAGACTCGACGGGATGGCGCGCGGTAGCAGCTAACCAAGGACGTTCGGCGGAATTCTCGACACGTATAGTGCGACAGCACGAATTGCTTGAATGACGTATGCTTTAACCCAACGGTAAACAAAGTCGACCAAATTCTCACTCCCATATACTGCTGGTACGATAGAAGGGGGTATAATGCCATTGGTTTTACTACGAATTTCGTCCACCAAACGATCGAGTGATTCTGAACCTCACTCAAAACTGGACTCGATCGTATTTAGTTAGCGCAGCTTATCAAGCAATCACATGGCGGTGCAGATCGCCAAACCAGAATAGATACGTACAAGCGTACGATTGCAACAAAACGTTTGGCATAGTCAGCCGACTGTGCGGCTCCCAAAAGCTGGTGTAAAATCACTCAGAATAACCCTCCTACTGTAGCACCACTCTTCACTCGTGAACTTAGCAGGAGCCTGGGCCCGGCTTCGCTGCACATGCGGCTAGGCAGATAATCCTACAGGTGCGTATATGGACATACTCAAGGGTGTGCGACACGTGTCGTAGTCAGCGGCGTTCCGTGGTCTCTACGTCGAGCCATCAGAGTACGGTAAAATCGAACTTGCATGCCTGCGCATAAGTACGACCCCCATGGACACACCAACGGACGGTCCCAGAAGACAAACGGCAGCATAGTACGAGAGAGGAAAAGCGAAGAGTAAAACCCTTGGTACGAGTAGATATACACACACTTGATAAGCATACTACATTTGTTTTGGATGACCAGCGAAAACACGAGGGCATTCCAATATTCATATGCTTACATTTGTGTCTGGGAACGACATAGGGGAAATTTGTGCCACGAAGTTGCTGTAGATGTAATCCCCGTCACTAAGCCGCAGAGGAGAACAGCCTTCAATGAGGGGGAACACCGTGGACGACACGGATATTGACGTCGCGCCGTTGGCGCAAGCAGATGCCTGCAGGTTCCGGCTGTTGGTGGCTGGTACAAGGACGCGTTCCGGCAACCTACGTGCTTTATCACGACCAGATAGCCCCGCCAAGGTCGTGGGGCGCACTGCGCCAGGAGGAAAATCGATGTGCTTCACAGTCTGCGCCCTATGTTCCTCAAACTCCTCCGGGATAATAATGATTTCGATATCGGAAGACACCTGAAGATGACACGAAAAAAAAATTGAGATGTTACATGGGTAACGCCTAAGGAGCTCTCCGGGCTCGATGCGATATTTAAGGAGGATTCCATAGCGGAGCTGTAGTAATCGCTGGCGGGTCCGACAGGCGAAATGGAAAACAATATTACTGCATTAACAACTGCAATGCGGCTGATGGCGAAACGTTTACTGAAGTTAACCCCCAGAAAATCGTGGATGACATTGGCATTTTGTAGCTGCTGGTGCGACGCGTTGTGCATGGGCTCGCAACCCAATTCGACGACCAAATCGGGGGAGCTTGCAAAACAATATTACCTACGGAGAATGGTTGTGTGCGATTTGCGGTTTCAGATGTACGAGAAGACGACTGTCTTCGAGGCTAGTGCCATGATTAACTTGATGCGATGTTTACTTCCACGCTGGGTGAACATCGTGCTCATCATCGCGGAACGCACAATTCGCCGCCGATGCAAAACCGAAACGCGTGACATGGACTATTCTCATGCACACTTACTCCGAACGTATGCTATACCGAGATGAAGTTTTGCCCACCCACTAGGGTATGAGCTCAGGCAAAGTTGCGTCAGTCCCACATAATATTTTCTACAAAATCATCATGCATAAGCCAGCGTTTAGACGTGTGATTAAAATTTGTCGTAATTCGATAAATATCACCGGTTGGAACGCCAGCGTTCTGAACAGACCAATCGAGATTTGAATCTCATGCCATTCATGCTTTTTTGCGCATGAATTTACACCAGCGTTCACACCGGTAATACAGACGTAAAAGTCTTTCGTTTAGCCCAGGTTTAGATACAAACGTGCCGAGCTACATAAACTGCCGAGTTCGAGTCCCACGTCATCCATTTCTCTCTTGGAAGGCCTTGTTACGTCAATAATTTTACCTAGTGCGGCCTGCATCTAGACAGCACATAGTGTACATAGTCTTTTTCATTCCAGTGATTCTGTCGACCATCGATCACAGTCGTAGTTTTCACGCGGAACCCGCGGCAGACGCATTTTGCGAACAATCAGTTGTCCAGATGTAAGTGCCAACTATGTCGCAGATATGGCCTCGCCTTATCCGATCGGCATTGATGGTTGGACTAAATGTAATATTTAGTGTGAAGGTGTCGTGTCTATCCGCCACTGAGGAAAAGGCAGTTTCATGCGATAGAAAGATACTTCTGTAGATAAATATCTTCATGGGAATTATAAGTGAACAAAACAAAAGGGTTTCGTGGAAAGCATGAAAGGGGTGAATCCGAACTGCTCCCATCTCACCGTCTAAAATGGATATTTTTGAACTAGCGTCTGGCTTCGAAATTCCTGTCAAATCGAACGGACGAGATGCTGGTTGAAAAAGGCAGGCTATAGAATACATGGGGACCGTGTCATACCTAATGCGGTTATCTGGCACGGGATACAGAAACTCCAGACAAACCACTCGTCGGCCACAACGCAAAAACACCGGGAATATAACACCGCCGACAGAAGGTTGTGCTAAGCATAACACAGACAGTAATAACCCGGCTTGGTTGAGGTGGTCATATTTGTTTGAACAAATGGTTTCTGGTAGGGTGGTTGATGTTAATGACATATAGTCGTCGACTACACTAGCAGTCGAATTAGCGGCCCTGAGGACTACTTCAGTGCACGCCCAACAAGCACACTCTTTTATCTCTGGGCACGTGGCACCTCGTCTTCAACGACAGTGGCGACGAGTCACGAAAAGAGGACGTAGACGCATAGCGCTACAGGAGGAGGCGGCGATTTTTTTTTTCCGTGCAGAGCGCTGGGCGTCCGCGTGGGCAGCGGTTCTCCAGAAGGCTAATCTTACCAGCCCCAAAACGTTGTCGAACTTCTTCCGCATATCAAGACATCATTTATCTCGATGAGCGTAACAAAGCTCGATTCTATTTTTAAAAAATCAAATGACCACGACTCAATCGCTTCAAAACCAGCCACTTCGATATTCAAAAACACATTAACGAAAGATTGAGCCTCTTACTAATAACAATTCAGTCCGTTTTCTAGACTGTTTTTTTTTTGTTTCATTTGGACACTTTGGGGATCTGATATATGCTGACCATGGACGTTGCCTAATACGGACTGTAATTTAAACTAATCTCCACTCAATATAATGAAATCTATCTATTTCCTGCACACAATGAACATCTCTTCAAAACGCGTATACGTTCGAAGTCTGGCTTTTGTTGACTTCATTTTGACAAGAAGTGTGGTTTGTTGTGACTTTTTGGTTTATGGTCTTTTACCCTTGACCCAACAACATAGTTATATGCCTTCCTTGCCAGTCCGTATCGTCGCGTTGATTGCCTCTGTTTGAATATCTTGACATCGTCGACAATTACGGGCATGCCCAGAGTCGTCCCCGGTGGCTTGATAGGTGGTCCGCGTGCCTGTCAAGATCAATTTCGTGGGTTCAAGTCTCACCGAGTGCATGCTCATAGGGACTTTTTCTTGAATAACGAATTGATAAGCGGAAAGCGCGAAAGCGTAAGTTGGCAACATTCGATGAAAATCGACCAGGAGTGGGAATGCTGAACCCTATGCGCGACAAATAATAAAGGCGCGTACCGGGGGGGAGAAGGGACGACACCTGTGACCACGGCTTGTCCAGAAGATCGTCGAGGGTAAAACCTCCTACGAGTGGGCTGGAAAGTAAAAGTTATGAAAAAAACAAAAAAAAAAACAAATTCACAAGGGGGCATCAGCCTGCATTCGCGGATCCTCCCTCGTATGCTGCAGAATAATGCCGTACAAGACGAAAATACGTGTTGTGAACCGAAACGGAAATGGCTCTCGTGTATTTTGTGTTTTCAATGAAATATCGGTCTGTTTCGGTCATTTTGTTTCAAGCGAATAGAGACAGAAAAACTCGAAAAAAACAAGGAAATCGCGAAAATATCTAAAACGTCGGTGGGCTTCAATGTCTTGTCCATCAACATATCGGATCAGACGAGATGTCGGGTGTCCGTCAGGAACAACCTTTCAAACCGACCGAACAAAATCCTTTTCAGTCTTTGGTCCATCACAGTGCTTGTTGAAATTGTTTCAACCACGGTCCAGTCCCGTGCCGTTCACCCGACTGCGGTTGATGTTTTGCGTAAGTTGACCAGGTAGTAACGAACGACAACACGACCGCCCATTTACGCATGTGTTACTCTGGTATTTCTTTTAACAGCAGGGATACACAGCAGTAATAGGCTATACCTACTACTTCAAGTACGAACAGGCGTTTATATCTATCATACCAATGCGTGTTAATATCGACGTAGCTGATGATGTGAATACCATCCCTTATGACCGCCAACATACGTGGGTATATGTAGGGTCCCCCCTTCCCTGACTTGCATCCAAGACATAAATGTAAAACCCACATACATTGCGTCCTTGTACCGGCGGGCTTCTTCGGCCTGAAGGTGACGAACGCAGGAGCGGCACCACCTCCACGGCCGTGAATGATCTACTCCTTGTTCTTTCAGGTCAATTTGACGCGACAGGAAAAACTCTCATCTTGGTTTTGGAAGATTATTGTTGCTGCAGATCTTCGGCTGTGCTCCGTTGTCCGTCCTGTACAAGCTCTTTTCTCTGATACCTTGTACGTCTGGTAAACGCTTCGATTTCTAGTGACAGGTTAAACCAACCCTGTCCATTTTGAGCACCCAATTCTTCTGTCCAGATTTTCCCAAGATTGGTAGGAAATAAATGGCAATAAGCATTACGTTACGGAGGCGTTCTCCCACAACTTGTAAACATCTTCAGAATCTAAAAAATTAGGAGAAAACTAGTACAAGTGTTTCACATATTTGGTAACAAATTCAGAAAATTCTGGAAAAATAAGAAAGTGCTCTAAAAGAATATGTGAATTATGGAAAAAGGGCACTCCGTTAAGAACCAGCACGACCAAGCTCGACGAACTCGACACGAATTTAGACGCAAGCAGACAAGAACAGAGGTGCAAATGGAAGGGCTCCATAGACACCGTCTTTGTCGAAATCGACGGATCTGTCGTCGTGCGGGTGAGGCACAGAGGTCACTGCACATACGGACAAACGAAGAAAGTATATTCCTAATGATATCGCTACCCTCTGCCCAAGCTTTCCTCTAACATTCTGCGCATATCACAGCCGCCCGAGGCACGCAGGACCGCAGTTTGTACGGACGGAGGGGAAACTCTCGCTAGGTTCGCACTCTCTCGTTTCCCTGTGCCTCCTCTTTGCATAAAACAGATAGTGGCCTTAGGAGCGTGACAGATGCCTGAATCGGCCGTACAGTAGGCAATAGTTGTTTTAGTAATACTGCGTTTCACCAACAACAGACTCTTTGATGACCAGGCCGTTTCGGCCCCAAGACAACGAGGATTGCCCTATCCACTGCCGACATATACTTTAGTCAGTGTTCAGGACCCCCGTAGGCTTATGCCGCGAAAGAGCGCCTGCGATGTATGTACGGACTTATGTACTTGATCTGTGATGTACACAATACAGATGCATCAACGGTGGTGTATATTGCATTACGGGAAAACATGGGTCAAGGTCTCGGTCGTGGGCTGCGACAAAAAGCTTTAGTCACAGTTGAAATATTTTGTTTTTTTTTTCACAGAGAGACCCGAACGGCTTACATTACGTACAGTTATATTTTTCTGTTTGCGCTTGATCCTCCGTGATTTGCGGAACATTACTCTTATATTTACTTTCGTCCTCGTCACAAGATTCTTGTGGCGTGGGTGGGTGGATGACGAGCCTGCTTCGGCTGTTTCGTTCTCTCTGACGGATTTTTCCGGGAGTGGGGCATAGTGGACGAACTCGACACTGAGACGGCAGACAGGGTAGCAAGGCACCAGGCAGTCTAGCAGGAAGAACCTGACTATGCTACTCGTACCACAAAATGCTGCGGCTACCTGGAGGGTGCTTTGCGTTTTCGTTTGCCTGTATATTCCCTCGCGTAGAGTCTCACTCTGTTAATATGTCGTATTGGTGTTGTTTCCTTACCTCGCTTTATGTCTTTTCAATTGTCAGCCACATTTCTTACGGAAGGGCGCGACAGTTTTGTTGTCTTTTTTCTGTTTTCTCTTCCAACATATTTTCTTCGTTGTTTGTAGATTTTTTGTTTTTAAATTCTTTTCTTTTTTCCATAGAATGCTTAAGTCGTGCCTGCCGTATCCAGTAAATTGATATGTGTGAGTTCTTCAAATGATGCCGTTCTTTCTCCCCGTTGACATCCGGCACAACCAGTGTTCGTGCCGGTTCTTCAATCATAAAGAGCTACAAGTTATGTGGTCACAAAACTGCGCCACAGAGATACTACGTTGTTTTGAAATGGGCAGAGTAAACAACGCAACGGCATGCCATCATAGTAAATACTACAGGCACGACATACAGATTCTATCCGTTCAAGATATCATTCGAAAAATAAAAAATAAAAAATATAATAAAACAATTCGAAGAGAACAAAGCGAAATATATCTCAAAAAAATTATGTCGTGCATACCTCAAGCTATGTGGCAGACACTTAAAAAAAAACGAGTAAATAAGGAAACGGCACCATTATACATACTACATACAAAAGTAGCAAGACCGAGAACAAAGGAAAAGAACAGGGGATCCAAAGAACAAAACACCCTACAGGTAGCCGCAACAGTGTGTGATACGAGTAGCACTGCCAGATTCTCTGTACTAGGTGGTCTGGTACTTCCTACCCTTCCTACCCTTCCTACCCTTCCTGACGCATCCTTCCTACCGTCTCCGCCCCACCCCCGGAAAGGATGCGTCAGACAATACGAAGCAAACAAAGCAATCGCATTGCATTGTCTACTCTCTGTTTCCTGGTACACAATGTAGTAAATAGGTGACGTAGGTTGTGACCAGAGAACGTTTATCTCTCTAGGATTGAGGAATAGACACCGAAACTCGTTGTTCTGTGTGTCAACGGGTAGAACGATCGGTATATTAAAAACATAAAACCACATATATATATATTGTGAAGAACACAATACATATAGCAATCAGACAACAAGTACATGCTAATTGACTGGAGGAAAAATGTTCCATGTTTTCGATTGCAAGGCGTTATCCAATGTCGATTGAAATAGTTTTTTTTTTTTCGTTGTGTGCATCGTTTTGTTTGCCACCGGAATTTAAAAAACTCACGGCAAGGCCAATGCGCACGACACAAGAAAAACAGGGCATAACGTGTTATACCAATACCATGGTTTCGTATTTGTGTTTGTTGAACATGTGTCCGTCCGTCGTCGTGGCAATTTTTGTAGGTAGAGAGTGGGGGACACGGTTAGCACCCCACTCCGCGTCATGCCGCGCCGCGTCGGGGCCGACGCGTGCCAAGATCGTAAACATAAATGCCATGACCTTATCGCGGTCCTTACTTCGAAAATAACGAACCAAAACACCTGCACTCGAATTGCCGTGATTTGGTGTTGCTCGTGTTGCCATTGCATTTTCCTCGTTCATAACACTTGTATGGTTTACATAGTCCAATTATTTTGACCTCGGGAGTATTTCCGTGAATGCCCTCGATATATTGGTGTTTTGTGTAATATGTATGCCGTCAGTATCGTAATCAGGACACTGGCATGACATCGTATTGCATTGTCCACTCTGCTCATTGAGTACCAATGCTACATATCTGTCGTAGTTGTTTTTACGACTGACCTCGTATTCTCTTTGGTTCAAGAGTCGGCACACACGTTGGTTGTGCTAGACGTCAACGGGTAGAACAAACGGTTCAATGGACGGTATAATCTGGGCGAATGTCTCAACAGTCTGAGGTGTGGCGAACGGGAGAGAAAAAGATAACAATCGGGGCAGGTGGGGGGAGGGGGGTTCCAGCGGAGACATACTTCGTATTGGGATGTCACGGGAGGACTACTGCTCCACGTATGTTCGGGAAAGGCACACGCAGAGGTATTTGAACAGCGGTGGCAAAGTGGCAGCAGCCACAGCAGGAGCAACAACAGCATCAGCAACAACAGCAGCGCGTGAGAAAATCGACGGCCCAGAGATTAGGGGAGAGGATATCCGGCATATGGGTCTTCGATCGCAAACATAGCCAAAGAACCACCGACGAGTATAAAGACGCGTCATATCAAAGGAGCGAGAAACGTGAAGCAGCGGGAAGATGAGAAGGTCGACAACGGAACTGTTGTTAGAGGTGCAAGCGAGAAACAAAGAGTTCGCCAAGCGGGCCGAAATCAGGAAGGCGAAAGGCAGACGAGTGGGCGGAACTGCAGGCGTGTCCGAAGAGGGGTGTGGCCGCCGAGGCAACTCGGAGGACAACAGGGGACATTATCGAGGAGAAGACCCCGGGAAAACATTGAGTGAGAGCGCTATACCACGGGTCACGGATATAAGCAAGGTGGCTCAAGAAAACGCTTGTTCGAACAGGAGGTGGTAAATGGAGGTAAACAGGAGGATTCATGCTTTAGGTTTAGGAGAACGAAGCCACGATACATATAGTAAACCCGCAGGCCCACCCACAGAGCGCGCGGAGCGCAAGGAGGAAGGCACGAACAACCGGCGGGGTCCCCTGAGCAACGTGAGAGATCTCTCGATACTTCGGGGGGTTTTGTATGACACGGAATCTTGTGAGAAACGCGAATAATTCGGTCGTCGAACACACAATGAGTGGATGGCCAATCGTATCCCGGAAATCGCAACAGGGGAAGACGGCTATTGGAAAAAAAAAGAGGTGTGGACGTAGCAGAGTCGAAAAAGTGAGAGCTGGAAAAGAGGAGTGGACCATGGAGAGCGGGTGGGGAGACAAGGGCGGGGAGACAGAGGGTACAAAAGAGGCATCCATGGCGTCCGTGCCGGTCACATCAAAGATGTTAGGAGACAGCACTTTCACCCCTTGACAGACAGCAACTTTGCGTTGACATGCTGTGACTGACACCAAACTACTAGGTTATAATGTGTAACACTCGGCCCTACATCCTTGACAGCGCACGTTTTGCGTCCCGCTTGATGACATGTCTCCTGGCGTTTTTTTGGTCCACACCACCAGCACTGGTGTGACCGTGAGTTGAGTGGTCTCTGTGATGTTTATGTGTGGTGGCGAGCCTGTGGCAGGTGTTGTGTTATGATACTCTGCTTTCAGTTGCGAGTGGAAATATGAATTATGAAGATTTCTTTAAAAAAAAGAAAAAAATAAACAACACCAGGTAGGTATACACTTACTACTACTTGGTAAAAATTATATTCTTTTTCGTAGATGGTAATATTTGTACTTACCTTCATTTGAAAGTATATAACTCAGTGATGCTGGAGTAGTCGGAACGTAGGAGCAGGAGCCGTTGGCGTGCGTGCGAAGGGCTGTATGGGTCATGTTGTACGCCGATGACGCAGGGATTGTCTCGAAGTAGGCTGAAGGGCTCGCGAAAATGATGACAGTCATCGTGACTGTCTTCGAAGCAGCAGGCCTTACGGTGTCGGAAAAGAAGACAGAGACTATGCTCCTACAAACGCCAGACCAGAAAACCCTCGCACCACCGCTCGTTGTCGACGCAGCTGGCCAGAGGTATAAGCAGACGGCCCAGTTCTTGTACCTAGGCGCATTATCCACGAAAACGCTGACCTCTCGCTCCAACTCGACCGACGGATCTGTCTCATGCGAGCATGCCTCAAACGGTTCGGCCCGGAGCTGTAATATCGGGACGACCGCCCCCCTTAGCCTGAAAGTCCGATTGCTGAAGGCCGAGGTGATTGAGACCCTGCTGTACGAGTGTGTGACGTGGAGCCTCAGAGCGGAACACGTTGCCAAGCTTCGAACGGCTCATCACCAAGTCCTGTTGCGAGTCATTCGCGTCCAGCGCCGACTTCGTACTGACCATGCCACCCTCTCGTACGCGAAGGCCTGCAAGATGACACGTTGCGAGAGCATCGAAACGACCATTCGCAAACGGCGTTTCTTCTTCGCGGGGGGGGGGGTGGCACGGCAAAGCAAGGATCGATTACCCAGTCGGGTAGTGTTCGGGACGATTGCTGGTGGGGAGAACCCGAGACCTGGCGGACAGGTTAAGGCTTGGCATAGATGCATAGCCGAACACCTTAGGGAGTTCCCAGCCACCGAAGGGTCAACGGATCTTGCTCCCTCGGTGTTTGGAGTTGAGACCGCACTGTGGCCCACTGCTGCAAAAACGGCGGGGAAGTGGTACCGTGGGATCCTAGAAGCAGCCGAACGGTTCATGGTGAGGTGGCACGAGGCTGAGACTGAGCTGAGCAGGCAGCGCCGCGCATCCGCGGTGGGTGGTGTCCAAGGGAATGGGGGGAGGAGGGGCAACAAGAGGAGAAGCAGAAACCCGACCAAGGGAATGCGGAGAGGGGGGGAAGAGGAGTAAAAGAGAAACTGCAGTGGACGAAAGTAGGATTGAGATGGCAGAGAGGGTAGCCAGGTACCGGGCAGACCAAGACGTAGAACATGCCTATACTACTCGTACCACCAACTGGTGCAGCTGGTTCGAACGTGGTCTTCCTTTCTTTGTCTTCCTGTTGATTTTGTTTATTTTTGTTTCATTTTATTTTTTTCTTTGCGCTGACCCTATGTGATTTTCAATATATTTTATTTCTCTTCCTTTCTCCGATTGATAAGCCTTATTGAAGGAGTCGTGTGGCGTGGGTGGATGACGAGCCTGCTTTGCTTGTTTCGTATTGTCTGACGCCGAGGGGCCGGGCATAGTTGACGAACGCTGGACGATGGTGGCAGACAGGGTAGCAAGGTACCAGGCGGGCCAGCAGGGAGACCCTGGCTGTGCTACTCGTACCATAAACTGCTGCCGCTACCTAAGCCATGCCTTGTGCTTTGTTTGGTTTGCCTGTTATTTTTGCCTTGGTTCTTAGTCTGTTGACGACTATTAATAGTGGTGTTTTCTTCTTTTTCCTTTGTTTTTCTATTGTTAGCTCCTTTTCAAGTGTCTGCCAAATCCCCTGCGGGGGGGGGTACGATTATTTGTTGCTATATTCATATACCAGGTATGTATACATTTGTTTCTTTTTTCTTGTTTCTTTTTCTCTTTCGAATTGTCTTTGTTTTGGTTTTTTTTCTTTTTCTCTTTGTTTCGTTTCGTTTCTCTAGGTCATGGAATGTGCATGTCGTGCCTGTCGTACGCCGTATGATGACATGGCATCGCATTGCATACGTGGCAACGTAGTGGCGTAGCTTTATGACCGCATAATAACTTGTACTGGGATCTCTCTAGGATTGAACAATCGGCACGGACACCGGTTGTGCTGGATGTCGGAAGGTAGAAAGAACGGTTTAATGTGAAGAAAACAACATCAACAACAGCAAAAACAACACATAAAAACAATGAAACATAGTGAATGTGGTGCACAGCAATTTCATGCTACGTACTGCAGGTATTATGTAAGATGAAGACGACGAATAACGTCATCTGTGAGTTCGACTGGTTAATAATGGAATAGTCGATACCCAATTTTGCAAGCTGCCCACTACTATTGTATGATACGTATTTCATTTATAGACGGGAGTTGTGCACAATTTTTTGACAACCCATGTATTTATATACCTGGTAGGAATTACGATCGAACAACTCGAAATTTCATTATTAATTTCGTAATTTGTGGTGAAAATGGATGAGAACAGACGACCACGTACTGTACGTTTCTTGTAGGGGAAGAGACAAATTATGTCCGCCGGAGGCGGTGTCACGACGGGACGGAACGACAATTTCCTACGGGGGAGATTTTATCGGCGGGACGGGACGGTAAATGTTCGGTGCCACGGCGGGACGGCACGGTAATTTCCAACGGGAGATATTTTATAGGCGGGACGGGACGGCAAGTGACGACGGTCAGGGATTATGTCGGCGGGACGGGACGGGACGGCGGGACCATTTTGACGGCGGTTTTACCGTCCCGTCCCGTCCCGCCGTTACCGCCATTACCGTCCCGCCGAAACCGTGATAAGCCTTGCCAATTGGGGCCCATCCTATCGAGAACTTTTTTTTTTCAATGTAATTTTTTTTTCTAATTTTATTTGCATCTGATTTACCCAACAGCAGTGAATCACCAAACCAGCATTGTCAATCCAAATTAAAGAACTTCAATTTGATTGAAAAGTCTTTTGGGGGACTTTTTCGTGTGATTGTCAGTTTCGATTGGAAGTTGGCAGTTGATCAGCCTTGATGTAGCATGTTCACTGTGGGTCAACACCCTGGGGTGATACTTGGTTGATTCGGTGACCACGATCGAGGCGATGAAATACGAACCTCAACGAGAGACGACCGGAGCAATGGCCGCGCCCACGCCCACAGACTGGACATCGTACCCCGGCGGCGGCGCCCTAAAATGAATCCGGGCGGCGGCAAGCATTTTTTTTTCGGCCTGCTCGATCGGCCAACCATCACGAAAACCGAGCAGACCAGCACAAAAACAGAGGGTACGCTCGAGACTTCGATAGCCGCATCATCGGTGCTGTTGTGTACGTAGCGCTTGAGTACTTGCTTACTCCGCCCGCCGAAGACACTTCGAGAGTGATAGCGTCCTATCCTGCGCCACCAAAACGAAAAAGAGGTTGGTGGCGCGTGCGCGACAACGCGACAACGCAAGCCTTCGCTCTCGCCTACGCTCGTCGCTCTCGTCTGGTCGTTGTGTGACGCGGTGCGGTTTTCAACGTTATTCCGACTTCTTTCAGTTGGACAATTATTACGTCGCTCCCGAATAGGACACAAACACGTTTTTTTTTTTGCGAAACCGAACTAATATTCGTTGAAATTGAAAATTACTTTGCGAAAATATAATGAAACTTATCGTTCCCCGTCAAGATGGGCTCTCAATACAAGTGCACCAAAACGTGCAGGAACATTCATGATCACTATTTGCGATATAGATACAGCAGTAGCAGTAGCTGTTCTATTTTCTTCCCTTCCCATCTACGACGCGAATTTTCTGTGCACTACATTTTTAAGTTCCCTCCTCCCTATTTCTTAGCGGACAGCTATTTTCCCAGAATTTCCAAAGTTTGGAAATAATTGGAGATTTGCATAACGATACGGAGGCGCATCACGATACGGATGCGTTCTGTCACTACTCGTGGGGTTTTCCAACGAAAAAAATCAGGTTTATTCTCTTTTACAAATATATGCCACAAAATCAGGGAACATTGCAACCTAAAAAATTGAGCGAAAAAGAAATGAAATTATGGGGGAAATGCTCTGCGATAAGAATGGCCTCTATTCCACGTTCAACCAACTACGTACTATCTACGTGTTGTTGAAGGTTTTTCACTATTTTGGCGTCCCGTCGGCCGAAACACGAAAAACACATCGATCGCAGGTTACACTCTGGAGGGCTAGATGCACTCTAAAACCAAGTATATTCGAGCTTGACTAAATCATACTGGTACGGCGGTACTACGGGTGCAATGATCGAAGCATATACTCGAACATACGACTCGTACTGCTTCAAGGAAACTCTACAAATAGCCCTTATATATGCATATATTAGTGTTTGCGTTAGAACGTGTGAAAGAGTGGGATTCGAATCCGCGTGCTCCCTTGTCTCTTCCGGTATCCCATGTCTCCCGGCCGAACTCGAAGTAGTCCTCTCTCCAATGTCTCAAACCCTGACAAGCCTTGCATAACGTCTTCACCTATTTCGATAGGGTCTTGTGTTCTCGTTGTTCAAAGGTGGTGGTGTGGACATCTTTAGTTTTGAAAAACGAAATATTTCCCCCCCAAGATGGAAGTGAAATACTTTCCATAGAACGCGCTCGCTTATAGATACAACTATAATTACGATTTTTGAGGTCGTTGTGACTTGCTGGCTCTTCGCAAACAGCCCTTCTTCTTTGCAGCCGAACAGCAACCTTTCTTCCTTCTTTGAAACAGCCGAACAGCCAAACAACCTTTCTTCTTTCTTCTTCGCCAAACAGCCAAACAACCTTTTCTTCTTTCTTCCTCCGCAAACTGCCAACCAATAGCTCTTCGCACGGCGCCTAAAAAAAGAGGCGTCTCGCCTTCGACGAACGGCATAGATATACCTACTATTAATACAACCAAAAGAAAAGAGGAATATCGAAGCTCGGAGGGCCAGTGATCACCTTGTCCCGCTCAGTCGAAGATGAACCCGAAGAGGCGTCTAGAAGCCCAGTTGACACGAAGAGTAGTAGGAGTGCAGCCATGGCCCGAAGAGGCGTCGTCTCAATCATTGGTGGACACAGCAGTAGTAGTAGCAGTGGCGGTGTTGCCGCGGGTCTCCTTGAAAAAGGGTTTAATGATATAATAGTACCTCCTTAGGTTTGAGGTACAAATTAATGTACCTTTTTACACTTTGTGTAGTACGACGTCTGAGAGTGCTACATGCACACGAATACTGCAGGTGCGTGCTTCGAACAACACTTGGAGATGACTATTAAAATAACAAGTATTTAACAACGCACTAATGGGGGGAACCTTGCTATTAATAAATAAGATCTACGGTACAGACCAAATCCTATAGATTCCCAAATGTTCAGCAATAATATTCGATCCTATTTACTATCAGAATAGTCCCCCGTCAGAACGCACGCGCTAAATTATATTGTGATAGAGTACCTTGGTTTGTAGTCAATAGACCAACCATCAGTAGGGGTAATTAAATATTATTGTTCCAGTCGGGTCGTACCCCGTTAACCATTTGGAACGAGATATCTGTAGATACGACTCTGTCGACAGAAACACGACATATGAGATCCATGGTATTGGGGAGTTCCACGCTGGAAAGGGATTCCGGCGTATTGGGATATCGGGGTAATGTGTGCCCACCAATGCCACTCGTCAAGTGGAACCCTCTACTGCATGTGAGGCGAGTCAACTCTACAGTGAGGATGTAATATAAGAGGAGTTCCGTGTCATGTCTGGAGTCAGCCACGCGTTCCCGTGCCAGCTGCGCCTGAACATTTAGGGATCAATCAACACACTAGTGGGATACCGGTGATCTTCTATTGGCAAGCGTAGCCCAGGCCAACCCAAAGAGGCGGGAACCTGCTGCCAGCATTCTTTTGAGGTGATGTGCTTCGTGAGGGAGCCAGCGTGTGTGTATTTTGAAGATGTGATCGAGGTCCTGGAGGAGAGGACGTGTGTGTGAGAAGAAGTGAGGAGATGCCGCACCAGGAGAGCAGCAGCGATCCCAGCGGGGCCAAGTTTGAGCCGGACCTGGTAGAATCGCTTGGCACTGGTGGCGAAGGCGCTGGAGAGTAGTAGTTGCAGGGACAGCAGCAGCACCGTCAGCAACGTCGGCAGTCAGAGGATTGCTGCACTTTGTTGCGACGATGAAGTGCATGCAGTAAGCACCATTACCGCCGCCGTCGTGTCGACCGCAGCGTAACCGTCGCTGCTGCAACACCCCGGGATAGCCAGGCATCTGCCTGAACCTGTGGGTTCGCTGCGCGCTGGCGACATAAATGTAGAACGTATATTATTGTATAAAAGAGGGAGTTTGGCCGGCAGGAGCCGGGAGGGAAGGTGGAGACCGCGGGAGTGACGCTGTGAAAGCGTTCTGGCAGAATCCGCCTGGACTGCTGAAGCACCACGTCCGCAGGTGGTTGATGGGGGGGACGTTGCCCCCGAGGAAGGAGTCGAGGGAGAGTGAAGATGGGCGCAGGGGGAAGAGTTTGCATCGTCATCTGTTCGGGATGCGGTGCCCCAAGAGAAAGGAGGAAAGACAGGAATCGAGGCGCCACCGGCAAGGACTCACGTCCGCACCAGGCACGTTTGGCTTTGTTGATTGACTGCTATGGTGATTTTCGTTTCTAATTTGATTGTGTATCGATTTGAGAGTAGGAGAGAATCTGCGAACATTGGAGATTCAGATTTATTTGGGAATACTGGAAATGAAATGAGATGAACAGACGTATACGTATAGCTTCCCTCACTGAAGTTTTTCTGTAGACGCACTGCTGTAGGACTATGACGTATGTCTGTCTTATGGTTGACTGGTCGAGGGCTCTGGTTGAGCATCGACACGAGTACAGCAGGAAGAGGTGTATGTGATGAACCGTTGTGCCCAACTTTTGTTTTTTTTTATCCATCACTTTTACTTCCCAGCCCACTCGTAGGAGGTTTTACCCTCGACGACCTTCTGGACAAGCCGTGGTCACAGGTGTCGTCCCTTCTCCTCCCCGGTACGTGCATTTATTTTTTGTCGCGCATAGGGTTCAGCATGCCCACTGCTCGTCGATTTTCATCGAATGTAGCCAACTCACGCTTTCGCGTTTTGCGCTCATCAATTTTTTATGCAAGAAAAAGTCCCTATGAGCATGCACTCGGTGGGACTTGAACCCACGAAATTGATCTTGACAGGCACGCGGACCACCTACCAAGCCACCGGGGACGCCGGCTATACAACTACAGAAACACGTCTGTTTGCGGCAGTTTGACATATTTACATCTTTGTATGCGGGTACCTCGTTTTTGAGTTGTTGGGTTGGTGTGTACTGTAGCACGACCCGCGCCACTTGTTACGTGCTAAAGGCAATATATTTATTTGCGGACGGAGTAATATACTATTCGAGTACAGCAGTTCAGCATGCCCACTGCTCGTCGATTTTCATCAAATGTAGCCAACTCACGCTTTCGCGTTTTGCGCTCATCAATTTTTTATGCAAGAAAAAGTCCCTATGAGCATGCACCCGGTGGGACTTGAACCCACGAAATTGATCTTGACAGGCACGCGGACCACCTACCAAGCCACCGGGGACGCCGGCTATACAACTACAGAAACACGTCTGTTTGCGGCAGTTTGACATATTTACATCTTTGTATGCGGGTACCTCGTTTTTGAGTTGTTGGGTTGGTGTGTACTGTAGCACGACCCGCGCCACTTGTTACGTGCTAAAGGCAATATATTTATTTGCGGACGGAGTAATATACTATTCGAGTACAGCAGTTCAGCATGCCCACTGCTCGTCGATTTTCATCAAATGTAGCCAACTCACGCTTTCGCGTTTTGCGCTCATCAATTTTTTATGCAAGAAAAAGTCCCTATGAGCATGCACCCGGTGGGACTTGAACCCACGAAATTGATCTTGACAGGCACGCGGACCACCTACCAAGCCACCGGGGACGCCGGCTATACAACTACAGAAACACGTCTGTTTGCGGCAGTTTGACATATTTACATATTTGTATGCGGGTATCTCGTTTTTGAGTTGTTGGGTTGGTGTGTACTGTAGCACGACCCGCGCCACTTGTTACGTGCTAAAGGCAAGATATTTATTTGCGGACGGAGCAATATACTATTCGAGTACAGCAGCAGCAGAAGTAGTATGGTAATGTGAGCTGAGACGAAAACGGTTTACTTGGCACTTCTGTATATGTTCATCAAGTATGTACTGCAGCATATATAGTGGTCGAAGAATACATGGGACCATATATTCTCGTTGACAAGTAGCTGTTTATTTGCAGTAGCAATTGAGAACTTAACTATACCAAAGAGGAGTTTGCAAGCAGTGCATGTGCAGACCTAATCGCTCGAATGCACGTCCCATCCCTTCTGTATGCCGGGTCAATGCTGCGGAGGCGACGTTTGATTTCACCCAGGAGGAATAGCTGGATGACGCGAGCTGCGGTGACGCCATGAGACCGAACGGAGAGGCAGCCGCGGCGGAGGCAACAGCCGTAGTGTTCGGGGCATCGGGGTGATTCTTACTGAAATGTGGTTGCCTTTGAAACTGGATGAATATTTTCATTGCTTGTATTTTGGAGTTGTTTTCTGGTCGATTTGGAGTCGGCGAGAGTTTTTGGTGTTTTCGAGTAGTCCCCGCGTCGAATAAAATTCAAGTGAAGGAATGTATGCTATCTCGCATTACCGTCGCGATCTGTGTATCTATGGCGGGAGTAGGGGACAAATGGAGACCCTTGTCCGGTGGAACGGGGTTCCTTGCGATCTCTGGCATTTATTTTCTTGGCTTAGTTTCTTTTTTGATAAGTATGACTACTGTGATATTTTATGTGATTTGCATTAATTCCTCATGAAATAGTGGGAGATTTTTTGGATAAGGTTGAATAGAGACTATGAAGCGCCTGGGGGCGTGTGCGGTCCATAGGAAATGTTTTCTGATTTGGAAGGTTTGGGTAGTATTTCGGAAATTGAGATATTGATTTTTTTTGGTTCTTGAAAAATTGTGCTTTTGTTCAAAGTCAGTACTGACTGAGTGGTCTAGCAGGTAGTGCTATAAAATTCCCTAGGGCGGGTCGGGAGTTGAAGTCTCGCCGAATTCGTAAGTTGATATTTTCGAGCGTGCGCGCTGGAGACAATACGAATGATTATGATAGTGTGCCCGTAGAAACCAGTAGCGTTTGGCGAGGAGAGGGCCCCGGAGATCACTGTACTAAGTCGACGAGATTCCACTGAATATCTTTTGACCAATTCTGCGGAAAATGCCGTTTTGCTGACTGAATCCGAGAAGAATGCCGTTTTACCTGGCATTGGACTTCGAGAGTTTTATGTGTTCGCAACATAGAGGCTGGGGATTTGAGCATTTGAATACCGATTTGAGGGTTTGAGTGTTGATTCAAGAATTTGATTTTTGAGTTACAGATTGGATTTTGGACTTTGTGAGTTTGATTCGAGTTGATATTTTTGTTGAGATGGCCTGCGATGGCGTACATTTTCATTTACAGAGCTGAGGGGAATATTTCTCATGCACAGGAGCAGGGGAGATACGAGTATGGTCGTGTATATTGAGTAGGGGGGATGTTGATTGTACTGAGAAACACGACGTATGAGATCCATGGTAGATTGGGGAGTTCCACGCTAGAAAGGGATTCCGGCAGTAGGGTATTGGGATATCGGGGTAATGTGTGCCCACCAAAGCCACTCGTCAGGTGGAACCCTCTACTGCATGTGAGGCGAGTCAACTCTACAGCGAGGATGTAATATAAGAGGAGTTCCGTGTCATGTCTGGAGTCAGCCACGCGTTCCCGTGCCAGCTGCGCCTATACCTTTAGGGATCAATCAACACTGTTCAACGTATTTTTCGCTGCTTCGTTGCACGTCGTACTAGTACGCTTTAGCCATGACGAAGCCATCGTAAGGGATTTGGTCCAATTCAGTGATGCTGGAGTAGTCGGAACGAAGGTACAGGAGCCGTTGGCGTGCGTGCGAAGGGCTGTATGGGGCATGTTGTACGCCGATGACGCAGGGATTGTCTCGAAGTCGGCTGAAGGGCTCGCGAAAATGATGACAGTCATCGTGAATGTCTTCGAAGCAGCAGGCCTTACGGTGTCGAAAAAGAAGACAGAGACTATGCTTCTACAAACGCCAGACCAGAAAACCCTCGCACCACCGCTCGTTATCGAAGCAGCAGGCCAGAGGTATACGCAGACGGCCCAGTTCTTGTACCTAGGCGGCATTATCCACGAAAACGCTGACCTCTCGCTCCAATCGACCGACGGATCCGTCTCATGCGAGCATGCCTCAAACGGTTCGGCCAGGAGCTGTATCATAGGACGACCACCCCCCTTAGCCTGAAAGTCCGAGAGCTGAAGGCCGAGGTGATAGAGACCCTGCTGTACGGGTGTGTGACGTGAACCCTCAGAGCGGAACACTTTGCCAAGCTTCGAACGGCTCACCACCAAGTCCTGTTGCGAGTCATTGCCTTCCAGCGCCGACTTCGTACTGACCATGCCACCCTCTCGTACACGAAAGCCTGCAAGATGACACGTTGCGAGAGCATCGAAACGACCATCCACAAACGGCGTCTCGTCTTCGCGGGGGGGGTGGCACGGCAAAGCAAGGATCGATTACCCAGTCGGGTGATGTTCGGGACGATTGCTGGTGGGGAGACCCCGAGACCTGGCGGACAGGTTAAGACTTGGCATAGATCCGTAGTCGAAGACCTTAGGGAGTTCCGAGCCACCAATGGGTCAACGGAACTTGCTCCCTGGGTGTTTGGAGTTGAGACCGCACTGTGGCCCACTGCTGCAAAAAGGCGGGGAAGTGGAACCGGGGGATCCTGCAAGCAGCCGAACGGTTCATGATGAGGTGGCACGAGACTGAGGCTGAGCTGAGCAGGCAGCGCCGCGCATCCGTCGTGGGTGGTGTCCAAGGGAATGGGGGGAGGAGGGGCAACAAGAGGAGAAGCAGAAAGCCCGACCAAGGGAATGCGCAGAGCGGGGGGGGGAAGTGGAGTAGGATGGACTCTGCAGTGGACGAAAGTAGGAAGGAGATGGCAGATAGGGTAGCCAGGTACCATGCAATCGAAGAAGTAGTACATGCCTATACTACTCGTACCACCAACTGGTGCAGCTGGTTCGAACGCGGTCTTCCTTTGTTTTCCTGTTGTTTTTGTTGATTTTTATATCATTTTATTGTCTTCTTTGCGGTGACCCTATGTGATTTTCATTTCTCTTCCTTTCTCCGATTGATAAGCCTTATTGAAGGAGTCGTGTGGCGTGGGTGGATGACGAGCCTGCTTTGCTTGTTTCGTACTGTCTGACGCCGAGGGGCCGGGCATAGTTGACGAACGCTGGACGATGGTGGCAGACAGGGTAGCAAGGTACCAGGTGGGCCAGCAGGGAGACCCTGGCTGTGCTACTCGTACCATAAACTGCTGCCGCTACCTGGAGCATGCCTTGTGCTTTGTTTGGTTTGCCTGTTATTTTTACCTTGGTTCTTAGTCTTACTCTGTTGACGACTAGTGGTGTTTTCTTCTTCTTCTCTTTTTTCCAACTCGTTCTTTTCAAGTGTCTGCCACGTCCCCTACGGGGGGGTACGATGGTTTGTTGCTATACTGAAGTATATACATATACCAGGTATATTATTGTTTCTTTTTTTTGTTTCTTTTCTCTTTCGAATTGTCTTTGTTTTTGTTTTTGCTTTGTCTCTTTGTTTCGTTTTTGTTTCTCTAGGTCATAGAATTGTATGTCATGCCTGTCGTACGCAGTATGATGGCATGGCATTGCATTGCATACGTGGCAACGTAGTATCTCTGTGGCGTAGCTTAGTGAGCACATAACTTGTATCACTCTAGGATTGAAGAATCGGCACGGACACTGGTTTAGCTGGATGTCGACGCGTAGAAAGAACGGTTTAATGTGAAGAAAACGACAACAACACTACTGAAGTTTAGAGTGACGCATGCACCCTTACGGCGTGTTGTACTACTGAAGTGTAGAGTAACGCATGTACCCTTACGGGGTGTTGTACTATTGGAGTTCAGGGCAATGCATGCACCATTGCGGGGCGTTGGACTATTGAAGTGAGGGTGACGCATGCACCCTTGCCAGTAGAGTTTGGTCGGTTGAAGCCAGAGGATACTCCTGAATTCAAAAAGCATGCGCTCCCCCCCCCCCCCCCCCCCTCGCTCCTCACTCTTGTCACTTGCCCCTTTTGAGCAAGCCTCGCACCAATAAAATAAGAGAACTCCAATAAGAACTAGGTCTGAGTTTGACCAAGGACAGACACCTGTGTCCATACTGCTCTCCCACATCACACTAACCCTAGACGTGGGAACCAGCTTAAAAATGGGATTGATTTTTTTTTTTTTTTTGGGGTCTTTTGGGGTTTTGTTTTAAAATTAATATCCAGTGCTCGTGAATAAATCAGGAGCAGTGCTGGTTGATTGATTAATCATGATTATTTGATTTATTTTAGAAATGGAAGTCGTGTAAATGCCGCGAAAACGTTGTTTGCGACCACACCACACAAAAACCCATGCCACGACACACAAAACTACCCTTGGTACACCCAGCGCGCGCACGCTGACCACGTTAGCCCACGGCAGCCGTGCCTTCTGCAATCGGGTTGTCATGAGTATCGTCGGCAAGGGCAGGGCAGCGGCAATGGGCTAGACGTCGGGCAATGGGCTGACCATGCAGGGCGTGACCGGGCACTGTATCAACAAGGACTAGAAGCTCGTGTCTGCTGGCCTCGACGTGTCTGAGCTCGAAGGAGACAGAACGAGCTGTTATACCCTCACGTCGCAAAGCTGGCTCGAAAGTATCTTGCGACCCAGGCCTCGTCAGCAGCTTCAGAACCTCTGTTCTTGCAGGCCGGCTTGGTGGTAAAGGTCGAAACGTAATCGTATATCGGGGTAAACAGCAGCAGCATAATATTCCTTCATGAGAGCATTACACAACCACCTGTGGCACTTTGCTGTAACCACATTGATTGGTAGTGTATCAAGTTAACGCAAGCCTGTCGTTGGTATGTTGGTAATGTACAAGTTGGAGGGACACGATAAAAGTCCTGTTTGTCGAGGCACGTGATTCTCTTTGTGGAGCATTGAGCAGCACATGGACGGAGACCAACGAACCTTGTATTGTGCAACAGCTTTATTCCTGGCGTCCCATGAGCTGGGCCGTGATCTTCGGGATGAGCTTTGCCAGCAGCCACCATCGCCAGTAGATAGACGGGGGTGTTGTCGAGCATATTTAGTTTCTCGCGCGGCAACTTATATAATATGCACAGCCGGACAAACCTACAACGCCGTTTTCTGTACCATGACAACAGTTCTTTCTATCCAGGTTCTACCCGACTGCGAGCAGGGCTTCCTGCGCTGTTCCTGCCATCCAGACGGACGCTTATAGAGCAGTGCTGCGGCGGTATAGCACGAAGTGTAGTATTACGAGGGACCGAAGTCAACAGGACCAAATACTGTAAAGTAAAAATAGCACAGCAGTATATACCTGGTAGGTTTTTGTGTCTACCGTAGGCAGAATATTCTCGGAAGAATGAGAGAATGCGAGTTTTGTACGTACGTAAGAAGTTCAAGCCAATCAGATGACTGCAGTGATTCACGGTAGCATGAATCATAGCCCTTGGTACACACACCTTGTCTGGTACGTAGCCGCAACCTACACGTATCAGCGCAGTGAAGCAGACGCAGAGCTACAGGTCCAAGGTGTGAGACTAGTTTCAGCTCGAAGAGGGCTCTGTGTTGAGCGTTCGATCTGATCTGTTAGAACACTGAGCAGGCAGGGTTTTGTTCGCCAGCCAGACACCTTTTTATTTTTATTTTCTTGATCGAGGGACCTTCCTTGGAGAGACTCGTTCGTGGTGTCTTGTGAGTGTACAAGAGGTGCTAGCAGGGAGTGTGGACGGACGACCTTGGGGACTATGTGGGAGGGCATGGCAAGCGTGGCCGGACGAGCCAGCACAGGAGCGAATCGCCAAGATCGGTACCTCTGGTATGTCGTAGCACAGTGAGACGTTGCAGGAGATGTATACTGATGTAGCACAGTGTGACGTTACCCTGGATGTTGCGCCCTCGGTGGTATCATTATGTTTGCAACTCGCAAACACATGCGTACTACGAATATAGACGAGGCGTATTACGCAGCTAGCAAAGTTGAGTATCAATTATTTAATCAGTCGAACTCACAGCTGACACATGCGTACAGTAGTGATGGGCCGGTAGTGTGTGCTTGCGGGAATATTATACCAGACGCGAATATGCATACTCTCGAACTTTTACTTGGTACCAAACTCGAGGAAAGGCACGATTATTAATAGTAAATATGACGCGTTCAGCAGAAGTGCGGATACAGCAGCAGGGTTCGTGCAGCAGTGGTCGTACGTTCTTTCAATTGCTCGTACTTTATTATCAATATTAATGCGAAATATCATACCTCATGCGAGACTTTTATCGGTGGTACCAAACTCGGGAAAATGTTGAATGAGTATGATTGGTACAACCATGCGTATACAGCAGTGTTCGTGCAGGAGTGGTTGTAAGTACGATATGTCAAATCCTCGTACCGGGGTATACTACCAATGTATGAGATAGCGGTTTCCGGAAACTGGGGCCTGTGCAGTATTCTGGTAGAGCGTACTCTGAGCTATTGGTGCTCTGATTGTTTCTTGGTGGTATGAGATTATCAGAGCATACAGGCTGTGTAGCTGGTAGCGGTGGTAACTGGTATTGTATTGTCCTTCGCTACAATAAGACGTGGATTGGGGTCTAACTGGTACCGGTTGCTCCACTGCAGCTTAACTACCTATGGTGGTACAAGTTGCTGGTCGCGAATCGGAGGGATCGCGTCGGCTTCCTCGTGCATATTACGTTAGCTGTTAATCCGGGAGAAGTTTTCACGAGCGAATTCGTGACCTCCGTGGGTACACCGCGTATAGCCGCCGCAGCGGATTTCGTCCGTTCTCGTTTCTTCGTCTGCGTTGCACCCGTCCACAGGGGGGTCGGGGGTGCTGTCGCAGTGTGTGCGCCTGCTTCAGCGAAACAGGTTGCATCTTGTTAACTACCTCGCCCATGTTTCGTGCGCGGTTCAATCGGGGAGCGTGTGCCATAAGTTAGACCATCTGCTATTGTAGTGCGCGCGTCTGTTTCAGCGAAGCAGGTGTCGCAACTCCTTGACTCCCGTGTCCGTGTCTCGTGTGCCGTTCATCCGGGGAAGCATGTGCCACAAGTTGGACTGTGTGCTGTTGCAGCATGTGCGTCTGCTTCAGCACTGCAGGTGTCGCGACTCGTCGGCTTTCTCGTGCATACCACCAGTCGACAGGGGGACGGTGTGCTATCGCAGTGTGTGCGCCTGCTTCAGCGAAGCAGGTGTCGTATCTTGTTGCCTTCCTCGCCCATGTTTCGTGGAGCTATTGCAGTGCGTACGTCTGTTTCAGCTAAGCAGGTGTCACTCTATGGCTCCCCGTCCATGTTCCATGGGCCGTTCATCTGGGGAAGCATGTGTCACAAGTTGGACAGTGTGATGATGCAGCATGTGCATCTGCTCCAGCGCTACGCGTCCATGTTTCGTGTGCGTTTGTCGTTCATCCGGGGAAGCGTGTGCCACAAGTTGGACCGTGTGCTATCGCAGTGCGTACGTCTGTTTCAGCGAAGCAGGTGTCACTCTTTGACTACCCGTCCGTGTTTCGTGTGCAGTTCATCCGGGGAAGCATGTGTCACAAGTTGGACAGTGTGCTGATGCAGCATGTGCATCTGCTCCAGCGCCATGCGTCCATGGTGCGTGTGCGTTTCTCGTTCATCCGGGGGAGCGTGTGCCACAAGTTGGACCGTGTGCTATGATAGTGCGTACGTCTGTTTCAGCGAAGTACGTGTCACTCTTTGGCTCCCCCGTCCATGTTTCGTGTGCCGTTCATTCGGGGAAGCATGTGGCACAAGTTGGACTGTGTGCTGTTGCAGAATATGCATCTGCTCCAGCGCTACAGGTGTCGCGACTCGTCGTCTTCCTCGTACATGCTTCGTTAGCTGTTCATCCGGGGGAAGTTTTTCGCGATATGTTTGGTGACCTCCGCGGCCACACCGCGTATCGCCGCCAAAGCGAATTGTGTCGGTTCTCGTTTCTTCGTCTGCGTACCACCCGTCCACAGGGGGGACGGTGTGCTGTCTCAGCGTGTGCGACTGCTTCAGCGATGCAGGCGTCGCGTTTGTTGGCGTCCTCGTCCCGTGTTTCATGCGGCGTTCATTCGCGGAAGCGTTTGCCACAGGTTGGACCGGGTGCTATTGCAGTGTGTGGGTGTGCTTCAGCGCTGCATGTCAGATATTTGCAGATGTCGCAACCCGTCGGCTTCCTCGTGCATGTTTTGTTTGCCGTTCGTCCGGGGAAGCATGTGTTACACGTTGGACTGTGTGCCGTTGCAGTGTGTGCATCTGGTTCAGCGCCGCGCAGGCGTCCCAACTCGTCGGCTTCCTCGCTCATGTCCGTGTGCCGGTCATCTGGGGGGCGTTCTTCGCAACGCGTTTCGTGGTGTCCGTGGGTACACCGCGTATCTCCGCCGTCGCGGATTTCATGGGTACCTCTTTCTTCGTATGCGTAACAGCCGCCTAGAAGGTGGGACGGCGTGCTGTTGCCGTTTGTGCTTCTGCTTCAGCGAAGCATGTGTCGCATCTTGTTGTTTCTTCGTATGCGTAACACCCGTCCACAGGGGGGGGCAGTGTCCTGTTGCAGTGATTGCGGATGCTTCAGCGAAGCAAGTGTCGCAACTTGTTGACTTCGTCACCCTTGGTTCGTGTGTCGTTCATCTGGGGAAGTATGAGCCACACGTTGGTTTGTGTGCTGTTGCAGTGCGTGTGCGCAGCACCCGTCCATAGGCGGGGAAGGTGTGTTTTTTCAGTCAGTCAGTGATTTTCTGTCCTGATCCGCGAGCATTCTGGGGCATTTTGTTTCCCAGGTTGTTTTTTCTTCTTCTTCTTTCCACCTGGTTACTTTTTCCCCTTGTGTTCTGCGAGTTGGGTTGTTTATCCCGTCAGTGTACGACTGACTGATGTTGACCTCAATCGCGAAACCGTTCAACTTGCAGCGCAGTGCAGCCCGCGTTGAGGTGTGGTTTCGTGAGTTGAAAGGTGACCTGCTTGGGAAAGGGGCAGTTTCTACGTGTGTTCGGGTGTGGGTTCGTTGCGCACCTTCGCCCGTTCGCGTGTATGTCTTATTACAACCTTTGTTTTTCCTCGCCGGACCCCTCGTTACGTGCTGCGTCTGGAGCGGCGGATTCACTATGTGGACTCCGCTTCAACGGCCGATAGCCCAGCGACGAGTGGTTGCGTTGGCGGGAGTGTGCGCACGGAGGAGTACGCTCGGCACTCCCGAGGATTGGAGGCGCAACGAACACGTCGAAAGGGGGAGCTGTACCACAGGTGTTGCAGCCCGGCGGTCGATGGACGTGTTCGCCACGGGGCAGGACGCCATCTGGATAGCAAACGGAGTGGCCTAGGAGGGTCGTGACAATGGGGTCCCGCCGGACCTGGGCGGGAGCGGGTTGGTCCACCTAAGGTGTTGCAGCGTGAGGGCCGATGGGCGTCCGATGCGCACAAGGCGTATGTTCGCAGTCACGGAAAGGATGCCAGTTGCGTAGCAGACGTTAAGGCCCAGGAAGGAATTAGCGGTGGGATCCAGCCGGGCCAGGGCACTGAGTGGAGGCGACTTAATTCACTCTTAGAGGTGACTAGGCAGAAGTAAGTGTTGGAGAAGTGTGTTATCACATGAGTTCCCTATGAGATTGCAAGTGGGAGGGGGAAGGGGTCGTAAGAGTACATCAGTAAATAGGGTCAACTCCCATGTGTGATGGAGGCTGGCGTCGAGAGTTCTGTGTTGCCAGTTGGGTTGGGAGTTGACTCGAGTATACGGATGTTAGCGTGAGGTTGCCGTTGGGGCAGCCCCGGGGTGGTTACCCCTTCTCCAACACCCCTTTCCGGACGGGGGGTTGCGCGTTAATATAATACAACTTCGAAAGCAAAGTGCAAAGCAGAATGTTGTCGGAAGAATGAGAGAATGTGAGTTTTGTACGTACGTAAGAAGTTCAAGCCAATCAGGTGAGTGCGGCGATTCACGGTAGCATGTATCGTAGCCCTTGGTACACACACCTTGTCTGGTACGTAGCCGCAACCTACACGTATCAGCGCAGTGAAGCAGAGGCAGAGCTACAGGTCCAAGGTGTGAGGGTGTGTCTTAACCCCCCCTAGAGAGCATGGGAACGAGCGGAACGGAACGAGGCTGTTCGTGGTCATTCGTTCCGTGCCTGTCTAAAAAAACGTGTTTGGGTCCATGCAGAATCCTGGGCCTCGCCAGTCGAATCAGCACGAACGGTATATTTTGCACACGCCAGAGCACATTGATTGGTGTCCGTATCCATCTTCGGTGGTGTCCATCTACAATATACATAAAAAAAAGGATACTATATGTTCCCGTTCGGTCGGGCCGTTCGGTCCTCCCAAACAAGAAAAAGGGGGTGCAACACTTCTTCCTCTTCCTAGATATACAGTTTTTCTCGGGCTGCACTGAATCTATTCGTTTCCCACAACCAATCAGCATCAACTCATGCAGCAAATAATATTCCATCCGGTTCGTTCCAATGCCCTCTGGAGGGAGTTAAGACACACCCTGAGACTAGTTTTAGTTCCCACCCACCCTATTTACTAAAGGCCCTCTGTAATAGTCAATTTTATGGAAGAAAACAACTAAAACCAACGAGTATACAGCAGTATAAGTTGATTGATTGGTCATGATTTTTTGTCAAAAATAAAAATATCACGGCCATGTTGATGTGATTATGATTTTAAAAGACATGATTACTGATATGTTTAGTTGGTCCCTAATACTAACTCACCCGGTTGGCTACACGAGAATCTATTATTGACAACAGACTTAGTTAAGTGAGCCATACGTCACGTTCTGGAGAAAATAAAAAAAACACATTTTCACAGTCAGTCTTCACCCTCGTCTTGCAAAGTAGAGCGGTCGGTATATAATAATACCTGGTATATATAAAATAACGTCGTATTAGTGAAAGAGTGAGATTCAGCAAACCGGCATGCAATATCTTGGTCCATAGAGCATGATACGCGGCAAGGCTGTGTGCTGTCACCGTTACTGTTCAACGTATTTTTCGCTGCTGCGTTGCACGTCGTACTAGTACGCTTTAGCCATGACGAAGCAATCGTAAGGGATTTGGTCCAACTTAGTGATGCTGGAGTAGCCGGGACGGAGGAGCAGGAGCCGTTGACGTACGTGCGAAGGGCTGTATGGGGCATGTTGTACGCCGATGACGCAGGGATTGTCTCGAAGTCGGCTGAAGGGCTCGCGAAAATGATGACAGTCATCGTGACTGTCTTCGAAGCAGCAGGCCTTACGGTGTCGGAAAAGAAGACAGAGACTATGCTTCTACAAACGCCAGACCAGAAAACCCTCGCACCACCGCTCGTTATCGAAGCAGCAGGCCAGAGGTATAAGCAGACGGCCCAGTTTTTGTACCTAGGCGGCGTTATCCACGAAAATGCTGACCTCTCGCTCGAAATCGACCGACGGATCCGTCTCATGCGAGCATGCCTCAAACGGTTCGGCCCGGAGCTGTAATATCGGACGACCGCCCCCCTTAGCCTGAAAGTCCGAATGCTGAAGGCCGAGGTGATTGAGACCCTGCTCTACGGGTGTGTGACGTGGACCCTCAGAGCGGAACACTTTGCCAAGCTTCGAACGGCTCACCACCAAGTTCTGTTGCGAGTCATTGGCTTCCAACGCCGACTTCGTACTGACCATGCCACCCTCTCGTACGCGAAGGCCCTCAAGATGACACGTTGCGAGAGCATCGAAACGACCATCCGCAAACGGCGTCTCTTCTTCGCGGGGGGGGTGGCACGGCAAAGCAAGGATCGATTACCTAGCCGGGTGATGTTCGGGACGATTGCTGGTGGGGAGAACCCGAGACCTGGCGGACAGGTTAAGACTTGGCATAGATGCGTAGTCGAAGACCTTACGGAGTTCCGCGCCACCGAAGGGTCAACGGAACTTGCTCCCTTGGTGTTTGGAGTTGAGACCGCACTGTGGCCCACTGCTGCAAAAAAGGCGGGGAAGTGGTACCGGGGGATCCTGGAAGCAGCCGAACGGTTCATGGTGAGGTGGCACGAGGCTGAGGCTGAGCTGAGCAGGCAGCGCCGCGCATCCGCCGTGGGTGGTGTCCAAGGGAATGGGGGGAGGAGGGGCAACAAGAGGAGTAACAGAAAACCCGACCAAGGGAATGCGGAGAGGGGGGGGAAGAGGAGTAGCAGGGAAACTGCAGTGGACGAAAGTAGGAAGGAGATGGCAGATAGGGTAGCCAGGTACCGGGCAGACTAAGAAGTAGAATATGCCTATACTACTCGTACCACCAACTGGTGCAGCTGGTTCGAACGTGGTCTCCTTTGTCTTCCTGTTGTTTTTGTTTATTTTTTTTCATTTTATTGTCTTCTTTGCGGTGACCCTATGTGATTTTCATTTCTCTTCCTTTCTCCGATTGATAAGCCTTATTGAAGGAGTCGTGTGGCGTGGGTGGATGACGAGCCTGCTCTGCTTGTTTCGTACTGTCTGACGCCGAGGGGCCGGGCATAGTTGACGAACGCTGGACGATGGTGGCAGACAGGGTAGCAAGGTACCAGGCGGGCCAGCAGGGATACCCTGGCTGTGCTACTCGTACCATAAACTGCTGCCGCTACCTGGAGCATGCCTTGTGCTTTGTTTGGTTTGACTGTTATTTTACCTTGGTTCTTAGTCTTACTCTGTTGACGACTAGTGGTGTTTTCTTCTTTTTCTTTTTCTTTTTCCAGCTCGTTCTTTTCATGTGTCTGCCACGTCCCCTACGTGGGGGTACGATGGTTTGTTGCTATACTGAAGTATATACATATACCAGGTATATTTTAGTTTCTTTTTTTTTTTCTTTTCTCTTTCGAATTGTCTTTGTTTTTGTTTTTGTTTTTTCTCTTTGTTTCGTTTTTGTTTTTCTAAGTCATGGAATGTGTATGTCGTGCCTGTCGTACGCAGTATGATGAGATGTCATTGCATTACATACGTGGCAACGTGGTATCTCTGTGGCGTAGCTTTGTGACCACAGAACTTGTATCTCTCTAGGTTTGAAGAATCGGCACGGACACTGGTTGTGCTGGATGTCGACGCGTAGAAAGAACGTTTAATGTGAAGAAAACAACAACAACAACAACAATAGGTGAATGATACCTCTAGTCGACAGCAGGTCACTTTACCCCCGCTGGCAGGGCAGGCGCTGTTTTCAATGGTCATGTTGATTGTACTCAGAAACACGACATATGAGATCCATGGTAGATTGGGGAGTTCCACGCTGGAAAGGGATTCCGGCAGTAGGGTATTGGGATATCGGGGTAATGTGGGCCCACCAATGCCACTCGTCAGGTGGAACCCTCTACTGCATGTGAGGCGAGTCAACTCTACAGCGAGGATGGAATATAAGAGGAGTTCCGTGTCATGTCTGGAGTCAGCCACGCGTTCCCGTGCCAGCTGCGCCTATACCTTTAGGGATCAATCAACACATTAGTGGGATACCGGTGATCTTCTATTGGCAAGCGTAGCCCAGGCTAACCCAAAGAGGCGGGAACCTGCTTCCAGCATGTCTATTCGTTTTAGATGATGTGCTTCGTGAGAGAGCCAGCGTGTGTGCATTTTGAAGATGAGATCGAGGTCCTGGAGGAGAGGACGTGTGTGTGAGAAGAGTGAGGAGATGCCACACCAGGAGAGCAGCAGCGATCCCAGTGGGGCAAGGTTGAGCCGGACCTGGTAGAATCGCTTGGCACTGGTGGCGAAGGCGCTGGACAGTAGTAGTTGCAGGGACAGCAGCAGCTCCAGCAGCACCGTCAGCAACGTCGGCAGTCAGAGGATTGCTGCACTTTTGTTGCGACGATGAAGCGCATGCAGTAAGCACCATTACCGCCGCCGTCGTGTCGACCGCCGCGTAACCGTCGCTGCTGCAACACCCCGAGATAGCCAGGCATCTGCCTGAACCTGTGGGTTCGCTGCGCGCTGGCGACATAAATGTAGAACGTATATTATTATATGAAAGAGGGAGTTTGGCCGGCAGGAGCCGGGAGGGAAGGTGGAGACCGCGGGAGTGACGCTCTGAAAGCGTTCTGTGGCAGAATCCGCCTGGACTGCTGAAGCACCACGCCCGCAGGTGGTTGATGAGGGGGACGTTGCCCCCGAGAAAGGAGTCGAGGGAGAGTGAAGATGGGCGCAGGGGGAGGAGTCTGCATCATCATCTGTTCGGGATGCGGTGCCCCAAGAGAAAGGAGGAAAGAGAAGGAATCGAGGCGCCACCGGCAAGGACTCACGTCCGCACCAGGCACGTTTGGCTTTGTTGATTGACTGCTATGGTGATTTTCGTTTCTAATTTGATCGTGTATCGATTTGAGAGTAGGAGAGAATCTGCGAACATTGGAGATTCAGATTTATTTGGGAATACTGGAAATGAAATGAGATGAACAGACGTATACGTATAGCTTGCCTCACTGAAGTTTTTCTGTAGACGCACTGCCGTAGGACTATGACGTCTGTCTGTCTTATGGTTGACTGGTCGAGGGCTCTGGTTGAGCATCGACACGAGTACAGCAGGAAGAGGTGTATGTGATGAACCGTTTTGCCCAACTACAGTCTGCAACACGTATGTTTGCCGCAGTTTGACATATTTACATCTTTGTATGCGGGTATCTCGTTTTTGAGTTGTTGGGTTGGTGTGTAGCACGACCCGCGCCACTTGTTACGTGCTAAAGGCAAGATATTTATTTGCGGACGGAGTAATATACTACTCGAGTACAGCAGCAGCAGAAGTAGTATGGTACTGTGAGCTGAGACGAAACCGGTTTACTTGGCACTGCTGTATATGTTCGTCAAGTATGTACTGCAGCATATATAGTGGTCGAGGAATACATGGGTTTGATGTGGGACCATATATTCTCGTTGACAAGTATCTGTTTATTTGCAGTAGCATTTGAGAACTTAACTGTACCAAAGAGGAGTTTGCAAGCAGTGCATGTGCAGACCTAATCGCTCGAATGCACGTCCCATCCCTTCTGTATGCCGGGTCAATGCTGCGGAGGCGACGTTTGATTTCACCCAGGAAGAATAGCTGGATGACGCGAGCTGCGGTGACGCCATGAGACCGAACGGAGAGGCAGCCGCGGCGGAGGCAACAGCCGTAGTGTTCGGGGCATCGGGGTGATTGTTACTGAAATGTGGTTGCCTTTGAAACTGGATGAATATTTTCATTGCTTGTATTTTGGAGTTGTTTTTCTGGTCGATTTGGAGTCCGCGAGAGTTTTTGGTGTTTTCGAGTAGTCCCCACGTCGAATAAAATTCAAGTGAAGGAATGTATGCTATCTCGCATTACCGTCGCGATCTGTGTATCTATGGCGGGAGTAGGGGACAAGGGGAGACCCTTGTCCGGCGGAACGGGGTTCCTTACGATCTCTGGCATTTATTTTCTTGGCTTAATTTTTCTTTTGATGAGTAGGACTACTGTGATATTTTATGTGATTTGCATTAATTCCTCATGAAATAGAGGGAGATTTTTTGGATAAGGTTGAAGAGAGACTATGAAGCGCCTGGGGGCGTGTGCGGTCCATAGGAACTGTTTTCTGATTTGGAAGGTTTGGGTAGTATTTCGGAAATTGAGATATTGATTTTTTTTGGTTCTTGAAAATTTGTGCTTTTGTTCAAAGTCAGTACTGACTGAGTGGTCTAGCAGGTAGTGCTATAAAATTCCCTAGGGCGGGTCGGGAGTTGAAGTCTCGCCGAATTCGTAAGTTGATATTTTCGAGCGTGCGCGCTGGAGACAATACGAATGATTATGATAGTGTGCCCGTAGACACCACTAGCGTTTGGCGAGGGGAGGGCCCCGGAGATCACTGTACTAAGTCGACGAGATTCCACTGAATATCTTTTGACCAATTCCGCGGAAAATGCCGTTTTACCTGACTGAATCCGAGAAGGATGCCGTTTTACCTGGCATTGGATTTCGAGAGTTTTATGTGTTCGCAACATAGAGGCTGGGGATTTGAGCATTTGAGTACTGACTTGGGGGTTTGAGTGTTGATTCAAGAATTTGAGTTTTGAGTTACAGATTGGATTTTGGACTTTGTGAGTTTGATTCGAGTTGATGTTTTTATTGAGATGCCCTGCGATGTCGTACATTTTCATGTACAGAGCTGAGGGGAATAATTCTCATGCACAGGAGCAGGGGGGATATGAGTATGGTCGTGTATATTGAGTAGGGGGGATGTTGATTGTACTCAGAAACACGACATATGAGATCCATGGTAGATTGGGGAGTTCCACGCTGGAAAGGGATTCCGGCAGTAGGTTATTGGGATATCGGGGTAATGTGTGCCCACCAAAGCCACTCGTCAGGTCGAATCCTCTACTGCATGTGATGCGAGTCAACTCTACAGCGAGGATGGAATATAAGAGGAGTTCCGTGTCATGTCTGGAGTCAGCCACGCGTTCCCGTGCCAGCTGCGCTTATACCTTTAGGGATCGATCAACAAGTCATGTCAGGGTTTTTACACTGCTCTGTGTGTTTCCTTGTTTCTACCCGTCGACATCCTATACAACCAGTGTCCGTGCCGATTTTGTGTACTTCATACTGAGTCCTACTATGTTGTACGAAATATTCCAAAGTGAACGTCGTACAGAAATTGCGTCACTGATTCCCACTGGCCGAGGGTTTCTTCCACTCACCACTCACAACAGAGAGACAGAGCAACCAACCACTTACAGCTGAGCTGTAGTAAAATACTGGTATTACTCACAATATTTTCTATTACGGGGGGGCATTATGCATAGCAAATAGAACCTACGGTAAAGACAATAACCTATATATAAACATATTTTTACCAACAATACTTTGTCATATTTACTATGGTTCCCTGTAATAGATTTTCCGTTTTCGATCTTCAATATCTTCGCCAGTGGTAGATATCGCACTAAACTTTCGATATATATCGTTCGAGTAAAACTAACTACTGAATGAACCGACAAATTTCTGGCATTCGGAGAATGTTTCGATATTTCGGGCATTCGGAGAATATTTCGATAAATCGATAGACGAATTCGATACGATAGAAAGACGAAAGGCCTAACGCCTACCAGGGGGATAGGGGACACCACGACAAACAGCTGTATACACCCTTGGTGTACACCCTGGTGTACGAGTACTACTGTGATAGTAATTGGTGGTAATGAGGCGCGACCTCAGTAATACCTGCGTTGTCATTATCGGCGATGCATCACGCTGGGGGAATACGGATTATTCTGTTTTGTGCTGAACCAACACGAACGAACATCTGCCTACGCCGTCGTTGGTGAATCTCAATATCGTAAATTAATATTCTCGGCCTCTTCTGCCCTTGATATATGAAAACACAGCAGTACGCGTGTAACAAATGCTGGATTTTGTCGTGGGTATCCTGGTTTCCGCCTCCATATCCGGCAAAATGTTTGAAGACGAAAAATCTGCACTGCTGTGACCAAAGAACTTATGTTCGTATTGTATCTCCAATGGATTCACGAACCGGCACGAAAACTGGTTGTGCTGGATATCGACGGGTGGAAAGAACAAGAGCAAACAAACACACACCTGACGTGTTTTTTTCCAACAGTGTTTTCTGGTTGAAATTCAACATAACATTATTGTATTTGAAGACGAAAAATCTGCATCTGAATTGTTTTGTCCTACCAAAAGAGCTTCTGTTCTTTCTCGTGGCAGGTGCCCCCACTATAATAATTTGCTTGTACTGATGTACGACATCTACGGCAGCAACACCATTTTTCCAGCAACAAAACATCAGCAGCGGCAGCGGCAGCAGTAGCAGTTGGGCCCATGAGGCCAGTGTCAGCGTCGCTGTACGCTCGGTTTGTCAATCTAACCCTTGAGCCCTTTGTACACACACGTACTCGATTTTGTCCTGTGTTGGTTCCGAATTCGAAATTCGGCATAGTTTGAAGACGAAAAATCTGCTCCCGACATAGGAGATATCCAAGAAAGAGAACTTCTCGTAGCAGGTAGCAGGTGCCATCGCTACCACTGATGTACGACATCTGCAACAGAGCTTCTCCAGCAGCAAAATGTCAGCAGCAGTAGCAGAAGGACACACGCTACAACGGATGTACGACATTCACAGCAGAGCTTCTCCAGCAGCAAAACAGCAGCAGCGGCAGTAGCAGTAAGACACCCGAGGCTAGGGTCAGCGTCGCTGTACGCTCGGCTTCTGTGTGAACTCTTCGTGCATGTGTTTCCTGGTTCCGCACTCAAAATTTGAAGACGAAAAATGTACAACCCGACGTGTGTCCAACAGAGCTTCTAGCAGTGCCACCTACTACTGCTGTACAACAACTACAGCACATCTGCTCCTGCTTCTCCGTCTACTCATGAGTAGGAGGGTGGGCCTGACAACACCACCTGCAGTAGTATCTCTCGAGGACATGACTCGAACGATCTTCGCTGTGGACAGGCAGAGTCTGCCTACGACTACTCGTACAGCTGGGTTTCGTCAGGTAGAAAACTGCAAAAGCATCTGGGTTTCGTTAGGTAGAAAACTCCAAAAACAAAAACCGTTACAATATCTTACGGTTGTTGGTTCTGTGTTTTTTCAACATGGCCCAGAACAAACATGTGCCTACACACGTTGCCGCACCTATGGCTCGACCAACTGTGAACAACTTACCACAGCACCAGCACGAGAAGGTTTCGTTTGTGTGTGTGCGTGCATAGAACCCGCCGGGGATGGAATGGGTGCCGTGTGCGTTGAGCGCGGTGGTCAAACGTGGCCCGAAAAAATGTTGAATCAAACACACCCACACCGAGAAACTCAACGCAAGGCACCCTACCCTCGTATCCAAGCCATTATGCAGAGGCTTTGTTTTCCTCGGAAAACCACGTCCTGAAAACCTAGAAAAGTAAGGCTCGCGCTGAGCGCTTCGCGCGCCTTATTGTATTATCAGAGATCTTGCGTATACCACAATCCTATTTACTGCGTTGAGATATTATTCATTGCCAGGTCATCGTACCTGGCGTTTGCAGCAATACACGGGACCTTCAGAGAAAGCGAGCACTGAGAACGGACAAGCTTGAGATAAACAGGAAAACGTTTTGTACGTTGGGCTGCTGGAAAATTGTTGTTACTAAATCGCCCATCCAAACCTAAGCCTTGCAACACTCTGCGCTTCCAATTCTGCGAATCCAGAAAGAGTATTGAGCAACGTAATTATCTTTACAAAACTTTTTCATGGTGGACGTCAGATTCGAACTTGCGCCCAACGATCCATGTGCTGCCGATGACCCCACTTGTTAAGGTCTTAGTCTGTTGAGCCACCGGTAAAAGATTTCGAAAAGAACCACCACCCAACCCAAGCCTTACGAGAAAAAAAAAGAAGTTGGGAAGTCGTTTTGAAGGAAGTTGTGGATAACGTGCCCCCTTAATGGGTAAATCATGAACGGTGCTGTCAGCCCAGTTGACGGGGCTCTCGGAATAAAGGCAGGCGGCCAAGACCGACCGGTTTGTTCATGTATACTATTGTGTACCTTTGTCCGTTGGGCTGCTGGAAAAATATTGTTACCAAATCGCCCATCCAAACCTAAGCCTTGTAACACTCTGCGGCTCAAATTATGAGAATCCAGAAAGATTATTGAGCAAAGCAGTAATTATCTTTACAAAACTTTTTCATTGTGGATGTCATATTCGAACTTGCGCCCGACGATCCATGTGCTGCCGATGAAGCCACTTGCTAAGGTCTTAGTCTGTTGAGCCACCGGTAAAAGGTTCTCGAAACGAATCGCCACTTAATCCAAGCCTGACGAGAATAAAGAAGTTGGGAAGTCGTTTTGCTGGAAGTTGTGGATAACGTGCCCCCCTTGATAGGTAAATAATGAATGGTTCTGTCAGCCCAGTTGACGGGGCTCTCGGAAAAAGGGCAGGCGGCCAAGACCGGCCGGTTCGTTCATGTATATTATTGTGCACCTTGAAGGGAAGATTAAGAGAAAGATGGAGAGGAAGATGGAGTGGGCACGGCCCGTGCCCACCCCAACACGAACAGGGGCCCACTTCGGTCAGGCAGGGGTATAGAGAACGCAAAGCCAATTTACACGCGAATCCTCCAATGCAATGTACCGCCATATCTCCGTACCAAATCTCCGAATAACTATTACTGCTGTCACAAGGAGAGTGATGTCAGGAGTACATATTTCACTCCCCCTGCTCGTGGCATCACTTTCGTTCATCTCAATGCAATAACATGAAAAAAAACATAATATATCCTCCGTACTACATATGCACCGGATAAAATCATGCCTTCTCAAAACTGTAGCCAACAGACTAGACACACCACGAAGCACAATAGTCCGTAGACTAGATAATTGTAAACTCAACTATAGCCTCAGCTAGATCCCCGATCACTTTTTAATACGATTTCAAACTTCTCAACAAAACCCGTCTCTATCATATCGGTCATCCTCAAATCACAAACAACTCAATTTAATTTCAATATAATGTCGCCAAATATCGTGTGATCAATCCATCATCGTTTCCATCAGTCTCAATTTCGAACACAAATCGTTCAATCATTAAACACACCCACAAAGTGACGCCAAGTTATCACAAAGAAAAAGTGTCCTGTCCAACACTCTCTATGTCCCTTTTCTTCTTTATGCTCTCTTAATTTCTCCCGATAAATTCCACTATCGAGCACATACTACTGCAGCGTCCTCGACACAAGTTTTCCGCCTCACGCATCCAAGTCAAATATAAAACTTATAATTCCTCCACATAAAATCCTCTACTACCGCTGTTGAGTTCACCACACTACTGTATACCTTTCTCACCAACTTCAAATATCAAATGCTACAGCCGTTTGTATTATCCTGGCGTCCCAAGTCAACACAAAAATTCCTCCTCAAGAATATCATCACATAAAAATAGAACACAAGAAATCCCCAAGACTCTGAAAACCAAACACATTAGATACGGTGGCACATGCGGCACCAGCAATAATCAAATCATCACACAATTAAGTCGGAATCCCAAATGATATGGCACTACTTGCAATTAGATACCACAATTACATGACTCTTCATGATCCCAAATATAACCACGGAAACACGTTCAATCAGTCTTCAACAAATACAGTCCAAAATAAAAAACCGCGTAAAACATTATCCCTCCCTCCAAATATTCATGACAATGCCGCAGTGGAATTCAAACGCGTCCCTGGTGAGTGCCTTTGTGAGAAAACCGGCATGCTGATATGCCCACGGCACATGAATCACCTTGATCTCGTCCCTCTCCATCAACTCCCTAATCAAGTGGTGGCGCACATCAATATGCTTCGAGTTCGAGTTGGTGATAGGGTTGCTAGCAAGAGAAATAGCCCCCTCATTATCCTCAAAAACCGGAAATAACGACATGCCAGCATCCGGAAGAAAGAAACGCCAAACCTCCCAGAGGAACAACGCTTCCTTCACTACATCGCCCAACGCGACATATTCTGCCTGTGTGGTTGAGGTCGTCACACACTGTTGAGTGCTGGACAACCAAGCAACAGGTCCGCCGCAACACATCACAACACTTCCGATCACACTGCGGCGATCCGCGGCCATACTCGCATATTCAGCATCCGCAAACGACTGCATACTCAACCCCATTGTACTCCCCTTCTCAAACGAAATCCCTAATGAACTCGTTCTCCTCACATATCCCAAAACATATCGCGCTGCTTCCCAATGCTTTAGCTTCAGGTGGGCACAGTACCTCGCTATCGCACCCACTGCATTTGCTATCTCTGGCCTCGTCATCGTCGCCAGCCACATCAGCGACCCAATCAGTTCACGAAAAGGCTCACACACATCCTCTTCATCAACATCAAACTCTCCAAGTCTCACTCCAACTCCAATACCAAGCGGCACACTCTTTCTCCACTCAATACTATACTCCTCCGCCAGCTCCAACCCGTAGTTCTCCTCGGAAAGAGTCAAACGTCCCGACTCCCAATCTCTCTCATAAAAACAACCCGAATACCAGTTGAGCGGGCCAAAGTCTTTAACAGGCACCATCTCCCCCGGATCCCTGCAAAACGGTTCATATCACTCCCTCTATTTCATGAGAAATCAATGCAAATCATAGAAAATATCACAGAAGTAGCCATAGTCATCAAAAATATAAATTAAGCCAAGAAATTAAATGCCAGAGATCGCAAGGAACCCCGTTCCTCCCGACAAGAGTCTCCCCTTGTCCCCTACTCCCGCCATAGATACACAGATCGCGACGGTAATGCGAGATAGCATACATTCCTTTTCACTGATATTTTGTTGACGTTGAAAGTACTCGAAACCAATAACTCTCGCGGAATCCAAATCGACCCAAAAAACATTTCAAAAACACAATGAAAATATTCATCCAGATTCACAGGCAACCACTTTTCAACAAGAATCTCCCCAATGCACCGAACGCTACTGCTGTTGCCTCCGCCGCGGCTGCCTCTCCATCCGGTATCATTGCATCACCGCAGCTCAGGTCATCCAGCTTATCCTACTGGGTGAAATCAAATGTTGCGTCCGCAGCATTGACCCAGCACACAAAAGGGATGCGACGTGCATTCGAGCGATTAGGTCTGCATTGTGTGTTTTGCCCTTTTCACGCATTCACACCTTGCAAACTACCAAGTACTATTTACCACTATAGTTCATCTTCTCAAATGCTACTGCTAATAACAGTTGTACCTGTCGACGAGAACAATTGGTCCCACCTTAAACCCATGCATTTCACGACCAATATATACTGCAGTACGTACTTGATGAACATATACAGCAGTGCCAAGTAATGTTACAGCAGGGTACAGCTCTCAGACCGTAAAAAGGACCTGCGTTCGATAGATCTCTGAGGCCGGCTCACCTGTTGTTTGGGAGTTCGAGGAAGTGCCTTCAAGCAGTCATGATCGGGTCATGCAGAACGTGGATCGATGCAATGCGATAGATGCAAGCAGTCAGCGTAAACACTCAACGAAGCACCACAGACACGATGACGGGCACGACCGGCACGGCAGGGCCCAAGGGGCTGGGGGTCGATAGGACAGGTATCACAGATCACTTTGCTTTGACTTTCTTCACTCTTGGTGGTGTCGAGTAAACACCGGGTGGTCCCGGAACCTCGTTTCTGGTTTTGTACCCGAGACCGAAGGCGTTCCCACACCGGGGATCCTCCCTGCCCCTATACGATCCGCCCAGAGGATGCCAACCAAAGCTTTTGCCCTCTGCCTATCGAATAGACCCGACGCGTAACCTTGATCAGGACAGTGGTCTCGCGCCGTATTATCCTCCCCATAGCGCTGGTCACGACAGTCACAGCGCTATGAGCCTCCCTCCCTGGCGCCACCCGCTGTAACACCCCCCCTGCCCGACACATAACCATTGTCGGCACAAAGCCGGCGCCCCGGTGCTAGCCCGGCGACAGCGTGTGCGCTTTCCTCCTCGGACACCCCCCCCAGACCGGCGCATATGAGCGACGGTGCTCAGCGGGTATTACGATCATGGACCGCTGCAGCGCCTGCGCCTTCCACCTCCGCACCTCGCCGTCGGCTCGATGTTGCAGCTCCTCTCCTTCCCTTAGCGCTGCCCTCAGACGGTAGTAGGAAGAGCGGCGGTCCTGACCTTCGTCCAGACGTTCTTCAGCATTCCTCTTCCGTCCATCGCCGTCGGCCCGATGTTGCAGCGCCCTTCCTCTCCGCGGTGTTGCCCTTGGACGGTGGTAAGAAGAACGGCGGTCCTGACCTTAGTCCAGATGTTCTTCAGCTTTCCTCTTCCATCCATCGCCGTCCGCCCGATGTTGCAGCGCCCTTCCTTTCCGCGGTGTTGCCCTTGGACGGTGGTAAGAAGAACGGCATTCCTGACCTTCGTCCAGAAGTTCTTCAGCCTTCATCCCCCGTCTATAGCCGTCGGCCCAATGTTGCAGTTCCTCTTGTTCCCGCGGTGCTGACCTTGGACGGTGTTGAGAAGAGCGGCAGACCTGACCCTCGTACAGTCTTCACTTGTAACTGCCAGCGCCACATCTGTCTAACACGCTCGGAGCATGTACTCATCGGCGAAAAAACATGTGTTCTTACTGGCTCACCTGCATCTGAGGTGGGGGTTCCTCTCCAAGGCCTACGTCTGCACTTTGACAATAACCTACACGTTTAAGCTTTTGGCCAGACACACATTCCACTGAAAGCTACCATCGTCCCACCCCACCACCTAACCTTTAACTGAGACTGCAGATAATTCTGCCAGTCCTGTGTCGTATGGCTATACGTGGCCACACTACCGAGACGCTGCGGTGGCTGTCCACTTTGCCCCTCTATATATATCTGCGGGCTTGACTTGTCAAACCTGTTATAAACGGTTCACCGATCAGTATTCCAATATACTCACGTACTTGTTGCATCGATGTGCCAAAACTTCACGTACCTTTGTCACGGTTCAGCGTGCGCAGTGGACTATGTCCATGCTTCCACCATTCACGTGCCTTCGCCAGACGTTTCTCACTGTACCTTCCTTCAACAAATGTTTCTACGTAAGTTAGAACCCATCTGCAACTCTGAAGTTCGTCCAGATATCTCTAGTTTCTTGGTATGGATACCACATTTTGATATATTGACAGAACAAAAGAAACAGCTAAGAGATCGAGGATTTCTTCCCAGCTCATCTTTGCCAGCTTCCACGCTAGTCCTTTGCAAGCTGTGTGTGATACTTCGGTCGCGCGTATCACGCGTTTTATGTATTATATGGGCCTTTCTTTTAGTGATGATCTCAAACTTCTCTGCATTGAGAGTAGGTATTCCTTGCGAATGTGGAGGTCGTTTTATGTATACATCCATCACGGGCTGTAGGAAGTTCATGAGTTCTTTCTACTCTGGGCCAAAAATATTATTCGAGTGACTTGGGTCGTTTCAAGGTACTGACGTTCACGCCACATCGACTTGCTGGCACTAGCCAAGGTAAATATTTGATTCCGAGTTAAGCAAGTGTTTGAAGCTACTGGCGTTTGCGCCACCTCTATTCGAGTGACCTAGGTCGTTTCAAGGTACTCCACATCGACTTGCTGGCGCTAGCCAAGGTAAATACTTGATTCCGAGTTAAAAAGTGTTTGAGGGTACTGACGTTTACGCCACCCCCCCAGCACGGACACTGTCCACTCGTGAAACTTGTTCGTGCTAAAATCAATCACGCGTCTTAAAACGGCATTCGTGCAGACCTACTTCCAAATCGTACGCCTCGTATGCTTTTTGTGGAAGTAGTTGCAGAACACAAACTGCCCACCACCTACTGGCATTCCAATTACACCTGTCGATTCGTTCCTTCAACCCTCGACCACTATGCTTGGAGCGACAAATAGTATCCTGTTAAGGTTGCGCAGATCATACCAAAGGTCGTCACGTTCCCTCTCGGTTTAGCGTCTCACAAATGTGTACCTGTGCATGGTGTGGCGACTTGCATATGCACTCGTTCCTTCCTACATGTGTGTATCCAATTGTTATGATACCTGGTATACGTGATATGGATCGGGAGCGTATAGGTCATGAGGTCTTGGGTCAGGATGAGGCAAGCAGCACGGGCATGAGCCTATTTTAAAAAATCAGCCGTCGACAGTCCGCTTCAGATACAGGATAGAACAGGATTACAACACATGCCTAAAATATACAAATAATAAGACCAACCTCAAGTCTGGCCACGATCCAACCGAGTCGAGACGTGGGCTCGCACGTGTCCCAGAGGGGTATAGCGTGCTTCTGACGCTAGGGAGAAGGTCTCCCAGGTATGTAGATGGTAAACTGATTGCTTTGAGCCTCCGGTCGAGAGCGATGACCGAGGCAACACGTAGGACCGCCGAAGAGGAGCGAGAAAGAGTGGCAATCCACAAATGGGGGAGGGGCCGTAAATGACGCGTCCCCTGCTGATACAAAAACGCAAGTCGTCGTAACTCCTGAAACGGTCTAAAACCATAACATCCCCCCTAGCATAATGCGAATAACTGAGCAATATGCTATAGCAATCTTTGACTATAACCAAGGGTAAGGAACCGCAAGGCTCTATACAAAAATATTGATCTCGGGGATAGGCGAAAACAAACAGAAAACGCAGGGGCCATCAGAGGGAAATCCCCGATAAAAACCCTCACCCCCGCCTTTTCACTGCGAGTTTGACTGCCTGACCAATAATCAATGGTTTATAGTCATCCTACCACACTTCTTCAACAGTGAATAAGCGCAGTACACTAACGCCTAAGCTTAAACCGCCATCTCTGCGTTCTCTGAACGGGTCAAAAGTCAATACCCATGGGATTTGATTGAGTCCCCCAAATCGGGTGAAAACATACGAGGAAGCCGAATCGTCAAAACAAGTTAGCCCACTACCAGGCACGGAAGAGCAAACCCCCATACAAATAAAATACCCAACTAATCCACGCCAGACCGACTGGCTGTAACAAGCAGGTACCTCTCAATCTCTCACAAAAACACGTAGCCTCGAACAACAGGACCAGAGATTTTTGCGTCCTCGGCGAACGCTCATTATCGCTGCCGATCTGGAACTGCTCCTCATATCACTTAACTACGAAATTGTAACCCCACCATTCACGGAAGAGTACGCCTGTTCCCAACCCAAACACACAAACATTCACGAAGTCACAACGTACATCCAACACCCCACAAGTCTATACCTAACAGTTTCACGCCAAAACGACCAGCTGTTGCGGGCAGGACCCCCACCGTTTCATACAAAAACACAAAACAACGAAGGGCAGAAGTCGAAGATCTTCGCCTCCTCGGCGAACGCACAGTATCGCTTTAGGTCTTCGACCGCTCCGTATAGCGGCTGGTCAATTCCTTCCAATTCTGGCCGTTGGGCAGTACCTCGTACGATCAAGGCATCGGGGCAAGAAAGCAGCGCACGGGCGCAAGCGAGCGATGGACGGACGAGATACCGGAGCGAGGGAACGCAAGGTGCCGGAGCGAGGGAGCGGCGCAGCGAGCGGCGGACGGGCAAGATTCCGGGGCGAGACAACGCACGGCGTCGAAGTGAGGGAGTGGCGCACGGACAAGACATCGGTGCAAGGGAGCGGTACACGGGAAAGCGAGGCAATAGCGTACGCCGAGTATAGAGGGAACAACGCGCGGAAAAGCGAGGGAACGGTATACCGGCAAGCGAGACAGAAAGGAAACGGCGCATGGGAAGCGAGGAAGCGATCCACTGCGCTTGACGCTCGATAATCGCTTCCGCTCTTCAACTGCTCCATCTCGCGGCTGGTCAGCTCCTCCCAGTTCTGGTTGCTGTAGCGTATTCGCCAGTAGCGGTCTCTGCAATCGTACACCTGATTCTGCCGTCTGGGATCGCCATTAAAGTATTTTCATAGAGCGACACCTACTGCCTAACGGAAACAGGGGCAAGGCTGACCCAGATGGGTATCGTTCCGGTGCCTTCGCGTGAAGGATATCGGGTTGGTGATATTTGAGCCACTTGGTTGATCTCGGTGACTTCATGCCGTTGCAGGCTTCCGACGAACGCGTCGCCCTCCCCCCGTCAACGAGAGTGGAAACGCACGCACAGCGCACACGGGACGGCATCAAACTGCGGGACACATGCGACGGAGTGCGGGTGTCAGTAAAGGTCACAGTCAGTGCGAGCGGATGCACGGGCAAGCGGGTTCGCAAGAAACAAATACACAAGCAAAACAAACGACCAAACAAACAATAAAAGCGAATAGAACAAACAAGAACAAACAGAGGAGCAAAGAAACAAACGGACGAACGACATAAAATTGAACGACAAACAAATAAAAGCCCCGTGGCTAAGGCACAGACCTAGAGGGGCCTGGTTGCCGTCTCCCTTCAGCATGGGAGGCAGCAACAACGGTCCCAATAGGCGCAGACCCCAACCACTCTGGACATCCAAAGAAACAAACGGACGAACGACACAAAACTAAACGACAAACAGGTAAAAGCCCCGTGGCTAAGGCACAGACCTAGAGGGGCCTGGTTGCCGTCTCCCTTCAGCATGGGAGGCAGCAACAACGGTCCCAATAGGCGCAGACCCCAACCACTCTGGACATCCAAAGAAACAAACGGATGAACGACACAAAACTAAACGACAAACAGGTAAAAGCCCCGTGGCTAAGGCACAGACCTAGAGGGGCCTGGTTGCCGTCTCCCTTCAGCATGGGAGGCAGCAACAACGGTCCCAATAGGCGCAGACCCCAACCACTCTGGACATCCACTCTCTATCCGAGGAATGGACAAATAGTTAAACAGACACACAAACGACAAAAAAACAAACACAGAGCATAAAACAAGAGATGCCGCGTTCGCAGCGACGCAGAGTCACGCGTCGCGCCATCGCGACAGCAGCGGAGATGAAGACAGGCATGGCAAGCGAATGTCAAGATAAGACAAAGAACGCGAACAGTGGAACACGGGAACGTCGGCAAATTAACAGCTGGTAAGCACATTAATATACGCGGTAATACGAGAGTGCTCATCTTTAGCTGCCCGCACAGCATGCTGGAAGCGGCGGGGTATATTAGCCGAACGTTTCAGTATTCCAGAGACCTTGTTGCTATCTCTCTGCCTAATGGAGACAGCAACAACGGTCCTCCCAAGCTGAGACAAACCATACAATATGCGTGCACCCACAAGATGAATCAGGAAAATTATTAATGCATGCGGCCGCCACTCCCGCTCGCCCGTCATTGCAGAAACATGTTGCGATGACGGAACATAAAAACGATGAAAATGTCAGTACCGATGAAAGCGGGCAAAATAGTGCAACCAGCAGCAGAGCCGCATAACGAGATAAGCGCGAATATCAGCACCGATACACGCGGAAATCAGTGCAACCAGCAGCAGAGCAGCATAACACACCAACAATGTATAAACGAATCGACAAGTAATTATAATCCAGGTGGGAAATGCATAGAACTAAATTGACCCCAATTTCAATTTAATTATTTCGTACTGGAAATAGAGAGAGTTATTTATTCTCCGTCTTCGGGCACACGAAATGGATAGGTGCACCTAAAAATTACAAATAAAAAGGGAAAATATTTTTGTCCTGAATAAAAGAAGTATAATTGTAGAGAGCATACTAACAGACCGTGTAAGTAGGACAGGCGCAGACCTCGTGGAAGTTCGTTTCTGTCTCCCGCGACGGGTAAAGACACGGCACCACTTCCACGAGGCACAGACCTATCTCTCCTATACAATAATAAACAGGTATAGGTAGGACAGGCACAGACCCTGTGGAGGCTCGGTTCAAGACCATAGCCATGTCCCCACAAGGCACAGACCCATCTCAACAACAGGTGCAAGGAGGACAGGCACAGACCTTGTGGAGGCTCGGTTCAAGACCATAACTATGTCCCCACAAGGCACAGACCCATCTCCAATAAAAACAAAACGCATGCCAGATAGGTAGGATAGGCGCAGACGTAAAATATTATAAAGGTACAGGTAGGACAGGCACAGACCCTGTGGAGGCTCGGTTCAAGACCATAGCCATGTCCCCACAAGGCACAGACCCATCTCAACAACAGGTGCAAGGCGGACAGGCACAGACCTTGTGGAGGCTCGGTTCAAGACCAAAATTATGTCCCCACAAGGCACAGACCCATCTCCAATAAACACAAAACGCATGCCAGATAGGTAGGATAGGCGCAGACCCCGTGTAGGCTTAGTTGACGAAACCATTCGCTTTCCACGAGGCACTGGCCTATCTCTCCTTTCTGACACCATGGCAGATGAGGGCATAAAGGTATAGCGCGAAAACAAGAGGAAATACATTATAAAACAAACAGGACCAACAGCGACAAACAACACGTACCAGGTACCAGGTACCGGGTATAATACTATTTATTGAAGAAGACGTAACTTCCGCGGAGCGCATCATCTCGATGCAATTTCTTGGCGTCCTTGAAACAGTGAGCTTCTTGTTTCCATCAGGTTCTTATTGGTGGGTCTATACTGCTGTATACTTGAGTAATAATTAACAAGTGCCTTACCGAGGTCCCAGGTATTCTCATGTCCTGCGACCACGAACTGCATTGTTTTTTATTATGGCGATGAATTAAATGTGAGAACAACGACAACAACTTTGACAAAGTAGGTCGCTCCTACTTGTCACTTTTACCGCTGGAAAGCAAGATATCTGTAGGATCTTGATATCGTAGTCATTTTTCTGTCGTATTGATACGTCACAACTCGACCCAAAAGATACGTCGTGCGAGCTGGATCTTTGATACTATGTTCACGTCGAACGCAACCAACCAACATTTCGAGACCTGACCTCGATCTACAGCACTAGTATTAATAGTAGCTCGCACAACATAAATATATGCATACCTGGTACAGAGTAACTACTCTGTAAAAATAATCGTACATTTAGACCAAGAGGTATCTCCCCGTGAATCCTGCTGCAGGCACTTGTGGGTAGTGCCCACAGCAGAGAAAGTGGAGCAAGTGCCGCGTTCGCAGCAATGCAGAGCCACGCGTCGCGGTTTGCTCTTCCGTGCATCCTGCTGCAGGCACTTGTGGGTAGTGCCCACAGCAGAGAAAGTGGAGCAAGTGCCGCGTTCGCAGCAATGCAGAGCCACGCGTCGCGATAGCGACGAGTGGCGTACGGCGACAGCAGCGGACGCGCAGACGGACAGATGGCAAGTGGATACCCGGCCCGGGAGTCACTGTCGCTCTTCCGTGAATCCTGCTGCAGGCACTTGTGGGTAGTGCCCACAGCAGAGAAAGTGGAGCAAGTGCCGCGTTCGCAGCAATGCAGAGCCACGCGTCGCGATAGCGACGAGTGGCGTACGGCGACAGCAGCGGACGCGCAGACAGACAGATGGCAAGTGGATACCCGGCCCGGGAGTCACTAAAGCGAGCACACTCGGGGCCGCACACAAACCACAGGTCACATCACGTTCGGGCTTTTGCTTTTCATTCATTTTTATCGCTGCCGGTGGAAAGAAAAGGGTGGGGCCCTAACGAGTGTGCTGCAAGCTTTGGACTCCCACCTGTGCCATCCCAACAAAGCCTCAAAGTGCAAAGGGGCAAACAGAACTGGATAGGGTAGCCGTTAGAACCAAGAGATAAGACACACGCCAGGGCATTATATGCTCCTGAGTGTGTCCGTTGCCTCCCCCGAAAAACAAAGCGAAAACATTCGAGGCAAAACGAAAAAATAAAAAACAAAACAGCAGGACTGCTATTTTAATACTGCTGTAGTACAGCAGCACAGCAGCAAGTATCGCATGCTATACGTATTGCTGCTGTACGTATCCTCGTGTGCATAAAACCCACAGAGATCTCAGGGTCCCGCACAAATAAAAAAACAAAACAGAGTGGGATGCGTAGAACGATCCCCAGTGCGTGCAAGCGCGTGTCTCGGATTGGACACCATGATATGGATCGGGAGCGTATAGGTCATGAGGTCTTGGGTCAGGATGAGGCAAGCAGCACGGGCATGAGCCTATTTTAAAAAATCAGCCGTCGACAGTCCGCTTCAGATACAGGATAGAACAGGATTACAACACATGCCTAAAATATACAAATAATAAGACCAACCTCAAGTCTGGCCACGATCCAACCGAGTCGAGACGTGGGCTCGCACGTGTCCCAGAGGGGTATAGCGTGCTTCTGACGCTAGGGAGAAGGTCTCCCAGGTATGTAGATGGTAAACTGATTGCTTTGAGCCTCCGGTCGAGAGCGATGACCGAGGCAACACGTAGGACCGCCGAAGAGGAGCGAGAAAGAGTGGCAATCCACAAATGGGGGAGGGGCCGTAAATGACGCGTCCCCTGCTGATACAAAAAACGCAAGTCGTCGTAACTCCTGAAACGGTCTAAAACCATAACATACGCCTTCTCATGTACCTCCTGTGCGCGTGACGTCGAGTATCTGTATATAAACTGAATCTGTGTGAACAACCCCAACGCCTAGGTATTATCACGAAAACGTATAGCAAAACACTGATAGTCTGTATCCCCCTGATATTGGGTTCAGGAGCCTGGTCGGTCCTAATAGATGCTTGGCTGTATCCAGCTATACCACCCTCTTAGCTGGGGTTTTGTGTCGACTTGCCTCTTATTCGACTGTCACTGTTGTTGTGCCATCGTGGCGATCAAAGATAGTCACCTGGAGAGCAGCAGTCAAGCAGCTAATGAGTATATGCGTCCTGGGGAGGGTTTTTACTATCGGAAAATGCCAGGTTTTCTCTCCCCAGTTTGGTTTGCATAGTGTATCTCGAATCCACCGCTTAGGATTCATGTATCAGTTCTCGGAGAGCAGTCGCAATTCCTGCAGGCAAAGCACTCATGATCGGAGCCAACGCTCCGGGGTCCTTTCGGCACGATGTAACAAAGACCAGTTTTCACATCAAGGTTTATATTCTTTTCTAAAGTTCTAGCCCGCTCTATGCTGGGTGTACATGCCACGCTCACACTCTGCTCTAGTTCATGCACAGACTATTCTTTCTTTGTCTTTTTGTTTTTAGCTCTATTAATAGGGTGTAAATGTAACAGCATGGACACGTTCATGGTGTCATTCATTTGCGATTGGTACGGGATGGTATGCACCATATCGAATAGCTCGTTAATACCGTTTCTCTCACCTACCGGTCCGGCACTATTTCGTACTTGTTTGTTTGCTCCAGTCGCGATGTATTTTAGTTTTACAGCCTGTTCTGTGACCACCGGTGGGATTTCAGGAGTTTGAGCTACTATTGTTATTGTGTGAGAACATCACATGAAATGCGTACTACAATAGTATGTATTTGACCACCCCACATTCTTGGAGTTACAGCTAGCTGCCGGTCAGATTCGTTCTCGGACAACCCAATCTTCAGATGATACTTACGCAAGGGGTGGACCTAACAACAGGCAGTGTATTCTTCAAACCAAACCGATCTTGAAACCCCTCTGCGCCCACCGACCATGCAGTGTTTCTTCGTACGCGTTTGCTGATTTTTCACACCAGGTACCTTATATTTTTTTTCGTTACGTAGTTCTGTATGTACGATACATATATATCATTGATTTCCATCCCATTTGTTATCTTCGCCCTTTTTTCTCTATCCCTCCTACGTATAGATATCCGGTGTAACACAGCAAGCTCTTTATTCCTCTCCCCGATGTGGTCTGCGCCTTGGGTTTTATTGCGGAAATACTTCAGTTCTTCGTTGCGCCTACACTCGTTAGGCGATCTCAGCAGTTGATTCCACACCTTTTTGTTGTATATATTGCATGAATCCCCGCCTCATCCATCTTGAGATTCGAGCTCCATGGTTCAACGCTAAAAACAGAAGCGATACTCTAGACCACGCGGGCCTTTAGATGAAAAGAATAGGCCAACCATATCAAAACCAACGAAACTCTTTCAGGGCACGACCCAGATCGGGTATACGTATGTATATAAGGTCGAACCCTAATAAATACCTGGTACCATGGTATCATCTTTGTGTTTCTGCGCGGACATTATTAACGTAATCTACAGCAGATAATAATGCTTCAATCGAATTTTTGGCCATGGACGGAGAAGTACAACATTAACAGTATCGTACGAAGCTCATGCACGGCAGTAATTATCTCATTGCTCACTTCCTCGCCGTAGTGGACAGAATTATACGGGGTATCTGCCAAGAGTAAATTGAGGCTGTGTGATACCGCTCGGTATGCTGAAGATACTGCTTGCTGTATATTATAGAATATGAATGAAAACAACATACTTTGCAGTCAGCATGAATAATGTGCGTTCGTATGGATGTAAAAACCTTTTTACAACACTACTGGATGTAGAATGTATGGAGACCCCACGGATATGAGTCGTAGGGGTACGTACTTCCTTTATGTGTGTGCCATACCCTTCTATATACCCAAATACATATGTCCAACCCAGTGTCCGTTCTGATTTATTATTATTTGCAGACAAAGCAATGAGTAAAGCAAGAAAGCAAGGGAAATGCCAGCGTACCGGTGAATACCGGGTAAAGCAAGTGAATTGCCAATGTACCGGGTACGAGAATACCGTAACGGGTAGAACAAGTGAAATGCCAACGTACCGGGTACGAGAAGACCACAACACCAGCTATGTTGTGAACATATGAGTCGTTGTATAGTTCTCAGTTTCAACGTAGCTTTCATGCGGTGTTTTCACCCGAATAAAATCCTGATTGCTGTACTGGACAGCTGACCGGTTTCACTGCAGTACTTCATGCCGGGAGGCAGCAGTGTTGATACTTTGTTGCGGCAGCAGTATGGGACACTATTTTAGGGCCCAGGATCGAGGGAGATCTTGCCGTACGACCTATAGTATAATCAACTGTTACAGTTAATTTCTTTATAGTATGAACACCATATAGAACGGCTTCACAACAGTACTTTATGCCGAGAGGCAGTGGTGTTGATGCTTCGCTGCGGTAGTAAGGGCCAACTATCGTAAGGCCCAAGGATCGAGGGAGATCTTGCCGTACGACCAATAGTATTACCCATATATTTATATACATCCTCCAGGTTGTTTGTTGTCTTGAGTTTTTAGACCAACGTCTTCTACCCAGCTTCACTCTGTTCATCCAGCTTCAAGTATGCCCCGTGTGAATATGGTGTGTGTGTTTTTCACATTAAACGGTTCTTCTACTCGTCGACATCCAGCCATAGTGTCCGTGCTGATTCTTCACCCTAGATATATATATATATATTTTTTTTTTTTTTTTTCATCACTTTTACTTCCCAGCCCACTCGTAGGAGGTTTTATACCCTCGACGATCTTCTGGGCAAGCCGTGGTCACAGGTGTCGTCCCTTCTCCCCCCCGGTACGTGCCTTTATTTTTGTCGCGCATAGGGTTCAGCATTCCCACTGCTCGTCGATTTTCATCGAATGTAGCCAACTCACGCTTCGCGCTTTCCGCTTATCAATTTTTTATGCAAGAAAAAGTCCCTATGAGCATGCACTCGGTGGGACTTGAACCCACGAAATAGATCTTGACAGGCACGCGGACCACCTACCAAGCCACCGGGGACGCCGGCTATTTTTTTTTTTTTTTTTTTTATCCATCACTTTTACTTCCCAGCCCACTCGTAGGAGGTTTTACCCTCGACGATCTTCTGGACAAGCCGTGGTCACAGGTGTCGTCCCTTCTCCCCCCCCGGGTACGTGCCTTTAGTTTTTATCGCGCATAGGGTTCAGCATTCCCACTGCTCGTCGATTTTCATCGAATGTAGCCAACTCACGCTTTCGCGCTTTCCGCTTATCAATTTTGTATGCAAGAAAAAGTCCCTATGAGCATGAACTCGGGGGGACTTGAACCCACGAAATTGATCTTGACAGGCACGCGGACCACCTACCAAGCCACCGGGGACGCCGGCTATACATACGGGTGTTGCGTAGTGCACCCAGCAGATACTGCTGTGTAGGTACTACTGTTTCAACGAGTCAACATGATAACTCGTCAAGATAGGAAGAGAGATAGGCTCAAGGGTCCCTCGGGATCTTGCGATACAATTTTAGTATCATGGAAATATTGTATACGTCCTCTATGTACGTTTGTGCAAAAAGCAGATGTACTGCGAGCCAAAGGGTCCCTCGGGATCTAGCCGTACAGCAGTTTGAGTATTATGGACATATTGTATACGTCCTCTATGTACGTACGTGTCAAAAGCGTGCTGCGAGCCACCTGCGAGCCGAATGGTCCTTTGGGATCTTGCTGTACAGTTTTTGTATTATGGGTATATTGTATACGTCCTTTATGTACGTCTGTATGTGTAAAAAGCATACTGCGAGCCACCCCCCCCTGTACGCTTGTGGTTTAGTATTCACCAACCCCGGATATCGATAAATCAACCTTGTTCGGGAAATAAATAAACAAAAACTGCAGGTACAGCGTACAGCAGCAGTATGGTTCCTGTATTTTCTTCCAAATTACATGCACTTATGTAATGTCGTCCCTTCGCCAGTCGTTCGTACCGAGGTCGTCGCGGAGATGTCGGAGCGTAGAAGTCGCGGAGAAGTCGCCGTGATGAGGTCGCGGAGCGAGGGTCCCTTGTAGCCGTCGTTACGGCCGACGTAAGCCGAGCAAAGTTCTTCGTTGATATTTAGCAAGGAGATGCTAGAGCTAGTCTGACTCGGTGGGGGACCTTTTTGGTTACCCCAGAGTCTGCGGCGGATTACGTATCTTCCCGATAGCTTATCTCCCGAGGACGGGTCTACACCGTCAATGACGTGAGACCGCTCGTGACCCGAGATTTGATATTGCTTGACCGGTGACGTGTCCTTCGCGCGTGCGTATTACGAGATCTACGATATCTCCGACCCTGGCTTCCACATCGCCCCCCCCTTTATTCGCCGCAAGCCCATCTTAGTTAGGGATGGGCTTGTGGCGGTCATCGGGAGGATGACTAGTTAGGAAGCAGGGTGCTGATTTATCTGATCGAAACACAGCAGCTTTCACATGCGTTCATCCACTCCTTATAGCCGACGTATTGAGTAAACACGGGTGGTAAAAACCGGTCCGGCGAAGATGCATACATTTTCAAGCTTACACGCTGACAGCTTATGCTGAAGTTGTTTGGTAATTCCAAACTTTATCTCAACGCACTAATTCCGTGTGGCCACACGTACTATTGGTGCGCTCCCGTGGTTGCTGTTCTGAGAACCACGGGCAGCTGAACCCTAATTATTTTCGTGATTAGTCGGGCGGTCACGCGAGGTCGACGTGGTTGATTCAAGTGTATCAACTGGTAACCTCGTTTTAAGCGGGGCGGAGTCGCGTGGCTCCCATTCCCTGTGTGTGTGGGTTCGAACAATTTTGTGTGACAAGACGGTGGGTTTGTTGTTTTGTCCCTAACTCAGTGTAGGCTTGGGCATGAATTGTCATGTCTCTTACAGCTTTCTACTGATGGGTACAACAGTTCTATGTGCGTCTCCTTGCCCCGGCTATTCCCACCGGAATGCCGGTTAGAGTGCCCGTCAGATCATATTAGACACACGTGTGTCTGCCATGTCTGACGGTGCTACTCTCATCACCGTTGTTAACTCATATGCCTACAGCCGAGTTAACCGTGTTTGCCAACTTGTTCGTGATTTTGTTTACGCCGCGGAGCATTGAGTACTTATTTGGCGCTGTCTCAACTTGTGCTCATTCCTCGCCTACTTTACGCTTCCGTTTCCCGAGAGAGGGGAGAAGGGGCGAAGGGGGCGGGGTTATCGCGAGTTGCAAACCCTTCTGGGTTCGGTATGCGGCGATTAATTCGTGACATTGGGGTATTTCGTCTGCGCGATACTCGAGGTCCGACTCCGGGCCGTATCCTCGCAGCCTCAGACGGTATTTGTAGTTGTGGGGGCTTTTTCTGCCAGGCCCACGTCTATGGTCTACTACCCTGTCTACGAAATAGGACTCAATTTTAGGTTGAGCCTCATCGGGATGGTCCAATGCGGGTAGGGGTATTGGTTTCCCCAAAAACAATTCCGCAAGTTTCTCGAATTGAGGTGCCGGCGGTGTTTCCCGTCTATGGTAGGGCTTTATGTGGGCAAGATGGACTGACACTTCTCGTGTGTCGTTCGTAAGTCGTACTCTATATACCACTGGTGATAGTTGTGAGCAGACAACATACGGTCCCCGCCATGGTAGCAGCAGTTTTGGGTTGGGACCATCCGCGTCCTGGTATGGTTTGTACACGAGTACTTCTTGTCCAGGTTTGAACACGGGGTACGGTTTGAGTTTGCTGTTATTTTCTGCTTGTTTGTCTGCACGCTCGGTAAGATTTCGGCGTGCGAGTTCGAAAGCAATCTGCAAATTGTCCCGCGTGTTTTGTGCAAATTCTTCGGTATCTGCTGTTCTTCCTACATGAGGAATTCCGAGAATTATGTCGACTGGAAGTCGAGGTTGTCGCCCGAACATCAAGAAAAATGGTGTCTCATGCATCGTAGCACTAAAACTAGTGTTGTGAGCTAATTGGACGAACGGTAATAGTGATGCCCAGTTGCTTTGATCTATCGTGCTATGCATGGCCAGCATGTTGTGCATGGTGGAGTGTACGCGTTCTGATACTGAATTGCCCTGAGGTCGATACGGAGTCGTTCGGGTCTTTTTGTATCCGAGAATCTGTTGCAGCTGGTATATTACCTTGTTTTCAAATTCGGGGCCTTGATCTGAGTGCAAGGTCTCTGGTGGGCCGAAGATGCTAATTATTCGTTCGATGATAGCCCGGGCTACTGTGTCGGCCGCCTTATCACGTACCGGCAACAGCACTGCAAAACGTGTCAGATGGTCCATCATCGAGAGAACATATTTGCATTCGATCCCTGCAGCTGAAGTTGATACCGATTTGTACTCTACCAAGTCAACCGATATTCTTTGGAACGGTCGTTCGACAGGCAAATGGCCTGTTGGGAGTTTGGGTCTGACGTGTGCTGTTTTTCGTCGTTGGCAAGCTTGGCATTTTTCGCACCACTCTCGCACGTCGCGGCTTATAGTAGGCCACCAATATTTCTGGCGGATTTTATCGTAAGTCGGTCTGGATGCGAGGTGTCCTCCTGACATGACGTGGTCGTGGTAAGCGTGCAGAATTAGACCGACAAGGGCTTCTGGTACTACCAACTGATCGCGGAATGTGCTTCTTTTTCGAAGGTGTCCCGGAAGATACGATTTGAATAACATTCCGTCTTGTACTGAATAGTATGACATGGTTGCTTTCGTTTCTTTCTCGGGTAAGGGCGCGTCTGCGTGCTGAATGTAGTCAATGTACGGACCGTACTCTGCTGCTTGAGCCGAGCGGAGTTTTTCTCGATCGACGGACATGAAAACATTGGTTGCGCTCGCGAATACTGACTTCACACTAAAAAGCTCTCTATCGCTGTGTACCGGTTCTAGGTTAGCCAGTTTGTCGGCGGAAACCTGATAAGGGCGGGGAGTTCGCGCTGTTTGTAGTTTCGGGTCATCTGGCACATTCCGGCAAATGGGTGCAAGGGACGGCTCAGCGATTTCTTGCTGATGCTCAAACGCAAACATTCGTGAAAGCGTGTCCGGCACGACATGTAGCTTACCGGGTTTGTGTTGGACGGTGAAATCATACGATTGTAATGCGATCGCCCAGCGTGTTAACATGTTCGATGTGTCTAGCATTGAGTACAGGTACCGTAGTGCCGCGTGATCCGTCACACATACAAAGTGTCGTCCCCATAAATAGGGCCGCCAGTGCTGTATTGCCAACACAACAGCGTAACATTCTTTGAGTGTAGCGGAGTAGTGGCGTTGGCTGTCACTGAAGCGTTGACTAAAGTATGCGATTATTACGAGGTCATCGCCTTTCTGCTGGGCGAGGAATGCTCCCGCGCCTGCTTCTGAAGCGTCAACGTGTATCACAAAGTCTTTAGAAAAATCGGGGAACTGCAGCACAGGCGCCTGCGTGAGTAATAATTGTTTCACTGTTGCGTACGCCTGGTCGTGTTCTGGGTTCCAACGTTTAGCTACCTCCTTGACGGCCTCTTTCTTTGTGAGGGCTACCAGGGGTGCGATGACACTAGCCAAGTTAGGTATGAACTTGCGGACAAAGTTGACCATTCCAAGTACTGACCGCAACTCTTTAATGGTTTTAGGCGTCGGTAGGTCAACTATAGCTTTTACGCGGTCCTCACCAATCCGAATCCCGTCAGCGGTCAGCATGTGTCCCAAGTATTTAACCTCTCGGGGTCCAAACTGTACTTTCGATGGTTTCAGGGTGAGGCCGGCGGCTTGCAATGCTTTGAACATGTTTTCTAGCAGTTGTAGGTGGCCCTCCCAGGTGGATGAACAACATATACAGTCATCCATATATACCAAGAGACCACTTTTCGGACCAAAATGTGCAAAAGCTAATGACATTACTCGCGAGAACAGAAACGGCGCGTTAGCTATACCAAAGGGTAGGCGTTTGAAGACACTTTCCATTCTGCGTGACAAAAGCAGTTTTATCTTGTTCGCTAGCTGCTACTGGTATTTGATGATACGCATTTTGTACGTCGCATACGGTTATATAGCGTGCTCCTCCGACCGTGTCAAGATGGCTTTCTAAGTTGGGCATAGGCCATGACTTTTTGATCAGATTTTTATTTATGGTCGACCTGTAATCTACGCAGAACCGAGGGGTGCCGTCTGATTTTGCGACAATAGTTACTGCGGAACCCCAGGGACTAGGGCGCTGTTCAATGATTCCATCTTTTTCCATTTGGTTCACGCACTTGTCGATAGTCTCCTGTACGCGTGGGTTTGCCCGGTACGGAGTTCTATCTACAGGACGTGTTCCAGGTTCAAGGGGAAACGTTGCTTCGGCTAGGGTGCATTTACCTAGCTCTTGTGGTGACAGAGAAAAAACGCTTCGATATTTGGTGCATAGCTCCAGTACTTGTGCGCATTCGCCAGGTGTGAACGTGGTCTTATCAAACGCTGTAGTAAGTGCTGCACGGAGTTCGTTGCGTGAAGATTCTAGTGTCCTGCTGTTGGTCTGAATTGCACTGGTTGTGTTGTTCAAGGCTACCGATACGGGTGTAATATGTCCGAGCAATGTCTTCCGTTTTACGTATACGTATTGGTGGGACGGGTTCGCGATTTGGACGACTGCTGTTCTATCAGTGGTCGACCAGTGGCACACTGTACGAGCAACTATCATAAACTGAAAGGCTTCGGGTACAGCAGAAGATGCGATGTCCTCGACCGTGACGATCAGTGGTTTAATTAGTGCAGCAGTGGTTTTGGTCGGTGCTGTCACCGATTCTACTTGTACTGTCATCTCACTCTGAGGGGGGATGCAGTATTTGTTTTTCAAAAACACCGGTACGGGTTCGACATTATTATTAATTGAGACCACGGAGCACTGAGCTGTCGCAGTGTTCTCGGGGTGTGTCGTAGCATTCACTCTACGGTGAGATGCTTTTATTTTGACTTGAGATGTTTTGAATGACAATTGCTCTGTACTCCAATCGAGCACGCCGCCGAAGGCGTTCATGATAGAGTTATCGAGTAGCATAATGTCTGGCCCTAGAGAGGGCAATACAAACGCCTCGACTGGTAGGGTAATATCTCCTAGCGTCAGTTCAAAGCGAACGTATCCTAAAATTTTGAGAGGTGAACCATCAGCACTGCTGAGGTTGATCGCTCCGGCTGGCACTGCAAAAATTTCAGTGTCTTTCATTGTGGGATGTGTCTGGACGAAGTTAACAGAAATGCACGGTACATCGGTTGCTGTGTCAATGGTGACATTGTGCGCAGGATGATTATTGACTCTGGCGTTTACTCGTACGCGTTTCGACGACGAGCTTAAAGCGGTGGGATATTTTGGATACCCACTCATAGCCGACGCATGGAAAGCATCAAAGTGCTTTTCCCGGTTAGCGTCGCATGATAAAAAACCCTGATGATGATTTTTTTTCTCATTATTGCGGTTCACAGCAGAAACATACAAGGCTTGCGGTACCATGGAAGGTGAAAACGTAACACTTTGACGCTGACTACTCTTCTCGACTCTGCTTGTTGTTTCTACGGTGTGTCCCACTCCATGCTGTACTGCTGAGACACTCGGAACCTGCTGCTTATTCAATAAGTCTGTTACAGTATTCGACTGGTTGCCTGCATGTACGTGTTGTGCACAGGTGTTCGCCAGAGGGGTGGCTATCGTTTCGCGGCCACTTTTATCCCTCCTCTTATCACTAGGTCTACCGACGCTGGCTACGGTTACGCTAGCTGCTTGCGCTATCGTTTGCCCCGCGAGCTCGGTGGTCCTAGCCAACCTACTCCCCGAACCGGTTTGAGGAAACCGGCGCGGGCCTCCTCATTTATCTTTCTTACTGAGTACCCACCCCTTCTCCTCATGCGCCTTAGCCAAACGGCACTCGGGGCGCGAGTGGGAGGTTCGGTGCCGACACATAGGGTAGTCGCATTCGGCCCCCGCCGCTACCGTGGCGTGACGGGACTTAGAGCGGTCTACGCTCACCGACCTGCCGCGCTTCTCGGCCGAGCCGCGGGTGTCCTTTGCAAAGGTGACCCGTTGGGCTCGCCCTCGTCCTGCTGTCAAGTTGGACACGATGGCTTTCTCGATGTTTGCCATCGAGGTAATCAACTGTCGATCAGGACCAGGGGAGGCACCGGTGACAGCGGATGCGTACGTAGTCGGGGGTGGGGTGGGGGTTCCGCGTAAGGCGTTCGTCTCGTGTTTTTTAGCCCGAGTACGAGATGCTTGGTATGTGAGGGAGGGGTCTTCACGGATGAGTTCAACTCGTATCGGGGGAATCAAGCCGTTTTCGAAGGTAGCCATCAGTGAGGTTTGCCACGCGTGCTTGTACGGCGAGACGTTAGGGGGAGCGGTGCGTTTGGCTTCAGCCAAGAGTCGTGCATAAGCTTGAGTTACTCTCAGTCCGTAAGAATCGACAGATTCACTACTCCCTTGCTTGAGGTTAGCGATGGTGCGAGCGAGCAAGACGATGCGGTTGACTGGGCTGAACAAATTTGTGAAGGCGTTGGTCCAGTCACGGTAAGAGCGGGGGGCTCGGATTTCGAGAGCGTCCTCATCATTGGTTAGTTCGGCCAGTTCTTTGTCGGTTCGCCACTCTAAGGTCTCGCATTGCAGCTGCTGCATGGTGGTGGCTGCTTCACCGCTGACTAGGAGGGGGAGGTACTTGACTGCGTGGTGGTCTATAGTTGCATCCGGTGTATTGTCAGGTGAGTGTAAGCGGATGCGAGAGCGGAAGAGTGCCATGATTTCGGGCACGTCTTCCGAGGGTGATCCGACCAGTTTCAGTGAAGGCGGAAGGTCTGTCTTTTTGATGGAAAACTTTCCGTGATCAATCGGCTGAGTCGAGATTCTAGTTGACTGGCTATTACTAGTCTCTTCACTTACAGCAGAGGGTGTACGTGCTGGTTGTGTCACGAAGGAAGTTGCAGGTGGGGCTACAGCAGAGGATGTACGTACTGGTTGCTGCGAGGGGGCGTTGGTGGGTGGGGACACAGCAGAGGATGTACGTGCTGCTTGCGTTACAGCAGAGGGTGTACGTGCTGCGGGCAAGGGCTGGCTAGATGGGTCGGGGGGGGAGTGGCTGCTGCTGTCAGAACTGCTCGACCGCTGAATCGGGGTGGCCTGGTCAGTTTGTGTGGTTGCGGCCCTGGCGAAAGCTACATCGAGATTCTGTGTGGGCAATACCGAGACTCCTCTCACCTCTCCCATTTGGGCAGCTGTCGAGGTAATCAGCTCTCCCATCTGGGCAGCTGTAGGTCCGTCCACGGTGCGTGCGTTCGCCGGCATGACCAGTTGCAGCACCCAGGCTGGCGGAGTGGTGCCGTTTAACATGCAGCGTCGAAGGCACGCTGCTGTTTCCAGGCGAACGGGGTCACCGGGGGGATAAGGGTTCGGTCCCGCCAGAACGTCCTCCGCCAGTCCGGAGGCTGAGGTGGTCTCCTCAACGGGCCGTTCTTGGTGACTGCCGGGGTCGCTAGACCCCTCGTCGTCGCGGCTGGGGCTGGGCTCCTCGGCTGCCGGCTCCTCGGCTGCAGGCTCCGTTGCGGCAAGGTCCCCGTCGGCGGACGCTAGATCGTCGTAAAAATTGGCGTCCGTGTCTTTTTTTGAGGCCGCTTCAGCCGCCAGGCGTGTCTTCGTCCGCTGCTTCTTTGATCTCCCTCCTGAGCGTGGCATTTTTCCAAAGCAAGGTGGTCACCAATGTAATGTCGTCCCTTCGCCAGTCGTTCGTACCGAGGTCGTCGCGGAGATGTCGGAGCGTAGAAGTCGCGGAGAAGTCGCCGTGATGAGGTCGCGGAGCGAGGGTCCCTTGTAGCCGTCGTTACGGCCGACGTAAGCCGAGCAAAGTTCTTCGTTGATATTTAGCAAGGAGATGCTAGAGCTAGTCTGACTCGGTGGGGGACCTTTTTGGTTACCCCAGAGTCTGCGGCGGATTACGTATCTTCCCGATAGCTTATCTCCCGAGGACGGGTCTACACCGTCAATGACGTGAGACCGCTCGTGACCCGAGATTTGATATTGCTTGACCGGTGACGTGTCCTTCGCGCGTGCGTATTACGAGATCTACGATATCTCCGACCCTGGCTTCCACACTTAGACTGATATTAATACCAATAGTGCACGGCAGTGCAGGTCGTCAGCAATATTCTTTTAATCTTTTTGAGCATCGTGCGTAGTGTTTAGACTACTGATAGCATTGTAGAGACGGAGATACGGCTCTTCTGTGTAATTCCGAATTGAGGCGCCTTTGCTCCGGGCGGCGGTAGGCAAGGTTTCGTGGCATGGTAGGCTCATCAGTAACTACGTTCAGCTTCAAGCTTAGAACCATCTATGGGAGGCGCTCATCCCGTAATGATATTCAAAAGTGCTCCCTTCTACTGCTGTTTCGATACCAGCAGCGAGACATTTTTTAACAACACCAGTACATGTGACATGTGACCACGAAAATACTGACGGTTGATCAGGTTGGGCTGACTAATTGAGTCGTACATATATTGACAGCCCACAGCAATACTTTCCATGGTAGTCTAAAGGAATACAGCACATCAATCAATTTACTACTCGGATTCCGTGCCTTTCCAAACACACCGGGCAGCTCGTCACTGGTGTGCGCTATGTCATGCTTGCTACCGGTATCTCATTGGATCCATGTCCCTGGTCTTACATCGGTGGTCCCGCATATTACGGCATGCGCTGCGCGAGTTTTCTAGCTTTGGTGCGTGACTTCAAGTCTAAGTCAATCAGGGCGACACAGCAGCCTACCCCCCCCGTTTTTTTTTTTGGCGCTCGAGGAAAAACGTACAGCAAGAATAATATAGCATTTTCGACTGCTGTGGATACGACATCAGAAAAAGAGAAGGATCACCACGGTTGTGTTTCACCCGCTCCATACCTGTTGGCCTGGTACTACTCAGGTTGGGCTGCATCGATATATCTAGCCCGAACCCTCCGGACACAGCAAGCCACACCTTCCTCCGTTGTGTGCAAGCTCATCATCGTCCAGCTGAAACTATGTCACCCCGTGTGACCCGTGCCCCCCGAGGGCTTGCGTAGCCGATCTTCATCTGCTGCTCCAGTTTTTTTTTGTCCTTTCCTCTTGTACTTGGCTTTCAGTCCTCCAGGTGTTATACCTGATACTCGAGCGCAACGCTCGGTTGGTATACAACACAGAAAATGGTACGACCGGAGACATCGAAGGGGGTCAAACGTGCATCGGACTTTCCATTTGGTGTGCATAATACGACGATTGATCTATTACTACTGATGTAGTCTACAAGCATCGCGGCAAGAATACTACCTGGTAGTCACCAAAATATACGTGGTTTTCTTGACAGTTGTGTGTTTGCCAGCCGACAATGCACGGTGTTGTCCAGGGGTTCGTGGTTCTATAGGGATACGTACGCCCAAACGGCGTAAGGCTCAACGTTGAAAGTTTCCGGTATCACCTAACCAGGCAAACGGTACACGAGAGCATGGATGCATTAGTACGTACGGCACCCTTGGCTTGTATCGATACCCGTCGATTGCATTCGGTTTTTGAAGACAATATGTGGTCAATAGCATGCAGTCATTTATTAACGAACATGCATGAGTGTGCGATCATGAACAACAAGCGAACAGACGAGCACGAGCAACAGGCAAACGGAGCACGAGCAACGAGTATGCCTGCATGCATTGACCAGATAAGTATCTTCAAAGCCTCACGAAACAAACAAGCAGAGCACCATTGACAGCGTGAATACATAACAGCATATTGCACGTATCACCATCATACAAGGCAGGCAACAACGAAAACAGGTGGATGTATACATATACTAAGTAACTAGTATGCAATGAAGTATTATGCAAGATCAAACGTGGGATTATACCATGTTTACGATGACATTATTTCACAAGTTTGCAATCGCTCCGATCTCTTGCACACGTTTTGCGAACACTCCGATCTCCGGCAATGCACTTCGATCTGCCTGGGTTCATCATGTTACAGCAGGGTACAGCTCTCAGACCGTAAAAAGGACCTGCGTTCGTTAGATCTCTGAGGCCGGCTCACCAGTTGTTTGGGAGTTCGAGGAAGTGCCTTCAAGCAGTCATGATCGGGTCATGCAGAACGTGGATCGATGCAATGGGATAGATGCCAGCAGTCAGCGTGAACACTCAACGAAGCACCACAGACACGATGACGGGCACGACCGGCACGGCAGGGCCCAAGGGGCTGGGGGTCGATAGGACAGGTATCAGAGATCACTTGGCTTTGACTTTCTTTCTTCACTCTCGGTGGTGTCGAGTAAACACCGGGTGGTCCCGGAACCTCGTTACTGGCTCTGTACCCGAGACCGAAGGCGTTCCCACACCGGGGATCCTCCCTGCCCCTATACGATCCGTCCAGAGGATGCCAACCAAAGCTTTTGCCCTCTGCCTATCGAATAGACCCTACGCGTGACCCTGATCAGGACAGTGGTCTCGCGCCGTATTATCCTCCCCATAGCGCTGGTCACGACAGTCACAGCGCTATGAACCTCCCTCCCTGGTGCCACCCGCTGTAACAGTAAACGGTTTTAGTCTCAGCTCATACCCATACTACTTCTGCTGCTGCTGTACTCGGATAGTATATTACTCCGTCCGAAAGTATCTTGCCTTTGGCACGTAACAAGTGGCGCGGGTCGTGCTACACAGCCCTGGTACACATCAACCCAACAGCTCAAAAACGAGTTACCCGCATGCAAAGATGTAAATAGGTGAAACGCCGGAAAGAGACTTGTTGCTGTAGTTGGGCACAATGGTTCAACACATACACCTTTTTCTGCTGTACTTGCTCGGTTCTGCAAGCATCAGACCAACGAAATGCCAAACTCAGCAATAGGGTGGGATTATCAATCCTCTTACTGCATATAATACGAAATGACGTCCAAACGGTGCACATGGGCGAAGGATCTTCGTGCAATCATTGAGCTCACATCATTCGCACGTATCCCAACCTAATTCTAGAGTACCTTTACCCTTTTTATTTCATACTCGTACTGGTATCGATGCCCAATCAGAGCCCTCGACCAGCCAACCATAAAACAGACAGACGTCATAGTCCTGCAGTGCGTCTACAGGATAACTTCAGTGAGGGAAATAATTCACGTACGTACACGTCTGATGTGCATCTCATTTCATTTTTTACAATTACATTTCAACACAGACAAAGTCCCGTTTTGGCCACACACAGCAATCATGATGCTAGAAAACCCCTGTACTCTTGTCTGTTCGTCACCCCCTGCCACTATTTTACCGTCCCATGGCTTCATGGAATCGTATATATGCTAACGTGCCTGCGTTAGGCCCGAGCGTCATTGCTCGGGCCACCTGGTGTGCCAGATCTCGTCCACAGGATGTAAGCTGCGATTCATCTCGTGCATGTGCTGCCGATGACTCTGCTCGCGTGTCCGCCCCGTGTGGCAAGCCTGCGTTGGTCCCGAGCGTCATTGTTCGATGCACTCACTGATATGATAGGCCAAGCCTGAGTCAGTTCGTAGAAGCCCCTCCAGGGTATATATATATTATCGCTTAGAAAACACAAGACAAGGAAGAAGGGGGGAGAACATGAAGTACACACACAACAAGAAGAAGAAGGGACAAAAAGAAAAAGTGAGAAAGCGGCGGATAAGATACGTCCCAACCCGCTGACCGTTCCACACAGAAACACGCATATTTCCTGTGTGGAACTCCCAAATACCGTTACACATGAATCCATACACCAAGTACGTGAGCACTCCGAACAGCCCCTCTGCTCTCTACTTGGCTGCTTGGTGAATGGGATCACCACACATCGCTCATGATAAAGACCATGCCATGATGATAGACCACGATCACCCAAAATCCAAATCCAAGGTATTGTACTCAAAGATAAGTATATGTCAAGACCACCAATGCCTCAAATCAGAATATCACAAATACAAATATCAAAGTCTCAAATCTCACAAAGAAACAAACTTGATCTTCATATCTCAGAAAATAGTACCACAAGAACAGCTGCTCAAAACCCGAAAAATAATAAATCGGAGAAAGAACAGAAATCAACTCCTCAAATCTCGTCTGTACAGAAAGATCAAGCCCGCGCCCAGAAAAGCCCACAAAGCAACTCCTCAAAATCTCAGAAAACAATCAATCGAATCCTTGCATCATTTATATAGTGTACTGCAGTCCCCCCTTTTTTTATCTCTCCATCTGAATCAAACACCAATCTGACATAACCTCTCTACAGGGGACACACTAAATCCAGTCAAATGGCAACAAAAACCCCAGATTTTCGTCTCTGAAATAACGCCCCAGTTTAGTGCGGTCGCCGTAGTATACTACAGATTTCAATTTCGCGTTACGTACGTAGATACGTATTCAGTATAATAATGTTATACAGTAGTTCCAAATATTTCAGTTTTCCTGCTACGTACAGCAGTCTTCCAGCCCCAACGGAACGGGATAAAAAGCACCACTCATGAATCACGATCGACTCCTCAACTCAAACCAGAATGGTACATAGTGGCATGTCGGATTCACTCCCTCGTCCCCCCCCCCCCAAAAAAATTAAATCACAAATCATAGGACCGCACGAAGTCAAATCGCCCAAAAAAATAACTCTTCAGATCTCAGCAATAAAATATCATGACCTCCAAGCTCAATAAAATCCATAAACTATCTTCTCAAATCTCATGAGATTTGTGATAACTTCCTCGAATTCCTTCTCTTGGCCTCGTCAGACATAAAAAATTGACTCAAAAATCAAATTCTTGAATCAACACTCAAATCTTCAAATCAGTATTCAAATACTCAAATCCCCAGCCTCTCTGTTGCAAACAAATAAAACTCTCGAAATCCAATGCCAAGGACGACGGCATTCTTCTCGGATTCAGTCAGGTAAAACGGCAGTTTCCGCGGAATTGGTCAAAAGATATTCAGTGGAACCTCGTCGACTTAGTACAGTGATCTCCGGGGCCCTCCCCTCGCCAAACGCTGCTGGTGTCTACGGGCACACTATCATAATCATTCGTATTGTCTCCAGCGCGCACGCTCGAAAAGATCAACTTACGAATTCGGCGAGACTTCAACTCCCGACCCACCCTAGGGAATTATATAGCACTACCTGCTAGACCACTCAGTCAGTACTGACTTTGAACAAAAGCACAAATTTTCAAGAACCAAAAAAAAATCAAACTCTCAATTTCCGAAATACTACCCAAACCTTCCAAATCAGAAAATATTTCCTATGGACCGCACACGCCCCCAGGCGCTTCATAGTCTCTCTTCAACCTTACCCAAAAGATATCCCTCTATTTCATAAGGAATTAATGCAAATCATATAAAATATCACAGTAGTCCTACTCATCAAAATAAAAATTAAGCCAAGAAAATAAATGCCAGAGATCGCAAGGAACCCCGTTCCCCCGGACAAGGGTCTCCCCTTGTCCCCTACTCCCGCCATAGATGCACAGATCGCGACGGTAATGCGAGATAGCATACATTCCTTCACTTGAATTTTATTTGATATTGAAACTACTCGAAAACTCCAATAACTCTCGCGGACTCCAAATCGACCAGAAAAACAACTCCAAAATACAAGCAATGAAAATATTCATCCAGATTCAAAGGCAACCACATTTCAGTAAGAATCACCCCGATGCCCCGAACACTACTGCTGTTGCCTCCGCCGCGGCTGCCTCTCCGTTCGGTCTCATGGCGTCACCGCATCTCGGGTCATCCAGCTATTCCTCCTGGGTGAAATCAAACGTCGCCTCCGCAGCATTGACTCGGCAGACAGAAGGGATGGAACGTGCACTCGAGCGATTAGGTCTGCACATGCACTGCTTGCAAACTCCTCTTTGGTATAGTCAAGTTCTCAAATGCTACTGCAAATAAACAGCTACTTATGAACGAGAATATCTGGTCCCACATCAAACCCATGTATTCCTCGACCACCATATATGCTGCAGTACATACTTGATGAACACATACAGCAGTGCCAAATAAACCGTTTTCGTCTCAGCTCACATTACCATACTACTTCTGCTGCTGCTGAACTCGAATAGTATATTACTCCGTCCGCAAATAAATATCTTGCCTTTAGCACGTAACAAGCGGCGCGGGTCGTGCTACACACCAACCCAACAACTCAAAAAAGAAATACCCGCATACAAAGATGTAAATATGTGAAATGCCGCAAACAGACGTGTTGCTGTAGTTGGGCACAACGGTTCATCACATACACCTCTTTCTGCTGTACTCGTGTCGATGCTCAACCAGAGCCCTCGACCAGTCAACCACAAACCAGACAGACGTCATAGTCCTACAGCAGTGCGTCTACAGAAAAACTTCAGTGAGGGAAGCTATACGTATACGTATACGTCTGTTCATCTCATTTCTTTTCCAGTATTCCCAAATAAATCTAAATCTCAAATGTTCGCAGATTCTCTCCTACTCTCAAATCGATACACAATCAAATTAGAAACGAAAATCACCATAGCAGTCAATCAACAAAGCCAAACGTGCCTGGTGCGGACGTGAGTCCTTGCCGGTGGTGCCTCGATTCCTTCTCTTTCCTCCTTTCTCTTGGGGCACCGCATCCCGAACAGATGATGATGCAGACTCCTCCCCCTGCGCCCATCTTCACTCTCTCCCTCGTTCGTTCCTCCTCTCTGATCTCCAGCCGGAGCGACATCTCGGCCATCTCTCGTTTCAGGCGGGCGATCTCATCATCGCGGCCTGCGGCTCCGTCCTCCCGCGAAGCCTCGTTCCTTCTACTCGTTTCTGCTCCGCCCTCTGGCGGAGCAGTTCCGCCCTCTGGCGGAACAGGGTTTCGCGCTCCTGCGCTACTAGCCATTTCCGCGGCCTCTGCCGCGGCGTTGCTGACTGCCTCTGCTGCCGCTGTTATCGCCACTCCTGTAGCTCTCCTGGCTCTGTCGACCTCGTTGTCGCCAGTGCCTCTGCTCGGTTGATGACCCTCTGGCCTCTGCATCCGAAAAACTGAAAATCTCTCGCTCGTCCTCGAACGGGGAGTTGCTCTCCCGGCGTAGCCCCAACCAGCAAGTGCGTCCAATTGGAACAGTCGCTAGCGTGTTCGATGCACTCACTGATATGATAGGCCAAGCCTGAGTCAGTTCGTAGAAGCCCCTCCAGGGTATATATATATTATCGCTTAGAAAACACAAGACAAGGAAGAAGGGGGGAGAACATGAAGTACACACACAACAAGTAGAAGAAGGGACAAAAAGAAGAAGTGAGAAAGCGGCGGATAAGATCCGTCCCAACCCGCTGGAGACCTGGTATAAGTACCCCATGGGGTACGTGGATAAAAAGTACCCCAAAGAGGTACTTTTAAAAGTGCACGTACCCCAAACAAACCATAGGGTTTCTACAGTGTACTCGTAGTGCATTTCGTTTGTGCCGGCAAGATCCCCCACGCCACGCCGGGCCATCGCCTATCGGCACGTCTGGTCCGTTCCCGTCCCAGCTTCCACTCGCCAGCACCGCAGAGCAAGCCAAACGGAAAACACCCCAAGCCAAGGAAACATCAGCTAGAAGCACACGCACAGCTCTCCATCGGCGGGCACTGCAGGCAATTAGAGCGGTAAAGAGAGAGGCTTCAGAGCTTCGAGCCAGCAAGCCTGGTAGGGAAGTCTTCTGCTGTAGCAAGCGCCAACCTACCCCAACAGCAATAGAAGGATTGCAGTCCTCGTCTAAGTGCTGATGTTGTTGTAATACCTCGTCGAGACAGCTTGTTCCGGGTTATCTCCTCGCCAAACAGAGCAGATACAACCAACCTGTTGTGGCGGGCTGACCGGTCTATTTTTTGTAATTTGAATTTGAAATATTTCAAGGGCTTGACTTCTTACGTACGTACAAAACTCACATTCTCTCATCCTTCCGAGAATACTCTGCTTCGCGGGCGGCCAGAGAAGATACAACCAACTTGTTTGTTACCGTTTTTTTTGTTAATTTGCATTTTGAAATATGTACAAGGACTCCGCTTCGCGGGCGGCCAACGCCGCGCGCTGCGCTCGCGAAGGGACACGTCAAACGGAATTGCGAAGGAAGTACACACTTGCGCGAATCTGGCGACTTAAAAATGACAATATCTCCATGCAACATTGTGCAGCTGCTGTTGTTGGGTCTCGCACCTGCAGCAGTAGGCATGCGAATATACTTGTGCGAATTTGGCGACTACAAAATGACAATAGCTCCATCATGCAACATTGTGCATCTGCTGTTGTTGGGTCTCGCACCTGCAGCAGTAGGCGCGCGCACACAAGGAACGTTGATTCCCATGGCATCGGCCTGACAGCGTTCATGTGTTTTTTTCACAACCAACCCTCCTGAGATATCCGAGGTGGAAGTTGTATTCCGGGTAGATGATGTAGGGGTCTGATCAGGTGTATCTCGACACGTGATATTTGACACGAATGGTGTTTTGCGTTGTCATGAATCCTTACGCACTTGACGTGTTGATTCGAGGTAGTGTCGGCATTCACGATTCATAGCAACAATACCACGAACGGTGTTTTTCGTCGGTCGTCAAGAACGTCCGGTGCTTCGTCTGAACGGCAGGAGCAAGACGAGGACAGCATCATGGCTGGACTTAAGAACAGTTCAACTCGGAAGAAAAACAGCAAGCGAGGGCATCAACGCAGGGACAGCAAGACAAAGCTTAGCGAGACGGGCAAGGTAAGAAGAAGGCCGTCGATTTTCTCGTAGTAACTCGCCGAAAGGTAGAGAATAGCGCCAAGCATCGGCACACCGGGCGTTGCGATGTAAACCTCGGTTAAAGGTTGGTTGCCGCTCCGTACTACCGTCGGGGCCTGCATCCGCCGGGGCAATTGTTGGAGCCATCGGCATAGTGAACATGCCGCATTTTTCGCCCAATGCGGACCTCCCTTTAATATTTGTACCGTCCTTCCCACGCCCTCCATTAGTGTGGCAAGGTGATGTACCACTCGACCGTGGCGAAAATAACGGAGGAGCTGGAAGGCATGCTCAACAAACTCATCTATCCGCTAAACACTCGAGGTGGAGCCTCCAACCAGACCGCTACCTCCAAGCGTCAGCTCTCTAACTTCTGCACGGAGGAATGCACCGTACTGAAAGTGTTTGGCTGCCCCGTGGGCGAGCTTCCGATCGTGCCGGACCATATGGAGGAAGAGGCAGGTCGCGCCTTTTTTTGGGGGGTTGTGGCCCAGTTGTTTTGTGCTTGCACGCTCTCCTGATATACTAGACTGACTATGCGGCCGGCCAACGAGTTGGTGCTTGACCGAAGAGTCCCGTTTCGCGTTTCGCATCTGTAGGTTTTAGGTTTCCGGTGCGTCGCAACGCGTTTGGCCAAGTAAATTTTAGATCAGAGGATTTTTCAACCCCCATCGTCCTATTGAAACCATGGCGGATCAGCGAATACACAGCATAAAGCACGTACCAGGAAAGTCGTTGTTGCCGACGTTCACTAATTCGTATCCGTAACGAATGCGCACCCGTACGGCCTGTTGGTCCCGTGTTTCCGGTGTCATTCCCCAGGCCCGACAGTTGTTCGACGGTAGCGCCACACGGGTGCTGCCTTTGGAGTTGCGTCAGGTGTGTCGCGCCTTCTACGTAGAAGGCGACGGAAACTGCTTGTGGCGTTCTATTTCTCACGGCCTATGGGGCACCGATTACTTCTGGCCCCATGTGAAGCTCGTGGTGCTTGCGAAGGCCGCGAAGAACGCCGAGCAACTGGTGGGAGAGAATCGTCACCTGCACCACTCCTGCCTATACTACAGTAACGCTGTTCTCGCGAAGTACCGAGTAGCCAACGACTGTAAGCAGGACGAGTACGAAATGATGCTACTGTCCGAGATTCTTCCCATGTGCCCGGACGGGGCGTGGGGTAGCCCTATCGAGTTGTAGTGTATTCCCTCCCACCGTGAAGGTTATTATTTCGGATGCCGACGCTGCCATGACAAGCGCGGTTGCGGAGCATCTTCCAAACACAGTGCACCTGCATTGCCTTTGGCACTTGATGAAAAATGTCAAGAAGAAGTGCCAAGGCGCGCTCGGGCAAAGCACTTCACACCTACAGGGCAAAGCACTTCACACCTACAGGGCGTTAGTTGCGCTTGTTTTTTTTTAATGGAGTGCCCAATACCTGGTGCATATAACCTTACCAGCGTTTTCCGTGTGATTTTTGTCGCCGTGTCGCTCGTCCACGGGTTGCAGGCCTTTGACGTGGTGTGGGCGAAAGTAATGGAAATGGTCAAGGACTCGGCGTGTCAAGCGTACCTCAGCGGCTACCTATTCGGGTGAGTCCGACGGTCAGACGGGTACGAGCATGGTTTTCGGTTTCTGCTCAGAGACAAGCATAATGCCTTGCTAGACAGAACGATAAAATTATCTCATGGTTCAATCGTTGTATTTACAGGCAACGGAAGCACTGGGCCCGCTGCTACCACCCGACCGCTATGACCCTGAGCATGACAGCATCATCGACGGTGGAGGGAATCTTCGGTGTGCTAGAAAGACGCCACGTCATCAACAGGAAATCCACCCTGAACTGGGTGAAGGAGGAGCTGGCCAGACGAACAAGGGCCTTTGCTGTGGAATCCCTCGCGTGAGTTTGAATCAAGGGTAATGCGGCGAGGGTGGGCGGCGCCAATGTTTCATGTCTAACCCTCCACATCATCCATCACATGCTTTCTATTTCACGATCTGGTGTCTTTTCGTTTTAGAGCGATCCGGAAATATACGGCCAGTTAGTTGACTTGAGTTCAGCCGCTCATGTTGCTTTTCTTTCGTGGTACACGTAATCAACGGTGGGCAAAACGACGGCAGGAAACATCGATTGAGGAGAGAAGTCTATTGTCCTTGACGAACAGTAAACTGGTCCTCAAGAAGTTGGTTAGATTGCGGTAGATTGCTGACCTTGACACTAGGCCCAGTTACGGGGGGTATACGTCGAGATGTCAAGTCTTACACTATCTTTGGGTGCTCCATGCTCACCTGAACGGCCCTCGACTACCCTGTCCACAATGACCGAAACGACCGCAAAGACGTGCCGTGCCGCCAAGGTCCCCGCCGTCAGCATCAAGGACCTGGAGGACAGAGTGCTCAAGTCTTTCGAGCCTATGCTGCAGGAACTCGGAAGAGTCAAGGTCAGCCACTACGCGCATAAGGTGAGAGGAGACAATGGTATAACGTGCCGGTATTCCTTCCTTGACAGTGATGGTGCTGAGAATCTCCTTCAGTATATTCGCATCCTGAAATAGGTCTATAACCGTGAGCAGATTGCACCTCTCTCCCTTGGGCCCAGTTTGAAATGTGGTTATAGCACTATTAATACCTGCTAGACCACTCAGTCAGCGCTGACTAAGTACTGACTGAGTGGTCTAGAAGGTAGTGCTATACAACCAAACACTGTCGATCGCTCCAACAGTTTGAGTAACCATTAATGCTCGGTTTCATCTACCCTTGTGCAGAAAATGCTGGCGGAACTACGGACGAGCACCCTGTATGATACAGACGTCTTGGCAGAGGGCAATGGTGCCAACGACTTTCTGAGGAAGTTAGCAGAGCACAGCAGTGACCACCACGATGTATGTCGCGAGGTGCCGGAGGAAGGGTTCGATGAGGACTATGATCTATTGGGCCCCAAGTTTGGGGCGACATCTTTGCCCGCGTTTCACCAACTTGTTGAGCACGTGCAGCTAAGTGCTGTCGTGAAAGTAATGTTCCGGTACCAAGACGAAAGCGCGCACATCGTTGTTGTCGGGCCTGGCGGTTTTCAGCTATGCACTTGCTTGGCAGGTAATGCGTTGTGGCTTGCCATGCAGGCACGTATGAGTCGCACTCTTCACCCGGCTGCACTCCGCCGTAGAGTTCAATGGCGATTGTATCCACCCTCGTTGGCGATCTTCTGGTGACGAGTGGAGTATCCACAGGGCGGACCTTAGCGTGTTCGACGGGCATGAACGAGGGACGTACGATGGTGGTTTCACTGATGATTTTGGGGCGATAGACACGCAGGATGACAACCCTGTCAAGCGCAGCGCCCTAGGTGCGGTCATCAAAGGGAAGATGAGCGTTAATATGATGGAGACATGCGTTGCCGCGGTCAGGAGTGTTATCGACCACTTCGACCAAAACCGCCCGAAATACTACAATGCAGGGATGGAAGTAGCGGCGAGGTTCGCGCGGGATGCGCAAGCTTTTGTGCGGGGCCTTCTCCCCTCTCGCGATCCAGACAACATCTCGGGCATACTCAATCCGCCCGATTCGTCGGTTAGAAGTAAGAAGGAGAGTCGGTATCTAGACTGCACGGAGCTACACTCGTCCAGGAAGAGACCCAAAGCCACGTAGGTGGCCAGCCAGGAGAGAGAAGACCGAGTGAGAGGAGCGTAGGATTCGACACGAGTCGACACAGGAAGGAGGTGCTGAACCTTTTTTCGCGATAGAAATACAACATGTGCACGGTAGCGCGCACGGGGGGCGGGGGGGGTATCGGGGGGAGGGAGAGAAAAGCTTGCTATGTGACCCCGGATCTCAGTTACGACTAAGACGGGGCGAGAAAAGAAATGAGATTGGAAAAGAAAGAGAAAAAAATAGTTCATGTTGGGCGCAGCGTACGTCATTTAGGGTCATGATGTCCCCTAAGGTCTATTACGGGGGTCCATAGTTAACAGGACCTATGATGTACATAAAAACCTATATATTTGCCTATTTTTACTAACAAATTTGGTGCCGTTAACTATGGACCCCCGTAATAGAAGGTAAACCGCGTAATGACCAAGGACGATTTCGCAGGTTCGAGCCCCGCCAAACTGCATGCTCGTCTATACTCGTAGGGGCCTTTTCTTGTGCGTAGAGTTGACTTGCGGAAAGCGCGAGAGCGTGAGTTAGGCGACATTCGATGGAAATCGACCACCAGTCGGGAATGCTGAACCCTCTACGCGATAAAAATGAAGGCACGTACCGGGGGGAGTACGGACGGCTTGTCCTGAGGCACGTACCGGGGGGGAGTACGGACGGCTTGTCCTGAAGCTGCAAAGTAAAAGTGAGGTTAACAAAGAAAATTGTCCCGGCGAAAACGCGAGGTGAATGGAGCGCGAAGCATAGAAGATGGCGGTAGGCAGACATGGTGTTCCATGGATGAATTGAAGAATCCCCTGGTACGCAACAGCGTGTGCTTGGAGATATGTTTATTTCCAATGCGTGACCACTCGCCCGCGCTACGTACTATGTCGTTGGGGGGCATTGCGTTTCCTACCACCCTCTCGCCCTATGACGACCAAATTAATACGTCAGAACGCGTATACTACCTACATCGAGTACGAAGCAAGCAGCCATTTGTATCGTGCTGATACATACACCAATATCGATATTTAAGGTACGTCGAAAAGTGGAAATCGAGTGGCACATTGTAGGAGGGCAGCCTGAATAACATATCGGAGGTAAAACTTCTTGCGCATGAAGTTGGGCCCATGAAGTTACGGTTTGATCATCCGACAATGTATTATATGTGCAGTGTATTGTGAAGCCTTACTGCTGCTTGCTACTCGTGTTGTTGTTTATGATTGTATTACAAAATTAAAAAATACGACAGCTGTGAGATCGAGGATTTGAATCGAAACTCATATTTGCAAGTTGCGTGGGATACTTCAATCGCACGTACTACCGTTTTTGAGGGGAACAAAATCTGACAGCTGTCGAACTCAGAGGATGTACAGATACACGGTGTACTTCCTGAAGGTGTTGAGCAGTAGGCCGGCAGCGGTCCAGTCCGGGCCTGATGCTCGCGCTGCTCATTTGATGCACGTGCGGTGGGTGGTCGTTCGTGCACCATGGCGTCTGCTCTTTTTCTTTACGACAAAATTAGGGATATTACCATCAAAACAGTATTAATAGTATACCTGGTATATATTAATCATGTGTCAATCGCTGAAACTCACGAAGAAACAGGAACCAAATTAATACATTCAATTCTTATTTATTTGTGTCTACCACCCGAATCATGAGGCCAGGACGGGTAGGAACCTATTGTACTTGATAGCTCTTCTGCAAGCATTTCCGCAAAAAAAAATGGTGAGGACAACCAGTAGCAGCAGCAGTAGTAACATACCCAGGTAAAGGTTGTTTGTTCGCCGGGAGTGGAGGGAGAGCTATGGGCTATAGATAGATACATAAACAATGTACTATTAATAGGTCATGATCTGGCTGATACGAGTACGAGTGAGAGTATCATACTCTAACGAACAACGTCGACGTACTATTAATATTACGGGGCAGTGGTAGTATAAGATACCAAATGACACGATAGTACTGCTGCGGCTGTATGTGACCTTATGTGGTGGTGCCGCGGCCTGCTGTACAGCAGTAGCGAACCGGATCAGATCAAAGCTTGGGAGACGTAGACATTGAATGTATGTATCATGTGTAATTACAGCAGTAGTACTACTGCTGTACATAGGTCTTCCTTTGGGGTACTTGCAATTTTAAAAGTACCTCTTTGAGGTACTTTTAATCCACGTACCCCATGCAGCATGGGGTACTTATACCGGCTCAGGGACCATAGGTAGGGGTCCAGAAATATATAGAGATTGTTCGCGCGAAGCGCGAAAAAAAAAATATGAAGGCGTTTTTGTCGGGCGAGCTACAATACCAGTTACTTGAAAATAGTGGGAAAAAATAAGAAACCGGAATGCTGGTCGAGTCCGAATTTCTTATTTGTCAAAGGTACGTTCTATACTGAGTTCAGTATAACCGCATTCAATTATCTCATTTTCCTGTCATTTACTCTTACAGTGGGCTCCTTTACCTGTGTTCTGGTAGAAGGCAAGATTCTGTTTTCAGCGTCAAAAGTCGATTTCATGTATTAGTGCATATCTGTTCGAGATAAAATCCGATTGCGAAACGGTTTTTTCACGTTGGATTACCTGGTATTTTTCGGATAGACTGGCAGTACCGGTATATTTGTTGCAGGTGAAGGGCTTCGGGGGTGTCGTCGCAAAGATAGGCAACAAAAAACTAGAAAATACATTCTGTACTACTGCAGCTAGCTGCTGCTCTAGAATTTTATCTCTGAGGACACAGAAGGATCACACATGAGATACTCTACGCAACGTGACCGATGGAAGTGGTATCTCGTATAATATACTACTATGTTAAATATGGATGCATGGAGAGTTGTCTGGTGGTGTAATGACGAAGTTCACTGCATTTTAGACAACACACAGAACGCAGAGTCATCGCCTTCGGTCTTCTCCAAAAAAACATACCAGGTACAATACACGGAAAACGTAAAAACGTGTGTTCAGAACAAAACGGTTTCAATCGCCAAATGTATTCAGCAGCAGCCAGTGCTACACCAAATCCTTCACGTTAGCCCATGTTAAACGGCAGTGGCAACTAAAGAGAATCGCCTCTGCGACCACGCCAGCCATATTTAGAGTCGTCGTACGACCCACGGACGAAAGGGAACTTGCAAGGAGGAAATTCAATTGTCCTCTGCGTTTCGGCGAATACGTTTTCCGTCCCTGGGCCAGGGTCAGCAGGCACGATGCGCCGTTGCTCGTCCAATTATGGGTCCAGGGTCGATCTGAGACCACCCACCCTCGCGGTGCGTGCACTCCTGGCAACTTCCGGATTCCTCCATCGGTGTACGACCGCTATCCCCTCCGCTCACCCCCCCCTGGCGATATCCATCCGCAATGCGCGGACTCAGATATTTGCCCCTGCCCCCACCGTCCTGGCGGCGACCATGGATGGCGCCAACGAATCCCGCATTGAGGGGTCGGGAGCAAAACTTCGAGGCGTGGCCACGGCAGTGCTTGAAATCTTGGTCAGTGCTTGCTGCATCACCCCCCTGACGACTCCACGGCGACTTTCATGATCGGGAGCTATCCGCGTTTCTCAGACACCGAAGCATAGCTTTGAGGTTGGCTGGCAATCTTCCTGTTGATGGCAATGGCGAATAGAGAGTGCAGAGATACCGGCGGTAGCGCTGAATACGAGGGACGCAACAAGACAAGACAAGAATAGTGTTGCCACGACAGCGGTGATTGGTTGTGGCCCGAGAACGACTTCGAAGCGTGTCCGCAGATTCAAGTGAGCAGCCACTCTTGTACATCCGAAAGGTACGCGCATTTGACACAGTTTACATACCACATTATAGAAGTTATATTACGACAGTAGCACCGCTATCTATTTGTTCAAGAAAGCTAGCTAGCCATCTCCCTGCCAACAAGAGTACTCCCCATGCCTTCGCACGACTCGTAACCGAGAGTAGGCTGCCAACACACGCACTGAAGTTTGCAAGCCTCTACATGTTGTTTGGATAGTTTTACAAGCATCTATACCCGCCGCTCACCAGTATATCCCTGTCGCCTGGTCCCATTAGACCCTCGACTTTGTCGTCCTAACCAAGGGCGAGACCGATCCACTCGTTGCCTGATCTGGCTCCACCTGCAGCGTCGTCACCTTCATCATCAGTGTTATCTGGCGATCAAATGGCAAATTATGCGGTCCACGCCAGATGAGCGATTAAGGCCACGGTGGCACGCTCAGGTCCCTTCAGCTCCTTTCATCCCCTACTTGTGAAAATCGACATCATTTCAATAAAAAAAAGCTACAGTTACAAAACGAGACTGTCAGGTTTCGGACCAATGGAAGGCTGAGGGTGACTTGAGGCAAAGCAGAAATCACTCTGGAAACTATGCGAATCGCTTTCTGGCTTATCGGCGTGGTGAGCGGTGCTCGGGCCTGCGGATCTATGGCGGCCCCACAAGGTAAGAGGGTTACCAGGGTCGTGAGACATGTCGCCTGCCAAAATTTGGTGGTATCCGGTGCACTGTGTGTCGAGAGCTGGTGTGGGCGTGTTCTAGTGACCGACAACCCTGGTTAGACCGCCTCTTGAGCCCGTGGCTAAGGCGTCCTACCCCTGTGCTCGTCTCACAGACCGCGCAACTTACCACATAAAGGCTTGACCTCACCGCCGTGTTGTTTGAAGGTGATTCCCCCCCCGCAGCGTCGCAAACGAGCATGTATAAGTCGACTTTGGGCCCAAAAGGTCTGAGATTGGTCCGAAATCTGGACCTGAGGGTGGCCAGGGTTATCGAGGCGTACTTGTACAAGTATCCACGCTGCACACACAACACAAACACACACCACCAACCACGGCAATCACTGTCGCTGCCCTGATGTGTGGTCCATCACCTGCGGTGGAATTGGCGCACGAGGTGCCGTACAGCAGTAGAAATCCATGTTTTAGTTATGCAGGTCTGGGAAGGTAACACTGTGCTTAGGACCCACCCCTGCGAAGACAGGGCCATATGTACCCGTTTTGAGTCCCGCCGTTCTCTTTGGCTTTGGCATGGTCGGCCAAATGTCTCGCAGCCCAAGGTAGCTGACATCCAGACGAATCTGTAGACCTAAGAAAAGTCGAGGTAAACCAACGCTGCGGTCCTGGATGGACCAATACCGTAAACCCTTCATGCCAGAAAAAACGTCTTATATCGTTCAAAAAACGTGATTTTTGTACCAGTTTCAGTATGTGCACGCTCCCCGACTGGTAAGGAAGCTTGCTGGATTCACCCGTATTGGGGGCAGCTATTCTTCTATGGTTTTTTTCCCCGTTGGGCAGAACGCCTACTACTCCATAGAACATGGTAATTTATACGTAGACGATTCTGTAGGTCTCTCTTGAGCCTTGCAGCCCAAGGTAGCGGTGCGGTTTGATCCAATGACGTAAACCTAGAATGCTCCAAAAAATGTCGTATTCCCTTGAAAAAAAAATGTTTTTGTACCATTTTTAGTATGCGCAGGCTAGCCTACCGGTCAGAAAGCTTGTCGGAACCACCCATAACGGGGGCAATCGTTCAACCTTTTTGCCTATAATTGCATTATACGTCAATGAAGACAAATGCAGCAGTACCGCATACCTACTGCTGCCCATAGATGGTCTTTCCCACGTATCAAACGGTGCTATGGAAACGTTCCTCGCGTCTGCGAGGTTGGCCACCCGTTTTGCGCTGCTATTAATCCTGATGTGGAGACAGTACTCACAAGGCCAGAGATGGGATATAGATGACGTGAAGACGGTCCCATCAAGGGCCCTCGAGTATATTTGTGTAACAATGTGGTCAGGTGATGGCCGAAACTATAACGTGTGAAACACTGCAAACACCGGCGTACTGTTCTATAACAAAATCGCGTTCTCTCGTTTGGTGGGGATCATACGCAGGCGCACACACGGCGCCACAGGCAAATGCTTCGGCGATGGATGTTACTGCGATGCTGTGCGCTCAGCCACGAATGAGTCACTGGCGCAAGCAGGAAGAAGTCGAACGCGACCTCGGTCTCGAAGAGAAGGCCGTCAGCAAGCAGTTCATGAACTTGGGCGGAGGCACGCATGGCAAGAGAAACCACGACGAGGCCGTCAAGAAGCTCGCGGCAGCTGGAGTCTACAGAGTCTTGGGTAGCAAGTATCCGAGGAGGGTGTGGTGGCTAGCCTTCACTGGCAAGGGGGGTGCGGAACCCCCATTCAACGCACGGGAGGATGTTCACGAATTCACATCGGAGAAGAACCGTGCAGCAGAACAATTCATCCCCGGCCCCCGGGCTGCTAGTACGGCAAGGGACGAGCGGGGTAGCGCCTCCGGTATACGCGAGGGGGGGGGGGGGGCGTGCGGCTCCTACGGCAGGAGGAGGTAGTGATGTCGGCACTGGTGAAGACTCGCAGAAAATGCGGCAAAGGTGTGCCCCTTCACTGTCGTAGCGTTCCCGTTTCGATCACCATCGTACGCGGTAGTTTGCTTTGGTGGGCCGTTTAATCGTGTTGGCTAGTCGAGGGCCTTCTGCCGGTGGTCCCGATACTCGCACGTCATCAGCTGGGGGCCATCCATGCTATTCGTACGTCAGATGTTTACCCTTACGACGTCGCCCAAGTGTAAAGAAAGACGGGTACACAGATTCACGGAGTTAATTTTCCTCGCTTTCCGTAGGACTCGCGTTCCCCGACGCCGTCGCTGGTGCAGTGCGCGCGTGTTGTTTGTGTGGCGAAATGCGTATGGTTAGTCTAGGAGTTACGTACAATTTTATCTCGAGTATGTTCTTAGCCGTGCGTGCAACCTTTATACAAATCTGGCGACCCGCAGGGTTGGCTGGGTACGGAGCGACGCCATGCAGATGATGATGTCTTCTCCAACATACGGAATATTTCTCAGTTTGGACGAGCTGTCAAGATTCCTAGATGTGCCCAAGCAAGCCCTGAGAGAGGTGCTGCTGCCCACTTCCGCATCCGCAAGTGGAGATCACGACATGTTCCTGAAGACTTTCGGCATCTTCAGGGAACGGCACTTCAGCATGCCCTGCTGGGGCCTGCTCGGGCGCGGACACATTTTCACACTGGGATTTGACGTCTGCTCGAGTCTCCTGAGCGCTATACACCAGGCCACCTTCTGGTGAGTAGAATATATACTGTACATATCAGGTTTTGCACCACCGAAATGTGTCGGTACCACACGTTTTCTTGTCCATGCGACTGCTTCAAGATGCGCACGTCTGCGGTGTTCGTCGCGAACGCTTAACTATGTGGACTATATTGTCTGCCTCACGTTTGCCCCACCACGTATTGCTGTGTTGGTGCAGGACCGGGCTTCAATTCGGTCAACAGGGCAACCCGAAAACCCGCCGCCTGGATGGCTGGTAAGCGATTGCTTGGAGATTTGCGATCTCACGGTCGATGTTTACAACTCATTGCAGTGCCGGAACTGCGAGCCAAACTCTCCTAGCAACTCCCCGCGACACCGTTGGGATTTTATGCGGGTGGGGTCGCCGGAAGCGTCTATCGTGCCGTCAGAGAAACCAGGGGAGCTCGGCATGAAGTTCGAGTGTCTCCACTGCAGGTCCATCCATATTGCGGTGCCCTTGCCAGCGAAGGGTTTGGTACCGGGCGGCGAACGGTGGTCGATGGATGACAGGGCCGTACGGCTCGTGTTCGGGTCAGTTCACGCGTGGACGAACAAAAAAAAAACGGCCGAACGCAGAGACACGAACCAAATGACCGTCCGAGCCCACGCAACCCGTAGTCTGGACAGCGTCGATCGGGCGGTACATGATGTAGCACACGCCCGGTCGCGGGCGCAAAAGGGTGTGGTTGGCAGAGCGGCCGTAGTCTGTGAAGCCCACGGAGAAGGAGAACAGGCGAGGAAGGGAGTCCAAGCTGCTGCCACAGCTACTGCTGTTAGTCATGACGCGAAAGGGAAGGCTCCCGCACGGAAGCATACAAATCCTACACAGTGAGTGGTTGCCATGAAGAGAAGGGTGTCGTCCCAATGATGAATGTCGCATTTTGATTGGGATCGGTGCAGGGGGCCGAAAGAACCTTTTGGACTGTTGCTTTTTAGGATTTCATTCTCACATCGTTATTGCATTATGTGAGCGTAACGCAGCAGTTTCTGTGTTGGAAGGTCTACCCCCCCGCCCCCAACACGCACCCATGGTCATCTATCTAGGACAATGCATGATGTCGACCCCGGCCCCAACCCCCCCCCCCTCCCGTCCGCCTCTAACCCCCCCCCCCCCCACTCTTCTAAGACATGAAGGCCGTCCTTGTTATCGTACAACCCTGGCTTGCGTGTAAAGACGAGAAATCTCACGACGCCATCGACCATCTTCGTTCGCTGAGATCCACCAACTCTCCCCTCCAACTCCCCCCTACCCGTCGCCCTACTGCTGCGGCCTTGACAGGAAGAAGTTGACATCCACGATCTCCAGCCCGCACACGGGTACAGTAGGAGACAGTATAGAGGTTGACAAAGGTTGGGAGAAGCAATCTTCGTCGGGACAGCGGTCGTACACTGTTATGGAAACCGATTTTTTGAACCTTGCACTTGAAGTACATCGCGCGGACACGGGTTGCGAAGGGCCACTCACGACGGACGGGGCTTCGAATGAGAGTTCTGCTGCTCTCCGGTTATCTGTCGAATGTTGCGGGTGTGGCGCAACGTTCAACAGGTTACACCTAGGCGGCACGAACTCCCTCGCTACTGCACTCGGTATTTTGCTGGCGGGGAATAGCTTCACCGGGTGGTCTGCATCGTGCCAGTATAGCGATATGAAGGTGATGGACAGGTCGACCTTCCACAGGCATCAGAAGTTTATTCTACGTGAAGTCGACAAATTGTTCGAGAAGTATATCAAGGAAAACAACGACGCCCTTCACTCCGACCCTTCGCGGAGAATTAGGGTCCCTATCGAAGATCACTATTTCCTGCAGCACAAAACGCACCTGCTGGCGAGAATGGAAGGGGACTTCGGCCTGAAGGTGGGTGCATTAGAGGTTACGATACAGTCCGTCTGGTGTGTCAAGGTCACTTCTATCGATATAATCATGGTTTCAACGTTTCGGCCATGCAGACCTTGAAATAACCTCTTGTTGTAAGGAGTTGCCCAGTCGACAAGACGCTTCGTTGCCCCGTGGGCCAGAGTAGGTTTGCATCAAACGCGACACGGGTCTTATGACATAGGCACGGCGAAACAAATATCCCGAACCACGAATACACCCAAGACCCCCCCCCCCCCCCCCACCCCCCCCCCCCCCCCCCCCCCCCCCCCCCCCCCCCCCACGCCCCGCTACCCGCACCCGGAATCTTCACCCTTTTGTATACTGAATATTCATTTCTCGGCAGCTGGAAGGAGACGGCCATGAGCAACGAGGGGAAAACCTCGAGGAGGAGATGATGGCCGTCAGTCTACTCAGAGTTCTGAAGCAAAACAATTTGGAGGAGGGGGGGAGTGGTGAAGTCGACGAGTGGTTTCCGAAGTACGAAATCGACGGGGACTATGTATGGCTCACGGAGATATATGTGAGGGATCGTATTAGTCACAATATGTACATATAACGAAACTTATATGTGCCATCTTGCAGGTGACGTCTGTGTACATTTGGAACACCTTCAGCGGTTGAAAGCAGTACAATAAGACGCCCTTTACGTCGCATTCCGACTTCGACCGGCCAAATTCCCACGTGCCCCCGCTCATGACAGGCATCATTGGACGCAGGCTTTCGACACAGGTCACGGGCTGCTCAAGGAGCGAGCGTCATACAGTCCGTCGAGTTGAAGGAGCTTAACGACAAAGGCCGCCGCACGGTTGTGCATGACCTCGTCAGCATATGCAGACGCTGTAGCCAGGAAGTCCACCTTGGACTACACTGCGCGTTCGCTCGCGACGGGAAACGCTGTTTTCTTCATGGGACGGAGGAAGAGTGGAAGGCAGAGGTGGCGAAAGGTGGAGCGGCGAAGCACGCTGCGTTGCGGCTCAATTGCTACAGCAGCGGAGCTATTCGGTTTCCACTCGCGGCGCAGCTTGCGGAGGGTCTAGGCGCGAAGCTGGTCTGTTTGCGCACGCTGCTTCTGGGGTTTTGGGTATCGCGGATCTCTCACGACCAAGACGCGCACATTGGCAAGATCTTTTTGAAGTACTTCCTTGCTCAAGAGTGCTACGATCGGGCGCACATCGCGGTGTGTATAATGTTGGAGTCGCGTCATCCTAATTGTAGACACACACCCCTGTTGTTGTCGCTACTGTTTGTGTCGTCCTCGATGGTCGACACCGGCAAGTGCTCTATACATAAGGCTCCAAAATTTTCGTCCGCTCTTCACCTATTGGCTGCTTGTCTCAATCGTCGTCTGTGTTGTGTCCTTTTGTTGTTATCTTTTTGTTTCGTTCTTTCCGCCCTCCCAAGAAAAATCTGAAGAAGAACATTGCGAAGTGGGCAAAGGGCAACGGGGATCGGGCGGTGCGTAATTTCGCGAACGCCAGCGTGCGTGCCCGGCAAGTGTGGTTGGATGGCGGAAGCGTGGACAAGGAGGAGTGGGTGTGGGCGGAGGCGTTCATCCAGTTTTTCAACCATCTCGCGTTTCACCTGCAAGGTCAGTAATGAGGTTACGTTACTTTTTTTTTTGGCGTAGTTTCATACACAATCGCGCCATGGTAAGCGTTCCTCTACCAGGGTGTATTTACTTCAGCGGCGTGAGCTGGGCATGATTTTCCGTGCTCGGCGTTTCCTGAGCATCGCACCCAATCCCTCTGATGTGATACTCGACAGGCAACCACTCCTTCTGCTCTAAGGAGTGCGCAGGCGCTGACGACTTCACAATCGCGGAGGGGGACCCCGACGGCGAGATGTTTTCAAACGCACCCGTGGAAGGTGGCGACTTCTTCGTTGAAGTCACGGGCGACGCCGACGACGATAACACGGAGGGTGACGGCGACAACGGGGAGGGTGACGTCGAAGGCGAGGTTGGGGTGCAGGGGGGGTGCGTGGCAGGTGTGAGTGTTAAAGCCGCCCCGAAAGTAACCCTCGGAGCGTGCAAGGAGTCGGCGGCGACGGTACCCAGCATGCTGAAGACCCTGTGCGTCTGTAAAGAGTTGTTCAAGACGAAGAAAGAAGCCTTCCATGAAGGAGCGCGGCAGACTAAGGCCGCGGAAGAGAAGGCGCTCGAGGGGGGGCAGCTGCCGGGGCGACGGTGTCGGACACATTCAAACGACTAGAAGTCGAGATCGCCGAGGTAGAAAATATCTGTGTGGAGGGGCTCCACATCATCGATCGAACGCTTGAAGCAGTAGACGACGCGGTCTTCTCTTTGAAGCCGGTGAGTGCTATCGATTTGAGTCCATTTCGGCCCGGTATACATATTTCGGCGACGTTATATCGCCTCCCCTTGTCGCAGTGACGGTTCACCCATGACGTGTTGGTACGTGTGTTCCGCCGGGATCCTGTGCGTAGGAACTCCTACACTGTGTTCCGCCCATGTATCAACATCCTGTCGTCGACAAGACAGACCAACCGTGTCACGTGTGTGCTGTTCATACATGCATTTAACAATCCCGTACTCTCTGTCCGTGTTCCATTGTGTGCGCGCATGCCAGAATGTGAAGCGGAAGGCGCACAGGGAGAAGCTCCATATCGCAACACGCGAGCTGCGGTTGCCCGATGATGTGGGAGATGTGTTCATCTCGGCCGCGGGAGCATCACACGCCGAAATGGTGCACGCCCCGGCAGCTCTGATCCTCACGACGAAGGTTAAGGTCTGTGGTAACGTCTGTGGCAGGGATATGTGTTTGCCCGGTCCATTATTTTGACCACGATTATTGAACCACCCCAGGCGAACGTCGGGATGGAGTGTGATAAAATAGTTGGGGCGGGATTCGTAGTTTTGCCTTACACGTATACTGCTTTATTGCCGGTCATACATAAAAACGCGCAGTTCTGGTGCGACCAGAAAACGGCGCTGTGTCCTGCAAAAAAAAAACCGAGTATCAAGCTCAGGCTTGCAGTGTTCGAGTATGTTTAGGAGACGGCATGCACGACTCCCTTGTCACATTCGTCGTCGCCGAGAGTCCCCGTCGTCTAACGCCATACACGTGTTGAACCGGAAACTCTCCGGTGGGTAATATTCATGATATACTATACCATTTGCGAATGTGATGCCCCTGTGCATATTCCAGGTGACGTCTATTGTGAATATGGTCATACGGAAGAAAGGTAGTATAGAACCTGGCTCACGCCGTTATCTCGCCGCACGCCTACACTGCTCCGCATCCGGTTTTTCACGTGCCAACCAGGAGTGCATGTTTCAGTACATGTCTGCGGTTAAGGTGGTTGTAGCCAGGGAGGCGGCGGTGTTCGATGCGACGGGCACGCGCATCATGGTCGTATCGTCGCACCTAGGCCAATAAAATAGGTGAGGTTCGCGTCTTGCGAGATCACCGCGGAATACGTAGATCTTTGTTTCGAATAGGGGTGGCGGTCTTGGTCGGTGCGTTGCCGGTGATGGACGGGAGGGAACTCGTTTCCACGCGTTGCTGCAGTCGTCTAACCTGCACTCCCCGCTATTGCCGAGACACTCGTTTTGACAGACGCGGTTGGGGCCTCCAAGTATGCACGACACGCTCCTTTCGGTGACTCTGCTGCTCGTTCGTGGAGTTGCTGCAGTTCAAAACATATACTTGTGTCTGACACGCGCACGCCTTTTCTTTACCTCGCGGTTGTGACTCGCAGCGGCACTTTGAAGCACTTGGCCTGGCGAGAGAGTCAACCAACAACGTTCTTCAGTCCCTGTGCCAATGGTGCGGGTGAAAACGCGACGGTGAAGCGGAAGTGCCCAGCGTGCGCGGTGCAGGTCCTCGTCAACACAGCATGTCTGCGCGCGTTCTGTTTCTGTGTCCCCATCGGGACCAACGCTCTGGAGAGCTTCAACGGTAGCATCTCCGCGATGGTGTCCAAGCGGAGCGACTTCTACATCAGGCACGTCGGGCGGGCTCAGCTTGCTCTCTTGAAGAGGTGCTATCCCGGCGGATATCGCGCAGTGGTCAGATACCTGCGGCGAGCCTGCGGGCTACCACCTCTCACTGATCGGGCCGAGAAGGATACACTGGTACACCAGAGGAAGGCGGCCCAGCTCTATGGAGACGCGACGGTGTGGGATAGCGCGTCGGTCAAGAGGGCCGGCGACAAAAAGCTCAAGGCAAAAGCAAACAGATCCTGCACGCAGACAAAGGACAGCAAACTGTTGAAGGTGGCCAACGAGGTCAGATGTGCGGCGCTTGCAAACAGGGGCGTTCAGGTGGGAGAGTTCGAAGGGGACGGAAGCGAGCGAGGTCTCTCGGCCAACAAGCGCGGGGAGGAAGACGGGTGCGCCGACGGACTTTTGGCGTACGACCGCTCCGGCAGCAACTCCACCAGGAACCTGAACGAAGCCATGGTGGTTCCGTCGTCGGCAAAGAAGGTATCCAGGCAGCGGACTTGCAAGGAATGCGAGACGCGCGGCGTATCTGTGACAGCGCTTCTGAGCGTTGGTCACAAAAAGGCGTCCCCGGCGCAGTGCGCGAAAATGCAGAAAGCGTGGATAGACAATGGCGGCAAGGTGTCTTGCCCGGAGACCCCGCAGACGACAACGGGGGATACGTTGAATAAGTCGAGGAACGGCAGCAAGAGGAAGGCGACGCCGGGGGCGTCCGTTAATACGCCACCCGCGGCATCAACGACGTCGACGGACGCACGGGGGGGGCGGGGGGGGGGGTCGGCGGCAGGGCCGGTGGCGGTGCCCCCTGCGCCCGTCCTTTGCAGGTCCAGCGGGAGAAAGAGAGCGGAAAACGTGGAGGGCAATGGAGGCAGCAGAAGATGTCGACGACAGTGACGCAAGTACTTAAAATACTGAGAGCGCACCTTGAGTGGGCGGCCTCGCGGCTAGGGTGGGGTCCGGGGGGTGGGGTTGGGTTGTGTGTGGGGTAGGGGGGGGGGGGGGCGTGTGGTTTTGTACTCGTAGTGCCCAAGGTGGGGGGATTGTTGGGCTGGCCCAGCGCAGATGGACGTCGGTTTATGATTCCTTTCGCGATGTGTCTTTTCGTCTTGTTTATGCCGAATCGGTAGTTTTGCGTTTCGGGCGGGATGGGGTTTCGCGGTGGAGCTAAGGCATAACACCCCACAACAAGATAAGCTCCCAACACTAGTGTAGTTTATTCCGCAAGAGACGAGGTGCGAACATTGATATTGTAGGATAATACACAGAACGTTTAGGCCTTGCCAAATTATGCCCGCTCCCGCGGCTATTGTGGTTCTGTGTCAGCACTTCCGGAAATAGTTTTGTTGCAGTTGTATTGTGATCCGGGAGGCTGGGGGTTGCTTGGATGCTAACCTCTTGTCAACATTTTAAAGTAATAATTTGTGGTTGCATGGGGTTGACTTCATCGAGAACATTTTCTGCCGTCACGGCGGAGGAATAGGGGGCGGGGGGGGGAGTGGCGTGGTGTTGTATTCCGCAAGGCCGGGTTCGCCTGTTTTTCCCCCGCGGCATATTTGAAAGAAAAATAACAAAGCATTTATATGGTTGGTCTTGAGCGGGGGGATGCATGGTGTTGCACTACCAAGACCTGAACATCTTGCTTTGCTCTCACCGCAATAATGCTGCCGACAAATTTTGATTTTCGATTTGATATTATTTTTCGTGTGTCGCGGATGCCGTCCAGGACATCTAAGCGTATGGCTTTTTATTTCGCCACGAAACCAAGAAGGAACGCATGTGTCGCTGAACCCAACACAACAAACTTCGTCACAGGCGGAGAAGTACAGCAGTTTTGCCCTGGCGTCCGCACTCGACCCTTCCCGCTCGCCCGCCTAACTAACACCCAAGAAAAAAAACTACAAATTTCCAGCAATGATATCCCTCCAAATATACCGCATGCACCCATACCACCAAATCGCCGCGACACGCATGCGACGAGCAAAATACGTAATACAACGAAAACCTCCTTGGACCCATCCGTAACTGAACATAAGGCACGCACTGCTTATCCCCAACCGAGGACACAATGTGCTCATACACAATATACTGCCTTTAAACTGGAAATAATGCCCGTAACAAAGTGCAACACGTTGGCGTCTGCGCTGGGTGCCTGCTTGTTGTGCTCTAAAACGTGCGGGGGGGGGGGGGGGGGCGGCAGTGTTTGGTTGGTGTGACGACAACCCGCAACACCGCCACCCCCCCCCCCCCACCACCCCCACCCCAAAAATATATATATATATTTTGACGCCTCATCCCGCCTAACTACTGTCCACGAAAAAAAATTCATTGAATTTACAACAACGAAATTACTTCAGGTATACTGCATGCACCCATGCCACCAAATCGCCAACACATCCCATCGACGAGCAAAATCCATACTACAACAAACGCCTCCTTGGACTCATCGGCAACTGAACATAGGCGCACACTGATTGTCCCCAACCCAGGACACAATGTGCTCATACAATATGTACTGCCGCTAAGCTGGAATTAATGTTCGTGACAAAGTACAACACGTTTGCGTCTGCGCTGCATGTCTGCTTGTTGTGCTCGAAAACACGCGGGTGCGTGGGGGTGGGGGGGGGGGGGCTGGGTTGTTGGTTGGTGTCACGAGGTGCTACCCGCGCAATCCCCCCCCCCCCCCCCCCCCCCCCCTAAAAACAAAAACATGCAACAAAATAAGCGCCTGATTATACAATTCATCTCTTGTGTCTAACAAAAACGGGGGCGGGGGGGGGGCACGTGTGACCCCTCCCCCCCCCCCCCTCCCCCGCCCCCCCACGCCTATAACACAAACATGCTCGCTCAATTACATTCGCAACCACTCATGCCTAACCAACACCAAGGGGGGATAGGGGGTGGAATAGACGGGTGTATTCATGTGCGGCTAGCCTCGTTAATATTAGAATTGGTCGCTCGTCCCTTCGGAAACAGAACACCGTCGCCGCTGCTAATGTACACAACTCCTGATGGAGACACCGACAACAGTTGGGCGCTCACTACGTTTTCTGGACTATATTTCACACATATTTTTGTGGCTCCTACTGTACCCTTGCTGGTTCGCCATCTGCAGCGACCGTCTCTCTCGTAAAATACAGTTCTTCCATACATACGCTTTGGTCATCCTATACCCTTGCTGTTTCGCCGTCTGCGGCCACCGTCTCTCTCTTACAATATAGTTTTTTCGTCGCTAGTGTACCCAATTTACATGCGAGGGTGTTACAGCCCCCTACCGCCCCTCCCCCAAAACAAGAGACAAAATAGTCTATCTTCGTTATGTCTACAAAACGCCCGCGCAACCTCCTTCGTAACACCCTTCGTGTGGTCGGGCGGGAGTGCGTTTTTTTTTTTGAAGGGGGTGAGTTGCGCCGAGGGTTGACCCCCTACAAAAAACACGTCACTAGCCTCATGACATTGTTCACTTGTGCCTAAGCAACGCCAGCACAACCTCGTTGGGAACACCCTCCATGCCGTCCCCAAAAAACATTCCCATGGCGCGCTTGAAGCACGGGCCACGCTTGCACTGATTGCCGCCGCCCCTGCACCCAATCCCACCAGCCGCATTGTACTGCAAACAGCTTCGCACGGTGCGTGCTAGTATGTATGGCACAGCGTCATCACCTCCGCGCTGTTTCTGGCGCTCGAGAATCGCCTGTACACGGGCCGGACGGGCGGAGGGGCAGGGGTGGGGGGGGGGGGGGGGGGGGGGGGGGGACACTTGTCAGCATGCATGGCCGCAGTCGTTCGACGTGAGGGGCGGTCTCCGTAATCATGCCTGCCCGTAACCCTGTGACCATAGACCCTCGCATAGTTACCATGCCGCTAGACGGAGCGCGTCTGGTTTTGACCGACCTGGCAGACGGTGGTTCCACCAAGCGCGAAGCGCCGTGAGGTGCAGGGTGAGTCGAATGAATGGTGAGCTGCATCCTGCTAACAACCGCTTTCGAGGCCTGTTTTCTGCATGTGGGTCATAGCATCAATGCCTTTGCTTTATTTCTAGTTGGACCACTTCTATAGACAGCAATGAGTTGCCTACGTGACTGCCTCGTGGGAGCTATTATACGGGGGATTCTGGCCAATAGGACCCACGGTGCATACAACCTCTGGATTTACCTCGAGTACAAATCATTTACCTTGAGTACAAATAGTTGGTCCTATTCACTATGGTCCCCCGTAATAACAAGAGTACTACTGGTACCAGTAAAGTCGGGGCCACCTACAAAAATGGGATACACAGATCCCGCACATAATCTTACTACGGAAGGTTAGGTCTACCGGCGTCAGTCAGGCATTTTATGCGGATCATAAACTACTGCTGTTGCGCGCCGTGGAACGTGATTGTACAAGAACGGTTTGCGACACGGAGGGGAGTTGTGTTTCAGGGCAATTGCGTACGAACGTGCACGTCTTTCTCTGTTCCTTGTATAATAGACCACTAAGAAAGAAAAGCCTGGAGGAAAAGGCGCGTAGTAGAAGGTCCATCGATATACATTTTTGCAATACTATTACCAATTTATAACTTACTTCTACGGGAGTCCATGGTTAATAGGACCTGCGGTATACACAAAAACCTATATGTTTCTATTTATTGCTAACAATGTTTGGTCCTATTTACCATGGACCTCCGTCACAATGTATTTTCTTTATGTGCTGCAATGTAAGTAGTGTATTATTGAGGGCGACCATACTAAATAGAACCAAGGGTATATATACACCCAACAACGTATGTTTTTGCCTGTTTTGAATATAAAACAATAAACCTATTTACTATGGTGCCCCGTCATAGCACGGCTACTACTGATACAAATACAATGTGCGCCGACTCCTAAATTGGTATACACAGATCCCGCACAGCATGTTACAACGGGAGATTAGGTCTGCCGGCATCAGTCTAGCATATGCCGCATATCATGAACTACTGCTGTTGCACACCGTTCAAGGGGTTCTTACTAGAACGGTTTTCAACACGGCGGTATGCTGTGGTTCAGAGCATTGGCGTACTAAGTTACACGTCTTGCTGTTACACTCGTATAATATACCATGACAACAAAAAAGACTGGGATAAAAGGGGAGGGTAACTAGTTCGATCGGTATACATTTTCCCAGTCATATTGATTGGTATCCCTGCTGCAAGGCAAGTAGTCTATTATTACGGGCGAATATAGTAAATAGGACCTATGGTATACACTAAGACCTGCATATTGGCGTATTCATCCTGAAAAAATTTGGTCCTATTTTGTAAGGACCCCCGAAATAGAACCACCATCACCACACAGCAGTGAGCGAAATCCACTGGTGTGGTCATTGTTCCGTCCCACCCCTCGGCGGAACCTACGTACGAAGAGACATAGACCACGCACCTCAATGTCCACGCCAGCTATGATCTCCGCCTGTTGGCGGCCGCACGTGCCGGCACTCCGCGGGGAATCCTTTTTCCACCTTGGCAGCGGCGTCTCACACGGGCAGTCTCCAGCTTGTTCCTTGGCACAGTTCAGAATCCACTCGCGCACGCTTGGTGCGTCCTCCGTGCAGATTGTCAGCAGCTCTTGCGCCAACGTTGAAGGAGTCTGCGGTAGAGGAGGCTGGAATTCTAGGATGTCTCCGAGTTCATCTCCAAAGTCCTCCCTAATGCTGCGCTCGCTGGCGCCGCCTCCGCCCTTCGCATTTCCGCCGTTGGACTGCTGTCGTTCACCGTCCTTCGTGTCCTCGTCTGACGAGGAACCGAGCATGACAGCCAAAACTTTGGGCGTCAGGAAGATATTGCGGCCAGCCTTGACGGGAGGCCCTGTGTAACCCATATAACGACGTACCGCACGATCGTATTCTTCATCGAGCTGCTCTTTTGAAGCGCTGGGGCCGCCACCCCCCTCACCGGCACTCCCGTCGCCAGACGCCAAGACGCTGACCTTGGCGCCGAGAACCTTGTGTTCCTCTTTCACCTTGCCTTTTGCTTTCGCCTTGCCGGGACGACCTTCCGCCCTCGTCTCTGCTGCTGCTGCTGTAGACGCTGCTGCTGGAGACGCGACTCCACCAGACGAAGAAGCAGGAAGACCGTCCTCCACCTTGATGCGTTTAGACGGGGGCTCCCTTCCATCGGACATGGTCGTGAATTCGGTAGATAGTATGGCTCCTTGCTTGGGGGGTTCAAAGGGCTGTGCGAGAACGAGTGCGTCTCCTTTATGTGAGTCTGATGGGGACGGCGTGCATGGTGTTCGCTCTCGTACTGCTGTACTGCTGTACGAACCAGGTGTATCGGGCATAATCGCCCACTCTATTTCCTAGTTGTTTTTAATTTTTTACGTGATTTCTAGCGTGAGTGGATTTGCGATACGCTACATTTTTTTTGGGCGAATAGACCGGTCGAAATAGTCACGCCGTTCCTTTGCAAACCCGGGGTCGTCCTTTTAGCGGCCAGATCGGATTCCTGAGCGTGCCACCGTGGCCTTAAGACAGCGAAACCGAAGTCTCAATCACACGCGAGGGCTACACAATATCGTTCGCTTGCATCAGAAATGTCAGACTCCACCATACGCAAAAAAAAAGTAGAATATTTACACGCATGCCGCCATCCTTACGTTAGAGCTCCGGCAAACGACAAATGACTCACCTGCTCGCTTTGCGGTGTTGCCCGTAAGAAGGTCCTCGTTGTTGAAGTCGCCATTGCCTCCGCACCATCGTCCAGCGGTGGCTTGTAAGATTCCGCCTGCGGATGATTTATATGCCCAGCAACGCTAAATCATCGAAAGACGGTTCAGCAGACTCTGGCCGTGTATTGTCTTGCCATACACGCCCCCCCTCCTTCCCTCCCTCCTTCAGCAAACCCTCCTCCTTCCTGGGCAGCACGCTCGCCTCTACGGCTGCATGAAATCCCTCGTCACCGTCTGCTGCGATTTCCTGCAGGTGGGAGATAGGGCGCCAGTTCCGGGCGCTGCGTCCCGGCCTGCGGCAGTAGATATCGCTTGTCGTTCTGTGCAACGCTTTCTCGTCGCTTGCCGAGCCTTTCATGACACAGGTATTGGCGGCGACCTGGCGTACAGGACGAAGGCACCTAGTGATGTTTCTCTCATGATCTTGACCGCTCCCCACAGCCCGACCAGCTGCGTCCGAGCTTCCCCGTGACAAGGAGCTTCACGCGCGGAGAGTAGCTGGTGCTATACAGGCGCACCTGTTTCGCGGATAGGGCATATACGAGACCTGTTTCGTGGAGAGGGGCGTAGACGAGGGCGGGAAGGACGAGGGTACTTCTGTGTGTAGAGCTTGAGGGGCGCTGGGCGTCACGGTTACGTATTGCAGTACCGACATATTCGATAGAGCTTTGACCGGCCACCGTATTTCCTCGATAATTTTTAAACCGGGCGCCAGGTCCTCAGGTGCAGGGAACGCAGAGACGAGGCGATGGCGCACTTCGAGTCGACCATCGTTTTGCACAGAATGACCGAGTTGAAGGTATCATATAACCTTAGTCCCGTTGTGTGTCGTTGAGACGAGCGCTCGTACAGCGGGAGAACGGAATGGCGCTGTTCGGCAACTGCTTCCCCAGCAGGCATGCCGTCATGGCGGCGTGTTATCGAGACGACTATGCTACCAACTTCAACTTAGCGAGCGGGCGCAAGTGCAAGGTATTCGCCGCTTCTACGCCGCAGTTGTTGAAAGCCTGCGCAGCATCCGTTTTGATCGCGATGCTAGTCAGCGTAAGGGGTCCATCGAGCAGAAAGGCGGTCGCCGTGCAAGTTGGTGCAAAGACAAAAAAAGAGTGCAGGTACTCCTGCCACAAAAAAGGGACACAGGAAAAAACGTACCCAGATATTATTTGTCATGGCACTCGTGGTTGGCTACGCTCACCTTAGTCGATCCTCGAGAGCAGTAGGGAACGTCTCCTGTGTGAACCCAGAAGGGACCCTCTGCAAGTGGATGAGGAAGGGCGTGCCGCGATGGGGGAGTGCATTGATGGCCGCCACGTTTTGCCCCCGAATCGACCATCTCCCACCCGCGTCTACACCAAGAACCTCCTTATCCACCCGGCTGGTCGCTCTTACGAAGGACATGGGCAGCAGGGGCTCAATCCCCAGCTTTTGGAGAAGAAGGGCAGGCTGGATCACGGCGGTCTGCTCGTTCTCGATGTACGCTGATCCCCGTTGCCTCCTGAAGTAAAGGGCGGTCGGTCAACACAGGAGTCATCGGGGGATGGGTTCAACAAGCGAGACGGACGACGGACGACGGGTCGAGGCGATGTCGAGTCTTGTAGAAAAAACAAACTGCGTCGCTCGTTCTGACGAAACAGGCAAGTCTGCTCTTGACCACCGTGATAACACTGCCAAGTTGGTACCGGTAGTTGTTTAGCTATGCTCTGGATCAAGCCTGAAACATAAAAACAGAGTAATACAACCCTCAGCTCACCTGTGAGTACAACAGAATGGGCGGCTTCAAGCCGTTGCCCCCATAAATCCTGAGCCTGGTCTCGTAGGAGAGCTCGAGCTGCCTGGTCGGCTGCTTCCTGCTGCTGCCTGGTCGGTTGCTGTTGCTGCTGTTGCTGCTTCTGTTGCTGCTGCTGCTTCTGCTGCTGCTTGCTGTCGATAGTGCTGGCACTGGTGCTTCTGGCTACAGCGGCCTTCCCGTTGAAGTCGGTTGCTTTGCGGGTGCTGCTGCCGGAGGCCGTTGGTACTCTTCCTGGCACTGCTCCTCCTCTTCGGTGTCTGGAGCCTGACACGGAGAGCTCTGACTGCCTGGTCTGCTGCTGCTGCTGCTGCTGCTGCTGCTGCTGTGCTGCTGCTGCTGCTGCTGTGCCGCTACTGATCTGCTGCTGCTGATGTGTTGGCGCCGCGAGAAAGGTGCCGCTCGTACACGAAACTTGACAGTCCAGTGAGCGGAATTCGAGCCTCGGGGTGATTTCGGGGTGATTTTGGCCCCTTGGCCAATATAAATCGTCGTAATCAAAAGTCGTAATCTATCTCGCTCGGTAAACTCCTTATATTATCAGGTATTGACCAATAGTAATGCGTCGTAATCAAGAAAAATGCCCTACCTTTTGTCACCCTTATACCAGGTCCCCCCAACCCACCGACCGTTCCACACAGAAACACGCATATTTCCTGTGTGGAACTCCCAAATACCGTTACACATGAATCCATACACCAAGGCGGTGGTGCAACTCATGGACGCTCCGGCCCCACCTCTCCATACCTACTTCGACGCTGGAATGCTGCCTCCTGGCTACCACTACATCGATTACAGTCGTGTCCTCACCAGTGCCGAGCTGGCATCCCTGCCACCGCAGCAGTGGGTCGCAGAGCGGAGACAACGACAACTAGGGCAGCAACACCAGCAGCAGCAGCAACACCAGCAGCAACAGCAGGAGCAGCAGTGGCTCGAGCAACAGTTTCAACAACAGCAGCAATACAAGCAGCAGCTCGAGAAGCACCGGCAGCAACTCGACCAGCAGAGGCTCGACCAGGAGCAGCAACGGCAGCAGTTCCTCCAGCGCGTGCAGCAACAGCAGCAGCAACACCAGCAGCAACAGCAGGAGCAGCAGTGGCTCGAGCAACAGTTTCAACAACAGCAGCAATACAAGCAGCTGCTCGAGAAGCAACGGCAGCAGTTCCTCCAGCGAATGCAGCAGCAGCAGCAGCAGCAGCAACACCAGCAGCAACAGGAGGAGCAGCAGTGGCTCGAGCAAGAGTTTCAACAACAACAGCAATACAAGAAGCAGCTCGAGAAGCAATGGCAGCAACTCGAGCAGCGGAGGCTCGACCAGGAGCAGCAACGGCAGCAGTTCCTCCAGCGCGTGCAGCAGCGGCAGCCTTTTGGGGCGACTGCTGTGGCCGCGGGAGGTGCAAACGGGCAGTTTGCTTGCCAGTATGTTTCTGCTTCTTTTACGCCTCCTGCGGAACGCCGGACAGATAGTTTTTCGAAGAGTACGTGTGGAAATGAGAGCGAGGGAGAGAGAGAGAGAGGGGGGGAGGAGGTTGGTGAGAGGCTGGAGTACAACACGCGGGCGATGCAGGGGCAGTTGCCCGGTGAGACAGAGCGGAATGCTCTTGCAAGCCGGCCGACTATCGCGACGGCAGGGATTTCCCCGAACGCGAGAAAATATGTGCCCGATGGTACACACGGCGAGGAGGTAATGGAATACAACACGCGGGCGATGCACAGGCAGTTGCCCGGTGAGACTGAGCTGAATGCTCCTCCAACCTTGCCGATCATCGACGACGCGGGAGGGACTTCCCCGCGCGACAGAGAGAGCGTACCAGAGGGTACGCGTGAGCAAGGACGCCTGCTTGGCCGGCAGGAGCCGTCGCCTACGAAAATAGGCGAGACGTCACGAGGGGTTGTAAGCGATACGCATCGGAGCAAGTACGGCATCGCCGTTGTGCTTGCACCCGAGGAGGAGCCGTCCGACGAACCCGGTACAGAAAACAGCGTGGAGGAAATGAGGATCCCCGAGGTGATGGAGGGGTGTCCGGAGCCGAGGACGGCCACCGTGAGGCGGAGAGCAAGGCAGGAGAGGGGCAATGGAGGGATAGCCCGCATGGCTGACCGAGGGTGGCAGAGCAGGCTGCGTCGGAGGACGAGAACGAAGCGGACACGAGTTAAAGAAGAAGGAGAAGAAGTGATAAAGCGGCGGATAAGATACGTCCCAACCCACTGACCGTTCCACACAGAAACACGCATATTTCCTATGTGGAACTCCCCAATACCGTTACACATGAATCCATACACCAAGTACGTGAGCACTCCGAACACACTCTACTCCTCATGATAAGGTTTACTCCAACCCAAACCACGAAGACCTGGAGACGCTTGTTGAACAAGCGCTTACTGGGAAACCTCAAACCCAGTAATGCATCATATTGCGTCTGGTCCGTGATGCGTGCCAGTACTGTACTTACGTCTACCTTTTGATGCATGGGGGTTGTTCCGTGCCAACAGCGAAAAACAAACGTTTCTACTACTAGTAGTAGGTTTGGCTGTGTTTATTTGTCCTTTCGTTCAAATTGTTGATGATCAGTTGTTCTTGCTTTTGTTGTACAGGGTTCACTTCTCTTTCGCATTGGTTTTCCTCTATATCGTTTTTGAGCACCCTCTCCGCACGCTCACGCTCTTTTAGACTCGAGGCGTTCAGTGTCAGGCGGGCGTTAAAGGAGGTTTAGTTGGGAGTGGCTTAAGCCCGTACATCAGGCCAAGGTTTAGGTACTTTCCAGGCATAGGAGGCGTTGTGCTCTTCGATAGTGACTAGGTGCGGCGTATGTAGTGCGGGCCATGTAGTGCGCACTTCCCGACGAAAGTATTCGGCCTGGATTTGTCCCCCAAGTCGTTGTTGGCGCAGATTACGTTGGGCCCGCACTCTACAATGTAGCGAGGGTTGCCTCGTTGGGCAAACCAGCTGGCGAGGATGCTCTGATGGTATTCGAAAGATAACATGGGTTTTCAGAAGAGACCCTGGTGTATCGATTAGACGGAGTCAGTGTTCCAAGAATCTCTAGACGGACGCCTGCCTTATTCGGCTCTCCACGCGGCGAGAGTTGGCCATGAGATCACTCTTTTTTTTAATCTCTACGTAGCTCATTCCAGTATCTTTCGGGTTCCCCTATGCAAGAAAAGTGCGGACTGAGACATCTAAGACGTCGGGCCGGCGTACAACATATCAGGCTGGTTGATATGCGTGGGACTACAAGATCACATGTGTTTGTGTTTTGTTGTGAATGTTGAAAACGATTGAGCGTGCGACGACGATCAGAGCCCCGGGATGTGTCCGTCGGGTATGTTTGGGCAATGAAATAAATGGCGTTGCGGTGTACGAAGTGTCTCTCGGTGGCAGATGCCTCTTTGATTTGTCTTCACATCCATCTCTCGCACCTGTACGTACGCATTATGCCCAACACTGAAAAACACAAGTTACATACTCATATGTGACCAGGGTCTAGCGAGGCCTGAAACATGAGGCGCCTTGTAAGGATTCCGTTGTGGCTCAGAATATGCTTCTCCCAAATGCGATACCTCTATCATAGAACGCCTCCGACAACTAGCAGGCATATCTCCTAATATCGTGGGACAAAGGGCGCGTACGCACGCACAACCGTAACCCCACTCTGGTGTGGAAAAGACCTGTCTTGTCTTGTTTTCGACAAACCCTGAGCAAATGGCATACAGTGTTACCCTTAAGGAAGTACTAAAACGTCCCGCCTGCTACCATTGATGGAGCAACCAACGACACGTCATGGGATAAACGTCAATTACAACGACGACGCAATTTTTCGGTACTAAGTTCAGCGTTGCACCACGCCCACACGGGTGGTACGGCCCCAATATACAATTTGTAATAATAACGACCATCACGTCACACTTGCACCTTTTACCAAATGTTGTTCGTATTTGGGGCCAGACGTTTCAAGCGTGAACCAGACACGATCAATGGTTGATTTATTGTTCGCAATACTCACGTCAGCGCGTAACAAACAAAACATGTTTCTGGCAGCGTATTTACACGTCAAAGACAGCGATGGGTCGAGCCCGAACTTGTCATCAGTGGTCATTGATGTCGTATGCAAAACAGACTTGCTTCGCCTCCCGGGGATAACCTCACGCCGTGACGGAGGAGTATTGATGTTTCCACGCGACCGGGTTTCGATTCGCGTCCACTCGGCAGTTTTTTGTGACGCTTCGTCCGGGCGACGGAGCATCTGCCGGCCCACCTTGCCCTCAGCGATTATCTTGTGCCTTCGTGCGCTTGAAAAAATCAAGTGGTTTGTGCATCGAATTTCGTCCCGCTTTGTTAGTTCAAGCGGGCAACGCGACACCCGACTCATGTGCAACAAGTTTCGTTCTCGTTGAAAACTGATTAAACCGACTACGGATACATGAAATTATCGAGTAAACTGCCGAATACGCGTGCTTTCGCAGAAATGAGTAATTTCAGAACCCATCGTGGACCCCCGCGCGTGGCTGGCGAGGCAGCATGGGCGCGTTCGTAGCCACATCATGCATCATCGTACGTCAGTTTAGATCGATGAAGGTATCACACAAGTCGCGCCCACTAGCCGACGTCCTTTCGTGATTGTACTCGTGAACAGCATGTATCGTTGATGCCCCATTTACGGGATGTCGATACTTCTCGGACCTTCAGCACCAACTAACGAACGCAAGAGCAGCCGCCAGCATGCCGGCCCCACCAACGGCTACAGCTCCAAAACTCAACGTGCTAGCTGAGTTTTCTTCGGGGCTAGAAGTCACGGGCACGGTAGTGGGGCATGCACCACAAACGATCGAAATGTCTTCGTCGTTTGCCGTCCGGAAAGAAGTGCGTTGTAGGGTGAGTTCACCTTCGCGTTCATGAGCACCAAGAGAGCAACAGCAAAGGAGGGAACAGTAGGTAATTTGAGTAAACAGTATGGGAACTCGTCGAGCTATCAAGAAATAGCTATTTCAATGCGAACGCTGATGAAAGTTTGACTTGAGGTTTGTAAACTTACAAATCATTTGTGAAACTCAACGGTCGGCGAACTAATTCTCGCTGTTGCAAAAAGCGGTTCACTAACGACACGGGCCACAAAAAACAAATATTGCAATACCATGTTTTGCCAGCGCTTGTTGAGAACAATAAAAATGATAGGTAGATACAGCTACTTCCGCACAAAATGGCCATCGTCTGTTGATATGGTTAGCGTCTGCAGCACATAATCATCGGTGGGTAAACGTATTCGGATTTTCAATATGGTTGGCATCTGTATGTGCTCATTGGAGATTCATGACGCCCAAAAAAGTCGAGTATCACCTGGGGTAGGCCTGGAAATACCGCCAAAACAAAACATAGGCAGACGATAAGCCGATATGTCTGACAAGAGGAGGTAATGGGAAGTTATGTAAGAACAAGCATCGAAGCCCTACCACAACCGTAAGCATGAACCATCATCAGACTTACAGAACAAGACTTAGACAAAAGCACCGTATATGTTTGGGGAGCATTGATAGCCTTGGCCACGCGGCAACCAGATATTCGTCATGTACATTTCCAACCGCAGCGGGGTATGGCCTCGTAGATGCGTGGTACGATCTGGCTGCCGCATTTTCACCACTGCAGTTCAGATTGACCGAGGTTTTCAACTGAGGAAGCTTCACACATCCCCGGAATCCCAATCTCATTTATACTATAGCAATTGTGACATACCAGGTACATAGTTGACGGCATTGTTCGTCGTGTGCAGCCTACAATTTGTTTCGGTCAGGTGGCTTTAGTTGAGTAGAGGTGCTACTGTCAGAGAACGCAGGATCAGAACGATTACGAGCACACATCAATCGTTTTTATGCGTCGCTGACCCTAGCAGTAAGTACTTACAGATCCATGAAGCGTTCCCGGGGTTGACATCGCTGGCAGCCTCCGCAGAAATACAGTGGAGTAATGTGTCTCTGCTGCCGTCTTCGTGTGTCCATATGCTCGCGATGATCCACTTGAACTAAAATAAAGGCACGGGTTGTCGTTGACATGATTAGAAGGGTGCACGGCCAAAGGGCAGCACACTTGAGATTACCTGTTGACGGACAACACCTCAACAAATGTCACCAATTCACTTATTATGACTTATGCGCAAAAGAACGGTATCGATTATCGTGCAACGTTCGGCCGTAAACTGAAGACGCCCCTTGATACCCGACACGGCAAACGCGACCATTTCTGAAAATAATAATGCCTTATTTCCTGACTGCTCAGGGACTCACGACTCACATTGCCATCGCCCTTGTCGTAAGAAGAAACAATCAACCCTTGTTCGATTTCTTCACCGGACACGGTGTACAATATCGACCCTTCGTCTGTTGAAAACAAAGTGTCCGTGAAACACCCGTCCAGAGCTGGCGCCGCATTGGAAGCAATAGTGAACGAGCCGTCTCCACCGCAAGTGTCGAGAACCGAAGGAGACCCACCACCCGGAGACTGGTTCCGTGGCCGGCATCGCGGGATCATTAACAAAGACGTGTGACATTCGACGCGAGCGTGCATTATTGAGTAGTCTCATGCCGTCGTTGGTTGTTGTGATTCGTGAGACGAGTCGGGTCCTTTCATTTGATGGACGTGATGTCCTACTGCATGGTGTGGCGCTTGTGGCCACAAGCGCCACGGACACATCGAAAGCAGGAGAGTGCAGGTTTGGGCCTAATACTTCCTGACTGGAAGAGCTCGTCAAGTGAACAACACTTGGATGCCGGATAATATGAATCGCTTTTTACAGCAGTACATTTTGTTGAGTCTGACCAGTAGAATGCTCAGCTGGGATGCATCAACAAACCTATTCGAAGTCATGTTTGCAATGTTGGGCTTCACGTGTGAGGAGCGCTCAGAGCATAAGCCACAACCCTTGCCGTGGTATTTCTCTACGCTTGGAAAAGACAACACGACGCGAGCACAACGAGAGCCCATCCACTTGCACGTAGAATGCGGTCGGCGTGCCTGTGGAATCGTACTCGACGTCATAAATCAGAGATTCAGTTCTCAGGTAAAATGTCACAAAACTTCTCACAAGTGTTTGTTCAGCTGTCGATCCAGACTGGGCAGTAGGCTGAGGTGTGGGCTCGACTGTGGCGCAAGAACCGCAGACAACGGAAATGTCGTCTTCGGTTGCCCTCAGAACGTTGGTGTTGTCACCGGCAAAGTCACCTTCATGTTGAGGGGGATAGGACACAAGTCGTAACAGTGGGGGGCGGCGGGTGCGATTGTTTAAGTGAAAGGGAATCAAGGTTCGATAGGGGATAGTCAGCTGCTTTCTAATGCGGGGGCTGACGTGTGTGCTATAAATAATAAAAGCTGACGCTTCAAGAATCATGCAGAGAATGTTTCGTTTTGGGTTTGTATTTTCGTTGATTCTAGGAGTACCGCATCCTTGAATGTTTGTTTTCAACAGAGGTCACACTTTACCTTGTGTGTATGTTCTAGCAGTAGAAAGTGTGCCTTACAAGACACAGCATACCTGCCGAACCAAACCTTTGATCGTTCTGCAGCTTTTACCAGACGAATGGGTTGTATTTACGGCAACAGAGTTGGTCCGACCGCCTCATCACTTCAAAGCATTCATCTACCCGAGCAACACCACAAAGGCGAGTCCTGTAAACATCACTCGGCCCTGCATTGGTCAACTTGAAAAACGACCAATCTCGGCCACCACCGACGTTGACCTACCTGGAACGGCGGCGATAATGTCAACCAGCCATATTCCCACCGATTCAACCTATGCAACCAACGTGCGACTTTAAACTGGGCAGCTAAAGCGATTCACAGTTAAAATTAAATTTCTCTTTCGATTTGTTACGTTTGGTTTCTGCTTTTCGTTTCGTTTTTCGTTTTGTTGTTGTCCCTTTCATAGAATGTGTATTTCATGCCTGTCGTACCTTGTGTGATTACATGACATTGCATTGTCTTCTCTTCTAACTGCGTAACAATGAGGCATATTTTTGGCGTATTGATGAGACGCCTCAACTTGTATCTCTTTCGGATTCAACAATCGGGCGGACACTGGTTGTGGTGGTTGTCGACGGGTAGAAAAAATGGTTTGCGTGAGGAACACCCACATATAGACGAATGTCGTATAGAGCAGCGTCGGCTTGAATAGGAACTTTTGGTGTCCAGTGCCAGTACTGTCTGGGAGGGCTCAACCATCGCGCACGACAGCCAAGAAATATTACAAGCTGTTATGATGGGCTTATCGGTGCTGCTCTAATAATAGAGCGATATGTCGCAACTGATGTCACGCCTACAGGGGTCAACCTGGCAACCGTGAGAACATGCTTCGCAACCTGGTCCCGACTCTAGGCATGGTGGTCCGCATAGGGACCTTTAACCGTTACCATGATAACGCTCTGGCGGCCTGTGTACGTTCAACGCATTGACGTCCCGTAAATATTTCAAAATATATCCAAAGGCCGCGGGGGTTCGCTCATCGCCCCTCTAGCGGTACTTACAGACCCAAGACGCGTTCGCAGGGTTGACGTCGCTTGCCGGCTCAGCAGAGGAACAGTACAGTCGTGACTCCTCGATGAGCTCGTTAACCGACACAAAGCCGATAAGCCACATGAACTGCCAAGACAACATTTTGCGGTATTGCAACGACGATTGCACAGTAGTGAGTACACTGATAGTGAACAGCCTACGTGCACACTGGCACACTATTTCGCACGTATTGTAAGTAGACCATACTCGTGAAGATGCACAGTCCAGAGTACAATAACCCGCACACGTCACGTCGTTCACCGCAGACAGGGTCTATTGCCATCACGATGAGGATGAAAACTACCCTCAACAGGCGAGTTCACTCTTACTATTCCAACATCATCGAGGGCCTACACGACTCACATCACCGTCGGCCCTTTCGATAGAGGAGACTGTAATCTCCGAAAAGATGGTTGTGCTCGACACGGTGTATACCAAAGACCCATCTGCCGTCGTGGAAGCAGTAAAACACCCGTCCAACTCCGGATTTGCGTTTGCCGTTATTGTGAACGAGCCGTCTCCAGGACAGGTATTGAGAACGAGCTGCGGGTCATCACCTGTCGCCTTGTTGTTTAGCGGCATCACGAGAAACACATTAAAGGTTCAATAGGACGCTCGGGTAAGTTGGTTGGGCATGTTGTGAATTTGACACCTACAATGCAGCACCAGTGCTACCTTGTGGTACCTTCTGCTTGAAGAAGGCCCCGACGTCATTCATCAAAGCGCGAGCTTCTACGCCTGGCGCGAAGCGGACATTTAGGGTTTTCCAGACCCGAGCAGGGGATGGGAGTAACACCGTCGGGTTATGTTGCATGCTTGTGGTATTGCGTTCCGGGTCTCATGACAGTGCTGCGGTACCGTTCTCGTTCGGAGCAACTACAGAGGAAGAAAAAGGCTATGTGAGATTGGTATCGATACGCTTGTAAAGGAGTCTGTACGCAATTTTTCATGTGGACGGCTTACCCTGTTTATCCCGTTATACTTTAACTCCAACAAGTCTCGCACGCACCCGTAGTTTTTGCCCACGATGGTGCACATTTTTGTTCCCTGTCGTCGTCACTCACCCCTTTCATCCAAGGCGCAGGGCTCTGTGACGTTAATAGCTATTACACCGTACCATACAACACACGAGAAGTACATATGTTCCTGCGGACTGCCGATAGGCGCTACCAATCCCGGATGTTGGGCCGCAGTGTATGCCGTCATTCCAATGGTTTGGGGGGCCAAGAAATACGATTCTCAACACTTTGATCTCGATGATAAATAACGAGAAAGGCGGAGAGAGGGACAAGAGCTTGAAACAGGAAGATCTGGAGAATCGACGTTCAGAGTCGACAATACGATCCCGATCTCCCAACACCATGCTAATGTCTACCACAGGAAGTCAATATGTCCTTCCAACTACTTCAGGAATATCTGATAACTCGCGATTCGGAACTGGCAGTTTCATTCTGAGATCAAACCACCCTCCTTTTTTAACCAAAACGAGGTAGTTAAACAATAAGCAAAACGGTCAATTTGAGAGTAATATCACGTTGTTTCTCTTGTTGACCCGTAAAAAACAAATTCAATCAACCACCGTTGTTCACACTAACCCCAGTCAAACAATAGCACCCACCAACGTACCAAGTTAGTTCGCTGAGGATATTCGTGGGGCTCGTTTCCATGAAATTTTGTCAACGGCAAACGAGAAACAGCCACAAAATTAAAGGCGACTAGATGAAGAAATCAACAACAAATACAAAATAGGTGCCGTACCCGTACGCAAAAGAACCGCACCAACCACGGTGGTCCATCATTGTACGCCAGTCGCAACAAAATACTGCAAGTACCATATCCATGTATGTACACGGTTAAGCAAATCGAACGAGAAAACATACCCGATATCCAATACACAACCGAAGCAGAAACCAACAGGTCGTAGTAGAAGTGAAACACAAGTTGATCATACCGCTGGCTGTGCCGTAAGCGATGGAACTGGGGAAGGCACCCCAGGTATGGCTGATGTGGAGCACCCGCATTCCACGCTGATTATTATTCCATCGTCGCCTACGCGCAAACGTCACAAGTGAAACACGGGGCGTCGGATGATATCTATTTTACGATATGTCCGTGTCTGATGAATGAGCAAAGATTCAGAAGACATACCACGACCGAGCTGGCCATGGCGTCAGGTGACCTGCGAAAGAACGTGTCGTGCACATATATTTTGTGGTTGATCGAGGACACCATACAATTTGTTTAGGTGGTTATGATATTGATATTGCACGCGACAAAGGAAGAGAAGTGCACCCATGTTATCCCCGACCATCGCCGATATACGATGTTGAAACGAGTGATATACACACATCTACAACCGGTGTCTACGCGCGCCTTTCGTTTCGAGCAAACAATTGGAGCATCCGCAACACAACGCACCCCCATGCCCACGGGGACGTCGGATGGATGGCGCATTCGACTAGCAAAGGGCAGGGGGAAGAAACAAAAACAATGGGTGACACGGAAACGTCTACTTTGCAGGCTGAATTAGCAAAGTGTTACACCCTGCCGTAGTGCTCGTGTTATAAAACTCGCACAAAATACTGTATGATGCGTGGACGACGTCTGTACGCAAGACGGTAGTAAGCGTAGATTGGGTTAATCGCCAGCGTTGTGCGACGGTCTCCTGGAATCATAAACGTTACGGTGATATCGCCAATAGCCAGCGTGATAAAGTGCCTAAACGTGAAGTCGCCGGTATTGCTTGAGGTAATTTTCCTTCCAATATGATCGGTTTTCTACATCGCGATCGGGACACACCCGAAGTTTGCAACCAATCTCAATAACGCGTCATGCTTCACAAGGTTGATGTAAACATTGCAAGGAATATCTGGTACGCCTATCCCGTGGACGGCTGGCGAAGAGGAGGCGGCAATACAATCCAGGGCCATATTCGCACCAAAGATAATATGATATATTTCGAAGGACGGGTTGATTACACGGAAATTTGTTTTGAAACATTTCACATGTATTTTACTTGGTCGCAACCACCTCTCCCGTCTACCACAAACATTGGCGACGACGCAAAGTTGTACGGTGTGCATAGATCCCAGCGTTACCGTGTACACACAACGGTGCGGAGTGCAGCAGGGGTATTTTAATGCGGACGTTTCTTCGTATCTTGTCATATTTGTTCGCTCACAAAGTCTGAAAAGTGAAAGCGTGTTAATTGTTGCTGGAGGCAGGTCCGGGCTATTCAAATCGTCGACGTAAAGGTTTGCGTTACCACCGCACAGTACGTGGTATATCAAGGGGGCTTGCACGATGCACTGAACTCGGCCAACGTCAATACCCGGAGACTTCGCGCCGAGCTCACATATCCATTCTGGCACCTCCGACGGGTGATACAACGCAGCCTCGACCTCCGAAGAACAGAAGATTATTGTGTCTTCGCTCGAATCAGTTGGCGCCAGGTATACCAAGCCCCAGACTATCTGCGGTAGAAATATCAGGTTCTGTGAACTCAGTTTGCAGACACAGCATTGGAGGATCGAGCTAGAATGAAGACGTTTCAGTTTGCCAAGTCTAAATGCATGCACTAATCAGTTTGCATACACGTGCAGCAAACTCGCCACGTGCTGCACAGCAAATGCAGGCCCGTCCCCCTGGCGTCCGTTGCATTTTCACCAGGGTTGGTGCGTAATGGCGTTGACAGCGGTTGATTAGCATGCGGGTCCAGTACCCGTTTTTCACACCCCGATTTCAATCCTGAGAATACTAATTTACTTACCACTGTAGATGATGAGGCATCCTCTCCAGTAGTGTCTATGGCCACCATACTTATTTGACCGGAGTCCGCGACGCCAGAGACTGTATAGGCGGGGTTGTCCTTGACGTCCGATGCAGTGTCTAGGTAGCATCCCTCTGCGTCAGTCAAACTGTCCGACACAATCGAAAATGAATCTCTTTCGCCACAAGCGGAAACATCTGCATTTGAGCAGCCACAAGCGACGGAGAGCTCGCCATATGCCAGGGTGAACAAGAGCTTACCTTCGACATCACCTGTGATTCGAAGCACGATTGACGCAGTGTCACATGGAGATATCCTGAAAACAGGAGAGACAGGCTCGTCATGTTGTCACAAATACGTCCACATCCGGTTTCGAACACGGTGAATCATGAATTGATATCAGTTCGAAGACTAGGCACGTGCTGATAATCGACTGGACAATCAATCTATTTCGCCTGCCGTCGTCTAAAGGGCTTCGATTCAGTTGCTGAAAAAATTGACGCTTGTGTTGGCTAGCGACTGCATCTCCTTCGCTACTACCGATACATTGTGGGAGTATTTCCCAAGCTAATCTGGTGCGCTAGTTCCACTCGCGGGTACCGCAGCTCAGCAGCGTTACAACCTCGTATTTACTGCAGTAGCTGGGGGCTGATGCGACGGGTTCTGGACATACGAAACGCATGGGGCTATTATCGGCAGGCGTTTGTTTCTTCGTAGACCTATCAGCTTTCTACGTGTATCTTATCCAGTCTAAACACCGGGTTGATGAAGCAAACCCACGTGGGTTAAGTTTAACAACTCACACAGCCAAGTGGCCTCTGAAGGGTCCACGTCGTCTGAACTTTCAACAGAAACACACGCCAACACATGGTCGGGCTCGCGAGGGGGCCTGTAAAACGCGAACCATTGTGGTGGCTGAAAAAAGCAGCAGGTCAGTGCGCATCGAGGAAGGACAGATCTTTGGTGAGATGCAAGAACAGTGGGGTTGACCAAGGTATAGCTAGTCGACCGGTAGCAGACTCGACGGGATGGCGCGCGGTAGCAGCTAACCAAGGGCGTTCCGCGGGATTCTCGACACGAATAGTGCGACAGCACGAATTCCTTGAATGACGTAAGTTTTTACCGAATAGTAACCAAAGTCAACCAAATTATCACTCCCATACACTGCTGGTACCATAGAAGGGGGTATAATGCCATTAGTTTTACTACGATATTTTTCCACCAAGCGATCGAGTGATTCTGGGCTCGATCGTACTTAGTTGGCGCAGCTTATCAAGCAATCCCATGGCGGTGCAGATCGTCAAATCATATGAGATACGTAAAAGCGTAAGATTGCAAAAATACGTTTGGCGTAGTCAGTCGACCGCGCGGCTCCCAGAAGCTGAAGTAAAATCACTCAGAATAACCCTCCTACTGTAGCACCACTTTTCACTCGTGAACTTAGCAGCAGCTCGGGCCCTGCTTCGCTGCACATACGGCTAGGCAGATAGACCCACAGGCGGGATATATGGATATACACAAGGGTGTGTGACATGTGTCGTAGTCAGCGGCGTTCCAAGGTCTCTACGTCGAGCCATGAGAGTACGGAAAAATCGACCTTGCATGCCTGCGCATAAGTACGACCCCCGTGGACACACCAACAGACGGCCCCAGAAGCGAAACGGTAGCATAGTGCGAGAGAGGGAAAGAGCAGAATAAAACCGTGGTACGAATATATGTACATGCACTTGATAGGCACACGATATACGTTTTTGGATGACCAGAAAAAACACGAGGGCATACCAATAATCATATGCTTACATCTGTGCTTTGGAGCGAATGAGGAAAAAATAGTGCCACGTGGTTGCTGTAGGAGGAAAACTCGTCACCAATCGCCTGAGTAGAACAGCCTTCGATGAAGGGGAACACCGTGGACGACACGGAAATTGACGTTGCGCCGTTGGCGCAAGCAGATGCCTGCAGGTTCCGGCTGTTGGTGGCTGGTACAAGGACGCGTTCCGGCAACCTACGTGCTTTATCACGACCAGATAGCCCCGCCAAGGTCGTGGGGCGCACTGCGCCAGGAGGAAGATCGATGTGCTTCACAGTCTGCGCCCTATGTTCCTCAAACTCCTCCGGGATAATAATGATTTCGATATCGGAAGACACCTGAAGATGACACGAAAATAAAGATGAGATGTTACATGGGTAACGCCCAAGGAGCTCCCCGGGCTGGACGCGATATATAAGGAGGATTCCATAGCAGAGCTGTAGTATTCGCTGGCGGTTCCGACTGGCGAAATAGAAAAAAATATTACTGCATTAACAACTGCATTGCGTCTGATGGCGAAATGGTTACTGAAGTCAACCCCCAGACAACCGTGGATGACATTGGCATTTCGTAGCTGCTAGTGCGATGCGTCGTGCATGGGCTCGCAACCCAATTCGACGACAAAATCGGGAGAGCTTGCAAAACAATATTACCTACGGAGAATGGTTGTATGCGATTTGCGGTTTCAGATGTACGAGAAGACGACTGTCTTCGAGGCTAGTGCCATGATTAACATGATGCGATGTTTACTTCCACGCTGGGTGAACATCGTGCTCATCATCGCGGAACGCACAATTCGCCGCCGATGCAAAACCGAAACGCGTGACATGGACTATTCTCATGCACACTTACTCCGAACGCATGCTATACCGAGATGAATTTTTGCCCACCCACTAGGGTATGAGCTCAGGCAAAGTTGCGTCAGTCCCACATAATATTTTCTACAAAATCATCATGCATAAGCCAGCGTTTAGACGTGTGATTAAAATTTGTCGTAATTCGATAAATATCACCGGTTGGAACGCCAGCGTTCTGAACAGACCAATCGAGGTTTGAATCTCATGCCATTCATACTCTTTTGCGCATGAATTTACACCAGCGTTTACACCGGTAATACAGACGTAAAAGTCTTTCATTTAGCCCAGGTTTACATACAAACGTGCCGAGCTACATAAACTGCCGAGTTCGAGTCCCACGTCATCCATTTCTCTCTTGGAAGGCCTTGTTACGTCAATAATTTTACCTAGTGCGGCCTGCATCTAGACAGCACATAGTGTACATAGTCTTTTTCATTCCAGTGATTCTGTCGACCATCGATCACAGTCGTAGTTTTCACGCGGAACCCGCGGCAGACGCATTTTGCGAACAATCAGTTGTCCAGATGTAAGTGCCAACTATGTCGCAGATATGGCCTCGCCTTATCCGATCGGCATGAATGGTTGGACTAAATGTAATATTTGGTGTGAAGGTGTCGTGTCTATCCGCCACTGAGGAAAAGGCAGTTTCATGCGATAGAAAGATACTTCTGTAGATAAATATCTTCATGGGAATTATAAGTGAACAAAACAAAAGGGTTTCGTAGAAAGCATGAAAGGGATGAATCCGAACTGCTCCCATCTCACCGTCTAAAATGGATATTTTTTAACTAGCGTCTGGCTTCGAAATTCCTGTCAAATCGAACGGACGAGATGCTGGTTGAAAAAGGCAGGCTATAGAATACATGGGGACCGTGTCATACCTAATGCGGTTATCTGGCACGGGATACAGAAACTCCAAACAAACCACTAGTCGGCCACAACGCAAAAACACCGGGAATATAACACCGCCGACAGAAGGTTGTGCTAGGCATAACACAGACAGTAATAACCCGGCTTGGTTGAGGTGGTCATATTTTTTTGAACAAATGATTTCTGGTAGGGTGGTTGATGTTAATGGCATATAGTCGTCGACTACACTAGCAGTCGAATTAGCGGCCCTGAGGACTACTTCAGTGCACGCCCAACAAGCACACTCTTTTATCTCTGGGCACGTGGCACCTCGTCTTCAACGACAGTGGCGACGAGTCACGAAAAGAGGACGTAGACGCATAGCGCTACAGGAGGAGGCGGCGATTTTTGTTCCGTGCAGAGCGCTGGGCGTGCGCGTGGGCAGCGGTTCTCCAGAAGGCTAATCTTACCAGCCCCAAAACGTTGTCGAACTTCTTCCGCATATCAAGACATCATTTATCTCGATGAGCGTAACAAAGCTCGATTCTATTTAAAAAAAATCAAATGACCACGACTCAATCGCTTCAAAACCAGCCACTTCGATATTCAAAAACACATTAACGAAAGATTGAGCCTCCTACTAATAACAATTCAGTCCGTTTTCTAGACTGTTTTTTTTTTGTTTCATTTGGACACTTTGGGGATCTGATATATGCTGACCATGGACGTTGCCTAATACGGACTGTAATTTAAACTAATCTCCACTCAATATAATGAAATCTATCTATTTCCTGCACACAATGAACATCTCTTCAAAACGCGTATACGTTCGAAGTCTGGCTTTTGTTGACTTCATTTTGACAAGAAGTGTGGTTTGTTGTGACTTTTTGGTTTATGGTCTTTTACCCTTGACCCAACAACATAGTTATATGCCTTCCTTGCCAGTCCGTATCGTCGCGTTGATTGCCTCTGTTTGAATATCTTGACATCGTCGACAATTACGGGCATGCCCAGAGTCGTCCCCGGTGGCTTGATAGGTGGTCCGCGTGCCTGTCAAGATCAATTTCGTGGGTTCAAGTCTCACCGAGTGCATGCTCATAGGGACTTTTTCTTGAATAACGAATTGATAAGCGGAAAGCGCGAAAGCGTGAGTTGGCAACATTCGATGAAAATCGACCAGGAGTGGGAATGCTGAACCCTATGCGCGACAAATAATAAAGGCGCGTACCGGGGGGGAGAAGGGACGACACCTGTGACCACGGCTTGTCCAGAAGATCGTCGAGGGTAAAACCTCCTACGAGTGGGCTGGAAAGTAAAAGCTATGAAAAAAACAAAAAAAAACAAATTCACAAGGGGGCATCAGCCTGCATTCGCGGATCCTCCCTCGTATGCTGCAGAATAATGCCGTACAAGACGAAAATACGTGTTGTGAACCGAAACGGAAATGGCTCTCGTGTATTTTGTGTTTTCAATGAAATATCGGTCTGTTTCGGTCATTTTGTTTCAAGCGAATAGAGACAGAAAAACTCGAAAAAAACGAGGAAATCGCGAAAATATCTAAAACGTCGGTGGGCTCCAATGTCTTGTCCATCAACATATCGGACCAGACGAGATGTCGGGTGTCCGTCAGGAACAACCTTTCAAACCGACCGAACAAAATCCTTTTCAGTCTTTGGTCCATCACAGTGCTTGTTGAAAATATTTCAACCACGGTCCAGTCCCGTGCCGTTCACCCCGACTGCGGTTGATGTTTTGCGTAAGTTGACCAGGTAGTAACGAACGACAACACGACCGCCCATTTACGCATGTGTTACTCTGGTATTTCTTGTAACAGCAGGGATACACAGCAGTAATAGGCTATACCTACTACTTCAAGTACGAACAGGCGTTTATATCTATCATACCAATGCGTGTTAATATCGACGTAGCTGATGATGTGAATACCATCCCTTATGACCGCCAACATACGTGGGTATATGTAGGGTCCCCCCTTCCCTGACTTGCAGCCAATACATAAATGTAAAACCCACATACATTGCGTCCTTGTACCGGCCGGCTTCTTCGGCCTGAAGGTGACGAACGCAGGAGCGGCACCACCTCCACGGCCGTGAATGATCTACTCCTTGTTCGTTCAGGTCAATTTGAGGCGACAGGAAAAACTCTCATCTTGGTTTTGGAAGATTATTGTTGCTGCAGATCTTCGGCTGTGCTCCGTTGTCCGTCCTGTACAAGCTCTTTTCTCTGATACCTTGTACGTCTGGTAAACGCTTCGATTTCTAGTGACAGGTTAAACCAACCCTGTCCATTTTGAGCACCCAATTCTTCTGTCCAGATTTTCCCAAGATTGGTAGGAAATAAATGGCAATAAGCATTTCGCTACGGAGGCGTTCTCCCACAACTTGTAAACATCTTCAGAATCCAAAAAGTTAGGAGAAACCTAGTACGAGTGTTTCACATATTTGGTAACAAATTCAGAAAATCTGGAAAAATGAGCAAGTGCTCTAAAAGAATATGTGAATTATGGAAAAAGGGCACTCCGTTAAGAACCAGCACGACCAAGCTCGACGAACTCGACACGAATTTAGACGCAAGCAGACAAGAACAGAGGTGCAAATGGAAGGGCTCTATAGACACCGTCTTTGTCGAAATCGACGGATCTGTCGTCGTGCGGGTGAGGCACAGAGGTCACTGCACATACGGACAAACGAAGAAAGTATATTCCCAATGATATCGCTACCCTCTGCCCAAGCTTTCCTCTAACATTCTGCGCATATCACAGCCACCCGAGGCACGCAGGACCGCAGTTTGTACGGACGGAGGGGAAACTCTCGCTACGTTCGCACTCTCTCGTTTCCCTGTGCCTCCTCTTTGCATAAAACAGATAGTGGCATGAGGAGCGTGACAGATGCCTGAATCGGCCGTACAGTAGGCAATAGTTGTTTTAGTAATACTGCGTTTCACCAACAACAGACTCTTTGATGACCAGGCCGTTTCGGCCCCAAGACAACGAGGATTGCCCTATCCACTGCCGACATATACTTTAGTCAGTGTTCAGGACCCCCGTAGGCTTGTGCCGCGAAAGAGCGCCTGCGATGTATGTACGGACTTATGTACTTGATCTGTGATGTACACAATACAGATGCATCAACGGTGGTGTATATTGCATTTCGGGGAAACATGGGTCAAGGTCTCGGTCGTGGGCTGCGACAAAAAGCTTCAGTTACTTTTGAAATATATTGGGTTTTTTTCACAGAGAGACCCGAACGGCTCACATTACGTACAATTATATTTTTCTGTTTGCGCTTGATCCTCCGTGATTTGCGGAACATTACTCTTATATTTACTTTCGTCCTCGTCACAGGATTCTTGTGGCGTGGGTGGGTGCATGACGAGCCTGCTTCGGCTGTTTCGTACTCTCTGACGGATTTTTTCCGGGAGTGGGGCATAGTGGACGAACTCGACACTGAGACGGCAGACAGGGTAGCAAGGCACCAGGCAGTCTAGCAGGGAGAACCTGACTATGCTACTCGTACCACAAAATGCTGCGGCTACCTGGAGGGTGCTTTGCGTTTTCGTTTGCCTGTATATTCCCTCGCGTGCAGTCTCACTCTGTTAATATGTCGTATTGGTGTTATTTCCTTACCTCGCTTTATGTCTTTTAATTGTCAGCCACATTTCTTACGGAAGGGCGCGACAGTTTTGTTATCTTTTTTCTGTTTTTTTTCCGACATATTTTCTTCGTTGTTTGTAGATTTTTTCTTTTTAAATTGTTTTCTTTTTTCCATACAATGTTTAAGTCGTCCCTGCCGTATCCAGTAAATTGATATGTGTGAGTTCTTCAAATGATGCCGTTCTTTCTCCCCGTTGACATCCGGCACAACCAGTGTTCGTGCCGGTTCTTCAATCATAAAGAGTTACAAGTTATGTGGTCACAAAACTGCGCCACAGAGATACTACATTGTTTTGAAATGGGCAGAGTAAACAACGCAGCGGCATGCCATCATAGTAAATACTACAGGCACGACATACAGATTCTATCCGTTCAAGATATCATACGAAAAATAAAAAATAAAAAATATAGTAAAACAAATCGAAGAGAACAAAGCAAAAGATATCTCAAAAAAAATATGTCGTGCATACCTCAAGCTATGTGGCAGACACTTCAAAAAGAACGAGTAAATAAGGAAACGGCACCATCACATACTACATACAAAAGTAGCAAGACCGAGAACAAAGGAAAAGAACAGGGGATCCAAAGAACAAAACACCCTACAGGTAGCCGCAACAGTGTGTGATACGAGTAGCACTGCCAGATTCTCCGTACTAGGTGGTCTGGTACTTCCTACCCTTCCTACCCTCCCTACCCTTCCTGACGCATCCTTCCTACCGTCTCCGCCCCACCCCCGGAAAGGATGCGTCAGACAATACGAATCAAACAAAGCAATCGCCTTGCATTGTCTACTCTCTGTTTCCTCGTAAACAATGTAGTAAATAGGTGACGTAGGTTGTGACCAGAGAACGTTTATCTCTCTAGGATTGAGGAATAGACACCGAAACTCGTTGTTCTGTGTCAACGGGTAGAACGATCGGTATATTAAAAACATAAAACCACATATATATATATATTGTGAAGAACACAATACATATAGCAATCAGACAACAAGTACATGCAAATCGACTGGAGGAAAAATGTTCCATGTTTTCGATTGCAAGGCGTTATCCAATGTCGATTGAAATAGTTTTCGTTTTTTCGTTGTGTGCATCGTTTTGTTTGCCACCGGAATTTTAAAAACTCACGGCAAGGCCAATGCACACGACACAAGAAAAACAGGGCATAACGTGTTATACCAATACCATGGTTTCGTATTTGTGTTTGTTGAACATGTGTCCGTCCGTCGTCGTGGCAATTTTTGTAGGTAGAGAGTGGGGGACACGGTTAGCACCCCACTCCGCGTCATGCCGCGCCGCGTCGGGGCCGACGCGTGCCAAGATCATAAACATAAATGCCATGACCTTATCGCGGTCCTTACTTCGAAAATAACGAACCAAAACACCTGCACTCGAATTGCCGTGATTTGGTGTTGCTCGTGTTGCCATTGCATTTTCCTCGTTCATAACTCTTTTATGGTTTACATAGTCCAATTGTTTTGACCTCGGGAGTATTTCCGTGAATGCCCTCGATATATTGGTGTTTTGTGTAATATGTATGCCGTCAGTATCGTAATCCGGACACTGGCATGACATGGTATTGCATTGTCCACTCTGCTCATTGAGTACCAATGCTACATATCTGTCGTAGTTGTTTGTACGACTGACCTCGTATTCTCTTTGGTTCAAGAGTCGGCACACACGCTGGTTGTGCTAGACGTCGACGGGTAGAACAAACGGTTCAATGGACGGTATAATCTGGGCGAATGTCTCAACAGTCTGAGGTGTGGCGAACGGGAGAGAAAAAGATATCAATCGGGGCAGGTGGGGGGAGGGGGGTTCCAGCGGAGACATACTTCGTATTGGGATGTCACGGGAGGACTACTACTCCACGTATGTTCGGGAAAGGCACACGAAGAGGTATTGGAACAGCAGTGGCAAAGTGGCAGCAGCCACAGCAGGAGCAACAACAGCATCAGCAACAACAGCAGCGCGTGAGAAAATCGACAGCCCAGAGATTAGGGGAGAGGATATCCGGTATATGGGTCTTCGATCGCAAACATAGCCAAAGAACCACCGACGAGTATAAAGACGCGTCATATCAAAGGAGCGAGAAACGTGAAGCAGCGGGAGGATGAGGAGGTCGACAACGGAACTGTTGGAAGAGGTGCAAGCGAGAAACAAAGAGTTCGCCAAGCAGGCCGAAATCAGGAAGGCGAAAGGCAGACGAGTGGGCGGAACTGCAGGCGTGTCCGAAGAGGGGTGTGGCCGCCGAGGAAAATCGGAGGACAACAGGGGACCTTATCGAGGAGAAGACCCCGGGAAAACATTGAGTGAGAGCGCTATACCACGGGTCACGGATATAAGCAAGGTGGCTCAAGAAAACGCTTGTTCGAACAGGAGGTGGTAAATGGAGGTAAACATGAGGATTCATGCTTTAGGTTTAGGAGAACGAAGCCACGATACATAGAGTAAACCCGCAGGCCCACCCACAGAGCGCGCGGAGCGCAAGGAGGAAGACACGAACAACCGGCTATTTTGTATGATTCGATCAGACATGGGTATGGTCATTTTGGCGTTGATTCGAGCGGATGGCGGCTTACAATCGTTTGGTTCTTTGAAGGAACGAGCATTGTCACTGATGTGCTCGGGACTGATTCCCATGACCAACAACGGCAAGAGGAAGCTGAGGAGATTCACCGACCCCGAGCAGACATCGTAGGCGAGGACAGCGCTGCCGGGGAAGCACATAAACGAAGTTGGGACAACGCTGATGGGCGGCGCATAGGCAACGATGGGCGTAATAATATACATGACGAAGATTGCGACAGACGAGAACACGCATATGAGAAGAGAGGCGTTATGTCGGATGGACGTGCTGTGGGGGCGCAAGTTCCAACAAGTGAAGGAAGGGATAGAATACCTCTGCGTGACTAAAGCGCGGTGGAGACAGGGGCCTTCGAGGATGAGTTCACTAATCGTTTCGATGCGGACCTGATGAGTTTGGGTGAGGCGGTACATATGACTGCCATGAAGCTGAAGCTGAGGAAATGCACGTTGACGACTGTAACAGAGGTAGGGTCCTTGGTGGAACCAACCTTCCGGGAGACAGCTACGTGATTGTAGTTGGCGATGCTACATATTAGGGCCGAGTACGGGTGGAAGGGGGGGGGGGGGGGGGGGGGGGGGGGGGGGGGGGGGGGGGAGGTTGGGGGGGGGGATTCGTTGAGAGCAAGCGCCAAGGAAGGTAAAGTAAGAGGTCATGTCGAGAGAAACTGCGGAGGAGGAGAATAGAGGGGCGAAAATGATAGATCAGGGGGATAGGTGGGGGGGAGGGCGACAAGACCCCCAGGACGGTAGATAATGTTATTTCTCCCCGAGGTACGGGAAATGTCCGTACATGGAGAGATAAGGAGACTGTGCGTCCGAGCGTGCGGAGTAAAAGAGGGAAAATGACGAGGAAACGGGTCGAAAACGGAAAGAAAGGCGGTCAACTGGGGTTGGGGAGGGCAATGGGGGGGTAAGAACGGATTTGCGACGGCGGACGTGGGATCTGCCGATGCACGGCGTCAGCTGGGAAGACGCGAGGACGGGGCACAAAGAATAAGTCACCGCGATAACCAGCACGAGTACGAGACGAGCGTCGCGGAGGGGCCGGCGTCCGGGTCCGTTAGATTTGGACCTCAGGTACGGTGACGCCGAAAGGAAACCAGGGAGTAGAGACAACGGGGTGGAAGCAGGGGGATGCAGCAAAGGGGTACTCATAGAGAAGAGGGGGTAGCGTGCGTTACCGAGAACGCGCTGGGAAAAGGGGGGGCGTGATAGGGGGGGCACGCACCAAAGAGGGGGGAGGTGTAGGGCAACGAGATAATAAGTAGAAGACAGAGCCAAGAGCGGACAGATCGGATACGTTCGTTGCAGGCCTGCGCCCGAACCGAGGAGAGGGTTACGTGGCGGGGCCTCACAAGGAAAGGGCCGGGGGATGAGCGGCGGGGCCGCGCACCGTGCACCGGATAGGACGAAGGGCGAGGATGGGCCTTAAACCAATGCGGGGGGAGATGCGTGGCGGGGTCATGCATGGTCGAGGGGAGAGACAGGCGCGGGGGGGGGCGAACAATGAACAACAGGGCGCGTTCGCGGCGGGGCCGTGGACACACCTAAAGAAGAGGCGCGCGGTGGGGCCGCACACAAAACATGAGGGGAGGGGCCCCGCGGAGCCGTGCACCAAACGAGGAGAGATGTGCCGCGGTGACGTGCATGGAACGAGAGGAAAGGCGCGCGAGGGGGGAACTATGGGGAACGTTCGGGGCGGGGGCGCGAACAGACCGATATGCCGGCGCGCCGCAGGGCCTCCAACGGAACAAGAGAAGTTGGGCACGGCAGGGGCGTGCACAGAACGTGGGGGAAGATGCGCGGCAAAGTCATGCAATAAAAAAGAAAAAAACGCGGGGGGCAGGCGCATTTAGAACTGGAAGGGAAGTTCGCGGCGGGGCCATGTACAGATCAAGCCGCAGGTCGCGGGGCGGGGCCGTCCAAGGAACGGGAAGGCGAATTCACGGGGGAGCCGCAAAAGAAGAAAGAGGAGAGGGGTGCAGCGGGACCGGGCAAAAAACGGGGGAAAGAGCTCACGGCGGGGACAGGCGCAGAACAAAGGGGGAGGTGCGCGATGCGGCCGCGCACAGACCGAAGGGGAAAGTAGGCGGCAACCGAACGATGCACAAAGAGGGGCGAGCAGTGAAGTTCGAAGGGACAAGAAAGCCGATGGGGGCTATTGATCATTTTAGGAGGACACGAGGCTAGGCGGGAGAGCAAGATCGGCTGGTATCGATGGTAAGGGAGGCGGGGGGAGGGGGGGAAGGTTACACCGGGAGAGGGGGGAGGAATTGGCGAAAGATGTGTGGGGGTTGGGGTAGGGAGATACTGGCAGTCCATATTGATGCGGATCGAGCTACGTTGATTGTCCGGAGAACAGGAAAATATCGACCAATTCCAATTTCTAGAGCAAGTTGCGAGCGTGGGCGTGCTGGTGGACGCAAGCGAAACAGGTATGCTGGAACGCGACCTGAAGCACGGGGACCATAGCAGCTCCAATAGGCACGCGAACCATATGTAGGAGAATGCAGTGGGGGACCTCGAGTTGGGGAGAGCAATTGTAGTGCCGACCAGATTGGCGAGGAAGGTGAAAGGCTTGCAGCTGAACACAGTGAGAGTGGTAGATGAGAAAGGGAAGAGGAGGAGAATCGAAGATTCGACCTTCAGCGGAGAGCCGAACGGGGAGCGTGGGGGCGGGGCGATGAGTGAACGACACGAACAGGGATCTGATTCCGGAGACCCACAAAGAACACGTGATTCTCCAGGTCGTGCCGAGGATCCTGCGTCTGAGGGACGAATTTGGTAGGGGGGGAAGGATCCCGATACTAAAAATAGACGTGGAGAGCGTATTTCGTCACAGGGGAGTCGACCCGGCAGGGGCCGCAAACGTCGGACATGTTCTGGGGGATTTACGGTTCGTCAACCTCCTTTTGCGGTTCGGGTGTAGGTGGAGCCCCGCGTGGTGGGGGGGTACGGCCAGTGCCATTTAAGAAGGGCAGCGGCTGCCGATCCCAGAATCAGCGACGATCCCGGCTGAGAGAATGCCGGCCACACCGCATGTCCGAGTCACAGCTGACACGGGGGCAGTGGCAGAACCGCTGCCAGAGAGTTGCGCAGAAAAAACGGTAGAAGGGGGAGGGGCGGAGAACAACTTGTGGGGGGTGTCCTTCATTGACGACGACGTGTCGGCGTAGGTACAGTGGGGGCCGGAAAGGGCGAGATGCATGGCGCTGGTGCAATCGCCGGTGTCGACTCGTTTTCAGGCCATGGGGGAGAGGAAGGGTGATGAGGAGACATTGCTGTCGCACAAGAATTTAACGGACGGGCCACAACAGCAGAAGGTGCCGGGTTTCGACTTGGACCAGGAAAGAGTGACGATATGATTGCCAACCAGAAATGTCACAGTTACAGGTGCTGCTAGAAGTGTGGCCCGAGGAGAAGCACACGGCGACGGTACAGTAGCTTCTCGTGTGTTGGCGTGAAAGTGATCAGCCCAGGCAGATGTCATGTGCGGAGCCTTCAGCTACTGAGCAAGCTGCATATGAATGGGCAAGAGCACACGGGATGGAGGGGCGGGGCGTGGGGAAGGAATAGGAGGAAGGCGGAGGCCACGACGGCGTTGCGCTTGACGAAGGGGTTCATGGAAGACGTGGAGTGGAGATGGTGCTTAAACGAAGGCATGGCCGGGACGCGGGAAATGTTGCCAGCCGTGGTTTTGAGATTCGTTGAGCAGACCCACGTAAATATCTAGTTGTCGGACGCGCAGTTCGAGGATGTTGGGGGGCTGTGCCTGGAAGCGGGGGAGTACTAGTAGATACAGATTGTCGGAGGAGGGAAGGAAAAGTGTGCTTAGGGGCAGGAACAACGAGGACGGGAATCGGTGGTCTGTCAGCGTTTCGGAGCTGGTGGCGATGGTGACGACAGCCTACGTGATATAGTGACCAGGAAGGATAGACCCGCGAAGGAAGCAAAGTCGGTGCTTAGGAGGGAACACAGTTCATCGGCGAGGCAGTGGATTTTAACCTGGGGGGAGGAAGGGAGAGGAGAGGGAGAGATGATGAAGACTATGGAGTCATTGCAGATAATATTAATATATGGGTAGCGCTTCTAGGCAGAGCACGTGCGGGGCGTAGAGAGCGTTCTAGCTGACGAGATAGCGAGGTGGAAGTGAAATCAAATCCTAACCAGGCTGAGCTCACAACGCCCTACCGTTTTATGACAGGCCCTGGAGCTCGGAGTGAACGGGAGAGAGATGTGTTCGGAGACTTTGAGCGCTGATACGCACGCAAACAAGCTGCGAGGTCGACGTCAAACGCTTATGCGCGAGGTTAGAAGATGTTTATGGGCTGGGTGGCCATGCGGGGAATGGGGAATTGGCTGGGGGGGGGGGTTAACAGGTGAGATCCTTTGTAGAAACGATGACGTAGTTTTAGGCCTACCACCGCGAGGAGAGGAAAAATATGGAATCGACCCTGGCTGAGGAGCTGATAGCGGAGAATGCTTACCACGAGAAGTGATTGGTGTTGACGTTGCCGCTGCAGCATTTCAGGATCAAGGCGGTGAGACGGGGATCAAGAGGGCCCACGTGGACGCCGGGAATCAAACGCGGACCAGGAGATAGCTAGCGCGAATGATGATCGAAATGAGGGAGGAAGCATAGGGGAGTGGGGCGGTATGGTATGACTGTCGGAACTATTTGCAGTGGTGGCGGGGCGAGGTGCACCAGGTTTAATTTTGGAGGAGGGGTGACATTGCCTTCTTCAAAAAGGGGTACTGCTTGGGCCGCACAGCTTCTGCTGCAGTGTACGTATGACTCAAGGTATACCCCAGACTCGGGCCTCCGTATAGAACAATTGACGGGTAGCCGGGTAAGTGGGTACCCAAATACCCGGGGTAAAATTCACGCGATTCCATGCGTTGGAGGGGGACGGTTCCGGTTCCGACGATTCCGGGTACCGGCCATCGGGTACCCGGTTCTCAATCAGACGAGGTGCAACTCTAGTGGACAATCGCTTGTGCCAGAGTCGGCACGAGTAGCGAAATATTCCGCAAATGGCTACACCGCATCGATCATAACAAAAGTGGGATCACGTTGCAGAAGTATTGTTTGCTCAGCGCGGTTGGTTAACGGTGTTAATGAGATCGTTTCCCACTGCTCGAGAACGGCCTTACAAGGGCGGTTCTAGCTGAAAAGTCTCGACCCCATGGGGATTACAACATATTCTGTATAGTGTTCCGACAGGGTCGCTTCCTGCTTTACGGTCAATCCGAGTAAATAGTAATTATCAAGCAAGCAACGACAGCAACTGCTACAGCAGCAGCAGACAGCTCGAGCCATTCGAATTTCTCGCCTCGTCGACTCGTACGAGTATCGAATCATTGTATACGCAATTCGTTGCGTTCATTTGACGCTGTAAACAATAATCAGGCTATCTGGCACAAGGCACAGCCGGGTATACGGTATGGGTCTGTGGATCGTTCACACTTAACAGCTATTTCCACCCGTGAACATCCAGGTCATCAGTGTCCATGCCTTATCCTAGAAACACAATGCAACGACATGGGTGATCAGCTTTTTTTACCGAATGGAAAACTCTCTGAATTCAAGATGTTCTCCAAGACAACAGAAGCAGAACGATCGATTAGTGGGATGGTGACACAACCACTGTAAAGCGTCGGTGCTTCGCTCCCGATGCGCTGTCAGCGGGCGGCGGAACTCTCCGTGTCCAGACTATAGTGGGCTGGCGCGGGCATGGGCCTAGAGAGCAAGAGAAGCCCACTTGTCGCGCACCTCTGGGTCGATACGTAATCGTAGACTAGAGCGGCGGCAGAGCAGCAGCAGTCAGTCACAACGTGAAGTACAAAATACCATGTCTTGGAGAAGTTGACTTTCAAAGCAAACTCGGCACGTCTCTCCGCCGCCAGACCGAAGAAAGGCAGTCAAAGTTGGCTCGGACGCCCGGGTCCTACGCGCAACCCAGTGCAACCAGCGCGTCTATTCCGGGCATCAACCACAATAATTGTTACAGCAGTTGGTCTCGGCATTTGCTCGAATCTCTGCGCGCACAATGAATTCGATTTTTCCACTTGGTAGAAAGACAGATTCGAATTGCGAGGTTCACAGCTGAAAAGCGATCGGGCCAAAACAATTAACACAAAAATTGTACCCACAACTGACTGTTTCTTGCTCCTGTAGTCTACAAATACGTGTCCACGGAAAAGTGCGCGCCGAGCGCGCTTCTCGCTGTCTCTAGGCCGGAGCCCCCGCCAGCCGACTGTAGCCTTATGACGGAGAGACGGGCCTCCAGCCGACCGCGCGTCGGGGGCGAAGTGACGTCTCTATACAGCTGTGTGCTACTGGCGCAGTTGCTCGTGTCGCTGCGATGCCCTGCGGCAGGTAGCACTACGTTCGAAATCGAGTTGTTGAACGGCTGCGTATTTCATATCAACTAATATACCTCCGTTAAATAGTTGGTCATTTACTACTGTACAACTACTGCGGCCTTCGTCGAAGTAAGGACCCGCTGTGTATCCCATACTACTCTTACTGCATATATAAAAGTGAATACACATGCTCTAGGGGGCGAGAGCTTGCTCGCGGCGTCCTGCTGGCGGTATCCTCCCAAACCTGAAAAAAAAACTGTTTTTTGCCATTCGAGGCGGATCGATAAATTTTGTCTTCTGTTTGGTACACACCAGCGACTAATTGTTTTTTTATCGTATGCCTGGCCAGCGCCCGCCACATCACTGGCCATTGTGTGAAGATGGCGACCCAAGGGTGGTTCGGAGCCCCAAACGAGCGTATTCCGTTCAGAATTCATGACGCAATCGTTGGCTCTGTCGATCGATGTCTGTCGAGGACTCGGAATCTCGCCGCTTCGAACCAAAGATCGGCCTGAGTTTTTCTCAAGCCGATCTTGGCCAACATCGGCCCCAGATTTGTTTTTTTCGGGCTTTTGCAAAAATTGGGAACTTTTTTTTTTTCTAAACGTGAGTGTTCTATTTGTTTTTGGCGGGATCTTTGGAATTCAAACTTTTTTTTGATGCTCGCGTTCCCATTGGCATAGGTCTAATACCTGCAGTAGTCGTATATCTGCTGAACATACACGAACAAACATCTACGTACGTACGTGCGCGTTCGCTCGTATGTACTCCGTGACGTTTGGGATATCAGGGTGTGTCCAAACATAACATAAAGATAATCGAAAGTCGAAATCGAAAATCCAAATGATCGGTATTGCCCTGGGTGAAATTCATTCGAGCGCCCGTCTCAGGTTGATTGGCTTTCTTCTTTGTGAAGTCGCAGTTGGTTGGAGTTGGCTATAGTCGTACAACCCCAAATTGCAATGTATTTAATCGTCCCGGTCCTTACTTTCACCGACATACATACCTCGTTGTCGTACATTTTATTTTGTTTCTCTTCCTTTCTCCGATTGATAAGCCTTACTGAAGGAGTCGTGTGGCGTGGTAGGTGGATGACGAGCCTGCTTTGCTTGTTTCGTATTGTCTGACGCCGGGGGGCCGGGAATAGTTGACGAACGCTGGACGAAGGTGGCTCACAGGGTAGCAAGGTAGCAGGTGGGCCAGCAGGAAGACCCTGGCTGTGCTACTCGTACCATAAACTGCTGCCGCTACCTGGGGATGCTTTGTGCTTTTTTTGGTTTGCCTGTTATATTCCCTTGGTTCTTGGTCTTACTCTGTTGACGACGACTAGTGGTATTTTCTTCTTTTTACTTTTTTTTCCAGCTCGTTCTTTTCAAGTGTCTGCCAGATCCCCTGCGGGGGGGGCACGATGGTTTGTTGTTATATTCATATACCAGGTATACATTTGTTTCTTTTTTCTTGTTTCTTTTTCTCTTTCGAATTGTCTTCTTTGTTTTTGTTTTTTTGTTTTTCTCTTTGTTTCGTTTCGTTTCTCTAGGTCATGGAATGTGTATGTCGTGCCTGTCGTACGCCGTATGATGACATGGCATTGCATTGCATACGTGGCAACGTAGTATCTCTGTGGCGTAGATTTATGACCACATAACTTGTACTGGTATCTCTCTTGGATTGAAGAAAGGTTCGTAGATTGGTCGTCGCACATGTACCCATGGAAGATACATCAGAAGTGTTATCACATCTGGGAATCTTTCCGAGAACCGGGAGAACTCGGCTCAACCCCTTTAGTACCGCAGTCCCGATTTGGGGACAAACCAGTCTGATTCCAAGTTATTTGTCCCCAAAACGGGACTGCGGTACTAAAAGGGTTAATAACCCGAGCAAGGGGCTCTATATACCAGGTATAGTATATATTTGTCTTTTTTCTTGGTTATTTTTCTACTTCGAATTGCCTTCTTTGTTTTTGTTTTTGTTTTTGTTTTTGTTTTGTTTTTTCCTCTTTGTTTCGTTTCGTTTCTCTAGGTCATGGAATGTGTATGTCGTGCCTGTCGATGATGGCATGACATTGCACTGCATAGTATCTCTGTGGCGTAGCTTTGGGACCACAGAAGAATTTGTATCTCTCTAGGATTGAAGAATCGGCACGGACACTGGTTGTGCCGGATGTCGACGGGTAGAAAGGAATGTTTAACGTTAAGAAAACAACAACAACAACAACAGACAGCAATAAATGGTAAAGGGTATTGAGTTTGGTGCTGCAGTCCCATTTCGGGGACAAACCACATGAAATATCAGTCGTTTGTCCCCTAAACGGGACTGCAGTAAGTACTAACGGGATTACGAAAATTGTTGAGTTTAAATTGCACAGCGGTCCATACTTTGACGGACACAGTTAGTGGTCGGACAGCAGTAAATGGCCAGGTTAATTAAAAATCCAGTCCGTCGTATCTTCATGGTATTGTACATGGCGTACAGCTCACGAAGTTGCACATTTCACATCTCGTGCTTCACCATCAGCATTAATTAGTGTTGGATATCGAAACCATGAACGTTTCGGTACGATAAGGCCAAAATAAATTCGATAGCGATAACGAAAACGATTATCGTCATCGCACCGATAATCCGGAAAAGTCGATAACGATAACGAGAATGATAATAATAATGGAGGAGGCGAAAACCGGCGCAAAAGGCCCTTTTTCATTATTTTTAGGGTCGCGTCATCACCTGGAGGACTAATACAAGTGACTACAATACCAGCAGAGGGTTACCTGGATCAATCAACGTATTTCAGGTTGTTGTTCTCACATTAACTCATCGCCACAATACAATGCGGACAAACTCCCATTACTCTACGTAGATTGGAAGAAATACCCCGCGAAAAATAAAACAAAGAATGGTACACAGGATAACTGAAGCAAGCCCATGTACTAGGCCCTGGCCTTTATGGCTTGCCTTCAAATTTTCCTTAACGCCCTTTTCTGAAAATGGCGTGCCTTAAGAGGTGTTTCGAGCCTTACCAGCCTTACTGGGTTAAGGCTCGTTGCCTGACGCTGAAAGAGGCCTCTCAGAGGCTCTCAAGGCACGTTTTTGGTGATTCTCGTGTACAAAAAAAACGCCGTTAGACTGGAACTCCCAAAAACAATAGGGGACAGGGGGTTTAACATTCAGGTTATCAGCGCACTGTGTGGTGCGCACAAGCCAGGACGCCAGCACGCCAGCTCGCCAGGTACCAGGTACTCTTGCAAACACGAAGATACCACCCGTCACCTGCCACCTACAATCTACACCTTCGGAGCGGCGTTATGTCTAGCCAACAAGGGAGCCCCGCGCGTCCAGGATATGGCGATCCTGCCCAAGATCGCTCTGGATCTAGGCCGGATGTTCGCGCGGTGATAACTCGGCTCCTGCTGCGTCAGCTGCGTCAGCTCCAGCTCGTGTTGCGGCTGCTGCAGCACCAGCTTCAGAACCAGGACAAGCACCGGCGGCAGCCGGCGGTCAGCCTGGCAGGTTCCAGCCGGAATCGCTTATGGCAGCAGGGCAGGGGACGCTCACTATATTGACAGTCGACAAGAGGAGCGACCTAGCTATCAACACATTCCTGGCCTCGAGCGCGTTGATTCCCTGACCTCGTGAACGTACCATAGCTCTAGGGATCATCGTAGTGTGCAGTTGATGGATGCACACCATGCACGGTGTTTCGTGAACGGCTGCGCATGGTTCTGTAGTACATCAAGCGTCGCAGTTATACTCAGCAAGACCATACAAATAGTGCACACTGCGCCACACTTGGCAGGCAACCGGGTACCTTTCGTGTTTGCTGCTTGGGTGGGGATGTACTGTTGTCGTCGGGGCCGATGGTGAAAATACAATGTCAACACCAAAAATATGTTCAATCGGCGGCAGTAATACTAATATTTTTAGTAGTCTACCGCTGCAGCACTTGGTGTTTTTCTTGCATGCGCGCGCATCCACAGCGAGGTCTACCGCGGCATAATACAAGCCTAGGTGGTGAAAACGCGAGACTTACTTGGTAGCTAGGAGTAAGACTCGTGCGCAAGGAATACATGGACTTTATTGCTTCTTGTTCACGCTACGTGCACACATATTTGCCTTGTGGTTCAAGGGTACACCCATTGAGTTATGCGGCAAGAATAACAGTCAACACTACCGCTATGTACACTACCGCCATGAAGTATAATCTACGTCACGAACCCGGCATATCCCTCTCTATTATAGGCATGTTCAGGCGAGATAATCGTTAAGGCTCACTTAAGGCGTTTTTTAAGGATCGTGCCTATCTGGTTAGGGCCCGTTAAGACTCGTTAAGGCCATTAAGGCTTTTGCCTTAAAAAGTGCCTTAACCCCAATTTTTTCGCCATTTGCCTTAACGGGCCTAAAAGCGAGCCTTAAAGGCCAGGGCCTACCATGTACACCTCAGACAAAAATAAAAGTGAGGTCCGCGCACGTACGTATCAGATACATGCGGTACGCTGTAAAGTCGCCACAGAAACCGAAAAGACCACATACTACCCAGAGGAAATGGACAGAATGAAAAAAACAACCCGGCGTCGAAAAATCGAAATCAAAACAGGGGAAAAATAACAAAATCGAAAAGGGACGAGAGATAAAAAAAAGTTCAATTCAGGCTAGAAAGCAAGAAATCAAGAATGGAAACACACGAGAGAATGCGGATGTTTTCGCGGATTGCAGGCTCGCACACTACGCGAGGGGTGTAGTAGAACAGCGACAAGAACAAAAAGACAAACATACGTACTGCGCTACTAAGAACACAAGGGAAGCAAAAAAGAGACTAATAGACAAAAAATAGATGAAAGTGAGGTATTGGCTACCAGATACACAGGGTATTGTGTATTGCGTACCATGTACATGAACAAATATAGAACACCTGATCAGGTTTATTATGCCGTACCAGGTATGTTTTATTGCGGGGGACCATAGTAAATAGGACCTACGGTACACACAAAAGCCCCATACATTTCCATATTTTTACATACAATATTTGGTCCTATTTACTGTACCCCCCGTTTATTTTAGAATATATATAGCTGTTATGTATCAGGCCGCACAGACAACCACAGCTCAACACAAAATGCATTTAATGCCGCACAATGCTATTCGGAAGAATTTGTATACGTACTCACGAACCCAACCGTCGCCGCCACACAGAAAACAAAAAAACACTTGTCCTTCCTGCCGAGCGCCTCTTACAAGATTCCGCTTGACCATGCCAATCCGTGCGAACCGTTTAAAAAAAACACGAGGGCATCGACAGTGTCATCTCCCAACCTATCACGCTTTTTGGTTACAACATTCCCAGCCGCTGAGAAAACGCGCTCAGACGCAGCCGACGATTAGGTATCGCTAAATACTTATAGGCCAACCTAGCCAGGGTTGGGTACGCAAACCAGTGCCGGCACCACCAGCTCAAGTCGTCCTCCCGGCTGCTCTCGTCGTCGTCCTCAAGCCCCTTCTCAAGCGTGAAGCGTTGGAGCTCATGCTCGATCGCCTGTATCCTTGCTGTCAAGGACAGCGGCGGGGCGATAGAGGTTTGTTGCCGTGTCCCCTATCCCCAGTGGACGTTCGGCCTTTTATCGTTATATCGTATCGTTATCGTTTATCGAATTATCGAAACTAATATCGAAATACGGAACTTTTTTCAGCTCAATTATATATATATATATCGAACGATATATCGAAAGTTTCGCTACGATATCCAACACTAATATGGAGTAGCATTGTCTGATCTACCCAACGCATCTCTCTTACCCAAAAACCTTTGGAGGCACGTTTTTTCATTTTTTTTTTTTCCCTTCCCATTGTCATGTTTCTCGTTCGATTTATATTCTAATTTTCTTTGTTTTTTGTTTTCTTTCGTGTTCTCTCTTTCATCTGGTTACACCATACGTGAACAATATAGTCGTAGTTTGGTGTAACTTGTATCACCCAACGAGTAGGATCGGAAAATCGGCACGGACACCGGCGGTGCTGGGTGTTGACTTGAGAAATAACGGTTTAATATGACACCCCGTGAAACCTGAAGCTTATCAACCGGCTATAGTGTATCAACCATCATGCCACCCTTCATGGGCACCTGCTACGGAGCTTAGTAGATAATGCATATACTTGGAATCCAGAAGTGCTACTTGAAGACCAACCTGCTGCGGCCACCTGGGCGGTGCTTTGTATTTTGTGCACTGATCGGCTATTAATACTTATTTTCTGTGAACTACATTGTTAAATCTTCGATGCCGTCATTTACACTCGTTGGCCTACCACGATACCAAGCGCGTTGGCCGTGGGCTGAGTCTATGTCGAGATCGAGCGTCTATCGTCGCACGAGCTGTTTCTTATCAGCGTGTTGACAATTTGCAACTAGAGAATGCAAATTTTGCCGCCTGTAGCCGCTAGAAATTATTTCAAAATTTATAAAATTAGGAAAAATCAAACATTTTTTGCATTTTTTCCCACAGCGAGCGGCGGTACGAGGATATTTTCGGCTGTTTTTTCAAAGCAATATTTTTGAAAGAAAACTTTTGAACTTCGCGTTCCCATTGGCATAAATAGGTCTTACTGAGGTTGCGCCTGAATACCACTAATAACTACCAGGTGATAAGTATGACCGACCATACCAGCAAACAGCAAACAAACCTGTCATCTCTTGTTTTTGTTTCTTTCTCTCCCCGTATTTTTGCCTTCTTGATGATCGTTGGCAGTTACGAGGTACCTGGTACAATCATAGTGCTACGACTGCCATTAAAAAAGGCTTGTCGGGCACTTCTGGTCGAATATAACTTTGTATTTGTAGAGACATATTGCATATACCTACACATAGTCTATGCCATACGTATTTGTCCACCAGTGACATGTCTTGTTGAAATGAAATCATTCAGCGCTTTCAGCGATTTGGACTGCTGTAGTGTAATTCTAAGGTTATTCTTTGTGTTTTAGTCACAATAGGGTATACCTGGCCACTTTTCGGCCAAAATCAATTTGATGCTAAAAACAAGTACGAAACACACACCTGGAGCCATGCTGTTGGCCAGGTTGACATCGTAACTGATCTTGCCTCCAAAAAGCCAATGTCCAAGGTATACCTGATTTTTTCTACTCTGTCTAGCTTTCGAATGATTTTGGCCAACTTTGAACCAATCAGTGAGGCCATACGTACACTGCTGTGTTTTCTCTCCGTATGCGTCCGCCCTCCCTCGGTAGAAATTCTTCTGTATTGACGTATAAACTCTGTACTCGTACGTCGTACGTAAAAGTACGTATATGCATGCATACATGCGTACGCTGGTTTCACTTTTTCTCCTTTGGGGTGTGCGATGTGCTTCGGTTAGTTGTTGTGTGTACTCTGCTGTTGTTTTCTATGTTCACAGGAGTCTTTTCAGCACTATGGACACGCGGCGTTTCGTCTGAATCACCCCGCGTCCAGGTGGTCTCAGGTTTGCTACGGCAAGATAATTTCGTGCCGAGCAGGCGGTTCCGCGAGGACGGTTTGGAAGCTTTAAAAATAAAGCTGTCAATGAGGAGGGGGCGCCACTCTTGGCGCTCTCGCCGTGGCGAAACAAACGAAGCATATTAATAGTGACTCTTTGCAGGTCCAAGTGGAGCCCGTTGTACCTACACTCTGAAGAAAACAAAACAATTCAGATTTTGGAGGCCATGTGGCACGCTTAAATCTTTAGGGGCATTCTTTTTTTGCAGGATTGTCATGGACATGACACCGCTCGTGGCGCGCGTTTTTAACTTGGTTTTAGCATGTGTCCCTGATTTTGGCATTTGCCTTTATTTTTAGTTGATCTTCGTACTGCTGGTAAGGACGCAACCAATTAGCAAGGCTTATCGCAGTGACTGAGAATCGTCACGGGACGGGACGGGACATATTTGACTCGTTTGGCGGGGAAAAATAATGAAAACGGGACGGTAAAATGAGGACACAAAAAGTTGGCGGGACGGGACGGGACGGGACAGCGGGTGCCAAATCTCTCGACGGGACGGGACGATAAATATATTTTTCTTCGGCGGGACGGGGCTGGAAATATTGTTTCCCACGGCGGGACGGGACGGTAGTTTTCTTTTTCTTCGGTGGGGCGGGACGGTCAATATAGTTTTCTTCTTTCCCGCCGCAAGGTCGGCGCGGTTGTGCGTGAAAATGTTCCCACACACTGCTGGTTCCGCGAAGGGAGCCGTCCCGACGCAGACGTGTTTTTCTCGACCCGCGCAGCCCAAGCCCCGAGAAATGCTGCCATATACACGGGCGACGTCTTCTGACTTCTTCCACCCCTGCCCCTAGGACTGTTGTTGCGTTGCCAGCTCATGGTGGATGTTCTGTTAACACTGTGTTACTGGTGGTTGTGGTTACTAATTAGGTGGAGGTTGTGGCGGCGGCGGTGGTGATTCTACTGCCGCTGCTGGTCGATCGACCCCGCCCGTGAGATAGGCATCCATGGCGTCCGTGCCGGTCACACCAAATATGTTAGGAGACAGCACTTTCACCCCTTGACAGACAGCAACTTCGCATTGACATGCTGTGACTGACACCAAACTACTAGGTTATAATGTGTAACACTCGGCCCTACATCCTTGAAAGAGCACGTTTTGCGTCCCGCTTGATGACATGTCTCCTGGCGTATTTTTGGTCCACACCACCAGCACTGGTGTGATCGTGAGTTGAGTGGTCTCTGCGATGTTTGTGTGTGGTGGCGAGCCTGTGGCAGGTGTTGTTGTGTTATGATACTCTGCCTTCAGTTGCGAGTGGAAATATGAAGTATCAAGATTTCTTAAAAAAAATGAGTATAATAAACAACAACACCAGGTAGGTATACACTTACTACTAGGTAAACATTTTATTCTTTTTCGTAGATGGTAATATTTGTACTTATCTTTATTTGAAAGTATATAACTCAGTGATGCTGGAGTAGTCGGAACGGAGGAGCAGGAGCCGTTGGCGTGCGTGCGAAGGGCTGTATGGGGCATGTTGTACGCCGATGACGCAGGGATTGTCTCGAAGTCGGCTGAAGGGCTGGCGAAAATGATGACAGTCATCGTGACTGTCTTCGAAGCAGCAGGCCTTACGGTGTCGGAAAAGAAGACAAAGACTATGCTTCTACAAACGCCAGACCAGAAAACCCTCGCACCACCGCTCGTTATCGAAGCAGCTGGCCAGAGGTATAAGCAGACGGCCCAGTTCTTGTACCTAGGCGGCATTATCCACGAAATCGCTGACCTCTCGCTCGAAATCGACCGACGTATCTGTCTCATGCGAGCATGCCTCAAACGGTTTCGGCCCGGAGCTGTATCATAGGACGACCGCCCCCCCTTAGCCTGAAAGTCCGAATGCTGAAGGCCGAGGTGATTGAGACCCTGCTGTACGAGTGTGTGACGTGGACCCTCAGAGCGGAACACTTTGGCAAGCTTCGAACGGCTCATCACCAAGTCCTGTTGCGAGTCATTGGCGTCCAGCGCCGACTTCGTACTGACCATGCCACCCTCTCGTACGCGAAGGCCCTCAAGATGACATGTTGCGAGAGCATCGAAACGACCATCCGCAAACGGCGTCTCTTCTTCGCGGGGGGGGTGGCACGCCTAATGTTCGGGACGATTGCTGGTGGGGAGAACCCGAGACCTGGCGGACAGGTTAAGACTTGGCATAGATGCATAATCGAAGACCTTAGGGAGTTCCCAGCCACCAAAGGGTCAACGGATCTTGCTCCCTCGGTGTTTGGAGTTGAGACCGCACTGTGGCCCACTGCTGCAAAAACGGGGGGTAAGTGGTACCGGGGGATCCCAGAAGCAGTCGAACGGTTCATGGTGAGGTGACACGAGGCTGAGGCTGAGCTGAGCAGGCAGCGCCGCGCATCCACCGTGGGTGGTGTCCAAGGGAATGGGGGGAGGAGGGGCAACAAGAGGAGTAGCAGAAAACCCGACCAAGGGAATGCGGAGAGGGGGGGGAAGAGGAGTAGAAGAGAAACTGGAGTGGACGAAAGTAGGATTGAGATGTCAGATAGGGTAGCCAGGTACCGGGCAGCCTAAGACGTAGAACATGCCTATACTACTCGTACCACCAACTGGTGCAGCTGGTTCGAACGTTGTCTTCCGTTCTTTGTCTTCCTGTTGATTTTGTTTATTTTTGTTTCATTTTATTTTTTCTTTGCGCTGACCCTATGTGATTTTCATTATATTTTGTTTCTCTTCCTTTCTCCGATTGATAAACCTTACTGAAGGAGTCGTGTGGCGTGGTAGGTAGATGACGAGCCTGCTTTGCTTGTTTCGTATTGTCTGACGCCGAGGGGCCGGGCATAGTTGACGAACGCTGGACGATGGTAGCAGACAGCGTAGCAAGGTACCAGGCGGGCCAGCAGGGAGACCCTGGCTGTGCTACTCGTACCATAAACTGCTGCCGCTACCTGGACCATGCTTGTGCTTTGTTTGGTTTGCCTGTTATTTTTCCCTTGGTTCTTAGTCTTAACTCTGTTGACGACTATTAATAGTGGTGTTTTCTTCTTTTTCCTTTGTTTTTCCATTAATAGCTCCTTCTTTTCAAGTGTCTGCCAAATCCCCTGCGGGGGGGGTACGATTATTTGTTGCTATACTCATATACCAGGTATACATTTGTTTCTTTTTTCTTGTTTCTTTTTCTCTTTCGAATTGTCTTCTTTGTTTTTGTTTTTTTCTTTTTCTCTTTGTTTCGTTTCGTTTCTCTAGGTCATGGAATGTGTATGTCGTGCCTGTCGTACGCCGTATGATGACATGGCATTGCATTGCATACGTGGCAACGTAGTATCTCTGTGGCGTAGATTTATGACCACATAACTTGTACTGGTATCTCTCTTGGATTGAAGAATCGGCACGGACACTGGTTGTGCTGGATGTCGACGCGTAGAAAGAACGGTTTAATGTGAAGAAAACAACAACAACAACGGACACTGGTTGTGCTGGATGTCGACAGGTAGAAAGAACGGTTTAATGTGAAGAAAAACAACAACAACAACAATAACATATAAAAAACAAGTCATCAACCAGCTGCTGATCAACACCGCCAGCACAGCTTTTTTAGCTAAAATAAAAATAGTAAATGTGGTGCACAGCAATTTCATACTACTGCAGGTATTATGTAAGATGAAGACGACGAATAACGTCATCTGTGAGTTCGACTTGTTAATAATGGAATAGTCGATACCCAATTTTGCAAGCTGGGTAATACGCCCACTACTATTGTATGATACGTATTTCATTTATAGATGGGAGTTGTGCACAAAGTTTTGACAACACATGTATTTATATAGGAATTACGATCGAACAACTCTAAATTTCATTATTAATTTCGTAATTTGTGGTGGAAATGGATGAGAACAGACGACCACGTACTGTACGTTTCTTGTAGGTGAAGAGACAAATTATGTCCGACGGAGGCGGTGTCACGACGGGACGGAACGATAATTTCCTACTGGGGAGGTTTTATCGGCGGGACGGGACGGTAAATGTTCGGTGCCATGGCGGGACGGCACGGTAATTTCCAACGGGAGAGATTTGATAGGCGGGGCAGGACGGTAAGTGACGACGGTCAGGGATTATGTCGGCGGGACGGGACGGGACGGCGGGACCATTATTACGGCGGTTTTACCGTCCCGTCCCGTCCCGCCGTTACCGCCATTACCGTCCCGCCGAAACCGTGATAAGCCTTGCCAATTGGGCCCATCCTATCCAGAACTTTTTTTTTCAATTTGATTTATTTTTCTAATTTAATTTGCATCTGCTGTACGCAACAGCAGTGAGTCCCCAAGCCAGCATTCTCAATCCAAATTAAAGAAATTCAATTTGATTGAAAAAGTCTTTTGGGGGGCTTTTTCGTGTGATTTTGTCAGTTTCGATTGGAAGTTGGCAGTTGATCAGCCTCGATGTAGCATGTTCACTGTGGGTCAACACCCTGGGGTGATACTTGGTTGATTCGGTGACCACGATCGAGGCGATGAAATGCGAACCTCAACGAGAGGCGACCGGAGCAATGGCCGCGCCCACGCCCACAGACTATAGGACATCGTACCCCGGCGGCGGCGCCCTAAAATGAATCCGGGCGGCGGCAAACATTTTTTTTTCGGTCTGCTCGATCGGCCAACCATCACGAAAACTGAGCAGACGAGCATAAAAACAGAGGGTACGCTCGAGACTTCGATAGCCGCATCATCGGTGCTGTTCTGTACGTGGCGCTTGAGTACTTGCTTACTCCGCCCGCCGAAGACACTTTGAGAGTGATAGCGTCCGATCCTGCGCCACCAAAACGAAAAAGAGGCTGGTGGCGCGTGCGCGACAACGCGACAACGCGAGCCTTCGCTCTCGTCTACGCTCGTCGCTGTCGGCTGGTCGTTGTGTGACGCGGTGCGGTTTTCAAAGTTATTCCGACTTCTTTCAGTTGGACAATTATTACGTCACTCCCGATTTTTTTATTTTTTTTTTTCATCATCACTTTTACTTTCCAGCCCACTCGTAGGAGGTTTTACCCTCGACGATCTTCTGGACAAGCCGTGGTCACAGGTGTCGTCCCTTCTCCCCCCCGGCACGTGCCTTTAGTTTTTATCGCGCATAGGGTTCAGCATTCCCACTGCTCGTCGATTTTCCTCGAATGTACAGCTAACTCACGCTCTCGCGCTTTCCGCTAATCAATTTTATGCAAGAAAAAGTCCCTACGAGCATGCACTCGATGAGACTCGAGCTCACGAAATTGATCTTGATAGGCTCGCGGACCACCTACCAAGACACCGGGGTTGGTCCCCCGTACGTACTATCTATTGTTGAAAGTTTTTCACTATTTTGGCGTCCCGTCGGCCGAAACACGAAAAACACATCGATCGCAGGTTGCACTATTTATTAGTACCCACTCTGGAGGGCTAGATGGCGGGCGGGGCAGTCTAAAACCAAGTATATTCGAGCTTGACTAAAGCATACTGGTACGGCGGTACTACGGGTGCAATGATCGATGCATATACTCGAACATACGACTCGTACTGCTTCAAGGAAACTCTATAAATAGCCCTTATATATGCATATATTAGTGTTTGCGTTAGAACGTGTGAAAGAGTGGGATTCGGATCCGCGTGCTCCCCTGTCTCTTCCGGTATTCCATGTCTCCCGGCCGAACTCGAAGCAGTCCTCTCTCCAATGTCTCAACCCCCTACAAGCCTTGCATAACGTCTTCACCTATTTCGATAGGGTCTTGTGTTCTCGTTGTTCAACGGTGGTGGTGTGTACATATTTAGTTTTGAAAAACGCGATATTTCCCCCCCAAGATGGAAGTGAAATACTTTCCATAGAACGCGCTCGCTTGTACCTACTATTAATACCACCAAAACAATAGAGGAATATCGAAGCTCGGAGGGCCAGTGATCACCTTGTCCCGCTCAGTCGAGGATGAACCCGAAGAGGCGTCAAGAAGCCCAGTTGACACGAAGAGTAGTAGGAGTGCAGCCATGGCCCGAAGAGGCGTCGTCTCAATCATTGGTGGACACAGCAGTAGCAGCAGCAGTGGCGGTGTTGCCGCGGGTCTCCTTGAAAAAGGGTTTAATGATATAATAGTACCCCCTTAGGTTTGAGGTACAAATTAATGTCTGTACCTTTTTACACTTTGTATAGTACGACGTCTGAGAGTGCTAAATGCACACACTGCTGTTGTTTAGTTTAGTCTCGCCGCATTTTTTTTGTCCAAGGGGATACGTTTCCCGTGAACGAACATGCCAATATAAAATTATGAAACCTGTACAAACCCAAGACGAAACGAGCCTGGACGGAGAAGGCGACACATCAGCTGGTGACCTGAGGCCGGCAGGCATTTTTCCTGTTCCAGGACGAGAAGCCCCTGTAGATCAGGTGAGTCGGTACACGACGACGTCGTCGGAAGTTATTTTCGTAGAGTCGGAGCATAAGTATCGCCGACCAAGCAGTCGGGTACGGGGATGTGCCGGTCTTGTGTGTGTGGGACTGGTATTTATTGTGTGTAGCTGTTGTAGCTGTGTAGCCCAATCTGCAGCAGATCTGGAGCCGACCAAGGGCCAATTTGCGATACTCGAACGCGGCACCAGCATGCTGTCTCATCCACGATCTTTAGCCGCGCTTCCATGGTTCGCAGTGTGTTCGTGGGGCAAGAGACTCCAGCAATCCGGATGTTGCAGGTACTGGTACGATCGACGCTTGGCGCTTGGCATACCGCGACGAATACTCGTACACTTTGTCCAACACTTACGTACCTGCTACCGTTTTTGTACGAGTCACGATCATGATACCGCTAGCTTGTTGCATGGCATGCACGTTGGCTACCTTATAGCAGCACGTACTGCTGTTGTGACTCGCCCCTGCTCTTCCTGGATACACACATGTTCGAAGTCGATGTTGGTGTATGCATGCGGAACGTCAATAGATATCGGCATGAGCATTTTCGGCACTCGGCGCTGCAAACATATAGGATACAGTATGCAATACGATGTTTAGACGAGTATGTACGTACTCATGCAGGATGCGGGGTACTGCTGTGTAAGTCATGTTTACCGGCAGGGCAAGTTCACCTTAAACTACGAGCACTGCTGTACCAACAGCAGTGCTAGCACGGACACACAGTACAACTTCGAGTATTGCTGGCACTCAGCTCTGCTCTTCCCGCACACACAAAAAAACGAACCTGCAGTATCTTCGACGGTCGCGGTGTCCAAGTATGTGTATGTCAATACACTATTATATTATTACGGGGGACCATAGTTAACAGGACCTACGGGGCACACAAACACCCATGTATTTCCATAATTTTACTAACAATATTTGGTCCTATTTACTAACATCCCCTGTAACGTCTTACTGTGCTACGACATACCAGAGGTACCGATCTTGGCGATTCGCTCCTGTGCTGGCTTGTCTGGCCACGCTTGCCATGCCCTCCGACGTAGTCCCCAAGGTCTTCCGTCCACACTCCCAGCTAGCACCTCCTGTACACTCACAAGACACCACGAACGAGTCTCTCCAAGGAAGGTTCCTCGATCAAGAAAATAAAAATAAAAAGGTGTCTGGTTGCCGAAAACCCTGCCTGCTCAGCGTTCAAACAGATCAGATCGAACGCTCAACACAGAGCCCTCTTCGAGCTCAAACTAGTCTCACACCTTGAACCTGTAGCTCTGCCTCTGCTTCACTGCGCTGATACGTGTAGGTTGCGGCTACGTACCAGATAAGGTGTGTGTACCAAGGGCTATGACTCATGCTACCGCGAATCACCGCAGTCATCTGATTGGCTTGAACTTCTTACGTACGTACAAAACTCACATTCTCTCATTCTTTCGAGAATATTCTGCCTACGGTAGACACAAAAACCGATATACTGCAGTGCTATTTTTACTTTGGTTGTCCACTTCCACGAAAAAAAAAATGCTTGATATTAATTGAAGAAGCCGAAATGGTGGGGGGGGGGGGGGGGGGGGCTGCCCTGGACCCTGGACCGTCCCCCCCCTGCATGCGTACGGCTTCCTTACCCCTATATAAAATAACCGGAGGGAAGAGAAAAAGGGGGGGGGTCTCCTCGTCCCTTTTCGCTTCCTTACGCCTCCCCCCTCCTCCACACAAACGAAACGCGGTCGACCTCCTTACCGGTCGCGCTCCGCTAGTGGAACGCCTCCCCCCCAGACGCCTCCACGCCGGGGACCCACCTCGACTGCCAAACGATTATGAGGGTAGTGATTCCGCTTCAAACGGCCCGTGCGATCGGGATTAAGCCACTACTAATCGACCACTATGTGCCTGTGCTTTCGGGTGGTTCTGTTTCTACCGGCCCGTTCGTACCGGGAACCCACCACGATTGCTAAACGATTATGTGATGATTACGTTTCTAACGGCTCGTGCGATCGGGATTATGCCACCACTTAATCGACCACCCCTTACGCGTGCTTTCTAGTGGTTCCGTTTCAAAAGGCCCGTGCGATCGGGAACCCACCACGAAAATTAAACGATTAATATGTAATGATTCCGTTTCAAACGGCCCGTGCGATCGGGATTAAGCCACTACTAATCGACCACTATGTGCCTGTGCTTTCGGGTGGTTCCGTTTCTAACGGCCCGTTCGTACCGGGAACCCACCACGATTGCTAAACGATTATGTGATGATTCCATTTCTGACGGCCCGTGCGTTCGGGATTATGCCACCACTTAATCGACCACCACTTACGCGTGCTTTCTAGTGGATCCGTTTCTAACGGCCCGTGCGATCGGGAACCCACTCCGAAAACTAAACGGTTAATATGTAATGATTCCGTTTCAAACGGCCCGTGCGATCGGGATTAAAACATTCCTAATCGACCATTATGTGCCTGTGCTTTCGGGTGGTTCCGTTTCTAACGGCCCGTTCGTACCGGGAACCCACCACGATTGCTAAACGATTATGTGATGATTCCGTTTCTGACGGCCCGTGCGTTCGGGATTATGCCACCACTTAATCGACCACCACTTACGCGTGCTTTCTAGTGGATCCGTTTCAAACGGCCCGTGCGATCGGGAACCCACTCCGAAAACTAAACGGTTAATATGTAATGATTCCGTTTCAAACGGCCCGTGCGATCGGGATTAAAACATTCCTAATCGACCATTATGTGCCTGTGCTTTCGGGTGGTTCCGTTTCTAACGGCCCGTTCGTACCGGGAACCCACCACGATTGCTAAACGATTATGTGATGATTCCGTTTCTGACGGCCCGTGCGTTCGGGATTATGCCATCACTTAATCGACCACCACTTACGCGTGCTTTCTAGTTGATCCGTTTCAAACGGCCCGTGCGATCGGGAACCCACCACGAAAACTAAACGGTTAATATGTAATGATTCCGTTTCAAACGGCCCGTGCGATCGGGATGAAATCAAAACTAATCGACCACTGTGTCTCCTTCCCCTCCGTTTGCCCATCCGCCGTGGAAATTTGTTGCGGGGGAGGGTGGGGGGGGGAAACAAAACAACTAGACGACTCCCTGACGTCCCTTGCCCGGTTCTATTCAGCTCGTGCAGGGCCTTGCCCGTCAGCTATCTATCCTGGATACTCGCTGCACCGACGACCCCGATTCACACCGCTCTACCGCTGCTTGCTCGTATCTGAACTGCGTTGGTCTTTCCTCATCAAACATACGGAACTTCTATTATTTTTCATTCTTACCCCCGTACTAAACATCCCTTGTTATTATATGGGAAACCCTCCGAAACCGTCTCATTCCTTCACTGGTTTATCTTTTCTGCCCGTTACCCTCCAAACACCAGGTTGCCCCTACGACAACCTTCCTCTTTGGTTGTCCACTTCCACGAAAATATGCTCGATGTTAATTGAAGAAGCCGAAATGGTGGGGGGGGGGGGGCTGCCCTGGACCTTGGACCGTCCCCCCCCTGCATGCGTACGCCTTCCTTACCCCTATATAAAATAGACGGAGGGAACAGAAGAAGGGGGGGGGGTCGCCTCGTCCCTTTTCGCTTGCTTACGCCTCCCCCCTCCTCCACACAAACGAAACGCGGTCGACCTCCTTACCGGTCGCACTCCGCTAGTGGAACGCCTCCCCTCACGAGACCGCGGTTCCTTTCCCCCTTCGTCCGGATATGTGTGAGGACTGTTCGGGCACTTTGCAGCCTCCCAAGCGGTCCTTACTATACCGGGCGGAGTAGCACCTATAGTATTTAACCCCATCTCGTCCCTTGTCCTGGCTGTCTCTCAAACTCCCCCCCCCCATGCTCCAACACCTCTGATACCCATACCGGGTCTTCCATGTTAGCCGTAACGTACACCATAAACGAGTCCGACGACCATCTCCGTTCTTTCTTAATCACTGCCTCTGGCACTCTTCTCGCGGCCAGTCTGGTTGCCCCCCCTATTCTCCCCGAATGCAACGCGAATTGTTCCGGAATCAGACTTGCCCCCGCTCCTCTCCCCTCTTCCTTCCACCTCCTCCCTACACTGGCGAGACCCTTCCTCCACCACTGGGTTGCCTTCCCCCTGGCCCGACCCTCCAACCGTCCGTTCCTCGATATGACATCAAAGGGTCTTCTTTTGTCAACTCCCCGTCATTGTACATTTCGAAAGCTCCACCAATAGCCCCACTGCCCCTCCTTCCTCTCCTCCACCCCGTCCTGATCTTGTCCTGACTAGTACCGCTCCTTTTCTTCCTTGGTCTCCCTTCGATTCCCTGAACCTCACCTCTACCTTATTTGCTTCCGAATGCTACCCTCCGCCAGTTGATCGTTATCTCTGAAAAACGCGACATCCCCCCTCCTTATGCAGTACACCTTGTTATACACCCCTCTCTCCTTGGCAAACAATTCTGACGCTCTCAACTTAAAAAAAAAAAATAGGACAGTGTAAGACCTATCCATAACACCATCCCCCCTTGCCCCCATAATGCAGTGCTTCCTTGCATCCCCTTCAGCATCCCCCAAGTCAATGGTCTTCTTACCCTCTGCTGACTACCCGTCTCTACGTGTGCCCTCTTGATACCTTGCCTCACCGATCTGATCAATGGGTTACTCATGGGCAACGAAAGCCCCACGAACTGCCCATGGTAAAAATTAATCGCCACTAACTTGCCTACTACCGTCGACTCCTTGTTCCCTTTTTTCTGCGCAGCAGTACCCCATAAACTCGACCAACTCCCCCACTAACTCCATCTCCCCCATGTCTTTCTGCAGCCAACACCCCTTCCCGACCAACAATCTCCAGCTCACCCACATCCTCCAATTCGCATCGTAAGTTTTTCGAGACGAAGCTGCAACTCTTTCAAATGCGTACTCTCTCGCCATACCTCCGAACACACTAGCTGCTCCCCGATCCCAGTTCCTGCACCTGCCAAGCGATTTCGGGACGTTCTGCGTTCTGTTTCTCGGGAACCTGTTCCTCTGGCCACCTAGTCAGACCATCTGCCAACCTGTTATCGAGCCCCCGTACGTGCCTTGCCTGAAACACCACCTTCCCCTTGCTTCCAACGCCCCCATCATTCTCATCAAGGCCCCTACCCTCGCTTGTTTCTTACCCCCCCCCACGACACCTCTTTACCCAGGTTACAGCTGCTTCGTTATCTGCCCTCATCAAAACTGCCTCCCCCTTCCTACCCGGTCTCTCCCCCCTCATGTCTACCATTACGAACGCCGTCACCCCCATGGCCATGACCTCCAACAGGTTAATGGAAATTAAATCAGCTACCACCTGCCCCCCCTTTATCGTACGTTTCTGCACCTCTTCTGGCAGGGCGAATCTCCAGTACACCCCCGTATCCATGCACAACCCCCTATCGCTGTCAATGAAGCGTCCGAAAACCAGGTTCTACTCGGCCGCTGCTTCACGAAGCTGAAAGACGGTGCTGTTATACTCTCTCCCCCGTACCCTCCCCCCGTCTCCAAAAACCATCTCCACCCTCCCGCGTCTGCCATGAACTCCCGCGACAACCGTAGAACTCGTCTCGCTTCCTTCTGCTTTCTGAACCTACCCCACGCACCCCCCCCCCCCCCCCCCGGCCCGCTCCACCCCATCAAGATGCAGATTAGATAACTGCAGAAGCCGACGGACGAAGTACCGTCCGGGCCGGATTACAAAGGATGCGTGGTGCAACTTCCCTGCTAACGCTAGCACCTCCCTCACCGTTACCGTCTGCCGCCCTGCTGGCCAATCTGCCAATCGCGCGCGTAATTTGTCCACTGTCGTTTCGGGAGGGCAATAGTCATGCTCTCTGTGTCAACATCGTACCCCAACACCTCTTGTTGCGTTGCCCAGCCTGTCACCTTCTTTTGTTTTTTCGAAGGTAACGGCTCCTCCCTTTCTGACCTCTCGCCCATAGCCTGCTCGTTGATTCCCGCTAGCGATCGAGACAAGTCCAAACACCGCGCCCCTTCCGGATCCCACTGAACTTCTGCTGAGATGGCATCACCCATAAAAAAAAAACAAAAAAAAAACAAAGGTTGGGTCGTCCTGCCCTCCCCCGTTCGCTGGCCGCACTACGCACTCTGCGGCCACTGGGCTACTGGACGCCCCGTTGCCTGCGCAACCGTCACGTGCTCTACCGCGCGGATGCTCTCGTGGTGTTGCGTTGCGCATGCTGCATGCGCAGTTGACATCACGCCCCACCACCCCGGACTACCCCTCCACCCAAACTGCAAGCGCAAATCGACGTAAAGGTACTCCCGCCAATACGTACCCGGGACACCCGCAGTCCCGGGACCTTCTCTGCTTGCTTCTTTGGAAAAATCGCCCTGCCCCCCGCCACGTCCGCAACCGCTTTTTCCCACACTGCGTCGCTAACTTTATGCGCGCTTAAATGGTTTCCGTATGCAAGTTCCTGTGTAAGTTGCCCCCCTGGCCCAACGTCTACCGGTACCCCCCCCCCACCCGCGCTATGTGCCTCAACTTGCCGATTTCCGGGAATTGGTGCTTGTCCCCGAAGAACGCTTGTACGCGCTCTGGGTCCATGTGGGGTGCTGTCAACGAACCCCCCAACCATTACACAACCCTTCCTACCCCCTCTTCCCCCCCCCCCGGTTACCCGCGACAAAACTGCCCCAGCCGTCGTAGCTAAACTCGCACTATGCTTGCCGCCTTCACCGATTTCCCCGACATCTTCCCCAACAACCCCTGTACAACCTCCCAACGCTTCTGATCTTCAACGCGCCGGCCGGATATCGCACTTGTTTCTAACAAAACCATCGCGCGCTCCCTCCCCCGAAGCCAAAATGGTCCCTCTGCGCGAAATTCCGCACATCAATGTTGCTCAGCGCTGCTACCTGCTGTGTCCCTTCCCCCTTGACGATGAAAGTCCCTATAGTCGTACCCAAGGCATCCGCCGAATCAAAGGGGGGGGATTTCCCCTCCCCGCGCAGTGATGACCAGACCACTGTTGTGCGGTTGCTCTTGCGCCACATCGTCTCCGCTACTGATGGCCTGCTTCCCGCTCCCCACCTCCCCACCCCCCCCCATCCTTCCCCCCTCCCCCCAACCTTGCAACCCGGACGAGAAATTCGATGCTCCTCCCTCCCCCCCCCCACTGCGGCCTGGTGCTGAGTACTGAACTGATGCCGTCTCCCCATCCCGGAGTTGCTTGTGCTGTGGCTGCCGGTGCAACCTCCGTGCTCCCCTCTCCCACGGACTAGTCTCCTCCCCCCCGCCCACCCCCACTGTCCTTCGGGTGCCCCCATCTGCCGCTGTCGCGACCCCGACACGTCTATCTCCCACTCGCTTACATCCCCGACCCCCCCCCCCCAGGCCTGACTGCTGCTGCTGCTGTAGCCGCATGCTTGGCCGCTGTTGCTGCTGTCGCGGATTCGGTACTCCCCCGCCTCAACCTATCCCCCCCCCCCCCCTCCCTCCCCCCCGCGTTTTCCCTGCCGCATTGCTCTGATGCCCACCCTTACTGCTGCTGCTGCTGCTGCTGCTGCTGCTGCTGCTGCTGCTGCTGTGGTCCCCCCCCCCCCCCCCCCGTATGCCCACCCTTCTTGCTGTGGTGCCCACTCTTGCTGTAGCTGCTGTGGTGTGCCCCGGCTATTCGGCTGATGCAGTGCCTACCCCTGCTGCTGCTGCTGCGGCGGCGAGCCTCCCGGGCCCCAGGGTGCATGTGAGGGCCCGTTAAAGGTCGTGAGCTGGTGGATAGCCCGCCTCCCCCCCGCCTCCTGCTGATACGAACTCCCTCCCCCCGACCATGGGGGGCCCTGGAACTCGTTTCCGGGAAAAACATTGGTCGTTGCGCTGCGATGGGGCATGTTGCATGGAGTTGGACTGCTCGCGGTTCCCATACGAGCCGTTCCCCCCGCCCCCCCCTACCCGACCGCATGTGAGCTCCTTGGTGTACTGTCTGGCTACCCTCAATGTGCACGTTTCTACTCGTACCCAGGCTACTCAGGGTATTTGCTCGCACTCTACCGTCGTCGTTGTTGCCCGACCCTCCTGCTGAAGACTGATCGTCCTCCGCGTTACCGGCCGCCCCGTTTCCTTGGGTCGATCCTCGCCTTGGCCCTGGGCCTCCCACAAGATTGTCGTGCTCCTCGTCCTGCTGCTGTATCGCGGTAAGAGGTTCCCCCCTCCTGATCGTCGACCCTCCCAACGCACAGGCTCAATGACTGCTGACCACTTGACGACTCCTTGACGTCCTTTCCCCTGTCAAAAACAACTAGACGACTCCCTGACGTCCCTTGCCCGGTTCTATTCAGCTCGTGCAGGGCCTTGCCCGTCAGCTATCTATCCTGGATACTCGCTGCACCGACGACCCCGCTTCACACCGCTCTACCGCTGCTTGCTCGTATCTGAACTGCGTTGGTCTTTCTTCATCAAGCATCCGGAACTTCTATTATTTTTCATTCTTACCCCCGTACTAAACATCCCTTGTTATTATATGGGAAACCCTCCGAAACCGTCTCATTCTTTCACTGGTTTATCTTTTCTGCCCGTTACCCTCCAAACACCTGGTTGCCCCCACGACAACCTTCATCTTACGCTGACAATTCTAAGCTTTCCGACTCCAGTCTCGAGTTTTTTTGTCCCATACTGAAAGCGAATAAGTTAGAGTTAATTTTTTGGATGATGGTTGTCTTTATTTGTTTTTTTTTTTTTGTTCGGAAATAAATTCGATTTATTACCCTTACGTTGTCTTATATTACCTGCGCTTTCAAAACTAATCTGGATACTTAAAATAAACCACCTTGACAAGAAAAATTTCAGCTGACCGTTTCTTAACTCGAGGTTTTTGTCCCATACTTAAATGAGCTAAGTCAGATGCATGTTTTTCGGAGCCCGGCCAACAATTTATTGTGGGTGGCGATGGCTATTGTTGGACACAATCGCGTACCTATTGTTGGCGGCAACAGCAGCTTCGGCGGTCGTCAAGAATGGCCATCGACATGCATCATTCCACGGTGTACAATAGGTCTAGGCAATAGTCTATTGCGGAAACACACCCGACAGTCAATTGTGGGTGACGATGGCTATTGATGGGTACAATTGCGTGTATATTGTTGGCGGCAAAAGCCATCGATAGGCACACGTTTTTATTCTACTGTTCTAACAATATCTACGACGGTTGCTTCTCCAACATCTACTGTTCAGGAGAATGGCCATCTATGGACAACCTTGTGACTCCATTGTTAGGGCAAAGGCATATTGTCTCCATTGCCGCAAATATATTGTTCGCTGACAATATATATCGATAGACAGCGTTGCCAGTCTATTGTCGTTAACAACATCTATCGATAGACAGTGTTGCCAGTCCATTGTGGTTAGCAGTGTCTATCGATGGAGAGTGTTGCCGGTCTATTGGGGTTCACAATGTCTATCGTTAGCCAGCGTTGCCAGTCTATTGTCGTTAACACTATCCATTGACACACGCATTTTCGAGACTACTGTAGCGGTAATGTTCTATTTCCTTTCTTGTCCAGTGTATATGCACATCTTGCCTCATCTATCTTATCCGTACCGAGTGTAACCGATTTGGAATCACTATAATATTAATAACAAAGAGTACCAACTACAACAACACAGCCGACAATGCAACACACTTAGCCCCCATGATGCCCACCGCCTTGTCGAGACACACGACGTTGCAGCCCTCCTTCACGCTATGCCATGCACCGACATTGCTGCTTATCACGATACACCATGCACTCATCCCGTACTGGTGGTGACGACAAGATGAAAATACGACATTGCTGCGGCACAAAATATTGCGTTGATTAGTGAATCAGAGTGCAGTGTAGGTGTGGAAATAGGCTGGTGATGGTGTCCATCGATAGCCATTCTCCACCACAATCGATTCTCAACTGTGTCCATAGATGGCAAATTGCCGGCGACATTAGATTAGAAATGTATCTATCGATAGCCATTGCTGGTCACAATAGATTCAGAAGCGCATCTATCGGTAGACATTGCCGGTCACAACAGATTAGAAATGCATCTATCGATAGCCATTGCGACAATAGATTAGAAATGTGTCTATCGATAGCCATTGCTGGTCAAAATAGATTCAGAAGCGCATCTATCTGTAGACATTGCCGGTCACAATAGATAAAGAAATGCATCTATCGATAGCCATTGCCGGCGACAATAGATCAAGAATCGTGCTCATCGATAGCCACTGTCGACCGCAGTAGATTCTGCAAGCTATCCGTCGATGGCCATTGTCGGTAACAATAGCTTTCAACCCAGGTACTTCCGCACACTCCTGCCTGAACAATATTTTGGGGACGTAACCTATCGATGGACATTACCGACACAACAATGGATCGAGGAACGTGCCAATCGATCGCCTTTGCCGACGACAACAGATCGGTCCATTGCACCAAATTCTATTGCTATTGCAGGGGCCATCGTCTATTGTCCAGGGTGTGGTGGACACCATACGCTCTCACACTCATTTGAAGAATACATTATATATAGATGTCGCCATTAATAGAAACTCGCGCACCAAGATATTGGCGACTGTCATCAACTTGTGTGCGCTCTTAGTTTCGGAAATTGACTCGATTTATTACCCTTGCTTTGTCCTACAGTCTATTAACTCCACTTTGAATAAAACGTGGATCATTAAACTCAAACCACCTTACGCTTAAAATTCTAATCTTTCCGTTTCTCATGTCGAGTTTGTTTGTCCCATACTGAAACCAAGAAAGTAAGAGTTCTTTTTTCGGATGCTGGTCATCTATATGTTAGATTATTTTTTTGTTCGGAAATAAATTCGATTTGTTACCCTGAGGCCGTTTCTTATGCGGTTCGATTTTTGAGCTTCAGATTTTGACCCGATGGCATTTTCAGATATGAGCTTGACAAATCGAAAGGGCCTTCCTATGCGGAAAAATCAGATTCATATTGTGCGTGTAGAGATTTAAGCAAACGCCGAGACCAACTGCTGTTTTTGTGATTTGGCGCCGCGGAGAGACACGCTGGGTGCGCTGCCCTGTGCGTAGGACCCAAGCGCCGAGCCCACGCTGACTGCCTCTAAACTGGTGGCGAAGAGACGTGGCGAGTGTGCTAGAGTCTACCTGTCTTGGTATTTTGTGTTTGATTTTGTGACTTGACTTGCTGCTGCTGCTGCACTACAGCTGCAGTGTAGTCTACGAGTACGTACGTATCCACGGAGAGGCGCGCGTGCCGAGTGCTCTTCTCTTGGTCTCTGGCCCGAGCCCGCGCCAGCCGACTCTAGTCTGGCCACGGAGGGACGCGCCGTCCGCGCGTCGGGCGCGAAGCAACGTCGCTATACGGATGTATCACCATCCAACTCATCGATCGTTCCGCTGCTGTTTGCTGTCGTGGATAATATCTTGAATTTAGAGAGCGTGCCATTTTTCGATTAGAAAATCTGATGACCCAGGTCGTCGGATTTTGGGCCAAAATCCGACGACTTGGGTCATCGGATTCTCAAATCGAAAAAATTCCGGTCGGATTTTGCATAATCGGACTGCATAAGTAGGGACATTCGATTTTGAGATCGAAAAATACAAACCTGAAGCTCGAAATCGAACCGCATAGAAAACGGCCTTACATTGTCCTCGATTAACTGCACTATAAAAAATAATCTGGATACTAAAAACAAAACAACCTTGACAAGAAAATTATCAGCTTTCTTGACTCGTACTGAAATGAAGTAAAATCAGATTCATGTTTTTCGGAGCCCGGCCAGCAATCTGTTGTGGGTGGCGATGGCTATTGTTGGACACAATCACGCACCTATTGTTGGCGGCAATAGAAGCTTCGGCGGTCGTCAAGAATGGCCATCGACATACATCATTCCACGGTATACAATAGGTTTAGGTAGTAGTCTATTACGAAAACACACCCGACAGTCTATTGTGGGTGACGATGGCTATTGATGGATACAATCGCGTGTATATTGTTGGCGGCAATAGCCATCGATAGGCAAACGTTTTGGTCTGTTGTTCGAACAATATCTATCACGGTTGCTTCCCCAACATCTATTGTTCAGGACAACGGCAATCTATGGACAACCTTGTGACTCCATTGTTAGGGCAAAGGCATATTGTCTCCAATGAAGAAAATGTATTGTTCCCTGACAATATCTATCGATAGACAGCGTTGCCAGTCTGTTGTCGTTAACAACATCTATCGATAGACAGCGTTGCCAGTCCATTGTGGTTAGCAGTGTCTATCGATAGAGAGTGTTGCCGGTCTATTGTGGTTCACAATGTGTATCGTTAGCTAGCGTTGCCAGTCTATTGTCGTTAACACTATCCATTGACACACGCATTTTCGGGGCTCCTGCAGCGGCAATGTCGTATTTCCTTTCTATTGTCCAGGGTATATGCACATCTCACCTCATCTATCTTATCCGTACAGAGTGTAACCGAGTTGGAATCACTATTAATAACACAGTACCAACCACAACAACACAGCCGACAATGCAATAAATTTAACCGCCATTATGCCCACTGCCTTGTTGAGACACACAACGTTGCAGCCCTCCTTCACGCTATGCCATGCACCGACATTGCTGCTCATCACGATACACCATGCGCTCATTCCATACTGGTGGTGATCACAAGATAAAAATATGACATTGCTGCGGATCAAAATATTGCGTTGCTTAGTAAATCAGGGTGCATCGTAGGTGTGGAAACAGGCTGGTTATGGTGTCCATCGATAGACATTGTCCACCATAATCGATTCTCAACGGTGTCCATCTATAGCAATTGCCGATTAGAAACGTATATATCGATAACCATTGCTGGTCACAACAGATTCAGAAACATACTATCGATAGCCATTACTGGTCAAAATAGATAAAGAAATGCATCTATCGATAGCCATTGCCGGCCACAATAGATCAAGAAATGTGCTCATCGATAGCCACTACTGTGGATCGCAGTAGATTTTGCAAGCTATCCGTCGATAGCCATTGTCGGTGACAATAGCTTTCAACCCAGGTACTTCAGCACACTCCTGCCTGAACAATATGTTGGGGACGTAACCTATCGATAGGCATTACCGACGACAATGGATCAAGGAACGTGCCAATCGACAGCCTTTGCCGACGACAATAGACCCGTCCATTGCATTAAATTATATTGCTATTGCAGGGGCCATTGTCTATTGTCCAGGGTGCGGTACTTTGTACTGAGTCCTACTATATTGTACGAACGATTCCAAAGTGAACGTTGTGCAGAAATTGCGTCACTGATTCCCAGGGGCCGAGGGTTTCTTCCACTCACCACTCACAACAGAGAGACAGAGAGCAACCAACCACTTACAGCAGTAGTAAAATACTGGTATTACTCACAATCTTTTCTATTACGGGGGGCCATTATGAATAGCAAATAGAACCTACCGTGAAGACAAAAACCTATATATAAACATATTTTTACCAACAATATTTGGTCCTAATTACTATGGTTCCCCGTAATAGATTTTTCCGTCTTCCATCTTTAATATCTTCGCCAGTGGTAGATATCGCACTAAACTTTCGATATATATCGTTCGAGTCAAACTAACTACTGAACCGACAAAGTTCGGGCATTCGGAGAAGGTTTCGATAAATTGATAGACGAATTCGATACGATAGAACGACAAAAGACCTAAGACCTACCAGGGGGATAGGGGACACCACGACAAACACCTGTATATACCCTTGGTGTACACCCTGGTGTACGAGTACCATGATAGAAATTGGTGGTGATGAGGCGCGACCTCAGTAATACCTGCGTTGTCATTATCTGCGATGCATCATGCTGGGCGAATACGGATTATTCTGTTTTGTGCTGAACCAACACGAACGAACATCTGCCTACGCCGTCGTTGGTGAATCTCAATATCGTTAATTAATATTCTTGGCCTCTTCTGCCCTTGATATATGAAAAACACAGCAGTACGCACACACCTGTGACAAATACTGGATTTTGTCGTGGGTATCCTGGTTTCCGCCTCTAAATCCGGCATAATATTTTGAAGACGAAAAATCTGCACTGCTGTGACCACAGAACTTATGTTCGTATTGTATCTCCAATGGATTCACGAATCGGCACGGACACTGGTTGTGCTGGAAATCGACGGGTAGAAAGAACAAGAACAAACGAACACACACCTGACATGTTTTTTCCAACAGTGTTTTCTGGTTGAAATTCAGCATAATAATATTTGAAGACGAAAAATCTGCATCTGAATTGTTTTGTCCAACCAAAAGAGCTTCTGTTCTTTCTCGTAGCAGGTGCCCCCACTATAATAATTTGCTTGTACTGATGTACGACATTTACGGCAGCAACAGTATTTTTCCAGCAACAAAACATCAGCAGCAGCAGCAGCAGTAGCAATAGGACTCATGAGGCCAGTGTCAGCATCGCTGTACGCTCGGCTTGTCAATCTAACCCTTGAGCCCTTCGTACACACACATACTCGATTTTGTCCTGTGTTGGTTCCGAATTCGAAATTCGGCATAGTTTGAAGACGAAAAATCTGCTCCCGACATGGGAGATATCCAAGAAAGAGAACTTCTCGTAACAGGTAGCAGGTGCCATCGCTACTACTGATGTACATCTGCAACAGAGCTTCTCCAGCAGCTAAACACCAGCAGCAGTAGCAGTAGGACACACGCTACTACGGATGTGCGACATCCACAGCAGAGCTTCTCCAGCTGCAAAACAACAGCAGCGGCAGTAGCAGTAGGACACCCGAGGCCAGGGTCAGCGTCGCTGTACGCTCGGCTTGTGTGTGAACTCTTCGTGCATGTGTTTCCTGGTTCCGCGCTCAAAATTTGAAGACGAAAAATCTACAACCCGACGTGTGTCCAACAGAGCTTCTATTACGGGGGTACATAGTTAACAGGACCTATGGTAAACATAAAAACCCATATATTTATATATTTTTACTAACAAAATTTGGTCCCGTTAACTATGGACCCCCGTAGTAGCAGTGCCACCTACTACTGCTGTACAACAACTACAGCACATCTGCTCCTGCTTCTCCGTCTCCTCATCAGTAAGAGGGTGGCCCTGACAACACCACCTGCAGTATCTCTCGGGGACGTGGCTCGAACGATCGTTGCTGTGGACAGGCAGAGTCTGCCTACGAGTACTCGTAGAGCTGGGTTTCGTTAAGTAGAAAACTCCAAAAACAAAAACCGTTACAATATCTTACGGTTGTTGGTTCTGTGTTTTTTCAACATGGCCCAGAACAAACATGTGCCTACACACGTTGCCGCACCTATAGCTCGACCAACTGTGAACAACTTACCACCGCACCAGCACGAGAAGGTTTCGTTTGTGTGTGTGCGTGCACAGAACCCGCCGGGGATGGAATGGGTGCCGTGTGTGTTGAGCGCGGTGGTCAAACGTGGCCCAAAAAAATGTTGAATCAAACACACCCACACCGAGAAACTCAACGCAAGGCACCCTACCCTCGTATCCAAGCCATTGTGCAGAGGCTTTTTTTTCCTTGGAAGACCACGGCCTGAAAACCTAGAAAAGTAAGGCTCGCGCTGAGCGCTTCGCGCACCTCATTGTATTATCAGAGATCTTGCGTATACCACAATCCTATTTACTGCGTTGATATATTATTCATTGCCAGGTCTTCGTACCTGGTGTTTGCAGCAATACACGGGACCTTATGAGAAAGCGAGCCCTGAGAACGGACAAGCTTGGGCTGCTGGAAAATTATTGTTGCCAAATCGCCCATCCAAACCTAAGCCTTGTAACACTCTGCGGTTTCAATTCTGAGAATCCAGAAAGATTATTGAGCAAAGTAATTATCTTTTACAAATTTTTTTCATGGCGGACGTCATATTCGAACTTGCGCCCAACGATCCATGTGCTGCCGATGACGCCACTTCTTAAGGTCTTAGTCTGTTGAGCCACCGGTAAAAGGTTCTCCAAAAGAATCGCCACCCAACCCAAGCCTTACGAGAAAAAAAAAAGTTGGGAAGTCGTTTTTTCTGGAAGTTGTGGATAACGTGCCCCCCTTAATAGGTAAATCATGAATGGTGCTGTCAGCCCAGTTGACGGGGCTCTCGGAATAAAGGCAGGCGGCCAAGACCGGCGGGCTCGTTCATGCATATTATTGTGCACCTTGAAGGGAAGATCAAGAGCAAGATGGAGAGGAAGATGGAGTGGGCACGGCGTGTGCCCACCGCAACACGAATAGGGGCCCACGTCGGTCAGGCAGGGGTATACAGAACTCAACGCCAATTCCCACACGAATCCTCCAATGCAATGTACCGCCATATCACCGTACCAAACCCAGATCTCCGTACCAAATCTCCGAATAACTATTACTGCTGTCACAAGGAGAGTGATGTCATGAGTACATCTTTCACTCCCCCTGCTCGTGCCATCACTTTCCTTTATCTCAAGTCAATCACATGAAGAAAACCCAGAATATATCCTCCGTACTATACTCCTGAAAAAATCATGCCTTCTCAAAGCTGTAGCCAACAGGCTAGACACACCACAAAGTACAAGAGTCCGTAGATTAGATAGTTGTAAACTCAAACTATGGCCTCAGCTAGATCCCCGATCACTTTTTAATACGATTTCAAACGTCTCAACACAACCTGTCTCTATCATATCGGTCATCCTCAAATCACAAACAACTCAATTCAATTTCAATATAATGTCGCCAAATAACGGGTGATCAATCCATCATCGTTTTCATCAGTTTCAATTTCGAACACAAATCGTTCAATCATCAAACACACCCACAAAGTAACGCCAAGTTATCACACAGAGAAACTGTCCTGCCCAACACTCCCCTATGTCCTTCCTTCTTTATGCTCTCTTATTTCCTCCCCATAAAATCCACTATCGAGCACATACTACTGCAGCGTCTTCGACACAAGTTTTCCGCCTCACGAATCCAAGTCAAATATCAAACATTTAATTCCTCCCCATAAAATCCTCTACTACCGCTGTTGAGTTCTCCACACTCCTGTATACCTTTCTCGCCAACTTCAAATATCAAATGCTACAGCCGTTTGTAGTATCCTGGCGTCCCAAGTCAACACAAAAATTCCTCCTCAAGAATACCATCACATAAAAATAGAACACAAGAAATCCCCAAGACTTTGAAAACCAAACACATTAGGTACGGTGGCACATGCGGCACCAGCAATAATCAAATCATCACACAATTAAGTCGGAATCCCAAACGATATGGCACTACTTGCTATTAGATACCACAATTTCATGACTCTTTATGATCCAAAATATCACCACGAAAACACGTTAAATCAGTCTTCAACACATACAGTCCAAAACAAAAACCGCATAAAACATTACCCTCCCTCCAAATATTCATGACAATGCCCCTGTGGAATTCAAACGCCTCCCTGGTTAGTGCCTTTGTGAGAAAATCGGCATGCTGATACGCCGACGGCACATGAATCACCTTGATCTCGTCCCTCCCCATCAACTCCCTAATAAAGTGGTGGCGCACATCAAAATGCTTCGAGTTCGAGTTGGTGATAGAGTTGCTAGCAAGTGAAATAGCCCCCTCATTATCTTCAAAAACCGGAAATAACGGCATGCCAGCATCCGGCAGAAAGAAACGCCAAACCTCCACGAGGAACAACGCTTCCATCACTACATCGCCCAACGCGACATATTCTGCCTCTGTGGTTGAGGTCGTCACACACTGTTGAGTCCTGGACAACCAAGCAACAGGTCCACCGCAACACATCACAACACTTCCGCTCACACTGCGGCGATCCGCGGCCTTACTCGCATATTCAGCATCCGCAAACGATTGCGTACTCAACCCCATTGCACTCCCCTCATCAAACGAAATCCCTAATGAACTCGTTCTCCTCACATATCCCAAAACATCTCGCGCTGCTTCCCAATGCTTTAGCTTCAGGTGGGCACAGTACCTCGCTATCGCACCCACTGCATTTGCTATGTCTGGCCTCGTCATCGTCGCCAGCCACATCAGCGACCCAATCAGTTCGTGAAAAGGCTCACACACATCCTCTTCATCAACATCAAACTCTTCAAGTCTCACTCCAACTCCAATACCAAGCGGCACACTCTTTTCCCACTCAATATTTTACTCCTCCGCTAGCTCCAACGCGTAGTTCTCCTCGGAAATAGTCAAACGTCCCGACTCCCAATCTCTCTCATAAAAACAACCCCAATACCAGTTGAGCGGGCCCAAGTCTTTGAAAGGCACCATCTCCCCCAGATCCCTGCAAAACTGTTCATATCTCTTCTTCTATTTCATGAGAAATCAATGCAAATCATAGAAAATATCACAGAAGTAGCCATACTCATCAAAAATAAAAATTAAGCGAAGAAATTAAATGCCAGAGATCACAAGGAACCCCGTTCCTCCGGACAAGAGTTTCCCCTTGTCCCCTACTCCCGCCATAGATACACAGATCGCGACGGTAATGCGAGATAGCATACATTCCTTTTCACTGATATTTTATTGACGTTGAAACCACTCGAAAACAATAACTCTCGCGGAATCCAAATCGATCAAAAAAACATTTCAAAAACACGAACAATGAAAATATTCATCCAGATTCACAGGCAACCACATTTCAAAAAGAATCACCCCAAAGCACCGAACACTACTGCTGTTGCCTCCGCCGCGGCTGCCTCTCCATCCAGTTTCATGGCATCACCGCAGCTCGGGTCATCCAGCTTATCCTCCTGGGTGAAATCAAACGTTGCGTCCGCAGCATTGACCCGGCACACGAAAGGGATGGGACGTGCATTCGAGCGATTAGGTCTGCATTGGGTGTTTTGCCCTTTTCACGCATTCACACCTTGCAAACTACTCTTTACCACTATAGTTCAACTTCTCAAATGCTACCGCAAATAACAGTTGTACCTGTCGACGAGAACACCTGGTCCCACCTTAAACCCATGCATTTCACGACCACTATATACTGCAGTACGTGCTCGATGAACATATACAGCAGTGCCAAGTAAACCGTTTTAGTCTCGGCTCATACCCATACTACTTCTGCTGCTGCTGTACTCGTATAGTATATTACTCCGTCCGAAAGTATCTTGCCTTTGGCACGTAACAAGTGGCGCGGGTCGTGCTACACAGCGCTGGTACACATCAACCCAACAACTCAAAAACGAGTTACCCGCACGCAAATATGTAAACAGGTGAAACGCCGGAAACAGACGTGTTGCTGTAGTTGGGCTCAAGGGTTCAACACATACACCATTTTCTGCTGTGCTTGCTCGGCTCTGCCAGCATCAGACCAACGAAATGCCAAACTCGGCGATAGGGTGGGATTATCAATCCTCTTACTGTATAAAAAAAATACGAAATGACGTCCAAACGGTGCACATGGGCGAAGGATCTTCGTGCAGTCATTGAGCTCACATCATTCGCACGTATCCCAACCTAATTCTAGAGTACCTTCACCCTCTTTGTTTCATACTCGTACTCGTATCGACGCCCAACCAGAGCCCTCGACCAGCCAACCATAAACAGACAGACGTCATAGTCCTGCAGTGCGTCTCCAGGATAGCTTCAGTGAGGGAAATAATATGCGTATACGTCTGATGTGCATCTCATTTCATTTTTTCCTTTAACAAAACAACACAAAGTCCCGTTTTGGCCACACACAGCAATCATGATGCTAGAAAACCCCTGTACTCCTGTCTTTTCGTCATCCCCTGCCCCTATTGTACCGTCTCATGGCTTCATGGAATCATATATATGCTAACGTGCCTGCGTTAGGCCCAAGCGTCATTGCTCGGGCCACCTGGTGTGCCAGATCTCGTCCACAGGATGTCAGCCGCGATTCATCTCGTGCATGTGTAGCCGATGACTCTTCTCGCGTGTCCGCCCCTTGTGGCAAGCCTGCGTTGGTCCTGAGCGTCATTCCTCGGGCCAGCTGGTGTGCCAGATCTCGTCCACCGGATGTCAGCCGCGATTCATCTCGTGCATGTGCTGCCGATGGCTCTGCTCGCGTGTCCGCCCCGTGTGGTAAGCCCGGAGCAGGAATATCGGACCGCGCTGACACGGCTGCCTCCTGCTGCTCTTGTTTTTGTTTTTGCTCTTGTTCTTTTTTTGTTGCTGTACATGGAGAAGCTCCGCCTCCGCTGCTTCTCTGGCGTTGTGCGCCTCCCTGATCTTCTGCTGGGCCACGGACAGAATGGCGTCCCATTCCTCATATTCGGCGGAGTAGTCGAATGTCGAAGACATGTATGTATCCTGCCAACCACAGGTTGTGGTTTCTCACAGCACACACCCACGATCACGAGACACTAGTGCAATAGGTAAATCATGAATGGTGCTGTCAGCCCAGTTGACGGGGCTCTCGGAATAAAGGCAGGCGGCCAAGACCGGCCGGTTCGTTCATGTATATTATTGTGCACCTTGAAGGGAAGATCAAGAGCATGATGGAGAGGAAGATGGAGTGGGCGCGGCGGGTGCCCACCGCAACACGAATAGGGGCCCACTTCGGTCAGGCAGGGGTATACAGAACTCAAAGCCAATTCCTACACGTATACTCCAATGCAATGTACCGCCATATCTCCGTACCAAATCTCCGAATAACTATTACTGCTGTCACAAGGAGAGTGACGTCATGAGTACATCTTTCACCCCTTCTCCAGTGGGAAAACCAGCCAGATATTAGGCATGGCGATTGACGTGTGTACCAGTGCGTAGCTGATGTGTACGTCGAGACTCTATTGCCGATGGCCGGTCAATACACAGTCGATGTTCGAGGCAAACACGTAGTCACTGTCAGGTGACCTGTACGTGAAGCTTCACCAGAAGAGAAGATGTTTCGGCGACTCCTGGCCGATATTGATTAAGTTGCTCAGCTGGAAGCTGATGTGAGCAAGAGTAGAGTGAACTCAAAGAGGAGCGGGGCGCGTGTGCGCTCGCAGCTCGCAACAAAAGGACGACCCTCATACGTCGTTCAAAGACAAAACAAAAGAGGGAAATACCCTTGAATTTCGTTAAAAATAAAAAACACGGAGACCCTCAGTTTTACATTAAAAAAAACAATATATCTTGGGGTACATACCCATGACCCCCGTGTAGCCTATGTTGTTACTCCAACCAGGACTAAAACTATGCTGCCGGTCCCGGAGGGATACTGAAGACATCCTTTCCATTATATATCAATAGCACGTGCTATTGTAATGTGCTGCTACAGATCACGTACGTACATACCATGGTAGATTCAAGATACTACTTGTTACTGGGACTTCTCTTGTGTACGAGTGCACAGCAGTAGATGTGTAAAAAGACAGCTTTTGCTGTATACCTGGTACTGATCAAACTATAACTCACAGACAGTGAATAAAATTGTTTGTTGTGCCTAGAAATGCGTAAAAGTATACCAGATGACGTAAATTTTATCGAGTAACGACTGACTACTCGTATGATGGCTGCCGACAAGTATCATCTCTAATACCTCCTCCCGTTAAGCATACACGTTTTTACCCTGCGTTACATGCAAAAAATTCTTGAACAGAAGCACACACGCAACATCAAGTAGTGATGTTATTGGGAACAAACCCTTGTACATAATGCACTTACATATTATATAAGTTCCAAGGATAAACAGGTGTACATGATGTACCTATCGCATGAGATCCAAAGGGTGAATTCAACAACATACAAGGCAACGAACTAACCGAACATAGAATCGTTTTGTTCTACCGATACTGCGACATCTGCTTGTATGAGATGGGTGTGTATCCCAAAATATGATCGCTACGGTGGTACTTGGTAGTCTTCTTAAAGTGAGGAAGGTTGTCGTAGGGGCAACCTGGTGTTTGGGGGTAATGGGTAGAAAAGATAAACCAGTGAAGGAATGAGACGGTTTCGGAGGGTTTCCCATATAATAACAAGGGATGTTTAGTAAGGGGGTAAGAATGAAAAATAATAGAAATCCCGGATGATTGAGGAATAAAGACCAAAGCAGTTCAGATACGAGTAAGCAGCGGTAGAGCGGTGTGAAGCGGGGTCGTCGGGCGAGTATCCAGAATAGATTGCGGACGGGCAAGGCCCTGCACGAGCTGAATAGAACCGGGCAGGGGACGTCAGGGAGTCATCTAGTTGTTTTTTTTAGGGCGTCAAGGAGTCGTCAAGTGGTCACCAGTCGTTGAGCCTGTGCGTTCGGAGGGTCGACGGGCAGGATGGCGGAACCTCTTACCGCGATACAGCAGCAGGACGAGGAGCACGACAATCTTGTGGGAGGCCTGGGGCCAAGGCGGGGATCGCCCCAAGGGAACGGGGCGGCCGGTAACGCGGAGGATGATCAGTCTTCAGCAGGAGGGCCCGGCAACAGCGAAGACGGTAGAGCGCGAACGAACACCCTGAGTGGCCTGGGCACGAGTAGGAACGTGCACTTCGAGGATAGCCAGATTGTACACCAAGGAGCTCAAATGCGGTCGGGTAGGGGGTAGGGGGGGGGGTAGGGGGGGGTACACGTCGCAGGGTCGGGGGGGGGGAACGGCTCGTATGGGAACCGCGAGCAGTCAAATGCCATGCAACATGCCACATTGCAGCACCACGACCACTTTTCCCCCGGAAACGAGTCTCAGGGCCCCCCATGGTCGGGTGGAGGGAGTTCGTACCGGCAGGAGGCGGGGGGGAGGCGGGCTAGCAATCAGCTCACGAAATTTAACGGGCCCTCACAGGCACCCTGGGGCCCGGGAGGTCCGCCGCCGCCGCAGCAGCAGCAGGGGTGGGCACGCAGCAGCCGCATAGCCGGGGCACACCACAGCAGCTACAGCAAGAGTGGGCACCACAGGAAGAAGGGTGGGCATACAGGGGGGGGGGGGGGGGGGGGACCACAGCAGCAGCAGCAGCAATGGTGGGCATCAGAGCAATGCAGCAGGGAAAACGCGGGGGGGGGGGGGGGGAGAGGGGGTTGGGGCGGGGGAGTACCGAACCCGCGACAACAGCATCAGCGGCCAAGCATGCAGCTACAGCAGCAGAAGCAGTCAGACCTCGGGGGGTTCGGGGATGTAAGCGAGTGGGAGATAGACGTGTCGGGGTCGCGACAGCAGCAGATGGGGGCACCCGAAGGACAGTGGGAGTGGGCGGGGGAGGAGACATGTCCGTGGGAGAGGGGAGCACGGAGGTTGCACCGGCAGTAACAGCACGAAGCAGCACCAGGTCGCAGTGGGGGGAGGGAGGAGCACCGAATTTCTCGTCCGGGTTGCAAGGTTGGGGGGGGGGGGGGAGGGATGGGGATGGGGAGGTGGGGAGCGGGGAAGCAAACCATCAATAGCGGAGACGATGTGGCGCAAGAGCAACCGCACAACAGTGGTCTGGTCATCACTGCGCGGGGATGGGAAACCCCCACCCTTTGATTCGGCGGAGCCTTTGGGCACGATTATAGGGACTTTCATCGTCAAGGGGGAAGGGGCACAGCAGGCAGCAGCGCTGAGCAACATTGATGTGCGGAATTTCGCGCAGAGGGACCATGTTGGCTTCGGGGGGGGGGGGGCGCGCAGGTGTCGCTGGACCACAGGGTGGAGGCAGTGTTTCTTTTGTTGACGCACCTCATGCAGTACGTGGTGGACGGAAACAAAGCCTTTGGCCAAGCGTCGCTGCGTAGGACGAATAAGCTAGTGGAGCGTTTCCGGGTGGTCGCGCAAGGGGTGACTACGTTCCACGCGCAGAATACGCAGGTGGCCCTGTCGGAGCAGTTTAAAGAAAAAATCGTGCAATGGTTTAACAAAGACCTCCAGGAGTGGTCGGAGGAGGTGGCCCGGCAAGCACATATGTTGAAACAGGAAATCAGCACGTTTCCAGGGCCGAGCGACGTGTACCCGTTGCCCCTACCGCCGTTCTCGCGAACACATACGTGGGTCACGGCAGCGCCCATCCACTTGGGGGAGGTAGGACACGCCGAGGAGCACGCCGCGGGGGGGTACAAGGGAGGACGGGGATAGGGGGGGGGGGGGGGTGGGGGGAGCAGGCGGGGGGACAAGCGGAAGCGGGGCCGCAGGGGGTTGGGGTGGAGGGGGGGGGGGGGGGGACGAGCAAGGAGTGGGACGGGGAGCAGTGGGGGTGGGGCGGGGAGGAGGGGGGAGGAGGGGACGGGGCGGGGGGGGCAGGCGGAGGGGGAGGGGAAGGGGGGGGAGGGGGGGAAGGAGCGTACGACAGACCCTGCCGGGATTATGAGGAACTCGGTGCGTGCCTCCACGAGCCTAAGAGGGGGCTGCCGTGCAGGTACAGGCACGAAAGCAGCTACAAAACCCCGAAGGGTGCGTATCTGCCGAGGGACGGAGGCGGTTTGGGGAAGCGTAAGAGGGAAGTGGACGGGGGAGGGTGGGGGAGGAGCACGGGGGACGGAGAAGGAGGGGAGCGGAACGACGGGCCGGCAAAGAAATGAGGACACGAGCTCCGCGGCACAGCGGAGCCAACCAAGCGAGCAATCGTCACGAGCTCGGGGGCGACGGCGACGAGGGCAACGGCGGGGGGTTCGGGTTGGGCGCTTGGCCAGAAAGGGGGTCCGACTCCGGGGTCGGTGGTTTTGTCACAAACAGGTGCGATATCCGGCCGGCGCGTTGAAGATCAAAAGCGTTGGGAGGTTGCACAGGGGTTGTTGGGGAAGATGTCGGGGAAATCGGTGAAGGCGGCAAGCTTAGTGCGAGTTTTAGCTACGACGGCTGGGGCAGTTTTGTCACGAGTAACCGAGGCGGGGGAAGGGGGGGTAGGGAGGGTGGTGCAATGGTTGGGGGGTTCGTTGACAGCACCCCACATGGATCCAGAGCGCGTACAAGCGTTCTTCGGGGACAAGCACCAATTCCCGAAATCGACAAGTTGAGGCACATAGCGCGCGTGGGGGTACCGGTAGACGTTGGGCCAGGGGGGGACCTTGCACAGGAACTAGCTTATGGAAACCATTCAAGCGCGCAGAAATTTAGCGACGCAGTGTGGGGAAAAGCGGTTGCGGACGTGGCGGGGGGCAGGGCGATTGTTTTCCCAAAGAAGCAAGCAGAGAAGGTTCCGGGGCTGCGGGTGTCCCCAGTTGGGGTAGTAGAAGAGCGCGAAAAGATAAGGATAATCCACGACATGACATTCGAGCACGAAAGTGTACGCGGGTCGATGAACTCGATGACGGATTGGGATGAGATTCCGGCATGTGTGCTGGCGGGGGTGATGCATGAGGTTTTAAAAAGGGTACTGGGGTTGAGGGTTAAGTCCCGGGATCGAGCGCGAATTCATTCAAAAAATGGACGTCAAAAATGCGTTCAGACAGATCCCAGTAGACCCTGACGGTGCAGCGGCTTTCGGGTATGAACTGGGGGAGTACCTTTTCGTCAATTTGCGCTGGCAGTTTGGGTGGAGGGGTAGTCCGGGGTGGTCGGGAGTGATATCAGCTGCGATGCAGCATGCTCAACGTAACACCACGAGAGCATCCGCGTCGTTCTGGAGGGCGGGAGACCGCGCGGTAGAGCACGTGACCGTTGCGCAGGCAACGGGGTGTCCGATAGCACAGTGGCCGGCAGAGTGCGTAGTGCGGCCAGCGCACGGGGGAGGGCCGGACGACCCAGCCTTTGTGTTTTTTTTTATGGATGATGCCATCTCAGTAGAGGTTCAGTGGGATCCGGAAGGGGCGCGGTGCTTGGACTTGTCTCGATCGCTAGCGGGAATCCACGAGCAGGCTATGGGCGAGAGGTCAGAAGGGGAGGACCCGTTACTTTCGGGAAAAAAGGTGACAGGCTGGGCAAGGCGACAAGAGGTGTTGGGGTACGATGTTGACACAGAGAGCATGACTATTGCCCTCCCGAAACGAAAGGTAGACGAATTACGCGCGCGATGGGCACAGTGGCCAGCAGGGCGGCAGATGGCAACGTTGAGGGAGGTGCTAGTGTTGGCAGGGAAGTTGCACCACGCATCCTTTGTAATCCGGCCCGGACGGTACTTCGTCCGTCGGCTTCTGCAGTTATCTAATCTGCATCTTGATGGGGTGGAGCGGGCCGGGGGGGGGGGTGCGTGCGTGGGGTAGGTTCAGAAAACAGAAAGAAGCGAGACAAGTTGTACGGTTGTCGCGGGAGTTCATGGCAGACGTTGGATGGTGGAGATGGTTTCTGGAGACGGGGGGGGGGTACGGGGGAGAGAGCATAACAGCACCGTCTTTCAGCTTCGTGAAGCAACGGCCGAGTAGAACCTGGTTTTCGGACGCTTCATTGACAGCGATAGGGGGGTTGTGCATGGAAACGGGGGTGTACTGGAGATTCGCCCTGCCAGAAGAGGTGCAGAAACGTACGATAAGGGGAGGGCAGGCGGTAGCTGATTTAATTTCCATTACCTGCTGGAGGTCATGGCCATGGTGGTGACGGCGTTCGTAATGGTGGACATGGGGGGGGAGAGACCGAGTAGGAAGGGGGAGGCAGTTTTGATGAGGGCAGAAACCGAAGCAGCCGTAACCTGGGTAAAGAGGGGGGTAAGAAACAAGCGAGAGTAGGGGCATTGATGAGAATGATGGGGGCGTTGGAAGCAAGGGGAAGGTGGTGTTTCAGGCAAGGCACGTACGGGGGGTCAATAACAGGTTGGCAGATGGTCTGACTAGGTGGCGGAAGGAGCAGATTCCCGAGAAACTGAACGCAGAATGTCCCGAAATCGCTTGGCAGGTGCAGGAGCTGGGACCGGGGGAGCAGCTAATGTGTTCGGAGATATTGCGAGAGAGTACGCATTTGGAAGAGTTGCAGCTTCGTCTCGAAAAACTTACGAGGCGAATTGGAGGATGTGGGTGAGCTGGCGATCGTTGGTCGGGAAGAGGTGTTGGCTGCAGAAAGACTTGGGGGAAATGCAGTTGGTGGGGGAGTTGGTCGAATTCATGGGGTACTGCTGCGCAGAAAAAGGGAACAAGGAGTCGACGGTAGTAGGCAAGTTAGTGGCGACTAACTTCTACCATGAGCAGTTCGTGGGGCTTTCGGTGCCCATGAGTAACCCACTGATCAGATCGGTGAGGCAAGGTATCAAGAGGGCACACGTAGAGACGGGTAGTCAGCAGAGGGTAATAAGACCATTGTCTTGGGGGATGCTGAGGGGGATGCAAGGAAGCACTGCATCATGGGGGGAAGGGGGGAGGGTGTTATGGATAGGTCTGGCACTGTCCTACTTTTTGATGTTACGAGCGTCAGAATTGTTTGCCAAGGAGAGAGGGGTGTATCATAAGGCATACTGCTTAAGGAGGGTGAATGTTGCGTTTTTCAGAGATAACGGTCAACTGGCGGAGGGTAGCATTCGGGAAGCAAATAAGGTAGAGGTGAGGTTCAGGGGATTGAAGGGAGATCAAGGAAGAAAAGGGGCGGTACTAGCCAGGACAAGACCAGGCCGGGGTGGAGGAGAGGAAGGGGGGTCAGTGGGGCTATTGGTGGAGCTTTTCGAGATGTACAATGACGGGGAGTTGACAGGGGAAGCCCCTTTGATGACATACAGAGGAACGGACGGTTGGAGGGTCTGGTCCAGGGGGAAGGCAACCCAGTGCTTGAGGAAAGGTCTCGCCAGTGTAGGGAGGAGGTGGAAGGAAGAGGGGAGTGGAGCGGGGGCAAGTCTGATTCCGGAAGAATTCGCGTTGCATTCGGGGAGAATAGGGGGGGCAACCAGACTGGCCGCGAGAAGAGTGCCAGAGGCAGTGATTAAGAAAGAAGGAAGGTGGCCGTCGGACTCGTTTATTGTGTACGTTAGGGCTAATATGGAAGACCCGGCATGGGTATCAGAGGTGTTGGAGCATGGGGGGGGGGAGTTTGAGAGACAGCCAGGACAAGGGACGAGATGGGGTTGAATACTATAGGTGCTACTCCGCCCGGTATAGTAAGGACCGCTTGGGAGAATGTTAAAATACCCAAACAGTCCTTACACATATCCGGACGAAGAAGGAAGGAACCGCGGTCTCGTGAGGGGAGGCGTTCCACTAGCGGAGCGCGACCGGTAAGGAGGTCGACCGCGTTTCTTTGGTGTGGAAGGGGGTGGGAGGCGTAAGCAAGCGAAAGGGACAAGGCAACTCCCCTTTCTCTCTTCCCTCCGGCTATTTTATATAGGGGTAAGGAAGGCGCACGCATGCGGGGGGGGAGACGGGCCAGGGCACCCCCCCCCCCCCCCCCCCCCCCCCCCGACAATTTCGGTTTCTTCAATTAATATCAAGAATATTTTCGTGGAAGTGGACAACCAAAGAGGAAGGTTGTCGTAGGGGCAACCTGGTGTTTGGGGGTAACGGGTAGAAAAGATAAACCAGTGAAGGAATGAGACGGTTTCGGAGGGTTTCCCATATAATAACAAGGGATGTTTAGTACGGGGGTAAGAATGAAAAACAATAGAAATCCCGGATGATTGAGGAATAAAGACCAAAGCAGTTCATATACGAGCAAGCAGCGGTAGAGCGGTGTGAAGCGGGGTCGTCGGGCAGCGAGTATTCAGAATAGACTGCGGACGGGCAAGGCCCTGCACGAGCTGAATAGAACCGGGCAGGGGACGTCAGGGAGTCATCTAGTTGTTTTTTTCCAGCCCACCCTCCCGCAACAATTTTCCACGGCGGATGGGGTAACGGGGGGGAAGGAGACACAGTGGTCGATTAGTAATGGCTTAATCCCGATCGCACGGGCCGTTTGAAACGGAATCATTACATATTATTCGTTTGGTTTTCGTGGTGGGTCCCGATCGCAGGGGGCGTTAGAAACGGAACCACTAGAAAGCACGCGTAAGTGGTGGTCGATTAAGTGATGGCATAATCTCGATCACACGGGCCGTTAGAAACGGAATCATCACATAATCGTTTAGCAATCGTGGTGGGTTCCCGGTACGAACGGGCCGTTAGAAACGGAACCACCCGAAAGCACAAGCACGTAGTGGTCGATTAGTAGTGGTTTAATCCCGATCGCACGGGCCGTTTGAAACGGAATCACTACAAATTAATCGTTTGGTTTTCGTGGTGGGCTCCCGATCGCACGGGCCGTTAGAAACGGAACCACTAGAAAGCACGCGTAAGTGGTGGTCGATTAAGTGGTGGCATAATCCCGATCGCACGGGCCGTTAGAAACGGAATCATCACATAATCGTTTAGCAACCGTGGTGGGTTCCCGGTACGAACGGGCCGTTAGAAACGGAACCACCCGAAAGCACAAGCACATAGTGGTCGATTAGTAGTGGTTTAATCCCAATCGCACGGGCCGTTTGAGACGGAATCATTACATATTAATCGTTTGGGTTTCGTGGTGGGCTCCCGATCGCACGGGCCGTTAGAAACGGAACCACTCGAAAGCACGCGTAAGTGGTGGTCGATTAAGTGGTAGCATAATCCCGATCGCTCGGGCCGTTAGAAACGGAATCATCACATAATCGTTTAGCAACAGTGGTGGGTTCCCGGTACGAACGGGCCGTTAGAAACGGAACCACCCGAAAGCACAAGCACATAGTGGTCGATTAGTAGTGGTTTAGTCCTGATCGCACGGGCCGTTTGAAAACGGAATCATTACATATTAATCGTTTAGTTTTCGTGGTGGGTTACCGATCGCACGGGCCGTTAGAAACGGAACCACTCGAAAGCACGCGTAAGGGGGTGATCGATTAAGTGGTTGCATAATCCCGATCGCACGGGCCGTTAGAAACGGAATCATCACATTCAATAATCGGTTAGCAATCGTGGTTGGTTCCCGGTACGAACGGGCCGTTAGAAACGGAACCACCCGAAAGCACAAGCACATAGTGGTCGATTAGTAGTGGTTTAATCCCGATCGCACGGGCCGTTTGAAACGGAATCACTACAAATTAATCGTTTGGTTTTCGTGGTGGGCTCCCGATCGCACGGGCCGTTAGAAACGGAACCACTAGAAAGCACGCGTAAGTGGTGGTCGATTAAGTGGTGGCATAATCCCGATCGCACGGGCCGTTAGAAACGGAATCATCACATAATCGTTTAGCAACCGTGGTGGGTTCCCGGTACGAACGGGCCGTTAGAAACGGAACCACCCGAAAGCACAAGCACATAGTGGTCGATTAGTAGTGGTTTATTCCCAATCGCACGGGCCGTTTGAGACGGAATCATTACATATTAATCGTTTGGTTTTCGTGGTGGGCTCCCGATCGCACGGGCCGTTAGAAACGGAACCACTCGAAAGCACGCGTAAGTGGTGGTCGATTAAGTGGTAGCATAATCCCGATCGCTCGGGCCGTTAGAAACGGAATCATCACATAATCGTTTAGCAACAGTGGTGGGTTCCCGGTACGAACGGGCCGTTAGAAACGGAACCACCCGAAAGCACAAGCACATAGTGGTCGATTAGTAGTGGTTTAGTCCTGATCGCACGGGCCGTTTGAAAACGGAATCATTACATATTAATCGTTTAGTTTTCGTGGTGGGTTACCGATCGCACGGGCCGTTAGAAACGGAACCACTCGAAAGCACGCGTAAGGGGGTGATCGATTAAGTGGTTGCATAATCCCGATCGCACGGGCCGTTAGAAACGGAATCATCACATTCAATAATCGGTTAGCAATCGTGGTTGGTTCCCGGTACGAACGGGCCGTTAGAAACGGAACCACCCGAAAGCACAAGAACATAGTGGTCGATTAGTAGTGGATGAATCCCGACCGCACGGGCCGTTTTGAAACAGAATCATTCATATTAATCGTTTGGTTTTCGTGGTGGGTCCCGATCGCACGGGCCGTTAGAAACGGAACCACTAGAAAGCACGCGTAAGTGGTGGTCGATTAAGTGGTGGCATAATCCCGATCGCACGGGCCGTTAAAAACGGAATCATCACATTCAATAATCGTTTAGCATCGTGGTGGGTTCCCGGTACGAACGGGCCGTTAGAAACGGAACTACCCAAAAGCACAAGCACGCAGGGGTCGATTGGTAGTGGCTTAATCCCGATCTCACGGGCCGTTTGAAACGGAATCACTACACTCATAATCGTTTGGCACTCGAGGTGGGTCCCCGACGGGGAGGCGTCTGGGGGAGGAAGCGTTCCACTAGCGGAGTGCGACCGGTAAGGAGGTCGACCGCGTTTCGTTGGTGTGGAAGGGGGTGGGAGGCGTAAGCAAGCGAAAGGGACAAGGCAACCCCCCTTTCTCTCTTCCCTCCGGCTATTTTATATAGGGGTAAGGAAGGCGTACGCATGCGGGGGGGGGGGACGGGCCAGGGCACCCCCCCCCCCCCCCCCCCCCCCCCCCCCCCCCCCCCCCCCCCCCGACCATTTCGGTTTCTCCAATTAATATCAAGCATTTTTTCGTGGAAGTGGACAACCAAAGAAAATGGTTTGTCGATCTGCTACAATCACGAGAAAGAATAATAAACCTGATCGGAAGTTCCTGCCGCCCTAAAACAAAGGAACAGCAGTAGTGGACGATCACCGCAAGTGGCTTGCTGCTTGCCCAAAAGACTACCAGGTACAGCAGTAGTACATCACGAGACTTCCCTGCTGTATCCCCCCAGGTGGCGAGCTCTCGGTCCATCGGAGCGCAGATATTGCAGCCTGTCTTGGACTGATGTGTAGAGTGTATGTTGTGCTGCCGTCCACCTGACGACTAGAAAGTCGTAGGTGGTGGGTGTCCAAGAAGATTTCAAGCTCTTGTGGGTCGGAGTGGACAGAGAGAGATTGGATGAACTCCAGTACTGAACGTAAAGCTCCACGGTCCGCGAAGCCGTTTTTGATGAGCCTCTGCGCGACGAGATACCTCACCAGTCGATCCTGAGGGCCGCTGTGGTCGGAAATGCACGTGATCGGCTCTCGCCAATGTGATCCCCCCATGGGTGATCCTCGATGACTATGGCTACGTCACGTCCCTTACGGGACATGTTGCGCAATTTTGAGCAGGATAGGGACCTGCGCCTGTCGTGAAGGCTTTGTTCACTCTCCATGCTGGTGTCCATGGTGATCTTAGTTGTCGCAGAAGGATGAGCGATCTTGAGCGGTGAGCCAATCTAAGCTGACTGTTGGCTCTGAGGAGAGGGGGTATTTGGGTCACTGAAAAAATAAAAAAAATCGAGTTTTCAAGAAAAAAATGTGCAATGGGCACACGATGGGCACCGATGGGCACATGCCCATTTTGCCCCTTTTGTTTAATATGATACTTACAATTTCTCCAGCGATTGTTTTTTATAATCGCTGAAATGTTAGTAAAATTACGAAATGCTTATCACACTGGATATCGTTGTATATATATAGGGCCCAAAAAAAACGCTCAACTGCCACACTTCGTGGGTGCTTGCGAGGCCTGACCTCGTGTCCTTCGCTGGGCCAAAGTGGCCCAGTGGTGTGGAGACTTGTGTTCAGACTTGTGTCTTCGTGTACTATGTTGTGTGTTGCTGTGCAATATGATATGGATCGGGAGCGTATAGGTCATGAGGTCTTGGGTCAGGATGAGGCAAGCAGCACGGGCATGAGCCTATTTTAAAAAATCAGCCGTCGACAGTCCGCTTCAGATACAGGATAGAACAGGATTACAACACATGCCTAAAATATACAAATAATAAGACCAACCTCAAGTCTGGCCACGATCCAACCGAGTCGAGACGTGGGCTCGCACGTGTCCCAGAGGGGTATAGCGTGCTTCTGACGCTAGGGAGAAGGTCTCCCAGGTATGTAGATGGTAAACTGATTGCTTTGAGCCTCCGGTCGAGAGCGATGACCGAGGCAACACGTAGGACCGCCGAAGAGGAGCGAGAAAGAGTGGCAATCCACAAATGGGGGAGGGGCCGTAAATGACGCGTCCCCTGCTGATACAAAAACGCAAGTCGTCGTAACTCCTGAAACGGTCTAAAACCATAACATCCCCCCTAGCATAATGCGAATAACTGAGCAATATGCTATAGCAATCTTTGACTATAACCAAGGGTAAGGAACCGCAAGGCTCTATACAAAAATAATGATCTCGGGGATAGGCGAAAACAAACAGAAAACGCAGGGGCCATCAGAGGGAAATCCCCGATAAAAACCCTCACCCCCGCCTTTTCACTGCGAGTTTGACTGCCTGACCAATAATCAATGGTTTATAGTCATCCTACCACACTTCTTCAACAGTGAATAAGCGCAGTACACTAACGCCTAAGCTTAAACCGCCATCTCTGCGTTCTCTGAACGGGTCAAAAGTCAATACCCATGGGATTTGAGTCCCCCAAATCGGATGAAAACATACGAGGAAGCCGAATCGTCAAAACAAGTTAGCCCACTACCCGGCACGGAAGAGCAAACCCCCATACAAAAAAATACCCAACTAATCCACGCCAGACCGACTGGCTGTAACAAGCAGGTACCTCTCAATCTCTCACAAAAACACGTAGCCTCGAACAACAGAACCACCAGAGATTTTTGCGTCCTCGGCGAACGCTCATTATCGCTGCCGATCTGGAACTGCTCCTCATATCACTTAACTACGAAATTGTAACCCCACCATTCACGGAAGAGTACGCCTGTTCCCAACCCAAACACACAAACATTCACGAAGTCACAACGTACATCCAACACCCCACAAGTCTATACCTAACAGTTTCACGCCAAAACGACCAGCTGTTGCGGGCAGGACCCCCACCGTTTCATACAAAAACACAAAACAACGAAGGGCAGAAGTCGAAGATCTTCGCCTCCTCGGCGAACGCACAGTATCGCTTTAGGTCTTCGACCGCTCTGTATAGCGGCTGGTCAACTCCTTCCAATTCTGGTCGTTGGGCAGTACCTCGTACGATCAAGGCATCGGGGCAAGAAAGCAGCGCACGGGCGCAAGCGAGCGATGGACGGACGAGATACCGGAGCGAGGGAACGCAAGGTGCCGGAGCGAGGGAGCGGCGCAGCGAGCGGCGGACGGGCAAGATTCCGGGGCGAGACAACGCACGGCGTCGAAGTGAGGGAGTGGCGCACGGACAAGACATCGGTGCAAGGGAGCGGTACACGGGAAAGCGAGGCAATAGCGTACGCCGAGTATAGAGGGAACAACGCGCGGAAAAGCGAGGGAACGGTATACCGGCAAGCGAGACAGAAAGGAAACGGCGCATGGGAAGCGAGGAAGCGGTCCACTGCGCTTGACGCTCGATAATCGCTTCCGCTCTTCAACTGCTCCATCTCGCGGCTGGTCAGCTCCTCCCAGTTCTGGTTGCTGTAGCGTATTCGCCAGTAGCGGTCTCTGCAATCGTACACCTGATTCTGCCGTCTGAGATCGCCATTAAAGTATTTTCATAGAGCGACAACTACTGCCTAACGGAAACAGGGGCAAGGCTGACCCAGATGGGTATCGTTCCGGTGCCTTCGCGTGAAGGATATCGGGTTGGTGATATTTGAGCCACTTGGTTGATCTCGGTGACTTCATGCCGTTGCAGGCTTCCGACGAACGCGTCGCCCTCCCCCCGTCAACGAGAGTGGAAACGAAAAAAAAAAAAAGACGCGAACGGGAGAAACAAAGAGAACTGGAGAACCTGAGAGTCAGGTCCAGGCAACTGGCGAGCCTAACAGTCAGGTCCAGGCTATAACACACATGTCAGGGCAATAGTTTCCTTGATGCGTCCTTCACACGCCAAAAAATCAACAGAAAAACGAACGTAGTGATAAGGAACTAAAATAACCACGATGGACACGCACGCACAGCGCACACGGGACGGCATCAAACTGCGGGACACATGCGACGGAGTGCGGGTGTCAGTAAAGGTCACAGTCAGTGCGAGCGGATGCACGGGCAAGCGGGTTCGCAAGCAACAAATACACAAGCAAAACAAACGACCAAACAAACAATAAAAGCGAATAGAACAAACAAGAACAAACAGAGGAGCAAAGAAACAAACGGACGAACGACATAAAATTGAACGACAAACAAGTAAAAGCCCCGTGGCTAAGGCACAGACCTAGAGGGGCCTGGTTGCCGTCTCCCTTCAGCATGGGAGGCAGCAACAACGGTCCCAATAGGCGCAGACCCCAACCACTCTGGACATCCAAAGAAACAAACGGACGAACGACACAAAACTAAACGACAAACAGGTAAAAGCCCCGTGGCTAAGGCACAGACCTAGAGGGGCCTGGTTGCCGTCTCCCTTCAGCATGGGAGGCAGCAACAACGGTCCCAATAGGCGCAGACCCCAACCACTCTGGACATCCACTCTCTATCCGAGGAATGGACAAATAGTCAAACAGACACACAAACGAAAAAAAAAAACACAGAGCATAAAACAAGAGATGCCGCGTTCGCAGCGACGCAGAGTCACGCGTCGCGCCATCGACGAGTGGCGTACGGCGACAGCAGCGGAGATGAAGACAGGCATGGCAAGCGAATGTCAAGATAAGACAAAGAACGCGAACAGTGGAACACGGGAACGTCGGCAAATTAACAGCTGGTAAGCACATTAATATACGCGGTAATACGAGAGTGCTCATCTTTAGCTGCCCGCACAGCATGCTGGAAGCGGCGGGGTATATTAGCCGAACGTTTCAGTATTCCAGAGACCTTGTTGCTATCTCTCTGCCTAATGGAGACCGCAACAACGGTCCTCCCAAGCTGAGACAAACCATACAATATTCGTGCACCCACAAGATGAATCAGGAAAATTATTAATGCATGCGGCCGCCACTCCCGCTCGCCCGTCATTGCAGAAACATGTTGCGATGACGGAACATAAAAACGATGAAAATGTCAGTACCGATGAAAGCGGGCAAAATAGTGCAACCAGCAGCAGAGCCGCATAACGAGATAAGCGCGAATATCAGCGCCGATACACGCGGAAATCAGTGCAACCAGCAGCAGAGCAGCATAACACACTGATATGGATCGGGAGCGTATAGGTCATGAGGTCTTGGGTCAGGATGAGGCAAGCAGCACGGGCATGAGCCTATTTTAAAAAATCAGCCGTCGACAGTCCGCTTCAGATACAGGATAGAACAGGATTACAACACATGCCTAAAATATACAAATAATAAGACCAACCTCAAGTCTGGCCACGATCCAACCGAGTCGAGACGTGGGCTCGCACGTGTCCCAGAGGGGTATAGCGTGCTTCTGACGCTAGGGAGAAGGTCTCCCAGGTATGTAGATGGTAAACTGATTGCTTTGAGCCTCCGGTCGAGAGCGATGACCGAGGCAACACGTAGGACCGCCGAAGAGGAGCGAGAAAGAGTGGCAATCCACAAATGGGGGAGGGGCCGTAAATGACGCGTCCCCTGCTGATACAAAAACGCAAGTCGTCGTAACTCCTGAAACGGTCTAAAACCATAACAAATACGCTTTTGCACAAAGCAAAACACGACTAACTCTCGAAACACCCCCGTAGCATGGATTTGTTGTATGCACTTCAGGGCTGGTTACAACGTCGTACAGCAGTAGCAGTACTCCTGCAACACTCCACTCTTCTGCTGTAGGTTTGTCTGCGTGTTGTACCAGGGGAAATATTGTCAAAGAGGGTCCATCATCGCCCTCGTTTATTCAGTAGTCGTAGGTACAGCAGTACTAGAAACGGAAGTGGTAGTACTGGTGGTGCACTATTAATAATACTGTGGTAATGCCTATTGGTACAACAGTAGTCACAACCGTAGTGAAAATACGACGGTAGGTACGCCTATAGTAGCAGTAACAAAAGTAGTGGTAGCATTTCTAACAGATAGTACTTTCCTCCGCGAGTATGACACAGGAGCACCTTTCATATGTACAGTATGCGTAGAGTATGATTAGCAGTAGGTCGTAGTTTTCCCATAGCACTAAAAGACACGGGAGGAGGAGTGCAACCAGTATGATAATAACGCCCCCCCCCCCTCGCAGAAAAGCTGCTGCGCTGCTATGCATCGTAGCCACATGACATAATCGATAAAAGTGTGATATAAACTGGACGCGGCGGTGTCCAACCGCGGGAGAGTTTGAAAGGAGACCAGGCCCACGGGCTACCGTGTGCATGCCTTCTTCCGTGCAACCGGCGCTCGTTGGAACCGGTGCTCTGCAGCTGTCGCACTGGCAAAAATACGGCATGGACGCTGGCTACCTTCTGGCACGGACAAACGAGCACACTGACAGACATACAACAGCAGTCAATAACTAAATGGAGAAAGCCTCACGCACCCCGCTTTGAAGAGGCGTTCAAGCCAAAGGCAAAAAACGGCCTTGGTCGCTGCTCTCCATCGGCGTTAACTCGTCACAACAGTTTATTAGTGTGACCAGGTGGTTCGTTCGCCGTCCGACAAAACGCAGATCCTACTTCAATGGAACAAACAGTGCCTCTATTCTCTAACGGCATTGTACTCCCTGCAACAGATACGCGCGTACACACATGAACACATTCTGCACAACAGTAATACATATAGTCGTAGCAGGGAAAGAGCTACGTATACAATACCGTACATTATTCATCACAACGAAGCAGCACGTCGTAAGAGTGAACGCCAAACACCCTGAACAACGAATATATAAAAAAACACCCGTAATCGACAAAATAACACACCGGATATCATCCAACCAGTAACAATACCCGCAAGAAATACCCGCAAGAACGAATCAAAACGGGAACAGCATGCCGCGTCCCTTCCTATACATCCCTTCCTATACATCATATACCCTCAAATAAGAGGTTTAAAACGCATCACAACAAGCTCATTGGGCATGTAAATAGTACCGGCATCCCTTTAATTTTCTATGTACAGCATTTAAGCAGGCAATACACAATCGACAACGCCTGCAACATCAATTTTGATGTAAACCATCCACACTACCCGGAGCTTCCCCCCATGCTACTTTCAAGGCCATCCGTTCCTTGGGCTTGGGTAGGCTGGATTGCAATACCTCAGCTTCCGCCACCACCCCCGCCGCGCTAATCCCAACACCACCCTCTGCAAAGGTCTCGACTGACTGTAGACGCCGCTCTCAGCGCCACCCCTGCCCCCGCCCCCGTACCCGATCCTGCCCCCGCTCTTACCCCCGTCCTAATCTCAGTCCCAACATCCGTGAACGCCGCCGCCTGTCCCTAGCCGTTGCAGCAATTCGGAGCGTTCCGTCCATGACAAGAACAAAAATCCAGCATGCGGCATAGGAGTATGAAGTCCTTGTCCTCTTTAACAATCGCTAAGGAAAATGTAATGAGAAGGAAGGAGCAAGGACAGTTAATGAATTAGATAGAGGTCAAGCAGAATGGGCACAGCAGGGATTAAGACCACGTTCACTGCATAGACTTCCATTTTGTTTTGGTTTCCCTTGGTTTTCTTTTTCGGGGAATGTTTTGTTTCTCAGTGTTCAACGTTGAAGCTCATGCCGCACATTGTCGGATGGCGAACGCAATCACAAGAACTACAAACAAGTCCGCATGACGCGTTCATTCAAATTGCCGGCGTCAACGATCTACTGCGGAGACCAGCTGGAAGTTTTGAAACATTACCCCAACAGCGGCAACACGAGTAGAACATAACAAAACACCCGTCATGCAATGAAAACGATGTAAGAAAGCTTTCGCAGCGTTGCTGTTCAACGGGCACCTTGCGTACTTCTCACCTTTTGGTCCCCAGCCTTGAAGTGGGTATTTTCCACGGCGCCATGGAAGGTGTAGAGATCAGAGCCCCACGGCTGAACTTCCACGCTGGCTACACAGTACTTGCCGCCAACTCGGCTGTTGCATTCAACAGTCCGCTGACCCTCTACGAAAATAATTTACCTTGTCAAGTCCCTGGGCTCTTGACCTGCTTAACGCGACGTTGCAATAACAGGGTGTGTGTATTTGGTAAGAAAGTGCAGTTCTCGGAAGGGGGGTTGGAAGGGGTGCGAAAGGGGACGACAGGAGAAGAAGAAAAATAGTAGCCCCTCTTTTGTACACCTACACAAAGACAAACCAGAATTGGAACATGAAATAAAAGACTCTAGCACAAATTTGACCAAGGGGACACTAGGTACGCACTACATTAAATAATTGGGCAAACACGTTGTGTAGAATTCCACTTGAGTGTCACCTTCCGTTTCCCTCTCTCGGTCCATGAGCCCCTCCGATGCATCGTTCTGCTTGAAGACGCGGAAGGGAAGCTTGGCCACAGACCACCTCGCGACTAACCGCACCTGCGTAAATACATACAACAAAATCTTGTGGCGTGTTGCGTAGTGGTTTCTCCATGCAGCCAGCAACAACGCTTACGGGACGCATGAACACGACGATTGCACGCGATCGAAGAACCGCCTCTGGTGGCGCCTAGGGAAACTTCTACCACCTCACAGAACAACATCGTCGTCACATATGTCAAACCTCTGGCGTCGAGGCTCAATGCCTTAGAGTATACGCGCACATCATCGATGCCTGGTATGTCTTCAAATTTATGGTTTCTTTCTTATCAGGTTCTGTGCAACCGGTGCGTTTCTTACACGTCAGCTTCCTATATTCTGGGATCTCATCAACCGCTGCATGTTCTATAGGACGGTTTCTCGTCTCGCCGCGCTCTCGAAATCTAATTCCTCGGCATTTTTTTCCACGCTCTATTTATCCCGGGTGGATATCGATCGCTGGTGCTTCCTTTATGTCTACTTCCCTATGTTGTTGGTCAGGTTGAGCTTAATTTCTAACACCGAGTTTCTCATTTTTTCGTGAAGCACTGAGCCTCGATTTCTTGAGCATATTTCTCAAGTGCGGACCAAACGTACTAAGTTAAAGTTGTTTCGTAGTATGTCGCACTACAAGTCGAGCACAGCAGGGCCACCAGTAGTCCACGACTAGCACCAGGTTCGTATGCTGCTGTTGGTCTAGTACATACTACTGTAGCAAGTAGAAGTACTGCAGCCTCTAGTCTGCCTGTGTGTACAACAGCCTTCCGTAACTCATGAGAGGACACCAGGTACCTGGTACCTGGTATGCAACAAAGGCTAAGTGAACCTGCGTGAGGCCCAAAACAAAAATGGAGCCCAAGATTGGTAAGGTCTAAACCTTACTACAAACTTGTACATGTAGTCCCAACCTGGCCAGGTGGACTTGTTTAACTTGCCTGGAAGCGCTCCAGACAGACCGCAGCTCCTCAAAGAACACGACCTCCTGGAGTGTAAAGCGAAGACGGACATTCCCGGCGCACTCAGCTGTCCCATACGTGTCACTTCCATTTCTCTCCCAATTCGTCATTGAGAGAGCAGTTGTCTCGAGTTGCATCACTGCAATCGAGCTGGGATACATCTGAGCTTCCACAACGACCTGTCGACCAAGGTCTAACGGACAAGGTCCAAGGATTGCGTGCTGTGGGTGTGCACGCCCTGTGCTAAGGTGCTTACACTCCTTTCGACTTCGGCTTCGTTCATTGCAAACCCTTCGTGCCCATTGCCCGATGGGCACCTTTTGTTTTTTTCTTGCTTCTACTTAAACAGTCAGTCATTCGTATCCCTTTATTGTCAGTTCAGTTTTGGGAACAATGGTTGGTCTGCAGCAACGCCATCAGGCCGAGGCGCTTCCAGGCAAGTGAAACAAGTCCACCTGGCCAGGTTGGGACTACGCGTACAAGTTTGTGGTGAGGTTTAGACCTTACCAATCATGGGCTCCATTTTTGTTTTGGGCCTCACGCAGGTTCACTTAGCCTTTGTTGCATACCAGGCACCAGGTACCTGGTATCCTCTTCATGAGTTATAGAAGGCTGTTGTACACACAGGCTGACTAGAGGCTGCAGTGCTTCTACTTGCTACAGTAGTATGTAATAGACTAATGGCAGCAAACGCGCCTGGGGCTAGTCGTGGACTACTGCTGGCCCTGCTGTGCTCGACTTGTAATGCGGAGCGCTTGAATGTGATGTTCCTCGACCTCTCTCTCTGCTAAACTTTCTTACTGCGACATACTACGAAACAACTTTGTACTTTTGGTCGGAACTTGAGAAATATGCTAAAAACTTTGAGGCTCAGTGCTTCACGAAAAAATGAGAAGCTTGGTGTTAGAAATTAAGCTCAACCTGGCCAACAAGATAGGGAAGTAGACATATGTGAAGCACCAGCGATCGATATCCACCCGGGATAAGGAGATCATGGAAAAAATTGCCGAGGAAATAGATTTCGAGAGCGCAGCGAGACGAGAAACTGTCCTATAGAACATGCAGCGGTTGATGAGAGCCCAGAATATAAGAAACTGCCGTGTAAGAAATGCACCGGTTGCACAGAACCTGGTAAGAAAGAAACCGTAAATTTTAAGACATACAAGGTATCGATGGTGTGTGCGTATACTCTAAGGCATTGGGCCTCGACGCCAGAGGTCTGACATACGTGACGACGAAGTTGTTCTTTGAAGTGATGGATGTTTCCCTAGGCGCCACCAGAGGCGGTTCTCCGATCGCGTGCAATCGTCGTGTCCGTGCGTCCCGTAAGCGTTGTTGCTGGCTGCATGGAGAAACCACTACGCAACACGCCACACGATTTTGTTGTATGTATTTACGCAGGTGCGTTTAGTCGCGAGGTGGTCTGTGACCAAGCTTCCCTTCCGCGTCTTCAAGCAGAACGATGCATCGGAGGGGCTCATGGACCGAGAGAGGCAAGCGGAAGGTGACACTCAGGAGGAATTCTACACAGCGTGTTTGCCCCATTTTTAATACAGTGCTTGCGTAGTGTTCCCTTGGTCGAATTTGTATTAGAGTCTTTTATTTCATATTCCAACTCAGGTTTGTCTTTGTGTAGGTGTACAAAAGAGGGGCTACTATTTTTCTTCTTCTCCTGTCGTCCCCTTTCGCACCCCTTCCAACCCCCCTTCCGAGAACTGCGCTTTCTTACCAAATACACACACCCTGTTATTGCAACGTCGCGTTAAACAGGTCAAGAGCCCAGGGACTTGACAAGGTAGATTATTTTCGTAGAGGGTCAGCGGACTGTTGGATGCAACAGCCGAGTTGGCGGCAAGTACTACGTAGCCTGCGTGGAAGTTCAGCCGTGGGGCTCTGATCTCTACACCTTCCATGGCGCCGTGGAAAATACCCACTTCAAGGCCGGGGACCAAAAGGTGAGAAGTACGCAAGGTGCCCGTTGAACAGCAACGCTGCGAAAGCTTTCTTACGTCCTTTTCATTGCACGACGGGTGTTTTGTTATGTTCTACTCGTGTTGCCGCTGTTGGGGTAATGTTCCAAAACTTCCAGCTGGTCTCCGCAGTAGATCGTTGACGCCGGCAATTTGAATGAACGCGTCATGCGGACTTGTTTGTAGTTCTTGTGATTGCGTTCGCCATCCGACAATGTGCGGCATGAGCTTCAACGTTGAACACTGAGAAACAAAACATTCCCCGAAAAAGAAAACCAAGGGAAACCGAAACAAAATGGAAGTCAATGCAGTGAACGTGGTCTTAGTCGCTGCTGTGCCCATTCTGCTTGACCTCTATCTAATTCTTTAACTGTCCTTGCTCCTTCTTTCTCATTACATTTTCGTTTGCGATCGTTAAAGAGGACAAGGACTTCATACTCCTATGCCGCATGCTGGATTTTTGTTCTTGTCATGGACGGAACGCTCCGTATTGCTGCAACGGCTAGCGACAAGCGGCGGCGTTCACGGATGTTGGGACTGAGATTAGGACGGGGGTGGGAGCGGGGGGCAGGATCGGGTACGGGGGCGGGGGCAGGGGTGGCGCTGAGAGCGGCGTCTACAGTCAGTCGAGACCTTTGCAGAGGGTGGTGTTGGGATTAGCGCGGCGGGGGTGGTGGCGGGAGCTGAGGTATTGCAATCCAGCCTACCCAAGCCCAAGGAACGGATGGCCTTGAAAGTAGCATGGGGGGAAGCTCCGGGTAGTGTAGAGGGTTTACATCAAAATTGATGTTGCAGGCGTTGTCGGTTGGGTATTGCCTGCTTGAATGCTGTACATAGAAAATTAAAGGGATGCCGGTACTATTTACATGCCCAATGAGCTTGCTGTGATGCGTTTTAAACCTCTTATTTGAGGGTATGTGATGTATAGGAAGGGACGCGGCATGCTGTTCCCGTTTTGATTCGTTCTTGCGGGTATTTCTTGCGGGTATTGTTACTGGTTGGATGATATCTGGTGTGTTATTTTGTCGATTAGGGGTGTTTTTTTATATTCGTTGTTCAGGGTGTTTGGCGTTCACTCTTATGACGTGTTGCTTCGTTGTGATGAATAAAGTACGGTATTGTATACGTAGCTCTTTCCCTGCTACGACTATATGTACTACTGTTGTGCAGAATGTGTTCATGTGTGTACGCGCGTATCTGTTGCAGGGAGTGCAATGCCGTTAGAGAATAGAGACACTGTTTGTTCCATTGAAGTAGGATCTGCGTTTTGTCGGACGGCGAACGAACTACCTGGTCACACTATTAATAAACTGCTGTGACGAGTTAACGCCGATGGAGAGCAGCGACCAAGGCCGTTTTTTGCCTTTGGCTTGAACGCCTCTTCAAAGCGGGGTGCGTGAGGCTTTCTCCATTTAGTTATTGACTGCTGTTGCGCGTCTGCAAGTGTGCTCGTTTGTTGTTGCCGGAGGATAGACAGCGTCCATGCCTCATTTTTATCAGTGCGACAGCTGCAGAACACTGGTTCCAACGAGCGCCGGTTGCACGGAAGAAGGCATGCACACGGTAGCCCGTGGGCCTGGTCTCCTTTCAAACTCTCCCGCGGTTGGACTCCGCCGTGTTCAGTTTATATCACACTTCTAATGATTATGTCATGTGGCTACGATGCATAGCAGTACAGCAGCTTTTCTGCGAGGGGGGGGGGGCATTATTGTCATATTGATTGCACTCCTCCTCCCGTGTCTTTTAGTGCTATGGGAAAACTACGACCTACTGCTAATCATACTCTACGCATACTGTACATATGAAAGGTGCTCCTGTGTCATACTCGCGGAGGAAAGTACTATCTGTTAGAAATGCTACCACCACTCTTGTTACTGCTACTATAGGCGTACCTACCGTCGTATTTTTCACTACGGTTGTGACTACTGTTGTACCAATAGGCATTACCACTGCACATTAATAGTGCACCACCACTTCTACCACATCCGTTTCTATTTCTGCTGTACCTACGGCTACTGAATAAACGAGGGCGATGATGGACCCTCTTTGACAATATTTCCCCTTGTACAACACGCAGACAAACCTACAGCAGAAGAGTGGAGTGTTGCAGGAGTACTGCTACTGCTGTACGACGTTGTAACCAGCCCTGAAGCCAGGGTTCAACACTATTTGACCTTGTCATGGACATGCCGTGGCAATGCCATGGTACCGCCCATGGCATACGATGGCATCACCACGGCATCCCATGGTGTGGCATAAGATTCCATGGCACGCCGTGGGCGTTGCCATGACATGTCATGTGCAGCACCATGGCAACCCCCCCACATGGCAACCCCCGCGGCTACCGCCACAGCTCTCCATGGGGATGTCATGGCAACCCCCACCGCACCCAATGTATACGGCACCTAGGTTAGGGTTGGGGTTGTGGTTAGGGTTAGGGTTAGGGTCCCATGGTATGCCGTGGAGGTCCGTTCAAGGTTCCGTGGTTTGCCGTGGAAGATGCCGTGGAAGGTTTTGCCACAGGTGGTGCCACGGCATGCCATGGCATGTCGCGAAAAAAAAAAAACTATAATGTACATACCTCACACGAGGTCAGGCCTCTGGCCTGGCAAGAACCCACGAAGTGTGGCAGTTGAGAGTGTTTTTGGGCCCTATATCATACGACGATATCCAGTGTGATAGGCAATTCGTAATTTTCCTAATATTCAGCGATTATAAAAATCGATCGCTGGAGAAATTGTAAGTATCATATTAAACAAAATGGTCAAAATGGGCATGTGCCCATCGGTGCCCATCGAGTGCGCATTGCCCATTTTTTACTTGAAAACTCGATTTTTTTCATTTTTTTCAGTGACCCAAATACCCCCCTCCCCCGGCTGGATGGCGTTGCTGCAGACCAACCATTGTCCCAAAAACTGAACTGACAATCGTGGGATACGAATGACTGACTGTTTGAGTGGAAGCAATAAAAAAAAATTGGTGCCCATCGGGCAATGGGCACCAAGGGTTTGCAATGAACGAAGCCGAAGTCGAAAGGGGTAATGCGCAGTGTAAGTACCTTAGGACAGGGCGCGCACACCCACAGCACGCAATCCTTGGACCTTGTCCGTTAGACCTTGGTCGACAGGTCGTTGTGGAAGCTCAGATGTATCCCAGCTCGATTGCAGTGATGCAACCCGAGACAACTGCTTTCTCAATGACGAAATGGGAGAGAAATGGAAGTGATACATGGGACAGCTGAGTGAGCCGGGAATGGCCGTCTTCGCTTTACACACCAGGAGGTGGTGTTCTTTAAGGAGCTGTGGTCTGTCTGGAGCGCTTCCAGGCAAGTGAAACAAGTCCACCTGGCCAGGTTGGGACTACGAGTACAAGTTTGTGTTGAGGTTTAGACCTTACCAATCTTGGGCTCCATTTCTGTTTTGGGCCTCACGCAGGTTCACTTAGCCTTTGTTGCATAACAGGTACCAGGTACCTGGTATCCTCTTCATGAGTTACAGAAGGCTGTTGTACACACAGGCAGACTAGAGGCTGCAGTACTTCTACTTGCTACAGCAGGATGTACTAGACCAAGGGCAGCAAACGCGCCTGGGGCTAGTCGTGGACTACTGCTGGCCCTGCTGTGCTCGACTTGTAATGCGGATGGCTTGAATGTGATGTTCCTCGAGCTCTCTCTGCTAAATTTCTTACTGCGACATACTACGAAACAACTTTAACTTTGTACTTTTGGTCCGCACTTGGGAAATATGCTCAAGAAATCGAAGCTCAGTGCTTCACGAAAAAATAAGAAGCTTGGTGTTAGAAATTAAGCTCAACCTGACCAAAAAGTTAGGGAAGTAGACATACATGAAGCACCAGCGATCGATATCCACCCGGGATATAGAGGGCATGGAAAAAAATAGCCGAGGGAACAGATTTTGAGAGCGCAGCGAGACGAGAAACTGTCCTATAGAACATGCAGCGGTTGATGAGAGCCCAGAATATGAGAAACTGCCGTGTAAGAAATGCACCGGTTGCACAGAACCTGGTAAGAAAGAAACCGTAAATTTTAAGACATACAAGGTATCGATGGTGTGCGCGTATACTCTAAGGCATTGAGCCTCGACGCCAGAGGTCTGACATACGTGACGACGAAGTTGTTCTTTGAAGTGATGGAAGTTTCCCTAGGCGCCACCAGAGGCGGTTCTCCGATCGCGTGCAATCGTCGTGTCCGTGCGTCCCGTAAGCGTTGTTGCTGGCTGCATGGAGAAACCACTACGCAACAGGCCATACGATTTTGTTCTATCTATTTACGCAGGTATCTAAAGTCATACGCGGGTGCGTAAAGTCGCGAGGTGGTCTGTGGCCAAGCTTCCCTTCCGCGTCTTCAAGCAGAACGATGCATCGGAGGGGCTCATGGACCGAGAGAGGGAAACGGAAGGTGACACTCAGGTGGAATTCTACACAGCGTGTTCGCCCCATTTTTAATGCGGTGCTTGCGTAGTGTTCCCTTGGTCGAATTTGGGTTAGAGTCTTTTATTTCATATTCCAACTCAGGTTTGTCTTTGTGTAGGTGAACAAAAGAGGAGCTACTATTTTTCTCCTTGTCCTGTCGTCCCCTTTCGCACCCCTTCCACCCCCCCTTCCGAGAACTGCGCTTTCTTACCAAATACACACACCCTGTTATTGCAACGTCGCGTTAAGCAGGTCAAGAGCCCAGGGACTTGACAAGGTAAATTATTTTCGTAGAGGGTCAGCGGACTGTTGAACGCAACAGCCGAGTTGGCGGCAAGTACTACGTAGCCTGCGTGGAAGTTCAGCCGTGGGGCTCTGATCTCTACACCTTCCATGGCGCCGTGGTAAATACCCACTTCAAGGCCGGGGACCAAAAGGTGAGAAGTACGCAGGGTGCCTGTTGAACAGCAACGCTGCGAAAGCTTTCTTACGTCCTTTTCATTGCATGACGGGTGTTTTGCTGTGTTCTACTCGTGTTGCCGCTGTTGGGGTAATGTTTCTGAACTTTCAGCTGGTCTCCGCAGTAGATCGTTGACGCCGGCAATTTGAATAAACGCGTCATGCGGACTTGTTTGTAGTTCTTGTGATTGCGTTCGCCATCCGACAATGTGCGGCATGAGCTTCAACGTTGAACACTGAGAAACAAAACATTCCCGAAAAAGAAAACCAAGGGAAACCGAAACAAAATGGGAATCTATGCACGTGGTCTTACTCCCTTCTGTGCTATTTCTGCTTTTCCTCTATCTAATTCTTTAACTGTCCTTGCTCCTTCCTTCTCATTACATTTTCGTTTGCGATCGTTAAAGAGGACAAGGACTTCATGCTCCTGGGATTCATGCCGCATGCTGGATTTTTGTTCTTGTCATGGACGGAACGCTCCGTATTGCTGCAACGGCTAGGGACAAGCGGCGGCATGCACGGATGTTGGGACTAAGATTAGGACGCGGGTGGGAGCGGGGGCAGGATCGGGTACGGGGGCGGGGGCAGGCGTGGCGCTGAGAGTGGCGTTTCCAGTCAGTCGAGACCTCTGCAGAGGGTGGTGTGGGGAGAAGCGCGGCGGGGGCAGGGGGGGGGGGTGGTGGTGGGAGCTGAGGTTTTGCAATCCAGCCTACCCAAGCCCACGGAACGGATAGTCTTGGACGTAGCATGGGGGGAAGCTCCGGGTAGTGTAGAGGGTTTGCACCCATCTGAACTTTGCAGGCGATGTCGGTTGGGTATTGGCTGCTTAAACGCTGTACATAGAAAATTAAAGGTATGCCAGTACTATGTATATGCCCAATGAGCTTGTTGTGATGCGTTTTATATCGCTTATTTGTGGGTATGTGATGTATAGGAAGGGACGCGGCATGTTGTTACTGTTTTGATTCGTTCTAGCGAGTAGTTCTTGCGGGTATTGTTACTGGTTGGATGATATATGGTATGTGCGTTTGTCGATGAGGCGTGTTTTATATATTCGTTGTTCGCGGTGTTTGGCGTTCACTCTTATGCCGTGCTGCTTCGTTGTGATGAATAAAGTACGGTACTGTATACGTAGCTCTTACCCTGCTACGACTATATGTACTACTGTTGTGCAGAATGTGTTCATGTGTGTGTATGCGCGTATCTGTTGCAGGGAGTACAATGCTGTTTAAGAATAGAGGCACTGTTTGTTCCATTGAAGTCAGTTCTGCATTTTGTCGTACGGCGAACGAACCACCTGATCACACTATTAATAAACTGCTGTGACGAGTTAACGCCGAGGGAGAGCAGCGACCAAGGCCGTTTTATGCCTTTGGCTTGAACGCCTCTTCATAGCGGCGTGCGTGAGGCTTCCTCCATTTAGTGTTTGACTGCTGTTGTGTGTCTGTCAGTGTGCTCGTTTGTCCGTGCCGGAAGATAGACTGCGTCCATGCCTAATTTTTATCAGTGCGACACCTGCAGAGCACCGGTTCCAACGAGCGCCGGTTGCACAGAAGCAGGCATGCACACGGTAGCCCGTGGGCCTGGTCTCCTTTCAAACTCTCCAGCGGTTGGACACCGTCGTGTTCAGTTTATATCACACTTTAATTGATTATGTGATGTGGCTACAATGCATAGCAGCGCAGCAGCTTTTCTGCGAGGGGGGGGGGGGCATCATTATCATATTGATTGTACTCCTCCTCCTGTGTCTTTTAGTGCTATGAGAAAACTACGACCTACTGCTAATCATACCCAACGCATACTGTACATATGAAAGGTGCTCCTGTGTCATACTCGCGGAGGAAAGTACTATCCGTTAGAAATGCTACCACTACTCTTGTTACTGCTACTATAGGCGGACCTACCGTCGTATTTTTCACTACGGTGGTTGTACCAATAGGCATTACCACAGCATTTCGTATTAAATGTGCACCACCACTACTACCACTTATTCCATTTCTATTTCTGCTGTACCTACGGCTACTGAATAAACGAGGGCGATGATGGACCCTCTTTGACAATATTTCCCCTGGTACAACACGCAGGCAAACAAACCTACAGCAGAAGAGTGGAGTGTTGCAGGAGTACTGCTATTGCTGTACGACGTTGTATCCAGCCCTGAAGCGCATTTTTTTACAGCAAATCCATGCTACGGCGGTGTTTCGAGAGTTAGTCGTGTTTTGCTTTGTGCGAAAGAGTATTGCACAACACAGTACACGCAGACACAAGTCTGAACACAGGTCTGCCCACAACTGGGCCACTTTGGCCCAGCGAAGGACACGAGGTCAGGCCTGGCAAGAACCCACGAAGTGTGGCAGTTGAGAGTTTTTTTCGGGCCCTATATCATACGACGATATGCAGTGTGATAAGCATGCCGTAATTTTTCCAACATTTCAGCGATTATAAAAAAACAATCGCTGGAGAAATTGTAAGTATCATATTAAACCGAATGGGCAAAATGGGCAACATGCCCATCGGTGCCCATCGAGTGCCCATTGCCCATTTTTTACTTGAAAACTCGAATTTTTCATTTTTTCAGTAACCCAAATACCCCCTCCCCCTTCGTCCCGCAGTCCACCAGCATCTTCCCTGTCGGCACGAAATGGAGTGTGATCTTGCCATCCTTTACCAGCTCCCGGATGAAGATGACGCGTAGCGCAATGTGCTTCGTCCTTGAAGATTAAGTCGCATTTCCAGCTACATTGAAAGCACCTGTGCTGTCGCAGTTGATAGGCACGGAGCTGAAGTTTTTAAACTCTAGCTCTTTGAGGAAGTTTGACAGATAGACTGCCTCCTTTTAACCATAGCTTAGCTCCATAAGCTTGGACTCGACGGTGGACAGCGCTACGAGCGATTGCGTCTTGGAGCCGAACCTAATAAGCCCTCCAAGGAAGAAGATTGATCCAGTGAAAGGTTTACGAGCGTCTGGTTTCGAGGCGAAGGATGCATCCACGTATCCGTGTAGTTGAAATAGACCTTTCTTGAAGATGATGGGCAGGTCTGGGTGCCCTTTCAGGTACCTGAGTGCATGCTTAGCTGTAGTAATGTGTGCCTGTGCTGGTTTGCTGCACGCCCTTGTGAGTTGATTGACCGCGTAGCACGTGTCGTAGCGCGTACACTGTGTCAGGTAGAGTAGCGAACCTACGATGGCTTGATAGGGCTTCGTCCCGGTGGCATCCAGTAGAGCTTCCCCCGGTTGCTGGCTTGAAAGGTCCGCTCCGTAGCCAGGTGTGTGCACGGGGTTGCAGTCCTTCATCCCGAACCTCTCGAGAACGTTGCTGACGTAGTTCTTCTGGGTTATGGACAGAGTTCCTTTCTCGTAGTTGCTGGTGACTGTCATGCCAAGGATAACGCTGACTTCTCTTATGTCTGTCATTGCGAAGCGATCCTTAAGTGCCTTCTTCAGGTGCTTCACCACGTTCTCGTTTGCTCCACTGATCAGGATGTCATCGACGTAGAGAGTCAATATCGTGAAGGTGTCATCCTTCCCATACGCGTAGACGCAAGAGTCAGACTGCGTGGGCGTGAGGCCGACCGTCAGCATTACCGCGTAGATAGTGTCTTACCATAGTACAGGTGACTGTGCTAGTCCGGACAAGCTGCGCTTCAGCTTGTAAACCATGCCCTTCCCTGTCTTGGGATTATTGATCTCTTGCCCAGGGGCAGTCTTGACGTAGACGTCGCGACCTTCGATCATGGGCTGGAGAAAAGCCACTTGAACATCGAGTTGCCACACTAGCCACTCGTGTTCGCATGCGATGGCCAGGACCATTCGGATGCTGCCGATGCGACACACCGGTGCATATGATTTTCCGTAGTCGATACCTGGTTCTTAGACGTATCCTTGAACCACAAGCCGAGCCTCGAACCCGCTGTCAGTTATTTGCTTGAAGACGAATAACGTTCTGTTACCACGTTTTGTTGGAATGTCGCAGTCGCGATGGATTCCACACTGATGCCAGAGTCGATGCAGCGAGTCTTGAACGCCTGAGAGACGTACTCGCCTCCCTTGTCACACCTCATCTCTGGATACGTAGTCCGAGTGGAACTGCCACCGTCATGTCGTAGAGGTGGAGCGAGTCGGCTGCTTCGGTCTCGGACTTTGAAAGGAATACCTCCTTCATCCCGGGAGTAGTATTCAGCAAACTTGCTGACGTACTTGAATCCTCCCCGAGCTGCTGGTGTGATGGCCCCATAAGATCCGTGTAGACCAGTGTAGAGCGTTAGTGGATCCCCTGGTTTAGTGGATCACATTGTCAAAAGTGAGTGGTGGATCACCGAGTTAGTGGATCACTATTTCAAAAATAGCTGGTGGATCACCATGTTTAGTGGATCACATTTTGGAAAATGAGTGGTGGATCACCTGGCTAGCGTATCACAATTCTAAAAAGAGCTGCTGGCCGTGAGTTATGATATATTTTTTTTGTTTTACTTGTTATCAAGGGCGACCCTTACGAGTACGATATCGTACTTGAATCGTGATTTTTTTTTATTTTTATTTTTTTTATTAAGGGCGACCCTTACGAGTACGATATCGTACTTGAGTCATGAGGGAATGTTTTTTGCCTTATTTTTTATGAAGGGCGAGCGTTACGAGTACGATATCGTACTTGAGTCATGAGAGTTTTTTTGTCTTATTTTTTATCATGGGCGACCCTTACGAGTACGATATCGTACTTGAGTCATGAGAGTTTTTTTTTTGCCTGAGCTAAGTACAGACTCGCGCTGGGCACTGGTTACTATATAAAGCCGCCGTCTTGGGCTGATAATGCGGTTGGGGCTGATGGTAGATGTAGAAAGCGTCCAATTTCGACTCCCAAGGGTGCCTGTAAAGGTGGAGTTGCCATTGCCGGGTGGCAACAGCCCCGTGCCACGTGTCGTTGTTTATGTGTCGTGGGTAGACAGCTGAGGGGCGGTCGAAAGTGCAGGCGACCGGCGTATTTAATATTGATTCCGTCCTGAGGGTTTGCCGATGTTTTGGGCCAGACAGAGTACGATATGGTATGTCAAGCGGTTATTTGAGCATTTGCGGTGTGCGGTGGTGACACGGAGTTAGGAATCATGAATTCAAGGGGTGCACACAACCGCCTTTTTCGTCTTGATGTCGGCCTGACGATAGTCAGATGTTCTGTTTTAGACAGACGGTACGATATCGTGTGGATTGCCGATATGTTGGCACTTTCGGTGTGCGTTGGTGATACGGAGTAGCAATTATTAGCCAAGGGGTTGCCTTATTTTCGAGCGAGTCTCGATGTTTCGGGTGTAGGCAGGCGAAAAGACCTCGTACTAGTAAGGGTGGCCTTCGTTTAGACGATAATTGGGTGTGTATTGTTTGTCTGGAACGGTAGACGGTACGATCTCGTACTGGTAAGGGTCTCCGTTAATTTACCAGTTTCTGTGTGGTTTTTGTCTTGATGCCGTCCTGAAGGTTAGTGGAAGTTTTCGGTCTAGGCAGACGATACGGAATCGTATGGCTTGCCGTTATTTGGTCACCTTTTGTACGTTGGTGATGCGGAGTAGGAATTACAAACAGGAGGGTTGCCTTCTTTTCGATAACGTCTGCCGGGTGTAGACAGGCGGGACGATTTAGTATTCGCAAGTGTCGCCGTTGTTGAGACGATTTTTGTGTGTGGGTGTTTGACATCTGTTGGAGGAACGCAGTACGTTTTCGTACTCACAGGGGGTACAATTTTGATTGTTGAATTCTGTCCGGAGCCGCTCGTTTTTGGATTTCTTCGGAATGACATGAGTGTGAAACAAATTAGGTAAGTACGACCTCGTACCCGTAACGGGCCGCCCTTGTTAGGAATATTTTTGTGTGTGGGTGTTTGATTTTTCTTGGAGGAGCGCAGTACGTTTTCGTACTCACAGGGCGTACAATCTTGTTTCCTGGATTGTGTCCTGAGCCGCTCGTTTTTGGATTTCTTCGGAATGGCATGAGTGTGAAACAAATTAGGTAAGTACGATCTCGTACTCGTAACGGGTCGCCCTTGTTAGGACGATTTTTGTGTGTGGGTGTTTGATTTTTTTTGGAGGAACGAAGTACGTTCTCGTACTCACAGGGGGTACAATTTTAATTTCCTTGGTTGTGTCCAGGCGGCTCGTTTTGGGATTTCTTGGGAATGTGCATTATTGTGAAACGAATTAGGTAAGTACGATCACGTACTCGTGAGGATTGCCCTTCCAAAGACGTTTTTGTGTGTGGGTGTTTGATTTTTTTGGAGGAACGCAGTACGTTTTCGTACTCAAAGGGGGGACAACTTTGTTTCCTGGATTGTGTCCTCAGCCGCTCGTTTTTGGATTTCTTCGGAATGGCATGAGCGTGAAACAACATAGGTGATTACGATTTCGTACTCGTGAGGATTGCCCTTAATAAAAAATAAAACAAAAAACTCTCATGACTCAAGTATATCGTACTCGTAAGGGTCGCCCTTAATAAAAAAAAAAAGACAAAACAAAAATATCACGATTCAAGCACGATATCGTACTCGTAAGCGTCGCCCTTAAAACCAAAAAATATATGTATATATCATGACTCAAGTACGATCTCGTACTCGCAACGGTCGCCCTTGATAACAAGTAAAACAATAATGGAAACTCACGGCCAGAAGCTTTTTTTAGAATCGTGATACTCTAGCCCGGTGATCCACCACTCAATTTCTAAAATGTGATCCACTAAGCCAGTGATCCACCACTCATTTTCCAAAATGTGATCCACTAAACATGGTGATCCACCAGCTATTTTTGAAATAGTGATCCACTAACTCGGTGATCCACCACTCATTTTTGGCAATGTGATCCACTAAACCAGGGGATCCACTAACGCACTACACCAGTTCAACTGGTGCGCTTCGTCGTCTTCGGGTGAGTCTCTTGAATACTCTTGCCTATCTATCCCGCAGATATCACAGCCTAAAATAGTGCCGTTGTACTTAACACCGTTGCCTTCCGTCTTGCGAAGAAGCTCCATGCTGCGGGGGTTTATGTGTCCCAATCGCCTGTGCCAGGTGTCAGCACTTACTTGCGCTGCAAGAGCCAATGCAGGTGATAATAATTGCTCCGTCACAGCAGTGTCAGCCGTCTTGGTCAGGTCCGTCACAGCCGTCTTTGTCTGGTTCTTGCCGTGAAGGACGGGTAGCAGCACGTTCAAAGCGCACATACCCGCGTCCTTTCCGTGCTGGTTCAACTGGAGAGATGTCTTGCTGTTGGACTGGAGACCAGGATTTCCCTCTAGCAGGATTGTGTGCATCTCCGACTTCATTGCTGTTGCAGAAGAAAAGAGGTGCTTCTCATTCCGCGTACGGTGAATGTAAAGCTGCGCACAGAAATAGACTGGCCGGACGTATTGATGATGTGCCCACCGATGATGCCTGTTGCTGTAACGAATACCTGCCTATTGCCTGCAGTTTCGATAGGCTTCGGCCCGTCCAGTGTCTTGAAACCTCTCATCCGTTGGCGTAGACCTGGGATCAACTCATCGTCCACAAAGTGGTCCGAAGCTTCGCTGTCCACCAGCATGGTGAATTTGTTCTGGTCTGATTTTGAGATCCCTCCTTCACTTCCTGCCGCCAGCGCTGGAAACGCAAGTTCCTAGCCAAAATCATCGTCGAAATTGCGGGATGGTTCCTCATCATCGATGACTGGATTGGAGCTGGCAGTCAGTACGGCAGAAGCGAGGTGGGCAGCTCCGGGTTCCGGGCGGGGTGCGCCCTGTGCGTAGCACCCCTCATCACTGTGAGAAGTAGTCTTGTGGACGGAGTACCACTTGTGGCCAGCGGCGCTTTTGGTTCTCGCGCTCTTCTTCCCAGAAGAGTTTTTGTGTTCGTCGCACTTTGTCCAGCAGTTGCGGGTGGTATGACCTTTTATTCCGCAGTGGCTGCACGTTGATGTTTCCGCTGCCATGGCGACGCCGCGATCAGCGATCTTCCTTTGGCACCGTTGCTGCGAGAAATATAGTCCAGGTCGAGGTGACGCGTCGTGCTTTGCATCTGGTCGATGTCGATGGTGGTGTCACGGCACATCATCAATTTGATGTCCTTGTATTCGGAAGTGAATCCCTGCACGCAGACATCTTTGAATCGTCGGTCGGAGATAGGCTCACCCATCATCTCCGGTTCGGCGCGGGCGAGGATCGTCTCCATGTAGAAGTCATCAGGTTCTTGCCCTAGCTGAATTGGCAAGTCCACCAGTTTGTCGATTGTCGACCGGATGAGCTCGTCTGTGACCTTGTTGTTTTGTCCCACGAGTTCGAGCAGGGCTTGTTGACCATTCCCACGCGTACCGGTAGTGTCTTCGTGCTTGCACACAAGGAGCGCTGCTGGTTTCTCTGTGAGCAGGTAGAAGATGGCGTACAGTTCTTCGTCCGCCCTGTCGTAGTCGGCAACAGCCTTGTTGCGGGAAGCTTCAGCCGCACCGCAGGTTTCTTCGGTTGGACGGGGCTTTCCCTTGATTAGACTTGTGATGTCTCGACGTGTTACCCCAAGTACCACTGACAGCCGTTTATGTCAATCACGAATTCACCTGGCTTCCGCAGGTCGAATTTCTTCGGCCCCTTGATGGCGTTGGTCAGGTTACCACTGTATTTGGGGTCATCCATGACCTGTGGTAGAAAGTAGTCACCAGGCGGTCTTGTTATATGTTTTTACAGCAGTAGAAGTTGTAGCACCAGGTATAATGGGTAGCAGTACTGCTGAGTGATCACGATACGAAAATATATTATTGTGGATTCCTCCTCGGAGCAACTATTCGAAATAGTTCTCGTTGCAACGGTCGTGTGGGGTCACGGATCCACGTAGAGTCCAGTGACGACTACCGAAATAAAATCTCTCTGGGGCCGATGACCCTTTTTGAAATTTATCGAAGTTCAGCAATCCTTTATCAGATAGCAGAATGCTTATCGGGACTTGACTTCTATGCCGCTGTAATAGCGACTGTCAAGTAGTCTCTCTGGGGCCGACGATCCTCTTGGAATTTTCTCGAAGTTCAACGCTCCTTAATCAGGTAGCAGAATGCTTATCGGGAGTTAACTTCTATATCGTTATTGGTCAGAGTGGCTGAGGCTTAAGATCCACGAAATGGACTACGCTCAGCAGAGCTCCAAACCTTCAGGCATGCTGGGTTGTGATGGGGAGTTGCTGCGGACCACCGCATAGCGGCTACACTCGAGTTTTGCTCGAGATTAATGGTCCTCTTCTTTAAATAGACAGAAGCGGAGAAGGTGATTTTTTCACAGCTCCCTACGAGGTGGTGCTCTGTGGGTGTCTCTATCGTAGTTACAGCAATTTGACTACAGAAGTAGTGAACGGCAGCAGTAGTAGAATGCCCTACACAGGACCCTCTTTGAAACACGTGGTATCCGAACCACGCGTCACTCACGTTTCAACGAAGTACGTAGACTTGATGTTTCGTTCCTCTCGTCGTGCAAGAAGCTCCCTTTTTCGTACGTAGCAGCAGGTTTCTTGGCCTTGAACAAGTCTGATCCTTCTCCTGCTGTATAGCGAGCCCGTAGTAGTTCAGGGTGGCGGTCTTGGGCCACCGTTGCGAGTAGCTTGCCGCGTTTACGCGTTCCGAGACTAAATTACCTATCTCGTATGGCTATTGACGCGTACCAGCGCGTAGCCGATGTGTACGTCGAGATTTAACTGCCGATGGTCGGTCACAGTCGATGTTCGAGGCAAACACGTAGTCACTGTCAGGTAACTTGTCCCAGAAGCTTCACCAGAAGAGAAGAAGATGTTTTGGCGACTCCTGGCCGATATTGATTGAGTTGCTCAACTGGAAGCTGATGATGGTGAGCGAAAGTAGAGTGAGGTCAAACGGGGGCGGGGCGCGTGCGCGCTCGCAGCTCGCAACCAAGGACGACCCTCATACCTCGTACAAAGACAAAACAAAAACAAGGAAATACCCTTGTATATCGTTAATAATATAAACAACACGGAGACCCTCAGTTTTACTTGAAAAAAACCCAATATATCTTGGGGTACATACTCATGACCCCCGCGTAGCCTATGCTGTTACTCCAACCAGAACTAAAGCTATGTTACCGGTCCCGGAGGGACACTGAAGACATCCTTTCCAGCATAAAGAGGACCAAATATTGCCAGTAAAAATAGGGAAATAAAGAGTTTTTTTTTCTACTGTAGGTCTTATTTACCATGGTCCCCCGTACAAAATAGGTCGTAGTAGGGGTACAGCAATACAAGATGCCTACTAAGAAAACAAACAACAAACATCACTCTTGCTGGAGATATATTTTTGCCATACATTCATGTTGTTTGGGCATTTTTTTTGTTTCCAGATTTTCCTGATATTTTTTTTTCCAAGTTGGGCTCATTCATATTGAACTTTTAATCCAGAATTTCGAAAGTTTAGAAATACTTGGAGATGTGTATCAAGATACGAAGGCGTTCTGTCTCTATTCGTGAAACTCCCCACGAGCAAAAAATCAAGTTTGGTAACTTTCACATACCGCAAATTTGTGATGAAGTTGTGGTAACCACATTCATTTATTTGTTTGCAGGTGTTTTTAGGTATGGGTTGATTGGCACGGAGAAGAGATGTTCTTATCGAATTGCAGAACGTATTGGGATGTACGCATACGTCGAGAACTGTTCTTACGCCTGCAGGGTGTGCCGATGGTCTTGAGGGATCGTGCGGCACACCTCCGCTACTGGTTAAGTATGCGCAACGTACAGGAGACGTAAGCGACTAGTATCTTTAGGATTTTAGGATTCAGATCCAAGAAGACGTTGTACTTACTGTAGTATTTTCATTGTATACTTCCGAGGAGAGTGTTCACCAGGGGGGGCATAGGTATTCGAGTTGTCTCGCATGATATACGTCGTTCTGCTTTTACGGGGTATGCAACAGGGGGGAGCGATGTCTTTGGGCGGTGCGCTATCTTTGTGAAGTCGGTGTCCTTGGTTAGATAAAGGCGGTGTTTAACCAGCATACCCATGGTTGTTGCTTTTTTGTCCTTGCCCTAGATACCGCCTCGCTGAAAAATGGGGAGTATACACGGAAAATGAGGTGGAGATGTTTGGTATCGAGGTGGCCGTCTTACCTTGGCAATTATATCTGATTGAATTGGATATTGCCGTATCGTGACAAATATTTTATTATGGTAGTTGGGATGGCCCGTTGGGCGATTAATTATAGCGATATTGGGGTCTTGCCGTTCTGTCTGGCAATACGTGATAATAGTCGTTCGAGTCCAGATGCATCTAGCACCGAGTAGGGGGGCTGTTTGTCATACGCAATTCTCGATATGAATCTAGAGACATCTGACGGTGTTGTGCATAACTTGCAGGGGGGCGTATTATGTGTCCGGGCTTTACTTGGTATTTCTGCGTCTTTTGGTATGTGGGTATGACTCCATACGCGAGGCAGACGCTAATGTTAGCGATGGGACCGAGGGTTTGATACGAAAATATTCCGCGTAGAAAATGTGAGGGACGAGCGTGATGAAACGTGTGGCTTACTCCTGTGTGGTGTATGTGGCGGGACCTCTGACGCCAATGTATTGGCCCGCCTGGTGTGTATGTTCCGAGCTGCAGTGCGGCTCTGTATGAGGTTTATCGTTCCACGCTATTACGGTAGGCCACGTGGTTTCACGTTCACGTCCGAGAGGAGTGTATCTAGCCAAAACACGTTATCTTTCTTTCTCGAAGCGATCAACACACACGTGAGTACCAACGAGTACCTGCTCAGTAGGCAGACCAAGCATGGCATTTAAGGCGTCCCGATCTTAAACAAAACACCTTTTGGTTTGCATAGAATATCGAATTGAAACGTTTTAGGTCAGAAACACGATACTTTGTCCCAAACAAAATGGATGGTCTGCGTTGAATCCAAATACACAAACGGCACTGGTAGCATTTAGGACGTTGATACACAACGTATATTTATAGCATACGTCGTAAGTGGGGTGGTAATATGCCTCACTTGGTATATAGAACAATACGAGCACTCGAAGGGTGTTTATTAAAAAAACCATTGCTCGTCTCAGGACAAAGGGCACACATACAAAGCTGCGAATGAGTGTCTGCTATTTGCGGCACACATGCTCGTGGAGGAGTGAAGGGACGGAGGGGTTGAGAGGTTTACTTCGATTGTATCATCTGTGGCAATATGTTGCAATCGTGCGTGTTCATGGGCAAATACGGTACCAAGTATTGGAAAGTCCACGATACACACACGTGCTCCTAGACGTATACGAAAAGCCATGCCAAAACAATTCTGGTGGCATAATACTGCTTTCAGATAGGTACGTGCTGGAATTACAACGGATACTCCGCCTCTTTTTCCTGTATACCAGTTACATATAATACGTACAGCTGCAGGGGCGACGATGATGCCGTTGAAAAGGTGCACCTTCCAGTGTCGACAAGCACTTCATTTCACTTTTAGTTTTGTTTTTACCGTAGTATTTTGTCTCGTTGCCTTGGATCATTTGGTGTCAGCACTAGATTTTTTGGATGGGGCCGCTTGCGCTTATCCGTGGTCTCGCCCTTACTTCGTTTGGTCTTTGGATAGTATTTTATTTTGTGATGTTAATGGACCACTGGTCGGATACATACTTGTGGCACCCAGACTTACTTACTCTCGCCTCTACGCTTTCTCGCACACACATGCACAGAATAAGTTCGCTAGCGTCCGCATATCTCTGGCCGCGTTTTCTCTTGCCTCCACGTACCCTTTCACTAGAAGTATTGCCGATGTAGTACTTTGCTATTGACTCCATCTTCCCGCCACTTATCTTCAGGATCTCGTCCAGAGCCGTCCCGGACAGGAACCTGGTGAGGGAGCCTCGCAATCGAAAATTGCATCGTGATATGGTTAGGCAGGCCTGCCTCCGCAAATGAGCATGCAGGTTAAGCGGTCATTCGGGCTGCGGCGAGTGGCCGAGAAGCCCGGCCACTCTCCGTCGTAACCACGGGGAAAAAAAACTGCGGAGGGGTTCAATCCCACCCAATCCGCTGGGCGGCGATGGTGTACGCAGTAACGGGCCGGCACGCTCACGTCTCCGGGTAGCCCAGTCTGCCAGCGCTATTCGCGCCTCGCTGGAAGCCTGAAAAGTCTTCCCATATTGCAAATTATAGATCAAGCACGTAAACTCTGAGAGCCTCAGATTTTGCGACCCCAGAGTAAGAAAGAGGTCGTATTCCTACGTGTATACCGCGGTAAGGTAAATCCGTTCCATGCAGGGTGGGATTCTGCAGCCTTTGTATTATATATATCAAACTAAACGTCGAAGCGATGCTGTGCATCCAGGCGGATAGTCAAGAAAACATGACGATTGCACAGACACTAGAAACGCAACCCTTGGCGAATTTCCAAATATATCATGAAAGTGAGCATGAAATTGTTGACACGTTGAGTCCTTCACCAGAAACGAGGAAAAACAAGGCACGTTAGTGGCAGAGTGAATGTGGGCGTGTCGTGACCGGTATATATAAAATATATATATGTATATATAAATGGATAAAAAGGGAATTGGGACATTTCTGTGAACCAATAGTAAAGTGAGTCGAGCGAATGATTTAAATTTTCTCTCTCTCTTTCCCCTCACCCCCCTACGTCTGACGGACTCAATTCAAAGCCAAGAAGCCTTAAGAGGGGTGCGCTAACGCTGCCCAACACAAGAGCAAGTCATATACCAATCTCTAATACTCCTACGGGGTGGCCCGGTGGTCGCAACTAGGTAACCCATGTGCAAAAATGTCAGGAAAGATGGTCGTGAATCAATATTGACGTGAGTCGGGTGAAACCTACGTTAAACATTAGGCCAACACCGTCCCCTTGTATTAGCATGACGGAGCTCCGCGGAAGGGTGGTGACTGCGAGAGACGGAAGATACGGAACAGCCAAGCGGTTGCAACCACTAACCCACGAGCTGTAGAACGTTAACGGGGCAGCCGTCGGTCGCAGCAACGTAGCCCATGTGCAATATAGACAGACAATATCATCGTGAATCAGTATTGACGTAAGTCGGGTTTAAAACCCAGGCAAGGTCCTGAACCAAAACGGGCCCTTGTCTCGAGATTTCGAAGCCCCGCCGCAGCGCGGTGACTGCGTGAAACAAACGCTCCACACGGAACAGACAATACGAAATTGGACACGATGATCGTGCGTCACTGTCGACGCAAGTCGGGTGACGTACCCAGAACGAAAATTAAAATATCACGCCGAAAATACTCCTCGATGTGAACAGCCCTAACTCGTTAGAGAGATTGGCTGCCCTGCGCACGGCGTGCTCGACGCGGAACCACTTTTAAGTCCCGCCCGAATTGCGCCAGGCGTTTGTCATGTCGACGATGTACTGCTGGAACTGTCGACGGATAACAACAAGGCCGTAGATGAAGGATACACGAGAGCATGCGAGCACCGCCGTACTACACCGGACAGCATCATACACTCCCATCAGCAACATCGCCCGGAGACCAGGCAAAGTCGTACCCGACGCACGGTGCACTTCAAACCACGACATCGGGATGTATCAATTGGTGACCAATATGAGCGAGAAGGTAGAGTCGAACAATCGCGTGCACAGCAGCGTGTGCGCGCATTTCAGCAGATGTGCGCCGGCACGGCCGATCCCGACGCCGCGGCATCGTATACTCTTGTATAGCCACAACGGGTACGTCAAAACGCTCGACAAATTAACGAGCGGGCACAGTCGTACCTGGCACCTCAGCATCAAATCCTTCAGCCTAGAGCGGCGTGTGCGCGAAATGTAGCCGAGAAACAAGGGGGCACCGCGGTACCAAGCCTCATCATAAAACACTCGAAAACCCCTCAGCGTGCGCACGGAAGAGCAACAAACGGGCACAGCCGTAGCTGACACCTCAGTAACCAACGCTCCCATACAAGCCCGCAATAGCGGTGAACGAGGCAGCACAGCCGTACCAGGCACACACTCAAGCGCACTAAGGCGTGCGCACGAACTTCGCCGCAAACGAGCGAACCCCGCGGCACCAGACACTTCAGCATCGAACACTCGTGTACAAAAATACGTGTTAACGCCATTTTGCAAAGAAACCAGAGGGAACAGCCGTACCTGACACATAAGCAACAAACGCCTACGTACACATGGGCGTGTGCACGAATATAAAAGAGAAACGAGCGGGCACGGCCGTACCTGACCCTGCCAAAGAATGCTCCCGTACACACGGCGTGTGCACGAAATTAGCATACACAGAAGCAGGGCACAGTCCTACCGGGCGCCTCCGTGTCAATCGCTCCCGCACCCACGGCGTGTGCACGAAACTTCGCCGACCAACGAGCGGGCACCACAGCAATCAAACCCCCAACATCAGACACTTGAGTAAGCAACGGCGTGTGCACGCTATTTACGGATGAACGAGCGAGGTCGGCCATACATGACACCTCTGTGTCGACCACTTCGTTCCCTCACGTTCACGACGGCGTGCGAACCATACTCGCCGAACAACGAGAGGGCACTGCCGTACCTGACACCTCAGCAACCAACCATCTTGTACACAATGACATGTACACGCGATTAGAAGACAAACGAGTGGGAACAGCTTTGCCGAACACCTCAGCAACAAACGTTCGCATACGCAACAACTCGGCAAATACACAAACTTACAAAGCCGTACCACAAACCTCGGCATCAAACGATCCAGCACACGAAGGCGTGTGCGCGAAATTTAGCCGAAGCCGAGCGACACCCAGGCACTAGACACCTCAAACTCCAACCCTCGAGTACACAACGACGTGTGCACGCGATTAGCAGAGAAACAAGCCGGCACAGCCGTACCTGACACCTCAGCAATAAACGCTCCTACACAACGGCGAGTGCACGGACATAGGAGAGAAACAAGCGGGCACAGCTGTACCTGACCCTCAGCAACAAGCCTCGCGTACACAACGGCATGCGCACGCAATTTTAGAGAACCGAGCAGGCATAGCCGCACCTGGCACTTCACCAACAAACGCCCCCATACACAACGGCATGCGCTCGAGCTTGGCAGAGAGAGTACTGGAGACACGGGCGGCACAGCCGCGCTTCACCCCTCACCACAAACGCTCCTGTCCACAACGGCGTGAACACGGACATACGAGAGAAGCAAGCGGGCACCGCAGTACCAAACACCTCAGCTTCCAACACCCAAGTACACAACGGCGTGAGCACCAAATCGCCGAGAAATGAGCGGGCACCACGGTAACAGATACCTCGACATCAAATACTCGAGTACAAAAAAGGGTGTGCACGCAGTCGAAGCGAAACAAGTGGGCACGGCCGTACCTGACGCCTCAGCAATAGAGTACACAGCGGCGTGTGCCCGAACTCATCAGAGAGAATTCCAGAAAAACAAGCGGGAACAACCGTACCTGGCACTTGAACGCCAACGCTCCCTTACACAGCGGCGCGTGCCCGGACTTAGCACAGAACAAGCGGGCAAAGCCATACTAGGCACCTCCGCACCAACCACTCGAGTACACAAGGGCGTATACACCAAATCAGCGGAGAAACAAGGGGGGAGAGTCGTACCAGACACCTCGATATCAAACAATCAGGTAAACGACGCGAGGGAAACTTCGATCAGCCTCGAATACACAATGGTTTGTGCGCAACTACGCTCGTGGTTTTCATCGTGAGGTATTTCTTCGTAGTGCACGACGAAAAGCTTGTGAGTATCTGCAGCAATAATTGGAACGTGTAATATAACTTGTCATGCCTGCAGCACAATGATTGGTTTGATACCAACCTGATAGTGTATTGCTCTATTTGTCCCACGTGAGTCGGATTTCTCATGAAGTATATCGCCACGCATTTTTTAGCGGTATTTGATTGTATACCACTACTATTACGGGGGAGCATAGTAAATAAACCTACTGTACACACAAAACCCCATATATTTCACCATTTTTACGGACAATATTTGGTGCTTGTTACTATAGGCCCCCGTAATAGTGCAAATCGCCTTCGTCTAGTGCGTCTGACCTTGTAATAGGCCCCGCATTGCATGCCTAGCGCATCGTCCAAAGGTCAAGCACAAAAAAACGTGAGCACTATATTAGTAGATGAACGGGCGGTCCAGACCAGCGCGTAAACGATATACTCGTACGGTAGTACAAGAAGAATTATCGTAAAAGATGAAATGAAAACACGCATTAAGACAGCAAGGCGGTACTCGTACACCCGCGCATACCTCGCCAGAGTGCGTCTCGGTGATGAGCACGATCACGTCGTTGTCGGCCTGGGTCTGCTCGTCGTGTTGCTCCGGCTCCGTCGCGCCCATGACTCCTGCCCAGTCAGCGCTCACTCCCGCATAGCCGTTTGCACCCAGGCACCCACGGCGCTGACCCTACGAGTCTCGGCTCCAGGTGTGGTCATTCCAACTGCGGCGCTCGCCCTACCTGTCCAAGCTCTGAATGAGGTAGGTTCAAGTGAGGTGACCCCACCGCAGGCATTCAGGCCGCGAGCTTCCCCGTCCTTGTAGTTTCGCCCCCTTCCCTGGCCTACGCGCAGAACCCACGCGAGTCTCTCATCTCGGAGGCCATGTGTAGCAGGGCGCAATGCTCGGACTGCAAAAGAAGGGCATGAAACTGCAGGAGGTCGAAAAACGTGATGTACCATCGGGTGTGTCGCCTCCACTTGCCGATACGCACGAGCCTAGAGGGGAGTCGCGGACTCCACAAACGTAGCCGATGCCCAACATGGGTTGCTGTTGGGCAGACTCAAGGGCGACACCGGTGACTCCGGAACAGGAGTCCTGTTGACGCTGGGGTCGGTGGCGACTGTGTAGGCCTAGGCATACTCGTATCATCTATCAATATTTGTTTTCGTGCCCAATTATGCTCTCAAGCTGTCGGGGACGAAAATGATGAGTCATCACTCCACAATACCTATTCAGTCGTCACTCCACAATACCTATTCAAGACATTTCTGTATGTCATCCACACTTCCGTGGTTTGTGCCAAATGATTTCCTTTGTTGCCATAGCCAATTTTTACGTCGAGAACTACGCTGCGCCTTCGTGGGCTCGTTTTTTCCAATGTTTTGGGCTAAGAATACCTAATAAAACAGTATCTGGTGAAAATATTGTGAATTAGTAATAAAAAACGATTTTTGGACTAATTTAGGCTCGAAGAGAAAACATAGGCGTACAAGAAACATGTGATTTCGGTATTTGTAGATGGAATTTAAAAAATAGGCCAAATAAACAGGAAATAGGTTTGTTGGTGGGGAGCAGGCCCACGCAGCGCTCATCGTGACAACGGCGCTGCTGCGCTACTCGAAAATCATCAATGCATCCTCAAGGTGATTAGCAATACTTATGAGGTCCTGGTCAATACTTGGTATTTTCTTTTGCCTCCGACAAAGTGCAGCATGATATATATGCTGCCACTTCGATGACTAATAAACTCCGCAACGTAACAAAATTAAAGTACTATGTTATTGTCTCCGGCGAAGACAGAAATGTGGATCCACCGTCATCAACATCTAGTATATATTATGCCCTTCAACCTCAACTATCCACTGCCGGTGTTGCCCTCTTTCCATAACTCAAGAATACCCTTGTACCTCGCACGGTTGTACATGTTTGAGCACTACCGAACAAAATATATGCGGTCTCCAGATGCCTGCTTAGGGTTAAGGTTGGGGTTAGGGGTATGTTCCACGTTTTCCTGCGCTTGGCCGCGGCCCGCCGCTTGACACCTTCGCGCGCCTTTTCGGGCCACGGATCAGGACCCTCGACGGAAAAACTCATTGTGCTCGATTGGACAGCCGCTGGCGAAGGAACTAGGCAGCCGATGGTACCGCCACTGCGCTCGCATAAGCAGGGCCTAGGTAACCGCGGCCGGCAGCACCAGCGCCTGAAACAGCTGGAGGTGGAGAAGCACTGGCACCAGAATGGGTACGAATATCAGGCGGATCCAGCACCGTATAAAAAAAATCGTCTACCTCTTCCTGCTCTCCTCCTTTACCACATGGTGGACTGTTTTGACGATCCTCCCTCCCTGCGTCCTCTCGATCGCGAGACAACTGCTACAGCAGAACTGGTTCAAGATGCACTTGTACTATACGGGTACAACTACCTGTGTTGATCTGGTTGATCAACTTCTACCGCAAATACAAACATACATTTTCTTTTAGCTCGATAATACGCAGCTGTTGCCATTTTTGAGCCAAGCACAGTGACACTGAAACCGAGCAAAACGCACACGCCACGAGCGGTGCTCCTGGCCTCGAGAAACCCCTGGCACTTCTTTCTTGCGCTTGAACGTTCAGCGTGTGGCCTATAAAATATGAAATGTTTAGTTTTCTTCAGCACGGGCTCCACGTAGACCTGAAGATGTGGTCACTAGGTTTCGGTAGGTTCGCCAGGGCGTGCGCGCCAAGAGTAGTTGTTTTGGTGCCTCTCCCCCGTTATCAGTTTTGAAGCCTCTCTACGACCCTCGAGAAACAGTTTGCTCGGCGCGAAACATTTTGCCGTACCAAACCTGAGGCCACCTCTACGCGGGGCGAGGCGGGCAGACTGCGATGTGTGTCCACGTTGCGCTACAACAACATAGTACACATCATTACAGCTGAAACACATAGTTTCGCACACCCCCAAAGACGAAAAAGTGAAACTAGGTGATGTAGGAATATCGACACATTAGAACTTCAATCGAGGCACCGGAAACACCATACGCAGATAACAATCCAGGGTCGTGGGATTTTAACTGGACGGAAACCATAAGAGCTGTGGAAGGGGGCGGTCAAACCGTCGACTAAAAAGTCCCGTCGTCATGTCCCATCAGGCAATTCCCTGACCGTAGTCACTTACAGTCTCTTCCCCCCGTCAAAGCCTGCATCGTTGTATTTTACCGTTCCGTCCCGTCGAAACAGCCTCTTTCGTTGTACTGTACAGTTCCGTCCCGACGATATATCCTGCCCCGTTGGAAATTATCGTTCCGTCCCGTCGCGATACCGTAACTTTACCCTTCCATGCAGTCCTCGAAAGCTGCATCGTTGTCCCACAGACAGTCTCCTCTCGCTGCCACTTCTAGCCTGTTACTAATTAATGTGAAATTGGAGTGATCTTTTAAACTCTGAGCTAGATTCCGAAGCTGTGCTGGTATCGATGTGTTTATGTAGTATATTGAAGTCACGAATTGCGTATCTCGACTTCTTTAGAAAAATATTTCCTTGGTACCTGTTCCCAGATATTGTTTTTTTTTCGATGTTCCATTTGTTTCATGAATCTTCATCTTTTGTACTCCCATCATCGGCGACCAGCTGGCCACACACAAACACAGACCACTCAACTCACGGCCACTATTGATAGTATTGGTGCGGCCACGGACACTATGGATGCCTTTCTTACGGGTGGAGTCGACCGGGAGTAGCGGCTCCTGCATCACCACCGCCGCCGCCACCACCACCACCGAAACAACCACACTCTACGTCTACACCCACCAACAACACAGCGCAAGCACGGTAACAGTGCTTGGGGCAATGGTGGGAAATACACTAAAGACGCCGCCCGTGTGACAACGCTTCTCGATGTTCGAACCGCGGTCGGGAATAAAACGTCAACTAAACAGTGATAACAGAGCTAACTGCCTCAGGACGGCTTTCTGCGCGAGATCTGCCCAATCAGAAAACTGTTGACGCACAACCTGCGCCGACCCTGTAACTTGAATGAAAAGTTCTGGGACGAGCGGTCTGCTGAGTCATTTCAAAAAAAAATCAGAGTGGGCGACTGCTTTGGTGCTGCTGCTGAATATGGCTAAAAGGCCGGTGAAGATTTAAGTTCAGGCAGTGGGATCGTATACGTAGTACTTGGCAGGAGTATCCTAGATGGGAAACCAGGAGTTTTTTCAGCGAGGCACGAACCCTACACTCAATCGCCATCGTGCAGGAAACGAGGAAAACCTGTAATTTTGTTTTTTTATCAAAAACACAAACGAACGTGAGTCACAACGATTGCTTGCTCCATAGGCAAACCTAACAAGGGTAAGCTTGGCGTGACATAAATCGACTGCGCATCGAACATTTTGATGACGTAGAGCGTCCTATGTTCTTATGCCAGTTCCTCAGTCAGGGGTCCCTAGGCGGGTCGTAAATAAAGTGGCCGAAACGGGCTTGATATACCCTTATCGCAACAACACACTATTAAAATTACTTCATTTACACTTACAGCCGAGCCCTGTACAGAATATGTCGACAACATTCGATTTCCGCAAGCAAAGCCCGACGTGGTTTACAGCCATTCCGTTCATATCTGTATCAAACGCGATTGGTTAGTGTCCGTGTTTGTTCCAACCGGGGCTCGAGTGACGCATCCAAAGCCAGGACACAGATCAACGTCGAACCCCACAATATTTCACGACATGTGCCAACCACAGCTCTGCACTCGCGCTACAATAGCGATATAACATTGCAATCATTTCGCGTGCCGGCTGAAGGGACTCTTCAGCTGAAGAACAAGCCAACACCCTTGATCTTTTTGACCTATTTTGTCGCGTATCCAGGCCATGGGGTTGCTCATTGGATTGGCCGGTCGAATCTCTCAAAGTCAGGTGTTTGATGAGGTAAAGCGCTCATCAAAAGGGGATCCTCACAATCACATGTAGGTGCAATACCACCGTAACCCGCGTAACCGTCGATCAGGCTTGCACGCGAACATCCGACTACATCTAGGTCGAGTTCTCTGTGATTGCGTCCACGAAACAAACTCTTGCCGACTGGTTATCTTCGAGTCCTAGTGCCTGTAGCAGAGATGGGTCGTTAACGATGACGGCACATGGGTGCTTCGTGGACGCCGACGATGCTGCGGTCGACGGATCGCTTGTTTACACCGCGTCGGGTCTAGAGACCGGTGTCGAGATCGATTGCTCTTGTTTCTTCTGGATCCGACGAATATATTCTGAGTATACCAGACACTGAATGATACAATGTAGGAAGTGTTTGCACACCGTAGGGTTCGACCTGTCGAGTTGGTGGAAAGGAGTGCTGGCAACTCACGACCATTTGATCGTTTATTTTCTTCAAATACCTATACACATCCGTCGTGCGTGAGATTGGGCTATGCGTGCTGTACGAAACACTGAACCACCTGAGATGTTAACGGCAGACTCACTCAGTCGTTGCTCTCATGGTATGCGAAAAACGCGTCGGTCGCAGTTCAAATGGTACATGGGGGGAACCAGCGCCGATGCTTTGCGTGTCTACTGTATTTCCTAAGGACGGGCGAGTGATGTCAATCTTTTTGATTCGTCTTGCAGATGTGGGTGCCCATAAGGGTAAGAGACGAGACTTCACGATCGTTGATAGTGATCTGGTGCTTATGTCGTCGTCAAGCCGCTACATCTAAAAACATATGTCGGAGACTATTGATAGCTTGTTTGTGTGCCCGCTTTGAGAAGCCGCTGTGCGTTTATTGTATTATTCAACAACATGTTCCCAAGCGCCTTCAACACATTGGCGTGTGCTGTGCTTCCCTCAAGTTAATCACCGAGGTCTGTTTTTCTCTTTCTCTAAACAGTACAATCGGCATGGCCGAAATATTCGACACCACTCATTGAGTAGGAAAATCGTTCCTGAGCCCAAAGAATAAAAAGATCACGCTGGAAACCAATCGCGTTTACACTGCTGACCACGACCCACCCTAAAGGTCCAACACATTATATGGATTGCTGTACCTACACGATTGTATCTAGGTCGCCACGTTGTCAACGACTGTGGCTTCTTCTGTTAGAACGCAGATATCGTATCTGGGCAACTTCGAAGGCATGCAACGGTAGCTGGGCACCTATGTGTTCAGGGTATCTTCCTCAGGATGACGCCGTGGTAGGCGTTGTACGTATTGCTTTAGTCACGACCACCATTGCATATCAGGTAGAACCGATTCCGGACACGTACCACGGTCAAGTGTATCGGCTGACGGACTACAAACGGCATCATTAGGATCCTTGTCTGTTCCACTTGTAACATGTCACGTCCTGAAAAAAGTTCGAAAGACGTCCTGCGATCATATGTTCTGTGCCGCCGAACCCGGCTGAATTCGAACACGATTTCAGGGATGAATGCATTGTTCTGACAGCAGCACATACAACGCTTGTGTACGGATGAAGTACCCGTTCGTTGTTAGCTTACACCATCGTCGGGAAAACGTGTGTATGAGCGCCACTCGTGATAGAGACAATGTGATAGTCATTGAAGCGCTGGCATTCATGAACCTACCTGGTACTCGAGCAGGTGAGCCTGCGTTTTGACGGAGATCAACTTGGACCTTTCGCGAGCAAACCGAGAATGACGTATAAACACTGATTAGTTCCTCTCGCAAACCGAACATACCGAACGCGGGTCTCGCAAATATGTACGTTATTCGCCCTCAAACGTGTAGCCGGGGGAATCAGAGTCAATCATGACGTAAACGTTTGAGATAGCCGGTATCAATATCACATGCCACACAACAACCTCAGATCGCAGGTACTATATGAAACCGTTTGAATCCAATCGCGACTACCGGATAGAGGCGAAAGGCTTCACCTGCCAAGGTCGTTGTTCGCTGATGGCGTCTACAACTCCGTGGTCACTGCAACCACAGCTGTGAATGCAACCTTTTATATGACATTGCGGCAAGTTTTACGTATGTGTTTTCGACCCCAAAATCAGTAAACGTACAATCCACGCTATCCTTACTATGAATGGAACGACAAAACCAAAATTTCAAACAGGATAGGATCGAACAACGAGATAAACCACCAAACCATCTGTTATGATACGGGTTAACAGTCCTTGTAGTTGAGACGACGTGCACGGGCAATACTTTGGACAACCGCCGTATCTGTCCCATCAATTACTGCCATGGTTTACTCCCGTCGAGTGCGTCATCAGCATACGAAGAATGCAGACACTCGCTATAGTAAAGGGTGCAGCCACAAAGGGCCGACGCTCCTCACTCCGAAAGCTCTACACCTCAACACAACAACATTCGGGGGAAGCTTGTAGGAATAACCCGACGAACAACTGTATGCACCCAGTGCTAACGAGACACATTTTGTACTAAAAATGTGGATTTATACTCTGTTCCTCCACGGCTGAGGTAGCTTCATCTGTCAGAAACAGTTCCGCCAGACTCTGCTGCTTCTACCGGACCACGGGTCGGAACATGCTTCACGCACCCCACACGCTCTACGACCGAGGTTGTTCGCGCGTGAATGCATCGGCACTGCAGCACGGAAGCAAAATATATGCCGCTGCATGAGCAAAGCATTGGACCCGTCACGATATCGGGATGGAGGGGTATTGTGTAAGCTGAACATATCGACGAATTCCGAGACAATAGCAGAATACTGCACGCTTGGGCGGCGAAAAAGCACTGAAAATTGGAAATACATGTATCCCTTCGTTCTCTCTGGCCTATATGTCGGTGCAAATTTGTTAGACGAATCACAAGTGACTGAGCGCCGGTGCAGGCACCGGGTCGTTTGCCAACGCATCCTGGTCAGCACCCTCCCCACAAAGACGAACCATTGAAGCATCATCGTACATTGTCGGGTCAATAACACTTGCTTTATTTCGACGTATGACAAGGAGCACGTGCCGGCGTGCCGAAACAGATACGAGGACATGCACCTGCACTTGTTTAACCCGTTATCGAGCAGTGCCTGAGATAATATACGCACCAGATCATTCTCCTACAATCCTCAACCCCTCCCTGCTGCAACGGCGCCGCTTTTCTAGTGTTTGAATCATCATTGAGGGTCGCAGGCCGAGTCTCGCAGCTTCGAAGCCAGCGGCAAACCAGGCACCGGTACACAGTACAGTCGTTGAAGAAAACTCGACGGCGCATCTCTTTGTGTCGTGGGACAAAGGTCACGTACGCACGCGCCGCCCGAAACCCACTCTGGTAGGGGGTCTATGTTCCTCTTTGTATCGACAATCACTCAGTGTATGGTATTCAGTGCTGAGCTTATGGAAATACACAAAGGTCTGGCCTGACACCATTGATGGAGCCACCAACGAAACTTCACGGAAAAGACGTTACGTACAACGACGATGCAAGTTGTCTGTGCTAAGTTTGGCTCTGCACCAAGCCGACACGGGTGGTACGGCCGCATTATACAATATGCAACACGACAACGACCCATCACGTCACACCTGCACCTTTCACCAAATGTTAGTCGTGTTCGTGGCCGAAAGTTACAAGCGCCAACCAGACACGATCAAGGGTCTGTGAATTATTCGTTGTGCTCATGTCAGCGCGTACGGAACAAAATACGTTCCAGGCAACGATTTTTGGATGTCAGAGGGGACAACGGATCGAGCCTGAACATTGATATTGTTCATTCAATTCATATCGAAAATCGACTTGCTTCGCCTATCGAGGATCGCTTCACGCCTTGGCGGAGGAGCCTCGATATTGCTTTTACGCTACCTGATTTCGCTTCGCGTCCGTTCGGTCGGTTTTGGTGACGCTTGTTCCGGCCGACGGAGAATTTGCTTAACTGCCTTGCTCTAGGTGTTTATCTCTTGCCCTCGCGCGCTTGAAACAATCGAATCGTTTCTGCATCGAACTTCGTCCCGATTTGCTGGGTCGAGTGACCACATGACACCCGACCCACGTGCAACAGCACTGGCTATCGCGGAAAATTTGAATATACCCACCCCGCATAAATTAACCCTTTGAGTAAACTGATGAATTCGCGTGCTTCTGCAAACAAATGAATAATAACACAGCCCATCGTGGACCACCGCGAGTGGTTGGCGAGGCAGCATATGCACGTTTGTAGCCGCATCGTTTGTGGTCGTACGTCTGTTCAGCTGGGCGGAGGTACCGCACAAGTCTCGTCCAATCGGCGACGTCCCTTCGTGATTGTACTCGTGAACAAAGCAATGGTTGATGCCCCGTTTACGGTATGTCGATACCCCCGGGCCTTCAGCACCAACTAGTGAACGCAGAAGCAACCGCCAACAATCCGGCCCACCCAGCGGTGACAACTCCGACACTCAACGTGCTAGCTGAGCTTTCGTTGGGTAGAATCCGCTGGCATGGTGGTGGGCACGCACCACAAACGATCGAAAAGTCTTGATCGTTTACCAACAGGAAAGAAAGACTCTGTGGGCTGAAGTTGCCTTCACGTTCATGAGCATCAAGATACCAACCGCATCGGAGGGAACAGTGGGTACTTTGAGTACAAACAATGTGAACTGGTCGAGGAAAATATTGCAATGTGAATTCCTATAACTGTTTGTCTGAGGTATCAAAACCTATCAACGTTATTGAGGATTGGTGTGAAGTAGCGTGTATCAGATCGAAGCTGGTGTACGCTTAGTCTCGCTTGCCGATGACCGGTCAAGACACAGAACTGATCGAGGTGCAAACGCTCTAGTTGCTGTTAGGCAGACTCGCGTGAAATCTTCGAATAGAAGAAAGATGGTGATGTTGGCGACTCCAGGCCAACATTGATTAGTTATTATGCTCAGCAGACAAGCTGATGATGATGAGCAAAAGTAGAGTGAACAAGTGGGCGTGCAAACGCTCCTCTTCGCTGTTCCAATGTTGATGATCTTTAACAGATACATAACAGATACATAGACCTTCTACGACGACGTTCGTCAGGTGATGACACACCCGTACCCGATTACGGCCTATGACAACGTTCGTCAGGTGGTGACACACCCAAAATCGATCAATTATGGATCCCTTGTACCGTATACTACCAGATATTCCGTGGTGTCCAGTGACGACAAAATGATAGCTACTGTCAAGTAACATCTCATAATAAACGTGAGCACAACACAACGGTCGGTCCATTGACTCTCGCGTCGCCAGCAACTGGCGCGCTGACGAAACAGACCGCAGGAAACATATACTGCAATGCCATGTTCTTCTTGCATCTGTTGGAGGAACAAATAAACAATAAAGATGCGAGCTACTACTGCACAACATGGCCAACGTCTTTGATGTGGTAGACTTTAGCAGCAGATCATTGTCGGTCAGCCAAACCGATACGGGGTTTCAACATGGTCAGCATGTGTACGTGATTCTTGAAGCTTCTGAAGGCCCACAAGAGGACACAATCAGTTAGGATAGGCTTTTAAATGCTGCCCAACAAACCGTGGGCCGATGATAAGCAGGCAGATCTGAGAAAAAGAGGTAACGGGAAAATCTGTGAGAGCAAGCTTGCAAACCTGGCACGACCGTGAGCATTGACAATGTTCAGACTCCCAAAACCAAGACCTGGACAAAAGCCCGGCAACGTTAGGAGAGCACTTATAGCCCTGCTCACACAGCAAACATATATGCGTCATGTACATTTCCAACTGCAGCGGGGTATGGCCTCATAGACGCGTTAATGCGATCTGGCTGCCGCGTTTTCACCAAAGCAGGTATAATTGACCGAGGTCTTGAACTGAGGATTTGTCGAGCATCGCCGGAATACTAATCTGTTTATACTATAGCAATTGTGACATACGTAGTCAACAACATTGTTCGTCGTTTACAGCCTCCAATTTTGTTTCGGTCAGGTGGCTTTAGTTTGAGTGGAGGTGCTCCTGTCAGAGGACGAAGGATCAGAACAATTATGAGCCCACATCAACTGTTTTTATGCGTCGGTGCCCCTAACAGTAAGTACTTACAGATCCATGAAGCATTCCGGGGTTTATATCGCTGGCAGCCTCCGCAGAAAGACAGTAGAGTAATGTGTCTTCGCTGCCGTCTTCGTGTGTCCATGTGTTCGCGATGATCCACTTGAACTAAAACAAAGGCACGGGTTGTCGTGGACATGATTAGAAGGGTGCACGGCCAAAGGGCAGCACACTTGAGATTTCCTGTTGACGGACAATACCTCAACAAATGTCACCAATTCACTTTCTATGCCTTACGCGCAAAAGAACGGTCTCGAGTATCGTTCAACGTTCGGCCGTAATCTGAAGACGCCCCTTGATACTCGATACGGCAAACGCGACCATTTCTGAAAATAATAATGCCTTATTTCCTGACTGCTCAGGGACTCACGACCCACATTGCCATCGCCCTTGTCGTAAGAGGAGACGATAACCCTTGTTCGATTTCTTCACCGAAGACGGTGTACAATATCGGCCCTTCGTCTGTTGAAACCAAAGTGTACGTGAAACACCCGTCCAGAGCTGGGGGCCCATTGGAAGCAATAGTGAACGAGCTATCTACGTCGCAGGCTTCTAGAACCGAAGGAGACGTACTGACCGGAGACTGGTTCCGTGCGCGGAATCGCGGAATATTTGAGAAAGAAACGTGTAGTGAGACGTACAGGTGCAATATTTAGTAGCTTTATGCCCCTGGTATGTTGTTGTGCTTAGTGAAAAGAGGCTGGTCTTTTGCTTGGTTGGACGTGATGTCTTACTGTATTGTGTTAGCGCTTGTGTACGCAAGCGCTACGGACACATCGCATTGAGCGGGTTGCACGTTTGGGACTAATATTTCCTGACTGGTTGTGCTTCTTAAGTGAGCGATGTTTGGATACTGGATAGTATTATGCGTTTACTACAGTAGAACAATTGATTTGGAACTTACCCATAGAATACTTAGTTGTGTGGCACGATATAAATATTTTTGAAGTCAGATGGCAGCGTTGAGCTCCGAGAGTGAGGGAAGCTAAGAGCATAAGCCAACACCGTTGCCTTGGCATTTCTCTACGTATGGAGCAAGCAACATGGCTCGAGCACAACGACAGTCGATCCACGTGCGACATAGAAAGCGGCCGGCGTGCCTGCGGAATCGTAACCCGCATTACACATCGCGGATTCGGCTGTCAGGTTAGATCACCCTAAACGTTCTTACTGGTGGTTGATCAGCTGTCGATCCAGGCTCGGCGATGGGTTGAGGTGCGGGCGTGATTGTGGGGCAAGAACCGCAGACGACGGAAATATCCCCTTCAGTTGCCTGCAGAATGTTGGGGTTGTCACCCGTGAAGTCACCTTAATATTGATGGAGATAAGACACAAGTCGTAACATTGAGGAGGGGCGGGCGACATTGTCGGAGTGAAAGGGAACCAAGGTTCGATTGGAGATGATGAGCTGCTTTCCAATGCGGGGGCTGACGTGTGTGCTAGCTGACGCGACAAGAATCATCCCGAGCATGCCTTGTTCTGGTTTATAATTTTGTTGATTAATGGAGTACAGTATGCCTGGATGCTTGTTTTTCAGTAGAAGTCACATTGTTTCTTGTGTGTACGTTCCATCAGAAAGAAAAATGCTTCACAGGAAACGGCATACCTCCCGAATTAAATCTGAGATCGTTTCGTAATCTTTACCCGAGGAATATTTGTATTCAAGGCGCAGAGTTAGTCCGACCGCCTCGTCACTTCGATACATTTATCTACCCGAACAACGCCACATAACCGAACCCCGTTGACTTCACTCCGCTCTGCATTGGTCAACGTAAAAGAGTAACAAGTTCTGACACCACCGAAGTTGACTGACGTTTAACAGAGGCGACTATACCAACCAGTTATATTCCCGCCGATTTAACCTACATGCACAACACGAGGTGCCCAACTAAAGTTCGAATTTTACACCAGGCAGCAGCGTGATAGATTTTTTCCATTTCGATTTTTTCTGTTTGTTTTACGTCTCTTGTTTAGTTATTGTTTCGCCTTGGTTCGATATCTTTCACGAAATTTGTGTGTCGTGCTTGTCGTATCCAGTATGATTACATGACATTGGATTGTCTTCTCTTCTTACTGTATAACAATGTAGCACCTTTGTGGCGTACTTTTGCGATAACATAACTTGTATCTCTTTCGTAAGGAAAAAATGGGGCGACACTGGTTGTGCTAGATTTCGACGGTACAAAGAACGGTTTCGTGTGAAAACACACACATATTGTATTTGACGAATCTCGTATGGAACAGCGTCGGCCTAAATAGGCACTTTTGGTGTCCAGTGCCATTACTGTTTGTGAGGGCTAAAACATCGCGCACAACAGCCAAGAAATATTACAAGAAGATGTTCGGATATGTCTATCGGTGCTGCAGTAAGTATAAAGCGATTTGTCACGAGTAGAGTCACGCCTACAGGGGTTAACTGGATAATAACTGCGAAAACGTGATTCGCAAGCTGGCCATACCTCAAGATATGGTGCTCCATATAGCAAGCACTGGCCGTATAGTAAGCACTTGACATCACCATCATAGCGCTCTCGCGGCATGTGTACGTTGATTGCATTGACGTCCAGACATTGATCTCAAAAACAATCCAAAGACCGGGAGGCTTCGCTCATCGCCCCTCTACCCGTACTTACAGATCCAAGACGCGTACCCAGGGTTGACATCGCTTGCCGACTCAACAGAGGAACAGTACAGTCGTAATTCCTCCTGAAGCTCGCTAACCGATACAAAGCCGATCAGCCACATGAACTGCCAAGACTTTTTTTTTTAGGTATTGCAACGACGATTGCAAGAGTGGGTAGCCAGGAGTCAGCACACTGAAAATGAACAGCATACGTGCACACTAGCACACTATCGCGCACGTGTTACACGTAGACGGTATTGGTGATGTCGTACAGTCAGCCCAAAGCATACTATTACGAATACGTCACGTCGTTCGCTGCAGACAGTGTTTAGTTCGATCACGACTACGATAAACACTGCCCATAACAAGCGAGTATACCATGAGTATTCCGACATCATCGAGGGTCTACACGACTCACATCACCGTGGGCGTTTTTGGACCAAGAGACGGTAATCTCCGAAAGGATGGTTGTGCTCGACACGGTGTACACCAACAACCCGCCTGCCGTCATGGAGGCAGTAAAACACCCGTCCAACTCCGGACTCGCGTTTGCCGTGATTGTGAACGAACGGTCTCCAGGACAGGTGTTGAGAACGAGCTGCGGCTCATCACCAGCTGCCTGATTGTTTAGTGACATCACGAGGGATGCGACAAAGGTGCAATGAGACTCTCGGGTAAGTTGGTTGGGGATGTTGTGATTGATACCTACTTTGCAGCACGCGTGATACTTTATGCTTGCACAAGGTCATGATATCATTCATCAAGCGCGTGCTAATACGCCTGTGCGACAAGCGGACTTCAGGGATTGCTGTCAGACGCGAGCAGGGGATGGGGGGTAACACAGTCGGGTTGTGTTGCATGATTGCGGTAGTGCGTTCCTGTTCTCATGACGCTGATGCTACACCGGTTTGTGTCGGTGAATTTACAGTAGCAAGATGCAGGCTATATCGGTACGCTTTGTAACACAATCTGTATTCAATTGTTAATAGGACGTTTTATCCTTCATCTTACTCTGCCGTACCATTACTCCAACACGATCCGCACGCACCTGCAGTTCTTGCCCACGATGGGGCATATTTTGTTCCCTGTCGTCGTCACTCACCCCTTACCTCCACCGTGCAGCTCTCCGTTAGGTTAATAGCTGCCACACCGAACGTACAACGTACGAGAATAACGTGGTTTTCTACGGACTTCTCTTTTTCGCTACCAATCTCGGATTTTGGGCAGCGGGGCGAGCCGACACTTAAATATGTAGAGGGCCAAGAAGTGTGATATCCAATATTTTGATACGATAGAAAACGCGAAGCGAGGGGGCAGGACGACCATAGCTCTATATACGGAAGCTGTGGACAATCGACATTCAGAGTGAGCAATGTGATCTGGATGCTCAAACACAATGCTAATTTCTACTACAAAGATTTGATTACATCGTTCCAACTACTTCAGAAATATGTGATAACTCGCGATTCGGAATTGGCAGTATAATCCCGATATCAATTCACCCTCGTTTGATCAGCATAACGACTTGGTTCAACAACAGGCGAAACGGTCAATTTGAGAGAATTGTTGCGTCGTTACTATGGGTCGACTCAGGCAAAACGAGTACAATTAACTACCGTTGTTCACACTAACCCCAGTAGACCATGCGCACCCACCGATGTACCAATGTTAGTTTTCCGAGGTTATTGGTGGGGCTCGTTTCCCTGAAATCTAGACCTCAGCAAACGAGAAATAGCCGTAAAGAAAAGTTGCCTGGATGGAAGAAACCAAGAAAAAAAGGAAAAAAACACAACAGTACACGCACGCGAGGGAATCGCACCAAGCACGGTGGTCTACCATTCTATACCAGTTGAAACAAAATTAAAAAATTTTAGCCTATCCTACCAGGTATTTTATACCGTAAAACAAGTAAATCAAAATGACGTACCAGGTATTCCAGGCACAAACAGAAACCGACACCAAACGTTCGTAGTTGAAATGCAACCCAGTTTGAACGTACCGCTGGCTGGGCTGTTAGCAATGGAACCGGTGAAGGTATACCAGGTAAGGCTGATGTTGAGCATCCGCACTCCACGTCAACAGCTATTCCCTCGTGGCCTGAGCGCAAACGACACAAGTGGAACACGAGGCGTCAGATCCGCATCCATTTCAAGTTATGTCCGTGTCTGATGACCGACCAAAGCTAGAGGACACACACCACGATCGAGCTGGTCTTGGCGCCCAGGTGCCTTGCCCAAAATCGTGTGGTGCACATATATCATCGTCCGTCGTTGGTCAAAGACAATACTCTATTCGTTTAAGTAGGTATCGCACACGATAAAGGGAGAAGTGCACACATTTTTCCACGACCCTGGCCGATTAAAAATGTTGAAACGAGTGATTTACACACATATTCAATCCGTATCTTCGGGCGCCCTTCGTTTCGAGGACACTCTCAGTGTCAAAACAATGCTAGCCGCCCCCGTGCCCCACGCGGACGTCGCCTAGATAGCATATTAGACATCTCATTCAACGAAGGGAGACACAACCAATGGGCGACACAGAAACGTCTTCTATTTAGGCTGAATTAGGTCGATGTCATTCAAATTTGAATATATATTTGATTGTCACACCGTGCAATAGGTCTTGTGCTATCAACGTCGCCCACCCACTGTATAAATGCGTGCCCGACGTCGGTAGGCAGGACGGTGCTAAAACTAGATTGGTTTCATCCGTTTGTTGGGGGCGTTGTGCGAGGGTCTCCAGGAATTACGGTGTATATGGTGACATCGTCAATAAACGGCGTGATAAAGTGTCTAACCGTGAATTGACCGGTTTTGCTTCCCGTAATTTCCCTCGAGTGTGACCGGCCTTCGTTTTTGCGATCAGCAGAAACCCGAAGTCATCCATCAAAAAGTCAACAGTCCGTCATGCTTCAAACTGTTGGCATGAGCATTGTATCGAACATCTGGAAAGCCTATAACGCGGACGGCAGGGGCAGAGGATGCGTTAAAGACTTCCACGGCCATAATCACACCAAATAAAATATGATTTATTTTCTAAACGGATAGCTTGCACAGAACCAAGTTTATGCACGTGTAATTTCTCTGCTAGAATCCACCTAACCTGTCCAAATCAAAAGTTAGCGACGACGCTAAGTTCAACGGTGTGTAGATATCCCAGCGTTACCGTGTTCACACAACGGTGTGGAGTGCGGCAAGGGTATATTGAAAAATCGGTCGTTTCTTGACATATTTCGATTCTGACGAAGTCTGCAAAGTGAAGACGTGTTGATTGTTGCTGGAGGCAGGTCCGGACAATGCAAAATCGTCGACGTAAATGTTTTCGTCATCACCGCACAGTACGTGGTATATCAAGGGGGCGTGCGCGATGTACTGAACTTGGGGAACGCTAATCCTCGGCGACTTCGCCCCGGACTCACATATCCTTTCAGGCACCTCCTACGGGTAGTACAGCGCAGCCTCAACCTCTGAATAACAGTAGACAGCGGCGTCTTCGCTTGAATCAGTTGACGACAGGAGTGCCAAGACCCAGCTTATCTGTGGTGATCATATCAGGTGCAATGCAGGGAGTTTGCAGACACAACACAAGATGGTCGAGCTAGAACGAAGACCTCTAATAGGTGTGCTAATCTACAAACATGAACTCAACAACTAACTACAGGGAGTTTATATGCATGTGCAGCAATCTCGCCACTTGCAGTACAGGAAACGCAGACCCGTCCCCTTTGCGTCTGTTTCAAATTCACCAGTGTTGGCGCACAATGTCGTTGATAGTGGTTGATTAGCATGCGAGTGCAGTGCCTGTTTTCCCACACCTCGTTTTTCAATCCGTAGGATACTACTTCACTTACCACTGAAGGTGATGAGTTATCCTCTCCAGAAACATCTAAAGCCACCATATTTATCTGTCCGGAGTCCGGGATCCCAGAGATGGTATACGCGAGATTGTCGTTGATGTCTGATGCGGTGTCTAGGTAGCATCCCTCTGCGAAAGACAAACAGTCCGACACAATCGAAAACGAATCCCTCTCGGCACACGTGGAAACATCTGTGTTTGGGCAACCACAAGAGACGGAGAGTTCGCCATATGCCACGGTGAACAAGCGCCTCTCTTTGGCATCACCTGTGATCAGCAGCGCGAACGACGCAGTGTCACATGGAGAAATCCTGCAAAAGGTGGGACTGCCTCGTCGTGCTGCTGCCTCAAATTAGTAAACACCCGGTGTGGAACCTGGTCAATCATGAATTAATGTCAGTTCCAAGACTACGTACCGTCCGTGCAAATGATTGACTGGCCTGCTATCATCTAAAGGGCTTCGGTTCAGTAGTGTCGGGACGGGAAGTTTGTGTTGGCTACCGACTGCATCTGCTGAGTTATTTCCGATACGAAGTGTATTGAAAGAGTATTTTCCAAGCTAATATGGTGCGCTGGTTTCGTTCACGGGTGACGCTGCTCAGCGGCGGTACAATCTCGTATGTTCTGCAGTAGATGGGAGAAGATGCGGCCGGTTCTGCATATACGAAACCGTTTGCACCAATCTCTCGCGTGCATTGGGTTATTACCGGCAGGCACTCGGTTCTTCGTAGACCTATCAGTTTTTTGCGCTTGATTTGTCAGCTCTATACACCAGGTTGATGAAGCACACCTCCGTGTGTTGGGCTTCACAACTCACACAGCCAAGTGGCCTCTGAAGGGTCCATATCGTCTGAACTATTGATTGAAAAACACGCCAACACATGGTTGGTCTCTCGAGGTGGCCTGCAAGATGCGTGCCATTGTGATGGCTGAATATAGCAGCAGGTCAGTGGGGATGGAGGACGGAGAGGTCTTTGGTTAAATGTAACAAAACAGACATGTTGACCAAGACTGAGGCAGTCGATCGTTAGTGGTCGTGACTGGCCGGCGCGCGGTAGAAGGTTATGAAAGGCGTTCCAGGGGAATCTGCACACGTATATTGCGACAGTAGGAGTACGTCGAATGACGTATGCTTTCACCGAACGGTAACCGAAGTCAACAAGGTTCTCACGCCCATATACTGCAGCTACCATCAGGAGAGGTATGATGCCATTGTTTTCACTACGTGTTTAGGCCCCCTCTCGATCGAGTTATTCCGAACCTCACTCAGAACTGGATTCGATCTTGTTTGGTAGGCGCATTGTATCACTGGCGGCGCTGATCGACCAATCAGGATGGATACCTACAAGCTTGAGACTGCAACGAAACATTTGATGTAGTAGTTGTTAGCCAGCCGTGTGGCTTTTTAAAAATGATGCAAAATCGCCGAACATAGCCCCCCTACCCTAGCCCCACTACACGTTCGTGAATTTCTCAGGAGCCTGGGTTCAGCTTCGATACACACCCGGCTTGGCAGATAGACCCATCGGTGGAAAATACGGAGATACACAAAGGTGTCTGACATGTGTCGTAGTCAACGACATTCCAAGGTCCCTACGTCAAGCCATGGATGTACGGCTATGGATACGGAGATACGCAAAGGTGTACGACATGTGTCGTAGTCAACGGCATTCCAAGGTCCCTACGTAAAGCCATGGATGTACGGCAATATATCTAACATGTGTGTCTACGTATCTGTAAGAGACCCATGGACTGGCCAAGGGATGGCCCCTGGCTCCACGCGGCAACACAACGCGAGCGAGAGAAAGAGCATAGAAAATTAGTGGTACGAATGTATATGCATACCACTTACACATCGTAAGAATAATAATGTTGAGGGTAGCCGCAGAAGACACGAGGGCAATCCAACGACAATATGCTCACATTTGCGCTTGGGAATGATAATGGCAAAACGTATGCCACCCAATTGCTGTACGAGTAAAGTTCGTCAACAACGTTCAGAGAAGAACAGCCCTCCATTAAGGGGAACACCGTGGATGGGACAGATATTGACGTAGCCCCGTTAGCGCAAGCTGATGGCTGCAGGGTCCGGCTTCTGGTGGCTGACCCCAGAACCCTTTCGTGCAACACATGAACTTCATCACCAACAGATAGCCCCGCAGGGGTCGTGGGGCTTACTGGGCATGGAGCAAGATCGTCGTGCTGCCAAAGTCTGCGCTCGAATTTCCTCGACCTGCTCAGGGAGAATATTGATCTAGAAAACGGAGACAACCTGAAAACGACACGAACATAAAAATGAGATGTTACCCATGGGTAATGCCCAAGGAGCTCCCCAGGCTCGATGCAATACAAAATTAGAGTTAAAAAAAGGTGCTGTAATCATCGTTGGCAGTAGCGACAGGCGAAAAGGGCAACACGAGTGCTTCACTAACAAGCGTATTGCGGCTGATGGAAGGTTGCTAACTGAAAGCAACCCCCAGACAACAGTACGCAAATTGTGTGATTTTTTAGTGGGACACGATGATCATTGTGATCGCCACCCGATTCGACGACCAAGTTGGGGGAACTTGCAATAGAATACTACCAGGAATGGACGTAAGGGCGCTACCGTTTCAGGGGTATGCAGAGAAGACGACTGTCCTCGAGGCGAACACCATGATCAACAGGGCGGGATTGTTCACTTCCGACCTGGGTGCATGTCGTGCTCGTCATCATGGAACGCATAATACGTCGCCGATGCAGAACTGAAAGCGTAACATTGACTATTCCAAGTGTTCGTTCTGCATACTTACTGTGATGAACGCATGCTGTAGTGTGTATTTTGCTCGATATATTCTGACCATGTGCAGCGCACATAAAAACCATGTGATCATTACTACCTGGTAACTGTATTTCAAACACCCGAAACGCTCAAACAATACGCATAGACAATTGACGAGCGTCGAAGAAAGCTGAATTCTCCCTCACTTAGTAGGAGTATGAGCTTGGCGAACATTGCGTACGACTCGCAGAATATTCGTATATATTATATCATTATGCATGGCAACGTTTGTACTACGACGTACGTTTTATGAATTTCGTTTACCTCTTTGGTTGGAACGCTAGCACGTGGATCAAGCTTATCCAGGTTCGAATCTCACGCCGTTCACCCTGTTTCGTCCATTTGCATACACCTGTGTTTACACACAGATGTAAGAGTCTTACATTCTGCGCAGGTTCGTATATCTACGTGCCGACCGACATACACTGCCGAAATTGACTTTCACGCCACTTATCTCTTGTCACAAGTCCTTGTTTTGCCCAAACGTATACGTCTTGGGGCGTGCATCAAGACAGTCAACCGTGAATATTGATATTTCATTGGCTTACCTCCCTGATCTTTTCTCGACCGTTAATCATGCGCGTAGTTTTCACGCGGAACCCGCCATGGGCATATTCTGCAAACAGCCAATTATTATTATGTAAGTGCTACACCCAGGTTTTTGGCAACTATGTGGCCTTTGTGGCCTCGCCTCATCCGACTATTGATAGCAGTAGGAGTAGAAGAAGGAATCTCGGTGAATGTGTCGTGTCCATCCGTCCTCGAAAAAAAAGGCTCTTTCATACGCTAGATATATGTATTGTTTAATTATTATATATCCGGGAATTCTATTTAAATTTAAAAAAACGACACTTGCAAGGTACGACAGGGATTACATCGGACTGCTCAGGTCCCATCATTTGGAGTTGATATCTTTGAACCAGCTTCTTGCGGCGCAATTCCTGCCAGATCGAACCAACGAAGTGCTGGTTGGAAATGTGAGGTTATCCAACACATCGGGGCGGTATCATCGCAAATGAGGTGGTTTTCCACGACATCGAAACCTTCCAAAGCAAAACACTAACCCCCACAACGCAGCAACACCGGAGCTACAAAAATACCTCCGACCCAGGGTTGCACTAAGCATCGCCACAGAGAGTAATTACCCAGGTTGGTCGGGGTGGTCTATCCATTTCTTGCTGAACAAAATTCCTCTGGTGAGGTGAGAAATGCTGATGACCTATATCTGTCGAATGAACTAGCTCTTTAACTGGCGGCCCTGGGGACTGTAAAGTGCCCACCCAACAAACCCATCATTTCTCTCTGGGCACGTAGCATCTGCTCTTCGACGACAACGACGACGCGTCATACAAGCAGGGGTGTGCAAGTATGGTTTGAGAAAGGGAAGTGGCACATTTTCTCCCGAAACGAGCACGGACTGTCCGCGTGAGCTGTTTCCCTCCGTGGTACCTACCTTAAAGAACCCACATCGTTCCCGAATATTTTTCATCTATCAATTGTTTTTTTTTGTTTTTTTTTTTTTATCCATCACTTTTACTTCCCAGCCCACTCGTAGGAGGTTTTACCCTCGACGATCTTCTGGACAAGCCGTGGTCACAGGTGTCGTCCCTTCTCCCCCCCGGTACGTGCCTTTTATTTTTGTCGCGCATAGGGTTCAGCATTCCCACTGCTCGTCGATTTTCATCGAATGTAGCCAACTCACGCTTTCGCGCTTTCCGCATATCAATTTTTTATGCAAGAAAAAATCCCTATGAGCATGTGCACTCGGTGGGACTTGAACCCACGAAATTGATCTTGACAGGCACGCGGACCACCTACCAAGCCACCGGGTTACATGCGGCTGAAACTAATCAAGCAACCGGATCATTTACCCCAATCAGCGTATAAAAGCGCAATTCGATTTATTGCTAACACATAGCCACGACTCAATCAGTTCAAAAATAGCCATTTCCAAGTAAAAACACAATAATGAAGGAGAGAGCCTCTTCTCAATCCGTTCCGTTTTTTATTGTTTTTTGTTTCAGTTTGCTAGATTGGGGATTCTATGTACGCTGAACGTGGACTTGGCCAAATACCGACCGTTTTTTTGTGTAATTTCCAGTCACTCTTTCCAAACTAATTTACTTTCTGCGCTCCATTTTTGTTTCCTTGAAACGGGTGTACGTACGTGTATGATTTGTTTTACATAAATGTGACAAGGAGTGTGGTGTGGTTGTTGTGATGTTTTCGTTTTTCGTCGTCTGTCCTTGACCCAACTATGATCTACGTAGATTACCCTTTTAGAAGTAGGTAGTGTCGCATTGATTGCATCTACTTGAAATAATGGATAACGTCGACCAATACGGGCATGCGCAGGGTCGCGAGCGGGTGTCAGCCCGCCGCGGGCAATCCCCTGTCGGTTGTTGGCAAATATGCCGTACAATACGGAAATATAAAATACCATATACATCATAGTTTTTCAAGAACGGCGGGAAATAGGAGAGTATCGGACAACTTGAAGTTGTAGGTCACACCCCAGTCAGCATTGAGCTGCTGCGTGGATGGGACTTCTTCTACTTTATTGTGTCCCATCAACACTGTCTTGGTAGTCGTGTTCAACACTCAGTGATGAGCGCTTGCGATGAAACCTTGTATGGTTGCAGAGTGAGGATGGGTGGGTGGGAGTTTGTTGATGGGTATGCATTAAGTGTTCGTACATATAGAGCCTACCAAGCTCAAATTGCTGAACTCTCTGGTCAATTTGATGTGGCAAGGCGAATCCACGTCTCTGTGATCGTTTGAGATAAGTATAGCTGGAGCTCTCGTAGCGCAACATCACCAACTCTTTATTGCTGTCGTGCATTCTCATACGTCTGGTACACGATTGGATTTCTAGTTACAGGCTCAACCGACCCTGTTAATTTTGAGTTTCAACTTCTTTTTCTGCGGTATTTTCCATGTTTAAAAATAATTAAGAATATGTATTTAAGATTCGGAAAGTTCTGTAAAAAATGTGATGTTTTTCAGAAGCAAAAATTCCAGGAAAGTTGAATTTCAAATATTCGGACTAAAATATCGGGAAAATCTGATTGAACAACGAATCAAATCTGAAATTAGGGGGGGGGGGGGGTAGTCTTCGACAAGAATGAGCACGACCAAGCTCGACGAACTCAATAAAAATTTGGACCCAAGCAGAGTAGAATGGAGGTGACAATGGTGGCCTTCATAGACACCGGCGGTGTCGAGATCGATAGGTTTTTCGTCTCGCGGCGGAGGTACAGAAGTCACTGCGCACACGGACACGCAAAGAAAGAAATTTCTACACATATTGATACTCTCAGCCCATTTTTTCCTCGAACGGTCTTTGCATTACAACAGTGGTCCAAAACATGCACAACCGTAGCTTTAACGGAGAGAGGGAACACTCTCTCTAGTTTCTCACGCTCCGGTTTCCCTCTGGCGCCTGAATATATATGTGTTGTTGGTCTGGACAGCGTTACAGTCTCTTGTATCGGTCAAACACTAGGCTCTTGCGTTGACAGTTACTACTGTTATCCAACGACAATATCAGTTTTGGGATCGTATTCACTGTTAAGCGATGCTCATCAGCGTAAATTATTTCCTGTGGCTGGGCGGGGGGTCTTTTGATTAATTTGTGTTCCAGCAACAGGCTTGTGGGATCGTGTTCACTACCACCGCACAAAGCGACGCGCGTCAGCAAGTGACTTTTGACGGTGGCTGCATGGGTGGATAAGGGACATGGGTTGCCTGGGTAGACAGCTACTAGGTATTTAATACCTGGTACAGTAGGGCCTATCGAAAGCTCTATTAAGGCGTGGCCAAGGAAATAATGCTGGGAAGCCAGGAACTAGCATGCACGGACGCAACAAAATTACTCCCTACCTAACAGTTCGCCAAACGATATGCGGCTTTCCCACGAAGAAAACCTTTAAGGTACGGCAGTATGGGCGTATAGGCCCAGAGGAAAACGGAATCACGGACTACATTTGGCATCAGATGCGCAAGGTGTAACACTATCAATCAAATGAAGGCAGATTGTATTTGGACGCGTTCTGCCATAGAGGTAGCACATTCCGGCTGATGTGTTATCTGAATTACGGCGTTCCTTAGCCCATAATCGTCAGAATGCCAATCTTCGAAAAATGATTTTTTGATATACTCGGGGCATGGGATTATTCATGGGGATGCAATTTGATTTTTCGCTCAAGTCAGTTTAGGGGGAGAGGTATGGAGCTCCTGAAGTGAGGAGCCTCAGATTTGTTTAGGTGAACCTCTGTTGTAGAATGTCTCTTTCTTTGGTCAGCCCCCGTTGGCCTGGTTTGAGCCCAACACGTTCATGTGAACCTCTTGTACGTCGTATTCGGGAATCAAAAACATGACGGTGTGCTCTTGGGGCTACAAGCAGGCAAACAATGTAACAGCAGCACCTACGATAACAGAGCCCAGCCAGTCCTACCCTTGCGGGCCTCGGTTCAATTATATCAGATGTGGCTGGGGCACTCTGCGTCTTTGTGTTTGAAGGAGATCGTTGGTCATGTCTTCTCGAAGCGAAAAAGCACAAGTATCTACTGCTTGCTGTGTGGACCTCCTCGCACCTGTCCACACAAGGTTCTTCAGTTCGCGCTTTCGCAACCACTAACAAGGAGGGGTAGTTCGACTATATATTACGACCTAGCTCCGTGAACTCAGGAAGACGTTGGCCACAAACATTAGAGGATGGAGAGGATATGTGTGGGCCTCCATCTGGTCATCCGCCGTCTTTTAAGCAGCGGTTGCGTTTGTCGAGCACGGTCAGAACAGTAAACACACACCGAACACACACACGGCACAAACACCACGCAAGAAAGTCGAGGACGAAATATAGATATATCAAATTTTACAGGATTCGAGGTCGGTGTCACTTGCCAGCTCTTCGGTTCGTACCATAATCGGTCGGTACAAGCCCAAGCTGGCTGGCGTTTAGGTCAGCAGCATACAGCAGCCGACGATACGCAGTACCACTAGCCTGCAGCAGGCGGGCTTTTAGCGTCAAAACTTGAGGTGACGCAGGCACGGCACGACTAGCCCATATTTGTACTTCCGAGTCAGCAATATGTCACGATTGGCCCTCATTCCGTCACTACGGACAACTGCTGTGTCTTGACAGCTAGCTGTTTGACATCAATCGAAAAACGTACCTGTAGGTTCAACAAGGTGCTTCGCTCCGCGGGCGGCCTACGCCACCCGCTACGCTCGCTCAAGAACGACTAGTACTTCAAATTTTGCGAAGCGGACATATATCCATGATTGAATATTGTTTTTTTCGTGACTGTAGTTGCAAACTGGCGACTTGGTACCGCCAAGAGTCCCGCCGTCATGCTTCAGGTGAAAACAGCTCGGGCGCCAAATACGCTTCGCGTAGCCGGCGGTTTCCGCAACGCTCGCTCACTGGTGGTAACGTGGCCTGGGGTACCTTGCGGCACGCTGGCTTCCGCTCACAACCTCACCACCTTGCGAAGGTGTTGCCCCAACGTGCAGACAAGCCAAAATCCCCTCTTTCCTTGAGCAACGTCTTCAATGGAACAACATCCAGCGTTCGAGTTATGGGGGTGATCGAACAAGCCCTGTAGACGTCGTCACAGGGTAACAAACCGTTTGTTGTATTATGAGAACCTCATCAGAGGCAAGGAGCGCTGGGATGGGTGGATCCGATGTGGATCGATATAATGTGACATATCATCGCCCCCAGGGGATAATCTGGGAAGAAATCTGGCAATCGGAAGACAAAACAACTGAAGAAAACATTTTTTTCTGTTTTCACGAGTGTATTTACTTGGTTTTAGGATCCCCCTGTATAAAAAAAAAAAATGTCGTGTGTTTGTTTTTTTTCGAATATCAGCCCTCCAGGGTATAAATACGTACAAGAAACAAAGGACAAAACAGAGCCACGATCGCCAACATTTCGGAAAAAAAAAAAAAAAAAAAAACGTGTATGAGGGAGTTCGCACGTACCTACGTGTCGGGTTGAGATTTTTGTCAGAAATATTAACCAGTAACAAAAACGCGTCTTTTCAGTTATTTTTCTCTTGTTTATAGCACGTAGTATGCCCTCTCCGCCTGCCTGTGGGGCCAAAAATAAAGAAACATGGGACCCGGGTGTCGCAGGAAAGAACGGAAAATAAAAAAAAAACGAACCCACAACGCAAGCACACAAATATGTTATATTTCTTTCCGACGCATTCAAGAGGGTTTAAAACTATTACGGAGGACCATACATAGTAAATAACACTTGCGGTGCACACAAAAACCTGTATATTTCCCTACTGTTACTAACAAAATTTGGTCCCATTTACTATATATGGTCCTCTGTAATAAAACCAACAAAAAAACGATTGAAAAAAAACGTTGTGAAAGCCTTTTCTCCTTTTTCAAGGGGTGGTGAAGACTCTCCATTATTTTTCTGTATTTTTTCGAGCTCTCTCCTAGCGTGTGCACTTTTTGTAACCCCTCCCCTGTCTTTTTTTCAATTTTTTATGTGCTGTGTATAGGCCCATGACCTCGCCTTTAAAGAGGGTCTACCTTCTTATTATTAGACGGCAGACTTGGATTCAGTTATTATATTATAATAAAAGTACGAGTGGGAAACATACGAAATTTAATACACAAAGAAAATCCTTTTGAATAGAAAAAATACTTCGACTTATTTTTGTTGAAAAAAGTACAAACAGTAAGAAAAAAAATACGATATAGATACAACTATAATTACGATTTTTGAGGTCGTTGTCACTTGCTAGCTCTTGGCAGACAGACCGACTGATAGACAGCTCTTCGCAAACAGCCCTTCTTCTTTGAAACAGCCGAACTGCCAAACAACCTTTCTTCTTTCTTCTTCGCCAAACAGCCAAACAACCTTTTCTTCTTTCTTCCTCCGCAAACTGCCAACCAATAGCTCTTCGCACGGCGCCTAAAAAAAGAGGCGTCTCGCCTTCGACAAACGGCATAGATAGGTGCAGCTGTCGGCGGGCAAGCTGCTGCTGTCGGTGGCGAACCTGCTGGTGCTGCAACCCCCGCCTCTCCCTTCTCCACGCCCCCTAAGCACACCTCCCCCTCGTCGAGAGGCGCGTGGTCCTCGCCCTCTGGCAAGAGAGCGGCAACGACAAAGACCGACCTGGTGCCGGCTGTTGTTTGCGACCAGTGCACGGACCAGCACTTACTTGGTCAAGAACTCCGCGCCTGGTGGCAAAAACGTGGCCTTCGCCACCAGCAAGGATCTCATGTGCGTGGTGGCGGGATCATCCTGTCAGGGCATCCGACTGCGAGTTCTGTGCTCGCCCGATCAAGGAAGGGACTGTCTCGTACTCCCTCGAGACTGCTGACAGTGGTGAGTGTCTTACGTCTATTGTGCATGCTGTATGTTGCCAGTACGTTTTTTGGGGGTTTTCAATTGCCTTTTTGCATACAATCCTACGTCAAAGCGTTTATTTATTTCGTCGGCTCCTCTTACACACAGTGCACGCGAACGCGCACATGCACAACTGTTTGCGGGACGTGAACGAAGGAACGGAGGATTCAGCTGTCGCCGTCACCGCTGCACCGAACTACGTGAGTGCTGCTGCTACTGTGGTGCATTTTCGGTGCATGCACACGATTTCTGTGTGTACATGTTTTTTTGGTGACCCCACGTACTCATTTTTTGCTCGTTTTCGGCTGCCGCTGCTGCTGCTGCTGCTGTCAGCGCCACGCCGTGAGTGCTGCTGCTGCTGTCAGCGCCACGCCGTGAGTGCTGCTGCTGCTGTGCACCTGCTTCTCCTGTGCACTCGCTGCTGCTGTAGTGCTGATGCGTTGTTGCCGTGCTGTGCACTTGCTGCTCCTGTGCAATTGCTGCTGCTGTATGTAGTGCTGCTGCGTTGTTCCGCGTGCATCATGCTGGAAGCGTACATATTTTCCGATCGTCAATTCTTTAGGTTTTGCGATGGCGGCATACCAGGGTACATGCTTTTTTCCTTCCTTACTTTCATATCGTTGCTATGCTGCTGCTGCTGCTGCTGCTGCTGCTGCTGCCAACGCTGCTGCTGCTGCTGCCAACGCTGCGGCGATTCGTTGCAGCTTCTGCTGCTGCTAATGCTGTGGCTGCTTCTGCTGCTGCTGCTGCTAATGCTGCCGCAATATCCACTGAATGTTCGTACGTATGTACTCGGATTACTGTCTTTCTTGGTCGTTTTTGTACTCAAATGGTTCCTTTTGATACGTGAATTTTTTTTTTGTCGTTTTGCTCCTGCATTTTGCGTACGTACTGCAATTTCTCGTTTTTGGCTTGGTTATTTTCATATATATCGTTGCTATTCTGCTGCTGTGGTGCTGCTCGTACATCATGCTGCACTTGTGTGTGTACATATTTCGGTATTGTCAATGAAATTCCGTAGGTTTTGCGATTGCGGCATATGCTAGATGGGTGTATCTCAGGTTCGACCTGGGTCTGCAGCAAGCTTCTCTTTCGGTAAGGTGTAGCGTGGAGGACACGCCAGGTATAGGTGAGGCTCGGCACGGTCAGCCGAGCAGAAGTGATCATGAAGCATGACGCAAGTCATCTCACATGACAGTCATCAGCAATTACTTGGTGATGGAGGCTGGTAATTCCCCGCCTCAACTATCATCAGATCTACGGAGATCTGCGGCAGATCTACGGAGATCTGCGGCCACTTTTAGTGCAAGAGTCAATATCCACGATAACGGATGAACCACTGACTGTCTGTAGAGTAACGACCTGAGCAGGTACATACATTTTTTCTTCCTTATTTTCATATCGTTGCTATGCTGCTGCTGCCAACGCGGATTATTGTTTTTATTGGCCATTTTTCTACCCAAATGGTTTTTTTGATACAAAAAAAAAATATTTGGGTCGTTTTGCTCCTGCATTTTGCGTACATACTACTTTTTCTCGTATTTCGTATTGTTGCTATGCTGCTGCTGCGTTGTTGCCGTACAGCATGCGGAGGTGGGTCTATAGTGAGGTACCAAAAATACTTTTCGGACGGCCTCGGGGTACAAACTTTTTTTCTCCCTTCTTTTCATATCGTTGCTATGCTGCTGCTGCCAACGCTGTGGCGATCCGTTGCTGCTTCTGCTGCTGCTGCTGCTGCTGCTGCTGCTGCTGCTCTGCTTTTAGTGCTGCCGCAATATTCACTGAATGTTTGTATGTACTCGGATAATTGTGTTTCCTGGTCGTTTTGTGGCGCTGCTGCGTTGTTGCCGTACATCATTCTGGACATGATTTGTGTGTCTATTACACTTAAACTTGTGCGTGTGTACATATTTCTGTGTCGTCAATGATTTTTTTGTGGTGCTGCTGCGTTGTTGCCGTACATCATGCTGGACGTGATTTGTGTGTGTACTACTGTACTACACTTGTGTGTCTACATATTTCTGTATCGTCAATGAAATTACGTACTTGCTGCTTCTGCTGCTGCTGCTGCCGTCGTATAGCAAGCGATTACGTGCTGCTGTTGTGCCGCTGTAGAGTAGTACAAATAATGAACACTGCCCCCCCCCCCCCCCCCGACTTCCCCCCCTCCCCCGCCATTCCCTGCACGCCACTCCCGCCCCGCGCACCCTATATGTTTACTTCCACCAGGTCCGTGGCAAGTGCTACAACTGCCGCCTGACGGACTCCACCATCAAAGACGGAGACATCATCATCAAGCGCAAAAAGACTCCCTTCCATTTCGCCTGCTCCAGGGCTTCGCGGAATTCCGAAGCAGTACACCAAGCAGATTGTCGCCATCTAGGACGAACGAAAGGAAACAAATTGTTTCCCACATTTCCCAAAATCACGATTATTTCTTCCTACACATATCCAACGGGTTCAACAGCGAACAGATCCACATTCTGGGCCTCCCGCCTCGTTACTACAGCATCCTGGATCACTATTTACATGTATATATCATGTCTCATCCAAACTCCTATGCTGGCTACATCGAAATCGCGGCCGCCCAGCAACTATACAACATTTCCATAACCGTTGTCGTTGCCGGCACTGCTGCTTTCTTTCCTGTCCCAAACCTTCTTTTAAACAACAGCCTGTATGTTGTATATCATCCACATGCCAAGCACTGCTCCACTCTCTCCCCACACTGATGAAATATGTTATTCTGTTTATTATTAGACGAATGTCATTCTTACTCTTGCGTCACCCGATCTTACGTTTCACATTACATTCATAAATAAACGCGATTATTACATCCTTCATCGTTTTTTACACAAATACATTTAGTTTGGTTGGCTTTGGGCTATGTCGCCAATTAATTGCAGTTGTATGTACACGAAACGACGGAATACCCACTCCGAAGGAAAGCCTTGTACCCTCATATACATACGCACACAAAAGAAAAAAAACTTTGGGGATGCCGTGGGGCTCGAACCCATGACCCATGCTTCGTATTTTTTTTTAAATGGGCGGTTTACCCCACGCGCCCGTGCGACGACGAAATCTCCTATGCCACATTAAAACCTCTATTTTTTCGAGAGTTGTTGCTATACTTTGATCGATCACAGCGATTGCGGGCAGCACCAACGCTCCCGCTGGCGGAAGCTGTGTCCACCATGGACCAGTCAGCTGCGAGTCTGGTTATGAGCTACTGAAGTGGAAGCTGGTGGCCAAATCATTCGCATTCAAGGATGCGGGGCGGCGATGTGTGCTGTTTGTTTCTAGCTGCGACATTCATGTTCGTGTGGAAAGGGTGCGTGGCAAAGCTGCAAACATCGGACCTGCAATGCGACGATGGAGCGTTGGCTTCAACGCTGATGACAGCTCTATCACGGTGAAGGTATGCGATTTGGGTCCCGCTTAACAGGGTAGCCTATGTCATTTAAAGCGCGCACATTATAGTTTCTCGGCCATCACTTCACGTGATGCTGCTGTATAACGTACACCCAACGGAATTTGAGGTGTGAACTACGAATTCGCACCCAAACGCGTCCACACTATTATTAGCACATACTTGTAATAGCGAGAGAAACGTGCGTACAGCAGCAGTAGCAGAGCACACGTACCAGGTACGAGTACGTATTGTTTATTGGTTTAGAAAGCTAATACTCTCGTACGCCAGGATGTATTTGTACGTAAGGTGAGCGGCAGACTGCCAAGCTCCGTCTACGAGTACCGTCTGAGGCGGAGAAATTGCATGTACGTGCTAGGCATTTAAGATTCGCACGTAAATTTAACACGATTGTATGTATAGCAGGAGTTGTTGCACACGTGTCGGGCCTACATGTTACCAAATGGGATCATGGCGCCAAGCGGGCCTCCGGCGGGTCCTGCGGAGGGCTGATTATATTTTCTGCTGCCAGCACTTTACGTGTGTATCACGGAGCAGGGTGCAAAATGGGATGGGCCCACGTCGGGGTCAAAATGCCAATGGGAACGGGGTGCCAGGTGGTAAAAAATGCATGTAAATCTAAAGAGCCTTGCACGTACGTGCAAGTTCTCCGCCGTTGGAATCCTGTACTCGTATGGGGCTTCGCCGCTGGGGGCTGATGCCCGCCGCCGTGTCCGCGTATGCCCGTTATTGGTCGACAGATGCAAGTATTAGAGTAAGCCAGCGGTACCTGGTACAACAACAGGCAGCACGCTCGACTAACCGTCCGTCACACCGCGGGTACTATTAATATTGCGGTCGTGCCGCAGCAGCTACAGAGCAGCAGCTCAGAACAGCAACAAGAAAGCAGTACGTACGTACGTACGGCAGACACAAAGAGCACTACGCAATATCGTACGCGTCTTGGGATACAATTCACTCGGCCAACCGCCGATCACCAGGGTACGACTGCTTGTCGTATACCAATATATATATTATATGTACAGCGTAAGTACCGAGCAGTGGGACCAACGCTACCGCTATGTCCTAATTTCGGTGTGGGCCAGGCCAGGGTAGCGCGTTTGCCTGCCAACGTCTTGGCTTGTTTTAGTATTTATAGTACAATTTTCTTCTATTCACACTAATATGAAAAGCGGCAGCCCATCATACCTGACATCTACTGTAGTTCGACATGCTTACTCTTGTTCCCGTGCATTGCATAGAGCCTGCTGCGCATTCTATAAATTCAGGCATTTTTTGGGGGCATAACACCTCCGCTTCCAACCGCAATGTTGTTATATATCTGGCCCTGCGCCTTCCCTCTGCACATGCCTCTGTGCTCTGTAGTGACTACCGGTATGGTGCTTCAAATCATGACGGACAGCCAGCTGAAATAAGAACCGCGGACGAATACGGGCTTGTTTCTGCATTATTACCTATATCAGCGAGCCGATGATCAAGCGGGCCCTGAACCAAGCAAATAGGATGTCCCGGACGGAGCTCAGAAGGTCGTTCGACGCGGTCTTCAACGTCGCCTCCTGTTACTCAACAAACTAAGAAGGCTGGATAACATCCCATGTGAGGTCGTTTGTCTTTTAAGACCTGGGTGGCAATGCCCCATCAGGATATGTATTGCGTTAGAAATACAACAGTATCACTGGCCGTCCTACTGCGTACCGGTACTCGCTATTGTGTTTGGATGGCTTGTCTTACAAGTCTGAATGCTTCCGGTTTTCGCAGTCTATCTGCGAAAGTGTGGTGGATTACGGCAGTTATCTGTCAAGAAAGCCGCCTCTCGTCGATTTTTTTACCGAAAGCGCCACCGTGTGCAGTGCCTTTAGGATTGGATATGTTTAGTTGTCGACGCAAATATTTAGTTGGCATTAGAAAGGCAGGTGCTGAAAAAGCAGGTGCATTCGATACGGGGTCAGCTAATACTGGCTAAAAACCTCAACCTGGATGACTCTTCCGTCGTCAAATTCAGCTACATGATCCTGCGTTTGCAGAGCAGCGTGGACATCTCCAAAGATAGGGGGTTGAAGCTTACGTCTTGGTTATTGTTGGTCGTTAGTTGTAACTCGCGTCCGGTGTGGTAGGGGAAGGGAGGGGGGGGGGGGGGGGGGGGGGGGGGGGGGGGGGGGGGGAGGGTGTACCCACGTCATGCATGGTCGTCGTAGTCGTATGACCATAGACCTTCGCATCCCTACAATGCCGGGACGGAGCACGTCGTGTTTTCACTGACCGGGCAGACATTGCTTGCACCAAGCGCGAAGCGCCGTGAGGTATTGAGCGAGTCGCACGAAGGGTGAGCTGCATCCTAAAAACACCTGTGAGGCGGACTTGCACATGGATGACAGCGTAAAATATTTTGTTTGGATCCTGGTGTGGCTACTACCAGAGGCAGCAATGGGGGTACTATGTATTTGCCTCGTGGGTGCCTTACCATATACGTACTGATACGGTAGTAGTCTCCCTTGTGCGTAGCTCAAGTTCTCCACCCCGCACAAATGATCCAAGTCGACCGATAGCCGTGGTGACCGCCAAAGCCCAAACAAAAAACGGTGCCATGGTTGTCTAGGTAGCTCTCGCAGTGAGAGGCGTATTTTACAGCATCTCCTCGAACCGACGCCAACCCAACCTACCTATAACAGAAAGGGGGAGGGGGGGCGTATTGACGCTCGTGCCATGTGGACCCTATTGATGGTTGGTCATTTGCCTTTTGTCGCGCGCCCTGTGTGGTGGGGTTAGGGGGTGGATCGAGTGTCGCGGCTTGGACGTGTTGATCGTCAGCAATAGGATGCCTTATGTGTGTTGATCGTCAGCAATATGATGCCTCATACGTGGCGGGGGGTCCCTTGAGCCTTGACTCTTCTGGTGACCTTTTATGTCAACACTCGGGTCTTGTGTCTTCGGTCCTGTGTTTGCGTGGGCGGGTCTTGCATCTGGTGTCTTGCGGATATTATAGATCGCTACATATGCGTGTTACAACGTGCATGGGGGGAGGAGGTGTTGAACAATTTGTCCTGGATCTTGTTGATCGTTTTGTGTCGTGAGGGGGGAAGAGGGGGGCGGGGAGGGTCTTGATTCTAGTGTTTTGAATGCTATTGACTGTTAGTAGTATCATGTGTCCTTTTTGGTGGCTGGGGGGGGCGGGGGGGTTCTCAACCCGTCTGCGTTGTGGGTAGTATTGATCGTCACTAATGCTTTTGCTCTCTTGCGTCCTGCTTGGTGTGGGGGAGAAGAGAGGTAGCTGTTTACCCTTGTGCATAGTGGATGCCTTGCGTCTGGTGAGGCGGGTGGGGGGGGGGGGGCTCTTGACCCTTGTGTGTTTTGGATACTATCGATCGTTGGTGGTGTATCTTGCGTCTTGCGTCCTGTGTGGTGAGTGGGGGGCGGAGAGGGGTATGTTGACCCTTGTGCCTTGTCCATACTATTGATCGTTAGTCGTGTGTCTTCTGTCTTGCGTCCTGTGTGTTGGGGTCGGAGGGGGTCTCTTGAACCTCGTGCGGTATAGGCGGTGAAGATGGCTTGCGTCCTGTGTGGCGGCGGGGGAGGGCTTGTGGCCTTTTTGACTTGTAAGTAATATTGACCGTTGTGTGTGTTGTGTAATGCATTGTGTGCTTGTGTGTGTTTTTTTCTCCAGCCCACGCATTATTCTCGCCCTACACACTCTCTCCAGCTTACTCCCAGTAGTCACTTGAATCCGGAGTCACATAGCGGGCTCTCCTCCCCCACCTCTCTACGGTACGTGCCTTGATTTTTTATCGCAGATTTCATTCAGCATTTCCTTCCTCGTCGACTCGCGTCGAATTTTGCAAACTCATGCTGGCCCTTTCTACAAATTATTGGACTCGAAAACATGACCTCAGCGGGTATAGTCACGAGGTCTAGTCACTATACTACCGGGGGCGCGGGCGTGGGGGGAAGGGCTCTTTCGTCTCTTTTCTTGTGCTGTCTTTATCCTTGACAGTATCGTGCGTGCTGCGTGGTGAGGGGGAGAAGAGGCGGAGGGAGTAATTGCTCTTGACTCGTTTGCTCTGAGGATGTTTGTGATCGTTAGTCTTGTGTCTTGTGTCTTGCACCCTATGTGATGGGAGGGATCTTGAGCGTTGTGTATTTTGGGTATGATGATCGTGAGTAGTATAGTCCGTCCTGTGTAGTGGGCGGAGGAGGGGAGGGGAAAGGGGCGGTCTTGGCCCTTGTGCCTTGTGGGTACTATTATTAGTTATCACTAATCATGTGCCTTCTGTCTTTCGTCATGTGTGGCGGGGGCTGGGGTGGGGAGTTATCTTGGCCCGTGTGGCTCGCAGTTATCAATGTTATTGTGTGTCTTGTGTCTTGCACCTTGTGTGGTTGGGGGGTGTTTGAATATTGTATCTTGGGTTTTGGCGAAAGTTAGTTGTATCCTGCGTCCAGTGTGATGGAGAGAGGGGCGGGGGGGGGGGGGGGGAGGGGCTCTTGACCGTTGTGCATTTTAGATATTATATATTGTTACTTGTGTGTCTTGTGTCTTGCATAGTGTGTGTGGGAGGTGTTCTCGTGATCATGCGTGGCTGTAGACGCATGGATATAGACCCCCGCATCCCTAAAATACTTGGACGGAGCATGTCGGGTTTCACCGACCAGGCAGACATTGGTTGTGCCTTGATACTGTGCCTTGTGTTGCGGAGGGAGGGATGGAGATCTTGATATATATATTTTTGCTGTTGTTTCGTCAGCTTAGGGCCACTGCCATTGTTCTCGTTCACAGCGCTCGAGCCCCGTGCCGCTTGTATACAAATGCAGGACATCAGGCCCGCGGCTGCCGTGCTGTTTAAAACCGGCCTGGCGCACCATCCGGGTGAGCTAAAGGCCCACAAGGACCACGCGAGGACGACGGCGCCCTTGGCGACTCGGACAGCGAGCCTGACAACGTGTGCACTATACAATACGTGCGGAAGTTCTTCCGGTCGCCCGGTGTATGCCCCGCGGGGGCTGACAACAAGACCTCCGACTCGATCTTCCCGGCCAAGTAAGTCGCTGATTTTTTCTTTTCCGGTATCTAGAGGTATGTGTTTATCAGGGCTCTGCATAGTGTCCAAGCGCTCCGCGTAGCCGCTTCTATACTGTTTCAACTTGTGACGATGCCGCACGGTGCGGAATTGTTTATTAAAGGTTTTTGGAATGCGTTGCGGTTTTTTATTCATGTATATATTGATCATATGGTTCGGTGTTGATTGTTTTCTTTTAATTTCTAGCGTTGCGGTACAGGTCTCCAAATTTGAATACGCGGTGCGTGCGGTCTGGTTTATAATGGCCTACAATCCTACGGTGAGGTTACACCGCCGCACGTAACCGTCATATCCATCTAAGGCTACTACCTTATGTAGTTTACGCATTGCTACTAGCGGTTACTCTATCCCTTCCATGTAGTTCTACCCCCGGTGTTCTCATGCCTGAGAGAACCGAACAATATACTTGTATCATGGTATAAACATAGGTTGCGCTATTTCTCCCGTGGATGCTCCAGTAGGGGACCCCCTCGGGCCAACCAATGCCCCACTTAACCCACGTCCATCTGTAAACCCGCAGACCCTTCGAAAGGACCAACGCGTTCGCCGATAATGGCTTGGACCTACGCTCGTGTCCTGTCAAGTCACATCCACGGACTAACAATTTACCTGAAGCCCTACCTCCGTGAGAAACATCGCCGGAGGAGGAGGAGGACCACAAGTACTCAGAGGAGGACGAGGAGGAGGAAGAAGGGCGTAGCTCCGATGCCGAGGCAGAATACTTCTTCAGCGGTCGTCTGGCGCAGGACCGCGACGCCTACATGTCTATGAGGGATCCACGTACTCCACCGAGCAAGACACCCTGTCTCTGGTTCACGCTACCACACACCCGTAGGCACTACTACTAATAGTGGGATATTCTGGGCACTCTTAACAGATGCTGTGTTTTGTTGTCATGGAGGCGGGTGGGGTGGGTTGGAGTGGGGGGGGGGATCGCGAGGCGATTTTTGTTTGGTCTGAAACAATTCTGTAGTTGCCCCCTCCCTTTCGAACATTCGTTCCGCGTTTCAGATATATATAGTGGACACATACGTCTGTGTCACCTTGGCATGCAGAAGCTGTGCGGCGATGCGTGGGTGGTCAGCCGATATGTGTTGTGCGTTCGTGAAGGCGGGGGTGGACGGTCACGGAGCGCTTTTTGCTTTCGGCTTGGCTAAACGCAAATACCGCCCCCCCTTGCTGCACAAATCAGTTCTCCTGTAGGTAATGGACTCAGGGTTTCTCGTCACCATGGCATGCAGAGGCCATGTGACGATGCGCGGCTTCACGCGTAGTGGGTACGATTAACTGACTTTGTATTCCGTGGAGTAATAGGGGGAGGGGGGGGGTGTGGCGATTGACGACTTCACGCTTTTTATTGCCATCCCACGTTTAACTCACGGGGGGGGGGGGGGGGTAGGGGGGAAGGATAGCCCTCCCCCCTTTCCCAAATTGACTACTTTTTGTAGATATATAGATATAAACTTTAACGTGTCACCTGGCATGCGGAAGGTGTCTGGGGATGTGCTACTTCACTTTTTTTGGGCATTGCTAAGTCTTGTGGTATTATTTTCTCTTCCAGGCGAGGAGGGGCGGGGGGGGAGGGACTGTGTGGTGATAGATGGCTTCACGCTTTTGCATACCATCTCACTTCTCGCTCACATAGAGGTATACCATCGAGTAGTTGGGGGCCTTGTTGCTGCCAAGCGCTCGTATCTCTGTTGGAGCGCAGTCGGTGTGTTGCGTATCTGACTTTTGTCTTGTCTTCGGGAGGAGAACGGTAAATCGGTGTAGTTTTTTTTTAATTATTGCGGAGGATTCATGGTAGATTGTCTTCTGTGTCGGGCCAGTATATCATGTACGGGTGTTGGAGGAGATGCGTCTATGCATTTTCTTGGCACGGCTGAAGGAATTCCAAGGTGTTGGTCTAGTATAGTCTTGTAAACACCCAAACGAAGTCATGATTGTTTCGTACGAATGAAATGGCGCTGGGTGACGGCAAAATCGGCGGTGACGGCTCGAATTAATGAATACTAGGTGTATACTAAAAATAGTTATGTACCCCCACACGACCTCTCCCTGCTCCACATTGTCAACCAAAGGGCATTGTACATTCGCGTTGTCGAAACAAGGAATCTGTCCTAGTACGTTTCCAAACGTGGGTACGTTGTGACGCGTAGATTGGACAATCCGCAGGCGTTGTGACGCGGACGTTGTGAACATTTTTCGTTGGCCACTGACTGACCTTGAGATTTGTGGCTCAACGTGTTTTTGGTTCAGGTCAACCAGAGTACACTTTCAAGGTATCCCATTGGCCACCTGTACGTACCTACCTCAGGTAGGGTACTTATTTTCTTCTTTCGATATGATCTGTCTATACTCGTATATGTACGAAATATAAAGAACAACACGGCACAGCAACACATCAACAACAACGAAAATGAAACCGAAAAATTCTGAAAGAAAAAAATCCCCGTCCCATTTCGTGAAATAATTTACTACCTGATTGGAACACCTTACACCGGTCAAAGAAAAAAAAAGGAAGAAAATTAAAAAATCAAACAGCAGAGCTTTTCTCTTAGCCTCGTACGCCGCCCGGCCCTGTCGCGACGATCTCGCCACCGACTCGGTCCGGGTAAAGCTTTCCTCCCTCTCTTACATAGTGAGTCCCGTCGCCCGCCTCGCGTGAAGCCCGGTGCTCACCGTGGACCTCGTTCGTCAGCTCGACGATGTTAGTGCCCAAAATGGGTTTAGTTTTCAGCCCGGTCGCAAAACTATGCACCGCTTAAATTTTACCAGGGTGTCTTACAATCCCGAACAACCCTAAATACTCGTACGTACTCTATCAAAAAGCACAAACGGAGGCCAGACAGAGCCTATTGATGCATCCCTCATGTCTCGAAGCACCCGCGACGCCTAGGGACGAAAACGGCGACCGCGCTCCTTGCAACACCCCCTTTACCGGCCAGCACCGCTGACACCCGCGACGGTGTCGGGTTCGCCCGCGGCGCCGTGCTCGAAGTACACGCACACGCACGAGACGGAAGAAGAAAAAAAGAAGGAAGGACTGAAAGTAGAAATGGAGAAAACAGAGACCCGCTGGAGAGGTCCGGGCAAGTAGTAAAAGGAGGCGATTTCCATGTGGCAACTCTGAGAGGCCTGGCATGTACCAACCGAGCACGCTCAGAGGTCGAGATATCTACAAGTAGTTCTATAATACTACTATTAATACTTACTGCTGCTGCTGTAGTGGTATAACAGTAGTTAGTTCTGTTTGAAACACGATATGAAGACACAGGTCAAAACGGAACAATTATACTGCTGTACGTACGGTTGAGGAAAGCAAGAAGAGCACGGCAGAAAGGGGAATCCATACGTAGAGAGGTCCAGCTCAGCTGTCTATCTGCGCCTGCTGCTGGCCTGCTGCTGCTGTTGTACTGGTGTACCTGTACGAGTACTCTCCTTGCTTGCTTCTTCCCAGTTTTTTGGTGCTGTGTTCGGTATTTCGTTTGCTGTTGTTCCATCTTTACGATTATATGATGCATGTTGTATGATGAAACATAAGCTTACTTACGTTCCAGGTGATATTTGCCACCACGTCCCCGGTGGCTTGGTAGGTGGTCCGCGTGCCTATCAAGATCAATTTCGTGGGTTCAAGTCTCACCGAGTGCATGCTCCTAGGGACTTTTTCTTGCATAAAAGAGATTGATTAGCCGAAAGCGCGAGAGCGTGAGTTAGCTATACATTCGATGAAAATCGACGAGCAGTGGGATTGCTGAACCCTATGCGCGATAAAAATAAAGGCACGTACCGGGGGCAAGAAAGGAAGGCACCTGTGATCACGGCTTGTCCAGAACGCCGTGGAGGGTAAAACCTCTGACGAACTAGGCTGGAAAGTGTAAGTGATGAGTACAAAAAAAAAAAAAAAAAAACTCGAAATGTTTGGCCATGCGAGAGTCGCCACACACAGAATACTTTTTTATTACTCTTTTTTCGCGTTCGGTTTGTTTTTGGCTCTCATGCACTGATTGCGTTTTGAACTCTCTGCAGAAAAGATGTGTCGGGAGACAGCACTTTGACCCCTTGACAGACAGCAACTAACTTTACCTTGAGTTGCCTTGGCTGACTCACACGAAACTACCAAGTATTAGTGTGGAACTCTCGCGCCTTTGACACGGAGACACGTTGTGCCTTGCTTGACGTATCTCCTGACATATTACTGTATATGCTCCTCTTGTATGATATGTGTATTCCTTCCAGCCCCCATTTAGCGGATAGGTTTTGAGTGTTTTATTTCTCGCAGTTTAGTATTATCAAATACAGTTTCGACACTGCTGCTTTGTTTTTACTGTTGTTGCTGTGGTCTGCACCAACGCCCTCGGTGACCCTCACGAAAGAGCGGGCGCCGATGATGAAGTCAGCGAGCGGGGGGAGTCGCAGAGGCACTCTCTCGGTGACGGCTCGCTCTCTCCCCGGGAGCGGGGGCGGATTCCCCAACGCTGGATTGTGATGAACCTGTCCACACTGGTTCGAATACTCTACTTCCACACTATTTTCAGGTTTATCGTTTTCACGCTAATTTCAAAACATTTTTTCCTGCACTAACAAATCATTTTGTATTGCATAATAAAAAGTGAACACTTGGATCCTCAAATCTCGACTTCAGAATCGGAGAACACTCAAAACTGAGCAAGAGAGCAGCTCCTATTGCGGGGGTCCATAGTGTAAAGGACCTACCATACACACAAAAAGCTTTATATATCCCTTTTTTTACCTACAATAAATGTGGTCCTATTCACTATGCCCCCCCCCTACACCTTACATCCAAGACCAAAGGTCCATTTTTTTAATGATCAATAACCGCAAAAGGATGTACCTAAAATATTTTCACAGCATTGATACTGAAGTAACAATTCCACGTGTGGATTGCAATCCATACAGAATGCACTTCTTGCAGTCCATTCTTACCATTGGCATATAAACTCGACAACCACGAGAACATCCGTTCGCACACTTTGCAGAGTTAGAACGGCAGGTTCTTGTTCTGTATCACGAGCATGGCGCATCGACACGTGGTGTGTCGTCGCGGCCTCGGGGGCGATCAGTTTATACAATTGCTGTAGCATTGCTATTGCTGTTGCTTTTGCTCCTGATGGGGAGAAACATATCCCGAAGTACTTGTTGTGGGGGGTATGTGACCCCCGGACCTCGCGTCTTGACACCGTGATACAACAGAGTCCTCGCACACACACCACAACATCAAATGCACAGCAGAAAAAAAATCGTAAATGTGACCGACAGCCAATAATTGAAAAAAAAAAAGTAAGTATGGGCAGGGGCACAACATATTTGTTTTTTACTCGAGACATGATGGGTGTGAAGTTGCGCATGTAATCTGCTCTACGCCATGATCCTCGTTGACGGGGCAAGGGGACATTGTGGTGACGAAGACGGAGAGCTCATCAATAACATCAACAACGTCAATAACAACAACATCAATAACAACAACAACGTCAACAACAACAACAACAACAACAACGGCGACAACAGCGACGCAACAACAACAGCATCATGAACAATTCAGCGCAATACACAAATCAAGACTGTATTGACATATTTGTTGTCAGATGACAGAATCATATTGATTTTTAATGGTGACCCTAAACAAACCTGACGGAACGATGCTGAGCGCGAGGAATCAAGACATGTTTTTCAACCCCAAGTCTTTTTTCAAGCGCCGGAGTTAAGCAACCGCCTGGTATATGCAACTATACAGACGATAAAATTACTTGGTCATCGTTGACGATGCTGAGCGCGAGAAAGAAGAAAAATATTTCGAAAAAAAAATTGAAGTATTTTTTGTGAAGATACACCACACTATTGATAACCAAAAATGACGAGCGAATAAAATCACCGCTAGATGTATCATTTTTTTGAGAGGCGAACACTCGAAGATAAAATATACTATGCATGAATAAAACGATTTAAGCACCCCTTGGTGTCGGGAGAAGCTCGGGGTCCAATTGGCGGAGGGACTACGTATCGGTATCAACAGGTTCAACAGACAACAGAAAGCAAACAACAAACAGCCCAAACACGGAAAAGAAAAAGCCGCAGAAATACCGCACGACTCAGGGTCGTGCACTTTTCGTCTCTGGGAATTAAAAAAATAAATACCAGGTGACCGGTTGGAATCGAACTCGTTTGTTCGTTTTTTCATAGACGCACACAAACGTGTAGATATCTACTTGCCTGGTTCTTCCACAAATATAAAATTAGAAGCGATAAATATCGGCCTATTATTAATAGTATCATGTAACGACCGAAGGGAGATGTACGTCGACGTGTGATTCAGTACGTCACCCCGAGTTCCTCGATATTCGTAGCTCCCTGGGAGCGTGGGTTACACGACTCGCACGCACTTATGCCAGGTACTGATGCACTTTACGTCGAATTCCAGGATTTTTTCCAACGTCTTCCTCCGTGAAAATCTGTACAAAGATCACCTTTGTCAAGGCCACGCCGAACGTAGTTCTCGTCCTCAACATCGTCATAGCAGCGCGAACACTCCATGCAGGGTGCAGTTTGTTTCGGCAGGGATATAGCACAACTCAAAACCTGGTGCTATAGACTGTAAGACCTAAGACCCCGAAAAAAAAAAATGTTTTATATTGCGGCGGAACATAATAGTCAGGACCAAATATACCCAATAAAAATACTGGAAAAAATTGTTTTTTGTGTACATCATAGGTCCTGATGACTACGGCCCAGCGTAATAATCATGGCCCCCACTGTAAACCTGGTATATCAGCGACATTACGAGAAATATGGAGGCGTATTTATTATGCTCGCGGGTGACCAGGTCTATACATGTTCGTTTTGTAGGTATGCCATACTCCAAAGACGTTGGCCATGGAAGCGTAGTGTGGTTGGCGCGCGCCGGCTCACTCTATGTACCTCGACGCCGCGAAACTGCCAGAAGGAGCAGCTATGAGCTTCTTCTGCAAATATATACACCCGCGACACCGCGAAAACACCGCTCACGGTTCACCGACGATGACGAAGCGTATTGGAGCCGCTACAGGAACGCTTTTGTTACTCGCGTCAGCTGGATTGCTCAACTTCGTTCGTGGTTCGGTCGGTTTTGATGGCGACGAGGTGATTTTGCTGTGAGAAGAAAGTACAGAAGCAGCAGCAGCAGTAGTACTACTGCTTAGCAGTAGCACTACTACTAGCAGTAGTACTACTACTAGCTGTAGTAGTCGCTGCTCCATCTCGAGCCCTCACGTCACTATAGTGTGGACGGTCGCTGCAATCGACAATTCGGCCCTTGTACCCGGCTCCAACTGTTTCTTGCTGTACCTGCACTTGCGTACGACGTACGAGGTGAATTTGAATCGTGCGGTTCGTCGGGTGTTGGTGTCACGGATTGCATCCCTCAGCGATAGACTTGAAGCCGATCACTGCAGCTGCGTGTAGTACTATTGCACTTGTCGCTTGTGCCTGTGGGTTGTATCATATCGATGCCTACGCCGTGAGCATGCACTGCTGCAGTTCACCACATACGTCTTGATCAAGATTATTCTGTCCGTATTTTTTAAAGAGCGATATTGACAGATAAACGCCTACGTCAGCTATATAATAATATTTCCGGGTATGTACTCAGTTTGTTCAACACGAACAACTACGACATGATATGAAAGAACAAGGTGTACACGATACACACGTACATCTAAGTCCAAAAGTACAGCAACACCTTTACATCAACAACAAAAAATGGCAATGATGATTTTTTCAGCGGCAAAAACATACCAGGTACTTGCAATAACAATATAAGATAGTATCTACCTCAGTAGCATAACCAGCTTAACGGCACCAGGCACTTGGTCCTGACACACGGCCGTATATGTTCCCGCCCACCACCCCCCCATCTTCGCACACGCTCGAAAATCTGCTCTGCATGACGTACGAGTACTTCTTGCTTTCATATCGTCTGACGTGGAGGTTGTTGCAAGGAGGGTTGTTCTCTATTGCCGGTGCGTTGCTGCTGTAATCGCTGAAATATAAACACGCATATCCAAAGTGGAATACATCCGTCCGGTGGATTTTGAGTACTGGTGTGGACTACGTGTGATACTACTGATCTTTCTCTTTTTCTTTTTTTTTTCAGTCATAACTTTTACTTTCCAGTCTAACCCGTAGGAGGTTTTATCCTCAGCGATTTTCTGGACAAGCCGTGGTCACAGGTGTCGTCCCTTCTCCCCCTCGGTACGTGCCTTTATTTTTTTGTCGCGCATAGGGTTCAGCAATCCCACTGCTCGTCGATTTTCATCGAATGTAGCCTATGTCACGCTCTCGCGCTTTCCGCTAATCATTTTTTTACGCAAGAAAAAGTCCCTACGAGCATGCACTCGGTGAGACTTGAACCCACGAAATTGATCTTGACAGGCACGCGGACCACCTACCAAGCCACCGGGGTACGTGCTGATGTCTCCTGTACAGCTACGAGTAGTACTTGGTGCTGTAGTCCATTTGCTTCCTCGGCGCGTACGTTCGTAAGATTTTTGATTCGTGAACCCCTACGGATGGCGGGCGGGTAGATATATCGCGTATATACGTATACCACTCGGATATGCGCCTTTTTCCCCGAAGGGTTTCGTTATATGGCACTTTCATCATGAGGACCATCACAGTACACCAGTATTCTGTCGATAAGTACTGTGGACCACTACTAATCCAGGTATACTACAGCAGTACAACACTGACACAAAAAACAACGAAATCGTGTCGTGCAAGCCTGAAAGTTAATGTGTATATCTGGGGTGTTCTTCAAGGGCGCAGATGGTGATCCATATGGAATTCACGGCGTACATTCCGAGAATGATGCAGTACTTGCAAAGTGCTCCTGTATGTCTATACTATATTACTTTCACCTGCTACTGCTTTTTGATACACGATTTAGTCCACAACCACTACGTACGGTACCTGGTATTACTCGTATAGTCGGGTCATGTATGACACGGGCTAGAGTGCCATTCTGCAGCAGCTTAAGGACGACAGTATCTACTGGTACCAGGTAGCACGAGTACACGAAACAAGTTGTGTCTTCGGGCTCAATATCACATATTCTTATGAATGAGTGCAACCTTGAACTCTCATTCCATCAGAAACTTCAGTCCACGACTGACTCCCGAATTCCGCTCTTCACGTGCAAGAAAAGCTCAGTCAGGCTATCATTCTCCCTTGTCATTGTCTTAGTGCAGTACGTATTGTAGCTGCGCCCTAGACCGATCTTCTGGAGGTACGCGTGAAGTTATCTCGTGGGTTCCTACAGGACGAGTCCAATATTACAGCTTCCTCGTCGAGAGTTTTTGATTCCCGTCAGGTACAGCAATATTGTATAGGGTAGCCAACAAAACTCATAGGTAGCTTGCAAACGCTTATGTTGGAGGGAAGCCACGATCTCACGGCTGTAGATGTGTCTCTCATACCGGGTACTGATCCACGTTTATCAATAGTCTGCGCAAGATGTGAAAGCTATTGCCTGGTGGACTATAACATGAACCATATATATCAACGACACCAACCTTGATCTCAGCCATACTGAAAGCTATACCTCGCATGTATCCATCGCACATGATTTGGTGTACAGTACACGTAGCACTCTCCGCCGAACATGATCCCCTCTTTTAATCTGCTTAGCGGCCACCAGAAAGTGAACCTGACTCTGGTACCTGTAGATCTACACGAAGGACCTGTGGTATACAGCGCGTACCCGCCATTAATAAATCGGCAAGAAGTTAAGGCCCATTTTCTCAGGATGACGGACCCGCCCCCCCTCGCTTGCTTTCTGTACGTGGTAGTATCAGTACTGGACCTTGGTATGACCAGGTATTATTGGTATCAACAGGGGAGTAGAGGAGGGGTATAGTGTCGTTCATTCGATTTCGTCTTGTTTCCTGGCAGAGAATACACCGAGCGAAAGCTGGGCATGCCAACAAGGAACGCCTGATCTGAGCGTGCCATCTGGTCTTCTTGTTGTGACACCAGCTTTGTTCCACCATACATATGATTTAGCTTATATGCAGTTCTCGCCGCTAACCACATTATATTTACTCAACTCTCCGAGCGTGCCCCATAACGTGAACAACATGATGTCATTGTTGCGTTTTTTACGCGCGTGATACTGTATTGTTATAATTTTCACACACAGCTACCACGCACTTTGAACAACCGTTCCTTACAATCAAAGGCGGTATATTTGGGCTGCTGACGTGTGCATGTCGTCGTATTGCTCTGCTCGCTATATTGTACTGCAATCTTCATCTAAAATTTGTCGTATTTTTGCGACCGCATAACTTTTGCAGCAATCAGCAAGGGGAACTGGATGTGTTGCAAGCTGGACCTCGACGGGTTGAAATAAAACACACCCGTGTGTGCCGTAGACGACTGTAGTAGCGAAACTGCCGGGACAAGGGTATGTCTGATGCTCTACGTGCCACGACACATGTGACCGCGGCGGCGCCAGCATAAAATAAGTTGGTGTCTTCTCTGTACTTAAACAAAAATGGAAGGACACCGACGAATTTTCAAGGCGCGAAAAAACATTTCATTCCGTTTACTTGGATGTATGATATACATAGGTAGTGCTATATATTTATCATCCTAACGGAACGCACCCATTTTCGATATTTTGTCCATCACAGGACGTGTTTCCTGAGTACCCTTGTGAATGTGATTATTGCTGCCATTGTTATGTGTCGGAATAACATGTTACTGCGAACGCAGGAATACAACCGTTTCGCTATTAATAATCTCTTTGTTTTGCAGTGCTGTGGTGACGAGTGCATGACTTCTACTACGTAGCGACGGACTGCCTATATGATGCCGTTGACCATTGGGGTACCGGTCAGTTACATTTTAGCTGACATACGTGTTTCGTATACATACGTAACTGAACTTGTTGGACATATAGGCATGTGGGACGCAAAAAACATTTTAAGTATGTATGTACATGTGTGAGAGTGTTCTTCCGTCGCCGAAAGTGTCAAAGCGCGAGTGGAGCAAATGCGCCCGAAAACGACGAGGAGTGCGTGCACAAGTGCGTCGTTTTTATTGATCGTGATGTGTAACAGCAGTTCCTTCTTTCTATTACGTCCCCGGTGGCTTGGTAGGTGATCCGCGTGCCTATCAAGATCAATTTCGTGGGTTCAAGTCTCACCGAGTGCATGCTCGTAGGGGCTTTTTCTTGCATAAAAGGGATTGATCAGCGGAAAGCGCGAGAGCGTGAGTTAGCTACATTCGATGAAAATCGGCGAGCAGTGGGAATGCTGAACCCTATGCGAGATAAAAAATAAAGACACGTACCGGGGGGGAGAAGGGAAGACACCTGTGACCGCGGCTTGTCCAGAAGGTCGTCGAGGGTAAAACCTCTTACGAATTAGGATGGAAAGTCAAAGTGATGAGTAAAAATTACCGGGGACCAGTAAACAGGACCAAATATTGTTATTAAAAATAGGTAAATATTTAGGTTTTTATCAGTACCATAAGTCCTACCTGGTATTAATTATGGACCCCCGTGATTCTTGGCGTATGGAAACGAACATACGTCCAGCGGCAATGATGATGCATGCGCATTGCAAACCTAAGTCAGGAGTCGGCGGGAGGAAACTTTGCCCAGGAGGTCATAGACAAGCTCTACGATAAAGGTATCACATTTCCGCTGAGTGTTTTCACAAATGACGGGGCTCATTGACCCAACATAGTCGGAACGCCAACCTTGTTTTGAAAAATGACGTATTTGTATATTGGAGCCATGGGATTATCCATCGGGATGCAATTTGATTGTTGCTGAAGTCAGTTTTCGGGTGAGGTATGGAGCTCCTTATTTGAGAAGCCTCCAAAAAATCAGGGTACACCTCTATCCTAGAACGCCTCCATAAATAAACGAAAACGTGAAGTCGTTCAAGAGCATAACGACAATAATCTACCAGGTACTACTAATAGTATTAACTTACGAGTTTTATATTAATGTTTCTCTTCTGTATCTCTGCGGTTCAATCCGCCTTGCCTGATAGATAGGCGGGCTTGGTGCGACAACCAGCAGATTATCGGGTGTCAGGTTGCGCAGATTCCTGGCCGCGTTGCGCGCTGAACATTGCCCCAATCCCAAGGACAGTGACTACAAACATTAATGCATTTGGGTATTAGGACTCTACACCTTTTGGCCTATGAGTCGAACAGACTGCTTCACAGCACACTGCCTGTAGTTGTGTGGTCATGGCTTGCTGCTCTCGCGATCCACAGCGTTTCAGTCCCACTTCGCGGTATCGATACAAGTAAAAGAGTGCGAGACACTCTTAGGGACGCGCTGCCTCTCGCGTCGCGCCGAGCCCTGGCCGTTGCCGACAGCCCCACAGTTTATAACCATACGCGAGATAGCAATGCGGCGAGATATCTCTTACGACAGCCATCAAGCCAGCGTCTTTGCCGGCTTCCAATTTTACACCGCGATCCCAGCTTACCGACTGAGCAAGATGTTACCCGTGCCAGAGGGCACTGCATCTTTTCTTGGAAATTCTCTGGGGGTGTCATTTTTTCCTTCAGGCATTGGTTTCCAGTCCGTACCAGGTAGCTCACGCTAGTAGTTGAAGCACCAGTACGAGTATCTCGAGTGGCCGCTGGCTCTTTTTTCGACAATTTCCGATTGTTTTAACCGCTATCACGGTACCCACAGGCCTTGCATTATATTTCTGCGGAAAGGAGTACATATAGCAAGCAGTGAATCATTGTAGTACGAAAGACCATAGTACTGAAATCAGTCCCCATCATATGCACAAAAACCATGGCAGGGTATGTTCCGGTGTTTTGGAATCTTACTTGGTCGTGATTGCTACCTGGTATGTTACCTTGTAATAGCACACTACGCTGCGTATCCGCTGTAGCTGTGAACACGAAAAATATAGTAGACACGGGAGGGGGAGCGTTATAGCTCAGGTGGCACCGGCACGTATTGATTGTAGCTAACAGCGCGTTTACTGTAGAAATGTTGCCTACTGTAGTGAATACGTGCAGTACTCTTCAGTGGTACAGTATCTCAAAACAATATGATGTTGTAGTTGTACCAGAAGTAGCATTAGCTGTAAGAGTAAGAGTGCTGTGGTAGCAGCGTTTAAATGTTCTTAGTTTCCATTGGCGAATTATATCTAACCGACTTTTGCTGCGCATTTCATATCATGTATTTGTACTTCAAAAAGCTCGAATCACTTATCACAGAATACAACGCTGATATACCGCCCCGCACGGTGTGGAATTCCTAACGCCGCCGGCCGATTGCTCATTGGCTGGGTTCGTGAGGTCAGCGTCCGGGAGAGCCATACCGCGATCATATACCTAGCTGTACAACTATGACTCCAACGCAGCGGTGGGCGTCTTGACCGACGCAGCCACGCACAGGGTGGGAACCCTGAGTCCGAGTACACCATTGTTAACTGGTTTTCGTGAAGTCGGCGGTCCCGCGCGTTGAGGGTAGGAATGTTCAGCAATTTTTCATACTATCATCCAAAAGACCTGTCAATCCTATTTAAAATGTACCAGGATACCTGGTAGTTGTATAGTCAAGATAACTCACCATCTATGACCTTGGGTTTGCGTAGCCTTTAAAAACTTTATACGAAGTAGCACGTGCAGTCGGTACAGCAGTACCTGGTACGTCGTAGGCAAGTATTGAGCACTCAGTAGGATACCCTACGCGTTGATAGGCACGTCGACGTTCACCAGTAGGTGCAGAACGCACGTATGTGAGCGCATCCGTATCAAGGAATTGATTATCTGCGTACGTGCAGAGCCGTGGCCGGCCTGCACTAGATAACATAGCACTACCTAAACGGGTGGAGCCACGGCCGTACCCCTCGTAGATAAAATATCAAAACCTCCTGTCTATGACTTCTCAGAGCTCAGTATTTTGCACACCTGCATACTCTAATCCCAGAAAAAGTGTTCAAGAAGTCCGCGAGATTTTTTCCCGGGCAGTCGAGACTCCGGATTTCATGGGTGAGTGTCGCCGGACGATGGGTTGGACCTCACTCTCCGTGGCGCTGCGTTTAGGCGGCTTGAAGTTCAGCCTGAAACCCGAGCCTTGGGGCAATCCTAGAGAACAGATCGGAACAAACCGGTGAAATCGAGAGATTGACACGAAACCTTGAAGGCTGAAACTACTGCTTCAGGATGTCCAGGGATGTCATGAAGGAGTTACTGCATGATATTATACGAACAGTCATGCTGCTGTAAGCACATCAGGTGGCTGTTTCATTATGATGTTGGAGATGGTTCAACCTCTATTTGAGAACGAGGCCGAACAGGATGGATCAATAACGCTCGGCTTCTGCTGTGAGTGCTGTTCGCTGGCAACCACTGCCTCGCACATCGATGGCGCTGAATCGCACCGTCGGCCAAACAACTGGACTTGATGTAATTACGTATAGCCACAGCAAGTAACACGCATGCAGCTGCGAATGGCGGGACACATGTCGACCTCAACCTCGATGAACCAAGTTGAGGTTGGTTCAAAAGTTGATTTGCTGCATGGGTAAAATACCGGGTGTGTTGGGGGAAAAGCCGAACATTATTCTACATCTGTGCTGCGGTCACCGAACCGCACAAATGTTTCGAGGCCACCATCTACAACACCCCGAGGTAAAAGAAAGCCCATCTAACCTGCCGCAATACATTACCGCAGCAGCATGGCGTGCTGAACAAGTTACTCGCCGGATTTTTTGCTGGTGTTGATACTGCTCCTGTTCGCCCTGACAGCCTCGGTGAAAGCCAGTGCTAGACGCTGTCTGCCATCGGTTTCGCGACCAAGCGTGTAACACCAGGATGCACGGCCTCGTACAAGCTCACATACAGTAGTTTATATAATAAGTAAATTTGTTTTTATCACCGACAGTGTTACTAAACAGAACCGTGGCGCCACACGGCCATCCTTTGAACATGATCCGAGCTCGCATTCGTCACCTACCGCAGTGTTGCGGTCATGAAACACCACGATCGTTCCGAGCTGACCATCTTCCACCACAAGACCAAACGAACACTCAGCTAACCTGCCGCAATACATTACAACAGTAGCAGGGTGTTCTGAACAAGTTACTCGCCGACATTTGCTGGTGTTGGCACTGCTACTGTTCACCCGGCGGGTTCGATGAAAGGTAGTGCTAGGCAGGTTCGTTGAAAGGCAGTGCTAGACGTTGTCTGCAATCGGTTTCGCGACCGAGAGTGCAACAATATAAACGCACGACCTCGCACAAGCTCACATACAGTTGATATCTCTTTGTGTTGTTGGATTTGTCACCGACAGTTTGACTGGAACAGAAACGTGAGGCCACGGCCTTCATTTGAATATGATCCGACCTCGGATACGTCGTACTTCGCTGCGCACTGCTGTTGCCACTAACTGTCGGGTCGTCACAGATATGTGCTTTGTCGCGCATATCTGGCTACTCCTCACTGGCTAACAATCTCATCCGCTACTGTCCGTCCATCCGGAAGCAATCGTCGCTCTGCTTCAGAAAAGCCATAAAACTAACCGAAACCACTGTACTCGTGCCTCGAAGTACTTTTTATCCCTTTTCGGGGCCAAGATCTTAAACCGAGATATGTCGTACGCTGTTGTACGCAGAGTTTGTTGCTGTTGATGTAGCCCCGTTAGGTGGTGTCTTGACCCTCGCTGCGCCTAGTCCGCCAGATAGGCACCGAACTTCTACTGCAGCACACTGCGCAGCACAGTACAATGAAAATCTTCGCAGCCTGGATTTTATGTTTGACAAGCTGCTCCAGTAGCAGCCGGAGCGGCATATGTGCGCACACAGACCTATTTCCAGATGAAAACCGTGGTGGCAAACCAAAATATGAAGGCAATCGGAAAACAGAAGATTGCGCCTGCACTACCGTACTTTCTTCTTCTACGTTATAATTTGTCTAGTTTGAAACTAAATGCCTCACATCATCGAAAACTCTGGTACCAGGTACTAGAACATTATAAGGGCGAACACACAAACGTTGACGCTTTGAAGAGTACTGCACGAATGGCGCTCTATCTCGCAAGTGATCGTTCAAGCCCTCCCACCCTTTTGTCAAGAATTCGTCGTGTCGTCGACAATCCAGCATTTGGCATTGTATCCAACTCAACACACACGACAAGAAGAATTGCAGTGGTGATACCTCCCAAGTAACCTGTCAACCCCTCAACCCATTCGATCATTCTTGGAGTATGTGCGCCGGCGTCGCCGAAATACAGTCGGAGCCTATTACGGGGGTACATAGTTAATAGGACCTATGGTATTCTTAAAAACCTACACATTTGCCTATTTTTACTAACAAAATTTGGTCCCGTTCACTATGGACCCCCGTAATAGTAATACTTAGATATGTCTTCGTCTTCCCATTTGTTTTGTTCGGCCATATTTTTTGTATCTCCCTCTTAGTCGTAACCCAGGTCCGGTTCACCTACCAGGTTGTATCCGCCGGTTCATTCAAATCGCGAACAATAGTCAGCTGTTTCCTCGCTCGTCGACTCACGTCGAAAGTAAACCATACATTTTCTCAGAACCATTTACAATGTATTAGTGCACACTACTGCTGAGGGCGGCTAAGAGGAGCGGAAAGTGATATCGAGGGGTATTTGCAGGGGCAGACTGAATGGTGGCGACCAATAACAGGAGCGGGTCGGAGAGGAGTTGGTTGCGCCACGCAAGTCAATACGCCAAGTGGTACTGGTATAACTGTCGATTAATGCACAAACGAGGCAGTATATCGGGATGACAAGGTATCGATCTGACTAGCCCTTGAATTGTAGTAGTTTTTTTTGTGTTTATTGTTGAGTGTATCGAAGGCAGGGGGCAACAGCGGCAGTACAAACAAAAAAACAGCTGTTGGCGAGAAAAAGAAGGAGACGGAAGGGCGTGTGCTATAGTCCTCTAATCTATGTAGCCGAGACGGGAAACCATATCACTACCACGACCTTGAGCACGGTTTTCTGTTTATTTCTTTCCTCATTCTTTATTTCTGGCTCGCTTCTGTTCGTGTTTATCCCCGTCCTTTTGCCGGTATCTTCATCTTCTTAGTGTTATTTCATCCGTGCAGCAGTCATCTGTTTTACATGGGCAGGTACGCTTTTCTTGTATCATTGATGGCAGTCTTTCTGATCTCTTTGGGTCACTGGGATGCTGATTATTTTCACAACCCATCTTGCCTTCTTGTTCTTGATCTCTGAGCTGGCTTAGGTTCTTGTTCTCGTAACATGTAAGATGGAATTATTTCACTTTTTTCTGCCATTCCTTATTTTGTAGATTCTGTATTATTTTCTCTGTCTGCCAGTTTGTGACCACATGACTTCATTTGGATCTAGTACGAGAAACCCAGGACCAAATATTGCTAGATAAAATAAGGAAACATGTAGGTTTTTGTGTGTACCGTAGGTCATATTTACGATGATCTCCCGTGACAGATGGTATGAAGGATGGAAAATCAGGACGGACACTGGGCGCGTGTATTGCTGAAGTTGGGTACGAGAGAAAAAAATGTGTGCGAACACAAGAAGCACACAACACCGCCTTTGCTCATATCGTGCTTTCATTCGAGTACAGTATGCGCACTTGGGCCTTCGTGAAATTACAGTATGCTAGCATTTGATATCAAGTAGTACAACCACGGCAGTTCATACCGAAAAACGTGCAGAACATACGTTGCCCCACATACAACAAGTTGGAACCTCACCCAAACAATGCAAATCCATCAACACCTTTCTTCACGATCAAATGCCGCACTGACTGCTGCGCATGAGCATTGAATGTGAATCCAATACCAAGCCATTGGTCTCCAAAGGTTGGAGTGCGGTGCACAAAGGGTTTGCAACACACTGCGTCTGCACACGAGTTGAGCTAAAAAACTAGTGTGACGATGAATTAAACGACTGACTTCCATATCGTAGTATCAAGAGTGTAGAGATTTTTGCAGGGTTTTTATTTCTTCGGTACTGGGTGTGTTCAACGCTTAATACAGTGCCCGGTACACACCTGGGATTATTTGTTCTTGCAAGTTTTAGTCTGACATTCTTATGTGTGGTCTTCGTTTTTTTAATAGGTGCCATGTGACCTTCGGGTAGATTAGCAGGTATGTCATGCCATCCTTTTCAAACCTCAGGACTCACCTTTCGACATAAAAAGTGAGCTACATTTATATTACGGCACCGGAAAAATTATGACAATTTTTTTGTTGTATGATCATAACAAGGTAGTGATCGTAGTTTTCGCGAGTTGCCCGTACGCCAAGGGAGACGGGATCTTCATTGTGGATACCACATACCTAGTACATTCAAAACTTCTGCAGGGCTACCGGTACTACGCCCCCCCTATTATATACCTGGTATATATCGGTTGAGTTGGCGTCGGTTGGCGACCACGTTGTAAAACACGCCTCTCACTACGTGAGCTAGGCAGCCAGGGTACAGTATTTTGTTTTTTCGGTGGTCACTACGGCTGGCGGTCAAGTTAGATATTATATTTTGTGGAGAGAATCTTGCCTCCACGCAAGTGGGATGACCGTATCACGTACTGTGTACCTGGTATATAGTAAGGCATCCGCGAGGCAGTTACAGAGTAAACTCATCTCTGTCTCTGAAACAGGCCACACCAAAAATTAAACCAATTCGGTGATGCTGTCATCCATATGCAAGAAAATCCGCCTTTTAAAGCGGTTCTTAGTAGGATGCAGCTCACCCTTCATGCGACTGGCACAACACCTCACGGCGTTTCGCGCTTGGTGCAAGCAATGTCTTCCTGGTCGGCGATAACCCGACGTGCTCCATCCCGGCATTGTAAGGATGCGAGGGTCTTTTGTCATACGACTACGGTCATACATGATAGTGAATACCCCCCCTCCCCCCGCCTTGGTTGTTGTATTTTACGTGGGGTGTTCAACAGAGTGCCGATGAGGCACACGGAGAACGTCGCAGTTTCTTCTATGTTTGCTTGGTGTTGTTGTTGTTGATCTGAAATTGACGCATTTCTAACGGCAAAGCCTTTGTGTGGTGACACGACAGGCTCGTAACGCCCAGGAGCTGAAACATCCATCAGCCGCCAGGCATCATAATGTAACATTAGGAACACTCGGTTTTCACTACACTCCAGAGCTGAAGCTCATCCTACACCAGAGACGCGAAAGAAAAACTGAATTAAAAGCGCTTTTCTCCAGATACATACTGTATTCGAAGTTCTACGAGCTGCATGCTATATGTATATATAACGAAAGAACGAATGAATCAAACCACTGCAACGCGCCAGCACCATACAACGGCGTTTACGCCGCACAGGCGACCTACGATGGCTTGACACAAGAAGAAGCTTATACCAGGCGATTCTCCTAGCCGCCTTAAAAAGGTACTGCACCGATATCAGGCGAGTCGCTTCAAATAGGTACAATACCCATATCTACCAAAAAGGGAGTGGTTGGTTTATTCAGACGACCTCGACACAGAATGCCACACCGTCACATCTTCCGACACCGCCCCCCTTACCCTCGCCACACATGAAGCCTGCCTCTTCAAAGACGGCTCTAGGCGACTATATGTTTGTATCATATATTTTGTTGAGCTCCGGCCGGTTGGAAAGGTACGTCTAACGCAGCATCGACGACGGGAAGCGACAGACTTGTCGCTTAGACCCAAAAAGGCTTTCATTAAGGTAAGGTGGCTAGAGGTCGTTCAAGCAAGGTTTTTGTTGAAGGTACGCATTGCACAGGAAACCCTATTTGGACATCAAGTTCGGGGGTCGTGAGGTTTTTACTGTTTAGCGGGTCATGTGAAATTGTTTTAGTGGCCGGCGTGTTTCGTGAAGTGCACGACAATTTGTACACCGGTAGAGTATGATGCTGAACCGAACGAAATCGACTGATTCAAGTTGTCGGTCTAAAGCTGTTTACGCCGTAGATCCCTGCCTGCTGACTATCGAAAAACTTCAGATGTGACGCTGGTGGACTGGATGTCAAGCGCATGAAATATCAGCACACGGCCTGGGAACACGACAAAACACACATGCTTCCGCGTCTCCAAACCTCAAAGTCGGCATTCGTCAAAGACTTGTGTTTGCTCTACGGCTGCACCGTACCCGTACATGCGACATGCCTTGATAATGTGATACTAAGTTATTTCGCCGGTACGACCATTGGGCGACATTATGGCGCTCGAGACTACTTCAACAAGTCTTGTAACGGAATCACTAACGTCACCAGCGGGAGGAAAAGAGCAAATAAGAAGAAGTTGAAGACCGTGTTGCTGTTGACTCCTTAGCTGTACGATGAACGCCGGCGATGTTTACGTCACTGACGGCGTGTCGGAAACGAACTTGTACTAGTAGGCGGTGTCTGCGTCCATGATACCAGGTGCGGTCAGCCGTTTAGTTCGTCTCACAAACGGATATGGCCGAAGTTCTTCAAGACGTGTGTACAGAAGATTGATGGACATGTAAAATGCAGTATAGGCCCACGATTTATGCAAAACCGCTCCGAAATACATGGATACTTGCTTTAAGAAGCGGCAAAAAATAGGAGTAGGAGAGATCAACCAAACCCGGTATTATAGCCCAGGCTCAGATTTCGTGTAGGAGGGTGTTACATGAGTTTCCTGAGCCTTGCTCACTTTACAGGTTTCTTGTTGGTGGACTCATGCCGTACTGAGAGACTATATTGATAGAAATCTATATAGTCTCTCAATAAAACTCAATATATATACTGTATCTCACCCCTTTCTGACGCATGTTTCGCCAGGTTCGCCCAAATCGCATAGTCAAAGGTTTGGATGGGAATGTCTGGCAGGTACGCGAGAATACCTTGAAGCTGAACGTTGCCCCCGCGGCCTCTCCTCGCACCTCTCCGGCATCTACCGAGCTGGCCGTTGATGACGCAGCATATCTTCAACTTCTGGAGGACAGCATCAGGCTGTCTACAAAAATGGCTCGCACCTTAGCCATCAACAGTCGGTCTTTGGAGGAATCGGGTTGCAAAGACGGTGCTGGGTCATTATATGTGTCTTCGACGGCGTTTCCCCTCATGGAAGGCTGTCTTCGGGCGGACAAAGCCAACGGACATATTGCGTACAAGGCGGACACGGCGATAATTAGTTCGTTAGAATCGACCGCCACCGCAGAGGTCAGAGCGTTTCGTCGAGTTTTTTCAAGAGTTTGTTCTTGTGCTACCCACAATGCTGCACTAAGACATGCCGACGATGGGTAGTATATGGGTGACTCTTCTGCCATTCAAACACATTGACTGCTTTCCACCGTGTGTAGAACTTTACCCCGTTTCAGCCTTATGCTTGATGAAAGAGCCTCTGTGTACGTTCGACACCTACGTGTACTGCATCTCCCGACTTGGAGACATATCGCACAACATAGAGAAATGCACATATATGCATTTTCAGTCACCATTGTGTCAATATTCAAGTCTTTAGATTGTCACAGTACATTAAAGGTCCTACCTGGGCGAGACATGAATCAATCGTCGTTTACCGTCCGTTAGAAATATCAAGACCACGTAATGGTATACCCGTACGATTTGGTGTAGCACTCTCCGCTGAGTTAGCTTTCGTAACCGTTGCTAAGACCGTCGTTCAAAGCTCTAGACATCCATTAGTATTGGGTGATCCTTATACATTCAACGGCCAAACGAAATCGGTATAGCTAATCCCGTTCATTGCCTTGGGTCGCTCGTTGGCGCGTACCAGCTTGACAAGCGTGGGACGATGCAACACGGTGAGCACTGATCCGGTTGTGCCAATATCCACCTAACGCCTCACTTGCTTGTTCTACGCACTTCGATCGGCTTGTTTCAGTCGCCGAAGTGGCACGCGTACTACATAACATCTACGGACGAATCTATGCTAGCTTGCTCTTCCGAAGAGAGCTCGGACGACGTCATTGCTGCAGAGGCTACATGGTTTTGTAAGTCGTGATGAAAGGGTCATGAAAGTCTTACTCTATCACGATGTACGTGTTGTGACGTGACACTACAATCCTAAGGACAAGCGCTGAATCAAACCAGTGCCTGCCCTGATTCGTCGCTGTATTTCCGCAGTTCTTTGGGTTCGGTTTTAACTGTCGATTAGAGTTGAGTATGCATAGTTTCTCTGCTTAGTATATACTGCTGATATAGAGTACTGACTGACAACATGTTTGAGCTAAATCGAGCCTCCAGTATCGCCTTGGTTATTACACATACCACACTTTCGAGATGAGTCCGTATGGAACTCTTCGATTTTCAATCACCCCTCCTGTCCGACCCATTACGGTACGAAACGAGCTGGAGCATCGGTGTTCCGGCGCTGATACTAATCTCCCTTGACAACGAAGACTACTATCAAACGTTCCGAATTCGAACGCCATACGTCCAAAGTGGCTTACCCATTTGGGTTAAATCACAAGAGACAATCCCTATGCCGCCGACAATTCTCCGCATGCCACTGTACACCGACTATCCAGATGCTTGCTAAAAATATCAACACGACAGCGCCGGAGACCATCAAGATGCCCCTAACGAAACGCACACGATACTGTTATCTCGTCGGTTCGGTATGTAGGCGATGCCAAAGGTGGCGGTGTGCCATTCGCGCCATCAGAGGGCGAGCTGTCGATTTCCTGTGGCTGCACAGGTGCACCAAGGTTGGCTATTGTTAGGCCTGGTCGCTCGCTTGATGTCGCCGGGCCTACGTGTGGCAGCGAAGAATCGTTTTCCATTGCCTCGGACTCTCTTCATGACACGGAAGGGTGCTACTTTGACACGGCGGAGTTCAACAACGACAGCCCGGTGTACACGGCCTCGGGGACTCTGGGCTTGAGTCAAATTTGGGTAGTCGCTGCTGAATACACTGATGAAAAGGGGGATGTTTCTGTGAGTGAAATCTTTAAATGTGGCGTTTCCCACACGGGTAGGAGCGACTGGAGTACAGGGCACATGTGGCAGCTAATCATCGTCGGGAGGTTGTCGTCCGTAAACGTGACGGTCGTGGAGGACATTCGGAGTGGACGGGTTGGATACTGCTAGCATACTAGAACGGTGATTACAGAATAGGACGCCAAACGAGAACCAGAAACACATACTGAGTTTCTAGTTTCGTCGGGAAAAGGTTGTGTTCACCCACTTCAGTCTGACGACCGCCGGAAATATTTGTTTTCAGTAAACACCAGCCGAATGTATTTAGCTGTCGTTTCTAGTGCCACCTTGGACGGTATATCAAGTCCCCAGGTGGACCGTACAGTTAATCTCGAGCGAAACACAAACTCCCTACAAGAAGGGTATGCAGTACACCACGTACCCTGTAGCGCATTTTCGGTGGTTTAATGTGCGTTGTCCAGCCCACGTGATAAGAACACAGGCTGCCCACGACAAGCGTTGTCGCTGGTGATCGCATGATACGTTTCCTGTCCTCTACTGCACTTGGTGTACCGTAGATACATCTGGCATCGATACACCCACGTCTTGTGACGTACGCTGCACACGTCCCTCTGGTGCTTCGGTGACTGCTTAAGCTTGTATCTCAAACAAGATGTTCTTATCGTAGCAACTGGTGATTGTGTCCACACGGCAGATTCACTGGGCGTTGGTAAACGTTGTGTCCACTACTTCAAACGATGACAACACGTTCTACTGTTTCTCGGCGTCGGAGGCGGCCCTTTACCACCCTGCCAATGTGTCAAGTTGGAAATGTGAGTTGGCCGCATGACCCCGTAATGTGCAATCAGCACACACTGACAGCGTGTACCGGCTACGGTATAGTAACGCCGCAGGGACGCCTTACCGAGTACACTGCTGCGGAGTGGCATGGCATTTCGAAGTATACGTACTGCCGTGATTATTGCTGTTGATCTAGGTACTGTAGTGGTGCCCACTAAACTCATTCTCATCTCGTAACCAACGGACGTAAGACAAGTCTCAATATTCTAGGCATATTTTTACACAAGCGCAAGCAAACCTATTGTCCTCGGAACGTACAATGGAGCGAGTATAAGGTGTCGGGAATGTGATGTAATATTATTCAGACCGTATGGCTTCATGTTATATAAAACGCCAGACTCAGGATCAACAAATACTTCATGCCTGAACGGCGTTAATTGTTTACCAGCGGTGAAATGTCTTGTATGTTCACTCAACAACATTCACCCATACCACAAACGCTAATGCCTACGAAAAATACGTTTCCCAAACCTAACAACAGCGTCAAGTATGCTGCGAGTATCCCCTTGTTCACGTCTGCGTTCGCTTGCTTATTTTCTAGCTACTTTGTCAGGTGCAAGGCTCTCGCGGTCCTTCTCCGCGTTGTAGTTCCCAAGTCGTTTCGTTGTGTTCATGCTTCACCGAAACCAACTCCATCGGTAAAGAAAGCGTTCTACCGAAAGGGTGCAACCGCCGTTCCCTGGGCTTCTTACTCGTGCAGCTCGGTACCTCACCCGAAACCTTGTTTGGAGCAATTCCGGCCGTGCAAGCCGAATAACAATAGCATCGCCCTCTTTAGTCACACATAGACCCTCACACAACTTTCCGACGATATTGGGTTCCTGGTCCAAAGCTATTTGAAACCAAAGTATGCACACCCTTTTCGAAACACGCATCTGCGGGTGGAAACCGGCAGTCAATCGCCTCGTATGTGGCCTTCCAGCGAAGTCCATCTTGGCGCAATGTTTTTTTCAGGGGAAACGGTGCAAAGCTGGGTCCGCTGCGAAAGCACGTGTATTGTATCCACCAAACTCGTTGGGTTCCCTACCTAAGGGGCTAACGACAAAACCGCGACAGTGGGTCATAAGACCAAATGCGCACCTTACATCAACGTCTGTTGTAACATGTATCGTTGGTTTTACTTCCCAGTTCAATCAATTGGCGTCCGTGTTTTGTTTCTATAGCGTCCTCCGGGAAGGGCTGCAGTCACGAGGTGATTCAAGTCCCCCCTCTGCCTGGCCCGACATATCTATGTCTCGCGTGGGGTACTCAATTCTCCCACTACCGACGAATTATTCTCGACATATGCCAGACGAAATGTACTCCAACTCAACAGATAAGATGATTTCTGTGGATCGATGAACGCCATTGTTTTCGAGTACAGGCGACAATGGTCGAACAATGTCCATGACGTCAAAGAAATACTACTCAAATTCAAAGAGGATCCAATCCGTCGATTCTCGCGAACGCTAAAACACCGATCCCACCACCGTTTTGGGACAGGTGATACCGACGGTGACGGTGTTGTCGACACCACAGCGGACGTGCTCTCTTTCACGTGCGGTTGCTCAACCACGCCTCCGCCAGCTCGAACTCCTGAGCCGCTCATCAGCAACTCGTCCCGTGTCTCCACGGGCGGCGACGCCCGTGCCTGTAGCGATGGAGATTCGTTTTCGATCTTATCGGACACTCTGCCCGACATAGAAGGATGCTACCTAGACACCAAGGAGGTCAACAACGGCCATCCCGTTTACACCGTCTCAGGGGCCACGGACCTGGGACAGATTTGGGTGGTCGCCGTTGAATTGGAACTGGACGAGACTTCCTCAATAGTGAGTGGAAATGTTCACGTGGCGCTCTCTTATGGAATGGTGACGGAGTGATAGACGTGTATCTCTTAGTGCAGGGGGGGGGGGCGGGGGAGAGAGGGTTGATGGGCTGTCCTCTATCGTTGCGACTTACAAAACCAAAACAATCATTTTGAACTGCGATGAAATTATACATGCTGCAAGTGGTTGAACGCGTGCTACCTTATGGGAAGGGGCTGCAGCTGCTCAGACCCCTTACACGAGGTCCATTACGCAAACGGTTTCCGCGCGCAATTAACATTTTTATGTACTGGATGTCTAACGAAGAAACATCAGTACATCATCTAACCCAAAAGACATTCTTCGAGGAAAGTAGTCAGCTTATTCAATGAAAAAATCGTGCAGTGGGAATAGTAGATAGATATAAAATCCAAGCCCCTAGTATTAGAGCAAGGCCCGTTCGTTGAGACCACTGCATACCTCCAACCAGGTTTATGAGTGTAATCTAATTGTGCTTCCGACCTGGGTGTGCTTAGGTGCTGGAGTTTGCCTACCAACATATGTCGTTGCACATATATATATACGAAGCAATATATGATTGCCCTATGATCGCTGCACATGCAGTAGAAGTAATATCATATTACACTGAAGGTCGTGGCTCTAGTCGGATTGTGGGGGGGTGGGGTGGGGGGTTAACACCAACTACAGTAGAATAGACTACGTGCGTGCTGCATGCTGCCGTGGTTGGGCATCTCATATCAATTCCTTATGTGTGTATATCAGATTATCTGGATGATAGTGCTCGTGCTGTCCACTGGTTCAAACGACAACAACACGTTCTACTGTGCATCAGGGGAAGAGGCGGCGCTATACCACCCTGCAGATATGCCGGTGTGGCAATGTGAGTCTGCCCTAAGTTCCTCTGTTGGATGCATGCTCGGACGGGGTGCAATTGACTCCGTAAGGCTTTGTCGGGTGGGTGGAAATATATCCAACAGGGCGTTCCATTGCCGATCGCAGGCAACTGGAACCATGCCCCTCTTAACGAGCGACGGCTTCTAGTATTTCTAATTGAAAGAGGGAAATGTAACGACGAGTCGTGGCATTTTGTGAAGGATGTCAGATGTATTGGTGGGGGGGGCAAGTGCCGGTACTGGCGATCGTAAGCTAGAGCAGGAGGAGCAAGCACAACGTTCCGTTTTACCTAATGGCGTGTTTGTAGTTGTATTTGTTGTGGGTAATGCTGGTTTTGATGATTTTGTTGTTGCTGTCGATGCTGCTGTTGATGGTGTTGTCGTCAGTGCTGACGGGGTGACGCGCGAACGTCGATGTTGTGATGACCATCATTGTCGTCGAACGCACTGGCGTGTTGCACGGTCTGTCTTATCAGTTCGGTGTAGTGCCATTCGCGTGTGGAGGTAATCACTGTGCTGTCGCCTCGTTCTCATTGTCTTCCGGTCGTCCATGTGCGGAGTCCTGATGAGTTTCAAACGTTACATCAATGTTAATTAGATCGTCGGCTCAGCGCCTCGTCCAATATTGTGTCGTGTCCTCAGGGTTTACGTGAATCCCCGGTTACCGTTAACGAGATGTTCGTCGTCCTGTTTCTTTTCCCCTTTTAGACCTCTGGCTAAAGAGCGGGCAACCACTGTTCGTCGGTCCACCCGAAATTTGGTCCCATCTGTTTGCTCAGGCCACTCTCTGACCAGCTCACCGCATGATCTCATTTTGAGGAATGCTAATGGTATCTGCGCGAAGCGACTTGTTCACGTCCAACCATCATAACCAGTATTAGGAAATGGCAAAGATATTTCTGCCGGTTGGGGGCGCTGTCGAATTTTGTGGGCGAGTCTAAGATGCACGGCGTCTGGATGAATTCGGACTGTGTCTTGATTTGATGAATAAAGCTAAAGCGGGAATCTGCTGGCCCGTGCGTCACGTTGGGATATTTTGGGGGAATAGTATTCAGCGTATTTTAACTACGGTGACAACAGCACTAGGATTTGGTTCCACCCAGGCAAATACCGCGAACTCAAATTCAACCCTCAGATCGATGCATCTTGCCACTTTCATTCGTGAATCACGAAATAGTGAGGTACGAATGTTAGTAAAAAGCACGATGAAACAATATTTCGTGTGACCCTCGCCCCGCTATTACTGATCGGGGCGAGTGATGAGAGTCTTAGTCAATTGTAATAATATTTCTCGTTTCACCTATCATGGGGCAGACCCGACCGGTTAGAGAGTATAGGTGTCACCGATACCACACTTACACGATACGAGTCAGCTGTTACGAAACACTCTGAAGACACTCGTTCTTGTTGACCATCCTCTATCTGAAGTTGCCGGTAATGCTGACCGAGACGGTTTGATTGAAACCACGGCCGATGGGGTGGTATCCCTATCTTGTGGCTGCTCGGACGTGCCTCCTCCTCTCATCACACCCCCACCCATACGCGGTAGCCCCAACAGCTCCTGCTCCGAGGGGGGCGCGTTTTCGATTGAGTCGGAGACTCTCCCTGACGCACAGGGGTGTTTTCTAAATACGGCGGAGACCCGCCATGACCTGCCCGTCTACACCATATCTGGGACGTTGAACATGGGCCAATTCTGGGTGGTAGCCATTGAATTCATCGAGAATGGTATGTCTGCGGTAAGAGCAGGAATGCACATGGGACGCATGGTACGAAGAGAGTGTCACAAGCTAGTCTTAGCGCTTGCGGCTGGCATGGCGCCTCGACATACGACCAACCGCATTTCATTACTGTGGAGATAGCACGTGTGGTGTGCTTGCGCGATTATTCAAAATATTTAGGTCATGGAGTGTTTTATCGAGTTGAGCGTACAATTCCACTTACAATAGTCAAATTGCTTGAGACAGGTGTAAATCCTCAAGTGAAAGAATACCGTACAATTTCAGTGGCATTCCTGCGAGTAACATTCCTTGTTGGTCTACACAATGTTGTATGGCGTCTTGGATGGGCAGCCATGAAATGGTGACATATTGCAAATTATTTTGCAGTTGTGTAGGACGGTCCGAGAGGATGCAGAAAGAGTTTACTGCGACATGTGGCATACGGCGACACGTCTACGCCTCGGGTATTGTTGTGAAGCACATCACATGTAATATAATGTGTTACTCCCTGCACCTGGTATTGAAAAGTCATTTGTTTTCACCACCGCTGTATCTACTCTGCTCCTATTTCAGCCTTTCTGGGTTTTGCAAAACGCCGTGTCCAACACTTCAGCCCTCGAAAATGAAATATTTTGCGTTTCGGTCGTGGAAGCCGCCCAGTATCACCCTTCGGAAGTGCCAGGATGGCAATGTGAGTCTCTCGCCCAAGAGTAATGCGAAGGATATGGTTGACATTAAGAGTGCAATACCTCCTTCGGGTACTACTGTGGTGTTATGCCGTGGACTCTGTGTTGGCACCGCGTCCGATACACGGTATTGACTCGTTGCTTGGTTCAGATTTGGGCTTGTTTAATCACGTCGCGAACGCCGCATCAGACCAGGCGCAAGGAACCATATAGGCCACCTACCAGACCTGAAACGACGAAACGTTTCTTCAAGCCGTGGTTGAACACTATCAATACTACGACGCCTCGCAAATCGCTCACTGTTTCGATGTTCCCGTTTTGGGTATGGTGGATGCCACGTTTTACAGACTATTGGTTGGACAATAGTGCTGGTTAGAAAGAGCTCAAATGGCTTGGCATTACACCCTACAAGTATACAAGACATAGTTTGGTTCAAAATAGGTTAGGATTAAACAATTATCAAACAGCGCCGACCCCACCTCTTTATTAGACCGTGACTCCCACCGTGAACAGTTTTTGGTACAGACGTCGCTTGGTCTCTGCTCTCCTGTATGCCGTTGTTTCCTAAGTATACTGCGCAAGGCGACTGTCAGGCGTTCCACTGCGTTCAAACGAAATCCTTGGAGAAGTGATGGACGCCATGCCCCTTGGGAACCCGGTGGGGCTTCAATTATTCATCTGATGTCGAAAACACCAACCCGAATGTTACATATATATATACGACGCTTGTGTTCCGCTCGTAACTGTCAATCTCAGGTGATGCCCCAGATTCGTCGGTCACTACGGCCGTTGCGATTGCAGTGGAGTGCGGCTGTTCCAGCTCCTCGTCGATTGTGCTATCCTCATCGGTATTACCGTCTGCATTGCCTACAGCCTCGCCATCAGCATTGCATGCATCCTCTGAGGCACCTTCACCGGTACGGTCGACTGCGGCTCTGATTGGATCATCCCTTTTAGTTCTCTGGCGCCCCAAGTTTACCAGTATCATCGCAATCGTCAACATCCACAGGATCGCTCATAACCCCACCGAAGGTTTTTCCTGCACTAGGACCGCTTGTACGATAGGAGTGGCACTCTATGATAAAAAAACGCATATTTTCCTGGTGGGGCTTTTCACCTGACAATACTACCCATCGTCGTTCTTTATTACAACATCTTTCGACGTGTATCTGCACCATGGGACTGATCATCGTCGATACATACTGTGGACTAGTTACTGGTACCGTCACCTTTCACTCCGCACACCATCAAACATATCTTATATATGCCGTAGATCCGCATTACTGGTGTTCTTGTGCGTTACCCTGCCAACCGTATAGTGTTTTCCTGACGTCGCATATATCGACACCGTTTCCTACAGCTTGATTAATGTCGGTCGTCTATACTGTACGTGCGGCTCCGCGCATTGATCCGGCCGTGATATACAATACCGATCGGCCTACCTCGACACCGCCATCGCCGCCAGCGATAATACCTGCCTCGTGGCCACTCAGCCGAATGTCGCACAGGGAAGATTGGGCTCAATCCCATAAGAAACTCGTTAACTGTGAAAAGAATATTTAGCTCGGTTTACTGGGCTAGAATCAACGCCTATTCCACCTGTGGCGCGTTCAATCGTACTCACCACCACAATACATACACCATTCTAGATAGGATGTTTACCGGTTGCTTAAAGCGATTGTCCTAGCATTTAATGTGGAATGTCACACCGCGCACAAGAACGATGTCGAGCCCCGCAAGCAACGGAGCCTTCAGTAAGCGTGTTGGGGACATTGATATGTCAATTTCTCTATAGTGTGTCCTCGGCTATAGAGACAGAGAGACCGGCCCTGATCCCTAGCATATATACATATATATATCCCAGACCTCCACGTAGTATATGTATAAACTGTAAGTTGAACTCTCTCAAAGGCACACACTATTTCCCTTACAAGAGCTAACATCAGCTTCATCATGTATCACTGCGCCGCGCGATTGCCTGGCTTCCCGCTGACTTGTGGCTTGTGCCTCCCACTATTACAATGACCAACCAGTCGAATGGCGACGAGACCCAATCCATTGCGAACACCTGCGGTGGCGATGGATCTTTCACAATGACAGCAAATGCGACCCGAGCCATGAATGGGTGTTTCCTGGACACTGGTGTTCCGTCGGCCGATGGGAAGATAGTCTACACGGTGTCGGGCACGATGAACACTACCGAACTCGTCGTCACCCCTGTTGAAACCGACACAGGTAATGATGTGAGTCGCAAATGTAGGCCATGGGTAGTGTGCAAAGAATCACGAGGCCTTGTCGAGTGCGCAACGAAGGACGAGGCCATGGACTCACGTGGCCACGAACATTACGGAGTGAGTCACGAGGCGAAGCTTAATGCGCATTTGGTTACAAGGTCGTGAATAGTGGGCCATTGGTCACGAGGCAATGCTTAGTGAGTAATGCCAGCGATTCCGCTTCGGGAGTATTTAAGTACGTCGCACTGGTATGAACAGTGCCGGCCGCACTGTGGCTGTCGATTAAAAAAAACGCTGGACCGTACGTATCCACCTGCAGCATCGACACAATCAACTGCGCATGCTCTGGCATGCCCAACATTCGTACACACTGCAACAGTTCCCGCACTCTCATTCACGGGTGGTTAACTCATTCAATTACTGCGTATCGCTACGTTTTGTTTTCGGCTAGCAGTTCAAATGGATGGTCGGAAACTCCAACGGTGACCACAATGGCCGGGTCTACTGCTATTCCGCGGAGTTGGCCAGCGAAGTCAACCCTGGAAACGCGTCGTGGCTTTGTAAGTACCTGGGCAGTATGCGACAGCGGTATATAATCTCTTTCGGCTATGGTGCCCGACGTACTTTGACTCAATAGTTGAACAGAGTCTCTTATACGGTACTACGTATCTAGTAGGTTTTTTCTGTGGCGTTCGGTGCCGGGCACCATTCACTAGGTGTACACGCTTGGAGTAGACCAAGCTCATATTGGACTTGTTCCCCAAAGTAGTAACCCGTGCGGCGTCCTGTAGACCTCTCGTATTCATCGGGTGGGGATTTCATACGGTGGCAGCTTCAGTGTTAGAATGAGGTATAGCACCCACAAGAGAGGAACCGCACAAACTCTATGTGCAGCCTCACCGTAGAAATAGAGCGCTTTCGCCCAATATCTGATGCATACCTCGTCATCAAACTTCTTCCACCACTTCAAAAGAGACGGGCAAGGCTCGGTGTTTTTATTGCCTTCGGTGACTGCTCGTGCTCGCTTCAGGGGGCAGTGGAAGCTTTAATGAGTGCTTGTTTAGTTAGAGTTTTGTCAGTTTTCCTCTGAGCTTGACAACATCACTGGATGCAGACCTCTGTTCGTCTCAGGAAGTATCTTCGGACATACCGAGTCGAACAGTCTCTACATGTAGGAGCCATGCTACACCCTCGACACTCGTACTGCTTCACGATGCCAGAGCTTCAATTGGTCCATTTCCATTTATTCATACTAGACAACGTTTCCCCCTGAAGACACAGATGCGTATCGAACCAATGCCCATGATTGCGACAAAATTCTGTACCATCCGTGTCAGCAGTATCCCTCGGTATCCTGACCGCTTCGTCTGGCCCCTTTACTCAACGAAAATGCAGGTGATTTCGTGGGTGAAAGAGGCGTATATGTGGAGACAACTGATCACGATATTTCCATCGTCTGTGGTGCTTGCCCCGTGCCGCCGGAGATTAACGATGCAAGCCCAGCTAGCACGTTGGTTGTCGGATTTTTCACGGTTGTTGGTGCCTTAATGTTGACGACTGCTTCATCTGTTCATGGTTGGAGCTAGAGGTCGGACAATCGTCGCACAATCGACACTCGTCATCAAGTGTAGTAGGAAATTCGACAAAATGCCACAATCTCCGGCGACGTCGGCCGGCGATCGTGAAGTACGAACTAGCGTTTTTCGATATGTGATTTACCATCCAAGGTTATATTTTCGACGTAGAGAATCTGCAGGTCAGGGTTTCCATATCCGCGACCAGTGAAAGATATTGCAGCATACTCTGTTTAGATGGACTCATAATCAATGATATTTACGCAGGGGTTGGGCTATTGGCCTACTATGGGGTTTTTGGCTTGTGTCGTCTGACTGTGTGGTGACACCGTGACACCTGAAAGCTCTTATCATGTCTCTACACCGTGGAAGACGGATATACAAGGACCTTGACACCCATTTAGGCTGAGGTGTTCCAACACTCTTGGAGCCGGTACCACGCAGCCTCATGGGTGCCGACGTTGAAGACGCTCGGGCAAACCTGCGATAACAGGGTCTTGCCCTCGACCGCGACATATCCAGCGGAGATGCTGAGGAGTGTCACACATCCTGAAGCGAGCGCTTTGGGACGATAGCTGCTCCTTACGGGGAGATGAGGTGCAGGAGAGTTCAGTGGCAAGCAAACGCTAACTACCGCTGGTACAACAGAGAGGGACGCGGTATCCTTTTCGCCAGAATTCTCCGGTGGTGACGGGTGGAGTCGGAAGGGTTCCCAAGGGTTCGACGTCCTCTATCACATTAAGTGGTATAGGTTGTCGGTGAAATTTGTTCTGTTGCCTTTCTTACAAATGCCACATAACCTAGAGTTTGCCTATAACAGATGCGTTTTTGCACTCAGGCCCTACCGTTTCGAGACCGTATTTCCCACCTACCCGTACAAACAGGTTGGAGCCGACCGGAACACTCACTAGTCCGGGGGTTTATGGTTTAAAACAAACAAGAGGCAGCTGGTGGTCTGAATGTTCTGTTACAAGGTTTCATTGGGGTGATCTGGCCATAGGTATGGGAATGGGTAGTTATACCAAACTACCAAAGGTTTAGTCGGGAGTTCAATCTCCCAGACTTGACACTTCTTCGTTTGGGCGTGCGCGATGGAGACACTGTATATCGGTATGACCGCGTACTCCCCGGTATCTGTATGATACGTGGCCAGGAGAGGTCCCTGAGAACGACGTTGATCGAGATCCGCGACGGTGAGGTAACAAAGGTCATAAATGACGTGTGGGTCGCCGGTGGACCTGAAGGCCCAGGGTGTGGGCAGTGAGGCCGTGGTTACGATGGTGAGCAATCCCGAAGACGATGTCGTGGAGACAGCGCCTTTAGACGGGAGCACCTATTGTTCTACAGCAGCTAGAGGCCCTACGCCAGAAATACTACTGCGAGCACCCCTGCAGTGTGTTGTGACACATGTGCATATAGCGGCGCGGCATTGGCCGTGCGCACTCCATGATAGCAGCGGCGGAAGCAGAAGCAGCAGCTGGAGGTCGTGGACTTGACATATGTTGCGGCTATCACAAAGCCAGGTGAACCATGTATGCACACTTAGCGAGAGGACGCACAGCTGCGAGACTGGGTGTTCTCGAAGTTTCGTGTCGTACTCGAATGTGCTCTTCTGGGGTGGGATCATGTTTTTAGGTAGCGGGCTTGGAGTATTCGCAAGCAGTATGCAGCGGTATTAGAGCGTTTCGGAAAAAAATAACTTTGCTCAGGGTTGGGCGCTCAGGGTGGGTGCTCATGGCTGGCGTTTCCAGGATTTGGAAAAAATTCAAAAACTAAATTGCTCAGGGTGGCAGGAGGAACAACAATGACGTGGACCTGCGTTCAAGCTTCCCCACGTTTCGCAGCAAGCTTCGAGCATCGTGCACAGGAGCGCCGCGTGTTCCACCACCTTTCGCCCCGACCTGACCCTCCCGCTCCTCCATCACTATAACACGATCTACACCGTCACTGTCCTCCAAGCCGCCAGCCAGCTCGAGGTTGCGTGTGCAGCATGATGCGAGCTGCTCCTGCTCACTTCGCGTCGCCTGCTGCGATCACAGCAGTACTGTAGTACTTGTAGCCCCATCACAACCAATCGCCTACTGGTGAAGGAGGTGGTGCGCTCGGTTGCCCCAACGCTTTGGCGAGTGGTCGTCCGCTTCGCGTACCTTCTACGCCATCACCGCCCTCCTCACCGTCACGCTGCGTGAGGTTGCTAGGTCGATTATCCTTACTTTTTCTTAAGATGGCTGATGCATGCTCCACCTCCTTGCCTGCTGAGATTGCCGAAGCTACTCTGTACTTCCTCGCCGCCAAAATCACGAACCAAAAGACGGCTGGTTCGAGAAGATGGCACGCCTTGTCGCCCTAAGCTATGGCGGCGAGTCAGTGTCAGTCCCGGGCTGCTTGTGTGACGGTACAAGCATCCTTTACTACCTGTGCTCTGTGCCATGACCATTACCCTGAGCAGCCTCGTTGCTCAGGGTAAAACCCTATTTTTTGGCAACCCGTAACCCTGAGCATCTGGAAAAAAAGAATCCGCTCAGGGAAAAAAAGTAACCGTCAAGGCCTTTTATGCGGAGAGGCTTCGACAAACCCTGACCCTGAGCGCATTTTCTTTTTCTTTTTCAGTTTCCGAAACTCTCAATGAACGATGAGGGAGAACGCATCCGCATTTCAGAAAAACGATAATAACGGCCAAGCGTACTCTTAGCATGGCACAAGCAGAAACGGGACGTCGTGAATGAGCAAATGCGGGAATATGGCCATCGGGGGTGTTTGTTAACTCAGCAACATATCGCAGGACAACAGGAAAATATCAGACGTATTATGTTGATTTGTTTTCGATATCAATCGTTGACGACGAGGGCGGGGTATGTGAGTCGAAAGAAATTTGTAGTTCGTTCCGGGGAGGGAGAGTCGGGGATGGAAGAAGTCTAGAGAGCAACAAGCGTGGCATCGTCATGCGCCCTTCACGACAGCGGCGACAGCAGGAACAAGTGATTCCAGAAGGAGAGATCATGTCTGTATCGTCAGCAGGAGCTTTCATATGATTCTGGCAACGCTGCTCGCGGGGCTCGGGAACGCGTCTCACTGTATATGGTTGGTAGTCGTGGGCAAACCCTATTTCGTTTCGACGGATACACCCGTTATGTCGAAAATTATAGCATTTTGCGTTTGGTCGTACCATCTTGAAGATAACGTTTGCGATTTTGGGCTGTTTTATGAATGATACCTTGTATAAGATTTACCCTTCGTCCAGGTGAACGTCGTGGATGTTAGGAGATGTATCGTGTGGATTCATCCGGGGCCACTTCTCCGCCCACCTCTCGCTGACAGTCCAAACGTGTGCTCATATGTTCAAGCTAAGCCGTCCAATTCATTCAACGAACGTTCCGTGAAAAGAGAGACGGTTGGTGTCATTTCACCAGACCAGAAGGCGTCTTGTCGAGCATAAAGATTAGTTGGATACATGGTATATGTTTATCCAAATCAAACCATCTTATGAAGTCAACACATTGTCTCCTAACGGGTATACGGTCGATTCCGTGAAACAGGATCATGTCGTGACCGGTCTGCCTGAAACCCGTGCCAGGTACATTCTTTAGTTGTTGAAGAGGGTTGTGATAAGTTGCGCCGTGAGGGCTGTACTTGTCTTGCGTGACCAGGCTTGTTTATACTGTCGATTCCAATTGTTTTGCTGGTTTATCTCTCATTGGGCCTGCGTAATGTGTGTTGACGATATAAGGACAAACCATCATGGACCACCACTATGCTAGTTTACTCGTCGGCATGACGTGAGTCGCTGGGGCTAATCTATGCAGGGTCCTGATCGCGACCCAGGCCTGCTGCATACCTCCTACGTGAAATGTAGCTAGCGCTACTCATTTGAAATAGTCCCTATCTATTGCATATGTCGACAGAACATCACTTTGTCGCTGTACAAGCAAACACTCAAAAGCCGACTTAACGCTTCCACTCTGTTCGATGCACTCACTGATATGATAGGCCAAGCCTGAGTCAGTTCATAGAAGCCCCTCCAGGGTATATATATATTATCGCTTAGAATACACAAGACATTGAAGAAAGGGTGAGAACATGAAGTACACACACAACAAGAAGAAGTAGAAGAAGAAGAAGTGATAAAGCGGCGGATAAGATACGTCCCGACCCACGGGACCTGGTATAAGTACCCCATGGGGTACGTGGATTAGAAGTACCTCAAAGAGGTACTTTTAAAAGTGCACGTACCCCAAACAAACCATAGGGTTTCTACAGTACTCCTAGTGCATTTCGTTTGTGCCGGCAAAGTCACGTCCGTTCCCGTCCCAGCTTCCACTCGCCAGCACCGCAGAGCAAGCCAGACGGAAAACACCCCCAGCCAAGCAAGCAGCAGCCAGAAGCACACGCACAGCTCTCCATCGGCGGGCACTACAGGCAACCAGAGCGGTAAAGAGAGAGAGACTTTAGAGCTTCGAGCCAGCAAGCCTGGTAGGGAAGTCTTCTGCTGTAGCAAGCGCCAAGCTACCCCAACCGCAATAGAAGGTCAGCAGTCCTAGTCTGAGTGCTGATGCAGTTGTAGTACCTCGACGAGACAGCTTGTTCCGGGTTATGTCCTCGCAAAACAGAGCAGATACAACCAACGTGTTGCGCCGGGCTGGCCGGTCTATTTTTTTTATTTGAATTTGAAATATTTCAAGGGTTTTACGTACGTACAAAACTCACATTCTCTCAGCCTTCCGAGAATACTCTGCTTCGCGGGCGCCCAGAGAAGATACGTACAACCAACTTGTTTGTTACAGGGCTTTTTTTTTATAATTTGCATTTTGAAATTTGTACAAGGACCCCGCTTCGCGGGCGGCCAACGCCGCGCGCTGCGCTCGCGGAAGGAAGTTAATAGGGGCACGTCAAACGGAATTGCGAAGGAGGTACATACTTGTGCGAATCTGGCGACTTAAAAATGACAATAGCTCCATCATGCAACATTGTGCAGCTGCTGTTGATGTGTCTCGCACCTGCAGCAGTAGGCGCGCGCTCACAAGGAACATTGATTCCCATGGCATCGGCCTTACATCGGTTATTTGTTTTTTTCACAACCCTGCTTGGATACCCGAGGTGGAAGTTGTATTCCGGGTAGATAATGTAGGGTCCTGATCAGGCGTATCTCGACACGTGATATTTGACACGAATGGTGTTTTGCGTTGTGCATGAATCCTTACACACTTGACGTGTTGATTCGAGGTAGTGTCGGCATTCACGATTCATAGCAACAATACCACGAACGGTGTGTTTCGTGGGTCGTCAAGAACGTCCGGTGCTTCGTCTGAACGACAGGAACAAGACAAGGACAGCATCATGGCTGGACTTAAGAAGAACAGTTCAACTCGGAAGAAAAACAGCAAGCGAAGGCATCAACGCAGGGACAACAAGACAAAGCTGAGCGAGACGGGCAAGGTGAGAAGAAGGCCGTCGATTTTTCTCGTAGCAACTCGCAGGAAGGTACAGAATAGCGCCAAGCATCGGCACACCGGGCGTTGCGATGTAAACCTCGGTTAAAGGTTGGTTGCCGTTCCGTACTACCGTCGGGGCCTGCATCCGCTGGGGCAATTGTTGGAGCCATCGGCATGGTGAACATGCCGCATTTTTTCGCCCAATGCGGACCTCCCTTTAAGATTTGTACCGTCCTTCCCACGCCCTCCATTGCTTTGACAAGGTGATGTACCACACGACCGTGTCGAAAAAACGGAGGAGCTGGAAGGCATGCTCAACTAACTCATCTATCCGCTAAACATTCGAGGTGGAGCCTCCAACTAGACCGCTATCTCCAAGCGTCAGCTCTCTAACTTCTGCACGGAGGAATGCACGGTACTGAAAGTGTTTGGCTGCCCCGTAGGCGAGCTTCCGATCGTGCCGGACCATGTGGAGGAAGCGGCAGGTCGCGTCTATTTTTTTGGGGTTGTGGCCCCGTTGTTTTGTGCTAGTGCGCTCTCCTGATATACTAGACCGACTGTGCGGCCGGCCAACGAGTTGGTGCTTGACCGAAGAGTCCCGTTTCGCGTTTCGCATCTGTAGGTTTTAGGTTGCCGGTGCGTTCGCAACGCGTTTGGCCAAGTAAATTTTAGGTCAGAGGATATTTCAACCCCCATCGTCCTATTGAAGCCATGTCGGATCAGCGAATATACACCATATAGCACGTACCAGGAAAGTCGTTGTTGCCGACGTTCACGAATTCGTATCCGTAACGAATGCGCACCCGTACGGCCTGTTGGTCCCCGTGTTTCCGGTGTCATTCCCCAGGCCCGACGGTTGTTTGACGGTAGCGCCACACAGGTGCTGCCTTTGGAGTTGCGTCAGGTGTGTCGCGCCTTCTACGTAGAAGGCGACGGAAACTGCTTGTGGCGTTCTATTTCTCACGGCCTATGGGGCACCGATTACTTCTGGCCCCATGTGAAGCTCGTGGTGCTTGCGAAGGCCGCGAAGAACGCCGAACAACAGGTGGGAGAGAATCGTCACCTGCACCACTCCTGCCTATACTACAGTAACGCTGTTCTAGCGAAGTACCGAGTAGCCAACGACTGTAAGCAGGACGACTACGAAATGATGCTACTGTTCGAGATTCTTCCCATGTGCCCGGACGGGGCGTGGGGTAGCCCTATCGAGTTGTAGTGTATTCCCTCCCACCGTGAAGGTTATTATTTCGGACGCCGACGCTGCCATGACAAGCGCGGTTGCGGAGCATCTTCCAAACACAGTGCACCTGCATTGCCTTTGGCACTTGATGAAAAATGTCAAGAAGAAGTGCCAAGGCGCGCTCGGGCAAAGCACTTCACACCTACAGGGCAAAGCACTTCACACCTACAGGGCGTTAGTTGCGCTTGTTTTTTTTTAATGGAGTGCCCAATACCTGGTGCATATAACCTTACCAGCGTTTTCCGTGGATTTTTGTCGCCGTGTCGCTCGTCCACGGGTTGCAGGCCTTTGACGGGGTGTGGGCGAAAGTAATGGAAATGGTCAAGGACTCGGCGTGTCAAGCGTACCTCAGCAGCTACCTATTCGGGTGAGTCCGACGGTCAGACGGGTACGAGCATGGTTTTCGGTTTCTGCTCAGAGACAAGCATAATGCCTTGCTAGACAGAACGATAAAATTATCTCATGGTTCAATCGTTGTATTTACAGGCAACGGAAGCACTGGGCCCGCTGCTACCACCCGACCGCTATGACCCTGAGCATGACAGCATCATCGACGGTGGAGGGAATCTTCGGTGTGCTAGAAAGACGCCACGTCATCAACAGGAAATCCACCCTGAACTGGGTGAAGGAGGAGCTGGCCAGACGAACAAGGGCCTTTGCTGTGGAATCCCTCGCGTGAGTTTGAATCAAGGGTAATGCGGCGAGGGTGGGCGGCGCCAATGTTTCATGTCTAACCCTCCACATCATCCATCACATGCCTTCTATTTCACGATCTGGTGTCTTTTCGTTTTAGAGCGATCCGGAAATATACGGCCAGTTAGTTGACTTGAGTTCAGCCGCTCATGTTGCTTTTCTTTCGTGGTACACGTAATCAATGGTGGGCAAAACGACGGCAGGAAACATCGATTGAGGAGAGAAGTCTATTGTCCTTGACGAACAGTAAATTGGTCCTCACGAAGTTGGTTAGATTGCGGTAGATTGCTGACCTTGACACTAGGCCCAGTTACGGGGGGTATACGTCGAGATGTCAAGTCTTACACTATCTTTGGGTGCTCCATGCTCACCTGAACGGCCCTCGACTGCCCTGTCCACAATGACCGAAACGACCGCAAAGACGTGCCGTGCCGCCAAGGTCCCCGCCGTCAGCATCAAGGGCCTGGAGGACAGAGTGCTCAAGTCTTTCGAGCCTATGCTGCAGGAACTCGGAAGAGTCAAGGTCAGCCACTACGCGCATAAGGTGAGAGGAGACAATGGTATAACGTGCCGGTATTCCTTCCTTGACAGTGATGGTGCTGAGAATCTCCTTCAGTATATTCGCATCCTGAAATAGGTCTATAACCGTGAGCAGATTGCACCTCTCTCCCTTGGGCCCAGTTTGAAATGTGGTTATAGCACTATTAATACCTGCTAGACCACTCAGTCAGCGCTGACTAAGTACTGACTGAGTGGTCTAGAAGGTAGTGCTATACAACCAAACACTGTCGATCGCTCCAACAGTTTGAGTAACCATTAATGCTCGGTTTCATCTACCCTTGTGCAGAAAATGCTGGCGGAACTACGGACGAGCACCCTGTATGATACAGACGTCTTGGCAGAGGGCAATGGTGCCAACGACTTTCTGAGGAAGTTAGCAGAGCACAGCAGTGACCACCACGATGTATGTCGCGAGGTGCCGGAGGAAGAGTTCGATGAGGACTATGATCCATTGGGCCCCAAATTTGGGGCGACATCTTTGCCCGCGTTTCACCAACTTGTTGAGCACGTGCAGCTAAGTGCTGTCGGGAAAGTAATGTTCCGGTACCAAGACGAAAGCGCGCACATCGTTGTTGTCGGGCCTGGCGGTTTTCAGCTATGCACTTGCTTGGCAGGTAATGCGTTGTGGCTTGCCATGCAGGCACGTATGAGTCGCACTCTTCACCCGGCTGCACTCCGCCGTAGAGTTCAATGGCGATTGTATCCACCCTCGTTGGCGATCTTCTGGTGACGAGTGGAGTATCCACAGGGCGGACCTTAGCGTGTTCGACGGGCATGAACGAGGGACGTACGATGGTGGTTTCACTGATGATTTTGGGGCGATAGACACGCAGGATGACAACCATGTCAAGCGCAGCGCCCTAGGTGCGGTCATCAAAGGGAAGATGAGCGTTAATATGATGGAGACATGCGTTGCCGCGTTCAGGAGTGTTATCGACCACTTCGACCAAAACCTCCCGAAATACTACAATGCAGGGATGGAAGTAGCGGCGAGGTTCGCGCGGGATGCGCAAGCTTTTGTGCGGGGCCTTCTCCCCTCTCGCGATCCAGACAACATCTCGGGCATACTCAATCCGCCCGATTCGTCGGTTAGAAGTAAGAAGGAGAGTCGGTATCTAGACTGCACGGAGCTACACTCGTCCAGGAAGAGACCCAAAGCCACGTAGGTGGCCAGCCAAGAGAGAGAAGACCGAGTGAGAGGAGCGTAGGATTCGACACGAGTCGACACAGGAAGGAGGCGTTGAACCTTTTTTGCGATAGAAATACAACATGTGCACGGTAGCGCGCACGGGGGGCGGGGGGGGTATCGGGGGGAGGGAGAGAAAAGCTTGCTATGTGACCCCGGATCTCAGTTACGACTAAGACGGGGCGAGAAAAGAAATGAGATTAGAAAAGAAAGAGAAAAAAAAATAGTTCATGTTGGGCGCAGCGTACGTCATTTAGGGTCATGGTGTCCCCTAAGGTCTATTACGGGGGTCCATAGTTAACAGGACCTATGATGTACATAAAAACCTATATATTTGCCTATTTTTACTAACAAAATTTGGTGCCGTTAACTATGGACCCCCGCAATAGTAGGTAAACCGCGTAATGACCAAGGACGATTTCGCAGGTTCGAGCCCCGCCAAACTGCATGCCGTCTATACTCGCAGGGGCTTTTTCTTGTGCATAGAGTTGACTTGCGGAAAGCGCGAGAGCGTGAGTTAGGCGACATTCGATGGAAATCAACCACCAGTCGGGAATGCTGAACCCTCTACGCGATAAAAATGAAGGCACGTACCGGGGGGGAGTACGGACGGCTTGTCCTGAGGCACGTACCGGGGGGGAGTACGGACGGCTTGTCCTGAGGCACGTACCGGGGGGGGGTACGGACGGCTTGTCCTGAAGCTGGAAAGTAAAAGTGAGGTTAACAAAAAAAATTGTCCCGGCGAAAACGCGAGGTGAATGGAGCGCGAAGCATAGAAGATGGCGGTAGGCAGACATGGTGTTCCATGGATGAATTGAAGAATCCCCTGGTACGCAACAGCGTGTACTTGGAGATATGTTTATTTCCAATGCGTGACCACTCGCCCGCGCTACGTACTATGTCGTTGGGGGGCATTGCGTTTCCTACCACCCTCTCGCCCTATGACGACCAAATTAATACGTCAGAACGCGTATACTACCTACATCGAGTACGAAGCAAGCAGCCATTTGTATCGTGCTGATATATACACCAATATCGATATTTAAGGTACGTCGAAAAGTGGAAATCGAGTGGCGCATTGTCGGAGGGCAGCCTGAATAACATATCGGAGGTAAAACTTCTTGCGCATGAAGTTGGGCCATGAAGTTACGGTTTGATCATCCGACAATGTATTATATGTGCAGTGTATTGTGAAGCCTTACTGCTGCTTGCTACTCGTGTTGTTGTTTATGATTGTATTACAAAATTAAAAAATACGACAGCTGTGAGATCGAGGATTTGAATCGAAACTCATATTTGCAAGTTGCGTGGGATGCTTCAATCGCACGTACTACCGTTTTTGAGGGGAACAAAATCTGACAGCTGTGGAACTCAGAGGATGTACAGATACACGGTGTACTTCCTGAAGGTGTTGAGCAGTAGGCCGGCAGCGGTCCAGTCCGGGCCTGATGCTCGCGCTGCTCATTTGATGCACGTGCGGTGGGTGGTCGTTCGTGCACCATGGCGTCTGCTCTTCTTCTTTACGACAAAATTAGGGATATTACCATCAAAACAGTATTAATAGTATACCTGGTATATATTAATCATGTGTCAATCGCTAAAAACTCACGAAGAAGCAGGAACCAAATTAATACATTCAATTCTTATTTATTTGTGTCTACCACCCGAATCATGAGGCCAGGACGGGTAGGAACCTATTGTACTTGATAGCTCTTCTGCAAGCATTTCCGCAAAAAAAAATGGTGAGGACAACCAGCAGCAGCAGCAGTAGTAACATACCCAGGTAAAGGTTGTTTGTTCGCCGGGAGTGGAGGGAGAGCTATGGGCTACAGATAGATACATAAACAATGTACTATTAATAGGCCATGATCTGGCTGATACGAGTACGAGAGAGAGTATCATACTCTAACGGATGACGTCGACGTACTATTAATATTACGTGGCAGTGGTAGTATAAGATACCAAATGACACGATAGTACTGCTGCGGCTGTATGTGACCTTATGTGGTGGTGCCGCGGCCTGCTGTACAGCAGTAGCGAACCGGATCAGATCAAAGCTTGGGATACGTCGACATTGAATGTATGTATCATGTGTAATTACAGCAGTAGTACTACTGCTGTACATAGGTCTTCCTTTGGGGTACTTGCAATTTTAAAAGTACCTCTTTGAGGTACTTTTAATCCACGTACCCCATGGTGTACTTATACCAGGTCCCCCCAACCCACTGACCGTTCCACACAGAAACACGCATATTTCCTGTGTGGAACTCCCAAATACCGTTACACACATACACCAAGGCGGTGGTGCAACTCATGGACGCTCCGGCCCCACCTCTCCATACCTACTTCGACGCTGGAATGCTGCCTCCTGGCTACCACTACATCGATTACAGTCGTGTCCTCACCAGTGCCGAGCTGGCATCCCTGCCACCGCAGCAGTGGGTCGCAGAGCGGAGACAACGACAACTGGGGCAGCAACACCAGCAGCAGCAGCAACACCAGCAGCAACAGGAGGAGCAGCAGTGGCTCGAGCAAGAGTTTCAACAACAGCAGCAATACAAGCGGCAACAGCAGGAGCAGCAGTGGCTCGAGCAACAGTTTCAACAACAGCAGCAATACAAGCAGCTGCTCGAGAAGCAATGGCAGCAGTTCCTCCAGCGAATGCAGCAGCAGCAGCAGCAGCAGCAACACCAGCAGCAACAGGAGGAGCAGCAGTGGCTCGAGCAAGAGTTTCAACAACAACAGCAATACAAGCAGCAGCTCGAGAAGCAATGGCAGCAACTCGAGCAGCGGAGGCTCGACCAGGAGCAGCAACGGCAGCAGTTCCTCCAGCGCGTGCAGCAGCGGCAGCCTTTTGGGGCGACTGCTGTGGCCGCGGGAGGTGCAAACGGGCAGTTTGCATGCCAGTATGTTTCTGCTTCTTTTACGCCTCCTGCGGAACGCCGGACAGATAGTTTTTCGAAGAGTACGTGTGGAAATGAGAGCGAGGGAGAGAGAGAGAGGGGGGGGAGGAGGTTGGTGAGAGGCTGGAGTACAACACGCGGGCGATGCAGGGGCAGTTGCCCGGTGAGACAGAGCGGAATGCTCTTGCAAGCCGGCCGACTATCGCGACGGGAGGGATTTCCCCGAACGCGAGAAAATATGTGCCCAATGGTACACACGGCGAGGACGTAATGGAATACAACACGCGGGCGATGCACAGGCAGTTGCCCGGTGAGACTGAGCTGAATGCTCCTCCAACCTTGCCGATCATCGACGACGCGGGAGGGACTTCCCCGCCAGAGAGAGAGAGAGCGTACCAGAGGGTACGCGTGAGCAAGGACGCCTGCTTGGCCGGCATGAGCCGTCGCCTACGAAAATAGGCGAGACGTCACGAGGGGTTGTAAGCGATACGCATCGGAGCAAGTACGACATCGCCGTTGTACTTGCACCCGAGGAGGAGCCGTCCGACGAACCCGGTACAGAAAACAGCGTGGAGGAAATGAGGATCCCCGAGGTGATGGAGGGGTGTCCGGAGCCGAGGACGGCCACCGTGAGGCGGAGAGCAAGGCAGGAGAGGGGCAATGGAGGGATAGCCCGCATGGCTGACCGAGGGTGGCAGAGCAGGCTGCGTCGGAGGACGAGAACGAAGCGGACACGAGTTAAAGAAGAAGAAGGAGAAGAAGTGATAAAGCGGCGGATAAGATACGTCCCAGCCCACTGACCGTTCCACACAGAAACACGCATATTTCCTGTGTGGAACTCCCCAATACCGTTACACATGAATCCATACACCAAGTACGTGAGCACTCCGAACACACTCTACTCCTCATGATAAGGTTTACTCCAACCCAAACCACGAAGACCTGGAGACGCTTGTTGAACAAGCGCTTACTGGGAAACCTCAAACCCAGTAATGCATCATATTGCGTCTGGTCCGTGATGCGTGCCAGTACTGTACTTACGTCTACCTTTTGATGCATGGGGGTTGTTCCGTGCCAACAGCGAAAAACAAACGTTTCTACTACTAGTAGTAGGTTTGGCTGTGTTTATTTGTCCTTTCGTTCAAATTGTTGATGATCAGTTGTTCTTGCTTTTGTTGTACAGGGTTCACTTCTCTTTCGCATTTGTTTTCCTCTATATCGTTTTTGAGCACCCTCTCCGCACGCTCACGCTCTTTTAGACTCGAGGCGTTCAGTATCAGGCGGGCGTTAAAGGAGGTTTAGTTGGGAGTAGCTTAAGCCCGTACATGAGGCCAAGGTTTAGGTACTTTCCAGGCCTAGGAGGCGTTGTGCTCTTCGATGGTGACTAGGTGCGGCGTATGTAGTGCGGGCCATGTAGTGCGCACTTCCCGACGAAAGTATTCGGCCTGGATTTGTCCCCCAAGTCGTTGTTGGCGCTGATTACGTTGGGCCCGCACTCTACAATGTAGCGAGGGTTGCCTCGTTCGGCAAACCAGCTGGCGAGGATGCTCTGATGGTATTCGAAAGATATCATGGGTTTTCAGAAGAGACCCTGGTGTATCGATTAGACGGAGTCAGTGTTCCAAGAATCTCTAGACGGACGCCTGCCTCTACGGCTCTCCACGCGGCGAGAGTTGGCCATGAGATCACTCTTATTTTTTATCTCTACGTAGCTCATTCCAGTATCTTTCGGGTTCCCCTATGCAAGAAAAGTGCGGACTGAGACATCTAAGACGTCGGGCCGGCGCACAACATCTCAGGCTGGTTGATATGCGTGGGACTACAAGATCACATGTGTTTGTGTTTTGTTGTGAATGTTGAAAACGATTGAGCGTGCGACGACGATCAGAGCCCCGGGATGTGTCCGTCGGGTATGTTTGGGCAATGAAATAAATGGCGTTGCGGTGTACGAAGTGTCTCTCGGTGGCAGATGCCTCTTTGATTTGTCTTCACATCCATCTCTCGCACCTGTACGTACGCATTATGCCCAACCCTGAAAAACACAAGTTACATACTCATATGTGACCAGGGTCTAGCGAGGCCTGAAACATGAGGCGCCCTGTAAGGATTCCGTTGTGGCTCAGAAAGTGCTTCTCCCAAATGCGATACCTCTATCATAGAACGCCTCCGACAAACTAGCAGGCATATCTCCTAATATCGTGGGACAAAGGGCGCGTACGCACGCGCAACCGTAACCCCACTCTGGTGTGGAAAAGACCTGTCTTGTCTTGTTTTCGACAAACCCTGAGCAAAATGGCATACAGTGTTACCCTTAAGGAAGTACTAAAACGTCCCGCCTGCTACCATTGATGGAGCAACCAACGACACGTCATGGGATAAACGTCAATTACAACGACGACGTAATTTTTCGGTACTAAGTTCAGCGTTGCACCACGCCCACACGGGTGGTACGGCCCCAATATACAATTTGTAATAATAACAACGACCATCACGTCACACTTGCACCTTTTACCAAATGTTGTTCGTATTTGGGGCCAGACGTTTCAAGCGTGAACCAGACACGATCAATGGTGGATTTATTGTTCGCATTACTCACGTCAGCGCGTAACAAACAAAACATGTTTCTGGCAGCGTATTTACACGTCAAAGACAGCGATGGGTCGAGCCCGAACTTGTCATCAGTGGTCATTGATGTCGTATGCAAAACAGACTTGCTTCGCCTCCCGGGGATAACCTCACGCCGTGACGGAGGAGTATTGATGTTTCCACGCGACCGGGTTTCGATTCGCGTCCACTCGGCAGTTTTTTGTGACGCTTCGTCCGGGCGACGGAGCATCTGCCGGCCCACCTTGCCCTCAGCGATTATCTTGTGCCTTCGTGCGCTTGAAAAAATCAAGTGGTTTGTGCATCGAATTTCGTCCCGCTTTGTTAGTTCAAGCGGGCAACGCGACACCCGACTCATGTGCAACAACTTTCGTTCTCGTTGAAAACTGATTAAACCGACTACGGATACATGAAATTATCGAGTAAACTGCCGAATACGCGTGCTTTCGCAGAAATGAATAATTTCAGAACCCATCGTGGACCCCCGCGCGTGGCTGGCGAGGCAGCATGGGCGCGTTCGTAGCCACATCGTGCATCATCGTACGTCAGTTTAGATCGATGAAGGTATCACACAAGTCGCGCCCACTAGCCGACGTCCTTTCGTGATTGTACTCGTGAACAGCATGTATCGTTGATGCCCCATTTACGGGATGTCGATACTTCTCGGACCTTCAGCACCAACTAACGAACGCAAGAGCAACCGCCAGCATGCCGGCCCCACCAACGGCTACAGCTCCAAACCTCAACGTGCTAGCTGAGTTTTCTTCGGGGCTAGAAGTCACGGGCACGGTAGTGGGGCATGCACCACAAACGATCGAAATGTCTTCGTCGTTTGCCGTCCGGAAAGAAGTGCGTTGTAGGGTGAGTTCACCTTCGCGTTCATGAGCACCAAGAGAGCAACAGCAAAGGAGGGAACAGTGGGTAATTTGAGTAAACAGTATGGGAACTCGTCGAGCTATCAAGAAAATAACTATTTCAATGCGAACGCTGATGAACGTTTGACTTGAGGTTTGTAAACTTACATCGTTTGTGAAACTCAACGGTCGGCGAACTAATTCTCGCTGTTGCAAAAAGCGGTTCACTAACGACACGGGCCACAAAAAACAAATACTGCAATACCATGTTTTGCCAGCGCTTGTTGAGAACAATAAAAATGATAGGTAGATACAGCTACTTCCGCACAAAATGGCCATCGTCTGTTGATATGGTTAGCGTCTGCAGCACATAATCATCGGTGGGTAAACGTATTCGGATTTTCAACATGGTTGGCATCTGTATGTGCTCCTTGGAGATTCATGACGCCCAAAAAAGTCGAGTATCACCTGGGGTAGGCCTGGAAATACCGCCAAAACAAAACATAGGCAGACGATAAGCCGATATGTCTGACAAGAGGAGGTAATGGGAAGTTATGTAAGAACAAGCATCGAAGCCCTACCACAACCGTAAGCATGAACCATCATCAGACTTACAGAACAAGACTTAGACAAAAGCACCGTATATGTTTGGGGAGCATTGATAGCCTTGGCCACGCGGCAACCAGATATTCGTCATGTACATTTCCAACCGCAGCGGGGTATGGCCTCGTAGATGCGTGGTACGATCTGGCTGCCGCATATTCACCACTGCAGTTCAGATTGACCGAGGTTTTCAACTGAGGAAGCTTCACACATCCCCGGAATCCCAATCACCTTTATACTATAGCAATTGTGACATACCAGGTACATAGTTGACGGCATTGTTCGTCGTGTGCAGCCTACAATTTGTTTCGGTCAGGTGGCTTTAGTTGAGTAGAGGTGCTACTGTCAGAGAACGCAGGATCAGAACGATTACGAGCACATATCAATCGTTTTTATGCGTCGCTGACCCTAGCAGTAAGTACTTACAGATCCATGAAGCGTTCCCGGGGTTGACATCGCTGGCAGCCTCCGCAGAAATACAGTGGAGTAATGTGTCTCTGCTGCCGTCTTCGTGTGTCCATATGCTCGCGATGATCCACTTGAACTAAAACAAAGGCACGGGTTGTCGTTGACATGATTAGAAGGGTGCACGGCCAAAGGGCAGCACACTTGAGATTACCTGTTGACGGACAACACCTCAACAAATGTCACCAATTCACTTATTATGACTTATGCGCAAAAGAACGGTATCGATTATCGTGCAACGTTCGGCCGTAAACTGAAGACGCCCCTTGATACCCGACACGGCAAACGCGACCATTTCTGAAAATAATAATGCCTTATTTCCTGACTGCTCAGGGACTCACGACTCACATTGCCATCGCCCTTGTCGTAAGAAGAGACAATCAACCCTTGTTCGATTTCTTCACCGGACACGGTGTACAATATCGACCCTTCGTCTGTTGAAAACAAAGTGTCCGTGAAACACCCGTCCAGAGCTGGCGCCGCATTGGAAGCAATAGTGAACGAGCCGTCTCCACCGCAAGTGTCGAGAACCGAAGGAGACCCACCACCCGGAGACTGGTTCCGTGGCCGGCATCGCGGGATCATTAACAAAGACGTGTGACATTCGACGCGAGCGTGCATTATTGAGTAGTCTCATGCCGTCGTTGGTTGTTGTGATTCGTGAGACGAGTCGGGTCCTTTCATTTGATGGACGTGATGTCCTACTGTATGGTGCGGCGCTTGTAGCCACAAGCGCCACGGACACATCGAAAGCAGGAGAGTGCAGGTTTGGGCCTAATACTTCCTGACTGGAAGAGCTCGTCAAGTGAACAACACTTGGATACCGGATAATATGAATCGCTTTTTACAGCAGTACATTTTGTTGAGTCTGACCAGCAGAATGCTCAGCTGGGATGCATCAACAAACCTATTCGAAGTCATGTTTGCAATGTTGGGCTTCACGTGTGAGGAGCGCTCAGAGCATAAGCCACAACCCTTGCCGTGGTATTTCTCTACGCTTGGAAAAGACAACACGACGCGAGCACAACGAGAGCCCATCCACTTGCACGTAGAATGCGGTCGGCGTGCCTGTGGAATCGTACTCGACGTCATAAATCAGACATTCAGTTCTCAGGTAAAATGTCACAAAACTTCTCACAAGTGTTTGTTCAGCTGTCGATCCAGACTGGGCAGTAGGCTGAGGTGTGGGCTCGACTGTGGCGCAAGAACCGCAGACAACGGAAATGTCGTCTTCGGTTGCCCTCAGAACGTTGGTGTTGTCACCGGCAAAGTCACCTTCATGTTGAGGGGGATAGGACACAAGTCGTAACAGTGGGGGGCGGCGGGTGCGATTGTTTAAGTGAAAGGGAATCAAGGTTCGATAGGGGATAGTCAGCTGCTTTCTAATGCGGGGGCTGACGTGTGTGCTATAAATAATAAAAGCTGACGCTTCAAGAATCATGCAGAGAATGTTTCGTTTTGGGTTTGTATTTTCGTTGATTCTAGGAGTACCGCATCCTTGAATGTTTGTTTTCAACAGAGGTCACACTTTACCTTGTGTGTATGTTCTAGCAGTAGAAAGTGTGCCTTACAAGACACAGCATACCTGCCGAACCAAAGCTTTGATCGTTCTGCAGCTTTTACCAGACGAATGGGTTGTATTTACGGCAACAGAGTTGGTCCGACCGCCTCATCACTTCAAAGCATTCATCTACCCGAGCAACACCACAAAGGCGAGTCCTGTAAACATCACTCGGCCCTGCATTGGTCAACTTGAAAAACGACCAATCTCGGCCACCACCGACGTTGACCTACCTGCAACGGCGGCGATAATGCCAACCAGCCATATTCCCACCGGTTCAACCTATGCAACCAACGTGCGACTTTAAACTGGGCAGCTAAAGCGATTCACAGTTAAAATTAAATTTCTCTTTCGATTTGTTACGTTTGGTTTCTGCTTTTCGTTTCGTTTTTCGTTTTGTTGTTGTCCCTTTCATAGAATATGTATTTCATGCCTGTCGTACCCTGTGTGATTACATGACATTGCATTGTCTTCTCTTCTAACTGCGTAACAATGAGGCATATTTTTGGCGTATTGATGAGACGCCTCAACTTGTATGTCTTTCGGATTCAACAATCGGGACGGACACTGGTTGTGGTGGTTGTCGACGGGTAGAAAAAATGGTTTGCGTGAGGAACACCCACATATAGACGAATGTCATATAGAGCAGCGTCGGCTTAAATAGAAACTTTTGGTGTCCAGTGCCAGTACTGTCTGGGAGGGCTCAACCATCGCGCACGACAGCCAAGAAATATTACAAGCTGTTATGATGTGCTTATCGGTGCTGCTCTAATAATAGAGCGATATGTCGCAACTGATGTCACGCCTACAGGGGTCAACCTGGCAACCGTGAGAACATGCTTCGCAACCTGGTCCCGACTCTAGGCATGGTGGTCCGCATAGGGACCTTTAACCGTTACCATGATAACGCTCTGGCGGCCTGTGTACGTTCAACGCATTGACGTCCCGTAAATATTTCAAAATATATCCAAAGGCCGCGGGGGTTCGCTCATCGCCCCTCTAGCGGTACTTACAGACCCAAGACGCGTTCGCAGGGTTGACGTCGCTTGCCGGCTCAGCAGAGGAACAGTACAGTCGTGACTCCTCGATGAGCTCGTTAACCGACACAAAGCCGATAAGCCACATGAACTGCCAAGACAACATTTTGCGGTATTGCAACGACGATTGCACAGTAGTGAGTACACTGATAGTGAACAGCCTACGTGCACACTGGCACACTATTGCGCACGTATTGTAAGTAGACCATACTCGTGAAGCTGCACAGTCCAGAGTACAATAACCCGCACACGTCACGTCGTTCACCACAGACAGGGTCTATTGCCATCACGATGAGGATGAAAACTACCCTCAACAGGCGAGTTCACGCTTACTATTCCAACATCATCGAGGGCCTACACGACTCACATCACCGTCGGCCCTTTCGATAGAGGAGACTGTAATCTCCGAAAGGATGGTTGTGCTCGACACGGTGTATACCAAAGACCCATCTGCCGTCGTGGAAGCAGTAAAACACCCGTCCAACTCCGGATTTGCGTTTGCCGTGATTGTGAACGAGCCGTCTCCAGGACAGGTATTGAGAACGAGCTGCGGGTCATCACCTGTCGCCTTGTTGTTTAGCGGCATCACGAGAAACACATTAAAGGTTCAATAGGACGCTCGGGTAAGTTGGTTGGACATGTTGTGAATTTGACACCTACAATGCAGCACCAGTGCTACCTTGTGGTACCTTCTGCTTGAAGAAGGCCCCGATGTCATTCATCAAAGCGCGTGCTTCTACGCCTGGCGCGAAGCGGACATTTAGGGTTTTCCAGACCCGAGCAGGGGATGGGAGTAACACCGTCGAGTTATGTTGCATGCTTGTGGTATTGCGTTCCGGGTCTCATGACAGTGCTGCGGTACCGTTCTCGTTCGGAGCAACTACAGAGGAAGAAAAAGGCTATGTGAGATTGGTATCGATACGCTTGTAAAGGAGTCTGTATGCAATTTTTCATGTGGACGGCTTACCCTGTTTATCCCGTTATACTTTAACTCCAACAACTCTCGCACGCACCCGTAGTTTTTGCCCACGATGGTGCACATTTTTGTTCCCTGTCGTCGTCACTCACCCCTTTCATCCAAGGCGCAGGGCTCTGTGACGTTAATAGCTATTACACCGTACCATACAACACACGAGAAGTACATATGTTCCTGCGGACTGCCGATAGGCGCTACCAATCTCGGATGTTGGGCCGCGGTGTATGCCGTCATTCCAATGGTTTGGGGGGCCAAGAAATACGATGCTCAACACTTTGATCTCGATGATAAATAACGAGAAAGGCGGAGAGAGGGACAAGGGACAAGCTTGACACAGGAAGATCTGGAGAATCGACGTTCAGAGTCGACAATACGATCCCGATCTCCCAACACCATGCTAATGTCTACCACAGGAAGTCAATATGTCCTTCCAGGAATATCTGATAACTCGCGATTCGGAATTGGCAGTTTCATTCTGAGATCAAACCACCCTCCTTTTTTAACCAAAACGAGGTAGTTAAACAATAAGCAAAACGGTCAATTTGAGAGTAATATCACGTTGTTTCTCTTGTTGACCCGTAAAAAACAAATTCAATCAACCACCGTTGTTCACACTAACCCCAGTCAAACAATAGCACCCACCAATGTACCAAGTTAGTTCGCTGAGGATATTCGTGGGGCTCGTTCCATGAAATTTTGTCAACGGCAAACGAGAAACAGCCACAAAATTAAAGGCGACTAGATGAAGAAACCAACAACAAATACAAAATAGGTGCCGTACCCTTACGCAAAAGAACCGCACCAACCACGGTGGTCCATCATTGTACGCCAGTCGCAACAAAATACTGCAAGTACCATATCCATGTATGTACACGGTTAAGCAAATCGAACGAGAAAACATACCCGATATCCAATACACAACCGAAGCAGAAACCAACAGGTCGTAGTAGAAGTGAAACACAAGTTGATCATACCGCTGGCTGTGCCGTAAGCGATGGAACTGGGGAAGGCACCCCAGGTATGGCTGATGTGGAGCACCCGCATTCCACGCTGATTATTATTCCATCGTCGCCTACGCGCAAACGTCACAAGTGAAACACGGGGCGTCGGATTATATCCATTTTACGGTATGTCCGTGTCTGATGAATGAGCAAAGATTCAGAAGACATACCACGACCGAGCTGGCCATGGCGTCAGGTGACCTGCGAAAGAACGTGTCGTGCACATATATTTTGTGGTTGATCGAGGACACCATACTATTTGTTTATGTGGTTATGATATTGATATTGCACGCGACAAAGGAAGAGAAGTGCACCCATGTTATCCCCGACCATCGCCGATATACGATGTTGAAACGAGTGATATACACACATCTACAACCGGTGTCTACGCGCGCCTTTCGTTTCGAGCATACAATTGGAGCATCCGCAACACAACGCACCCCCATGCCCACGGGGACGTCGGATGGATGGCGCATTCGACTAGCAAATGGCAGGGGGAAGAAACAAACAATGGGTGACACGGAAACGTCTACTTTGCAGGCTGAATTAGCAAAGTGTTACACCCTGCCGTAGTGCTCGTGTTATAAAACTCGCACAAAATACTGTATGATGCGTGGACGACGTCTGTACGCAAGACGGTAGTAAGCGTAGATTGGGTTAATCGCCAGCGTTGTGCGACGGTCTCCTGGAATCATAAACGTGTTTCGGTGATATCGCCAATAGCCAGCGTGATAAAGTGCCTAAACGTGAAGTCGCCGGTATTGCTTGAGGTAATTTTCCTTCAAATATGATTGGTTTTCTACATCGCGATCGGGACACACCCGAAGTTTGCAACCAATCTCAATAACGCGTCATGCTTCACAAGGTTGATGTAAACATTGCAAGGAATATCTGGTACGCCTATCCCGTGGACGGCTGGCGAAGAGGAGGCGGCAATACAATCCAGGGCCATATTCGCACCAAAGATAACATGATATATTTCGAAGGACGGGTTGATTACACGGAAATTTGTTTTGAAACATTTCACATGTATTTTACTTGGTCGCAACCACCTCTCCCGTCTACCACAAACATTGGCGACGACGCAAAGTTGTACGGTGTGCATAGATCCCAGCGTTACCGTGTACACACAACGGTGCGGAGTGCAGCAGGGGTATTTTAATGCGGACGTTTCTTCGTATCTTGTCATATTTGTTCGCTCACAAAGTCTGAAAAGTGAAAGCGTGTTAATTGTTGCTGGAGGCAGGTCCGGGCTATTTCAAATCGTCGACGTAAAGGTTTGCGTTACCACCGCACAGTACGTGGTATATCAAGGGGGCTTGCACGATGCACTGAACTCGGCCAACGTCAATACCCGGAGACTTCGCGCCGAGCTCACATATCCATTCTGGCACCTCCGACGGGTGATACAACGCAGCCTCGACCTCCGAAGAACAGAAGATTATTGTGTCTTCGCTCGAATCAGTTGGCGCCAGGTATACCAAGCCCCAGACTATCTGCGGTAGAAATATCAGGTTCTGTGAACTCAGTTTGCAGACACAGCATTGGAGGATAGAGCTAGAATGAAGACGTTTCAGTTTGCCAAGTCTAAATGCATGCACTAATCAGTTTGCATACACGTGCAGCAAACTCGCCACGTGCTGCACAGCAAATGCAGGCCCGTCCCCCTGGCGTCCGTTGCATTTTCACCAGGGTTGGTGCGCAATGGCGTTGACAGCGGTTGATTAGCATGCGGGTCCAGTACCCGTTTTTCACACCCCGATTTCAATCCTGAGAATACTAATTTACTCACCACTGTAGATGATGAGGCATCCTCTCCAGTAGTGTCTATGGCCACCATACTTATTTGACCGGAGTCCGCGACCCCAGAGACTGTATAGGCGGGGTTGTCCTTGACGTCCGATGCAGTGTCTAGGTAGCATCCCTCTGCGTCAGTCAAACTGTCCGACACAATCGAAAATGAATCTCTTTCGCCACAAGCGGAAACATCTGCATTTGAGCAGCCACAAGCGACGGAGAGCTCGCCATATGCCAGGGTGAACAAGAGCTTACCTTCGACATCACCTGTGATTCGAAGCACGATTGACGCAGTGTCACATGGAGATATCCTGAAAACAGGAGAGACAGGCTCGTCATGTTGTCACAAATACGTCCACATCCGGTTTCGAACATGGTGAATCATGAATTGATATCAGTTCGAAGACTAGGCACGTGCTGATAATCGACGGGACAATCAATCTATTGCGCCTGCCGTCGTCTAAAGGGCTTCGATTCAGTGGCTGAAAAACTTGACGCTTGTGTTGGCTAGCGACTGCATCTCCTTCGCTACTACCGATACATTGTGGGAGTATTTCCCAAGCTAATCTGGTGCGCTAGTTCCACTCGCGGGTACCGCAGCTCAGCAGCGTTACAACCTCGTATTTACTGCAGTAGCTGGGGGCTGATGCGACGGGTTCTGGACATGCGAAACGCATGGGGCTATTATCGGCAGGCGCTTGTTTCTTCGTAGACCTATCAGCTTTCTACGTGTATCTTATCCAGTCTAAACACCGGGTTGATGAAGCAAACCCACGTGGGTTAAGTTTAACAACTCACACAGCCAAGTGGCCTCTGAAGGGTCCACGTCGTCTGAACTTTCAACAGAAACACACGCCAACACATGGTTGGGCTCGCGAGGGGGCCTGTAAGACGCGAACCATTGTGGTGGCTGAAAAAAGCAGCAGGTCAGTGCGCATCGAGGAAGGACAGATCTTTGGTGAGATGCAAGAACAGTGGGGTTGACCAAGGTATAGCTAGTCGACCGGTAGCAGACTCGACGGGATGGCGCGCGGTAGCAGCTAACCAAGGACGTTCCGCGGGATTCTCGACACGAAAGTGCGACAGCACGAATTCCTTGAATGACGTAAGTTTTTACCGAATAGTAACCAAAGTCAACCAAATTATCACTCCCATACACTGCTGGTACCATAGAAGGGGGTATAATGCCATTAGTTTTACTACGATATTTTTCCACCAATCGATCGAGTGATTCTGGGCTCGATCGTACTTAGTTGGCGCAGCTTATCAAGCAATCCCATGGCGGTGCAGATCGTCAAATCATATGAGATACGTAAAAGCGTAAGATTGCAAAAAGACGTTTGGCGTAGTCAGTCGACCGTGCGGCTCCCAGAAGCTGAAGTAAAATCACTCAGAATAACCCTCCTACTGTAGCACCACTTTTCACTCGTGAACTTAGCAGCAGCCCGGGCCCTGCTTCGCTGCACATACGGCTAGGCAGATAGACCCACATGCGGGATATATGGATATACACAAGGGTGTGTGACATGTGTCGTAGTCAGCGGCGTTCCAAGGTCTCTACGTCGAGCCAGGAGAGTACGGAAAAGTCGACCTTGCATGCCTGCGCATACGTACGACCCCCGTGGACACACCAACAGACGGCCCCAGAAGCGAAACGGTAGCATAGTGCGAGAGAGGGAAAGAGCAGAATAAAACCGTGGTACGAATATATGTACATGCACTTGATAGGCACACGATATACGTTTTTGGATGACCAGAAAAAACACGAGGGCATACCAATAATCATATGCTTACATCTGTGCTTTGGAACGAAAGAGGAACAAATAGTGCCACGTGGTTGCTGTAGGAGGAAAACTCGTCACCAATCGCCTGAGTAGAACAGCCTTCGATGAAGGGGAACACCGTGGACGACACGGAAATTGACGTTGCGCCGTTGGCGCAAGCAGATGCCTGCAGGTTCCGGCTGTTGGTGGCTGGTACAAGGACGCGTTCCGGCAACCTACGTGCTTTATCACGACCAGATAGCCCCGCCAAGGTCGTGGGGCGCACTGCGCCAGGAGGAAGATCGATGTGCTTCACAGTCTGCGCCCTATGTTCCTCAAACTCCTCCGGGATAATAATGATTTCGATATCGGAAGACACCTGAAGATGACACGAAAATAAAGATGAGATGTTACATGGGTAACGCCCAAGGAGCTCCCCGGGCTCGACGCGATATATAAGGAGGATTCCATAGCAGAGCTGTAGTATTCGCTGGCGGTTCCGACAGGCGAAATAGAAAAAAAATATTACTGCATTAACAACTGCATTGCGTCTGATGGCGAAATGGTTACTGAAGTCAACCCCCAGACAACCGTGGATGACATTGGCATTTCGTAGCTGCTAGTGCGATGCGTCGTGCATGGGCTCGCAACCCAATTCGACGACAAAATCGGGAGAGCTTGCAAAACAATATTACCTACGGAGAATGGTTGTATGCCATTTGCGGTTTCAGATGTAGGAGAAGACGACTGTCTTCGAGGCTAGTGTCATGATGAACATGATGCGATGTCTACGTCCACGCTGGGTGCACATCGTGCTCACCATCGCGGAACGCACAATTCGCCACCTTTGCAAAACCGAAACGCGTGATATGGACTACTCTCATGCGTACTTACTCCAAACGTATGCTATGCTGAGAAGCGTTTTCCCTCACCCACTAGGGTATGAGCTCAGGCAAAGATGCGTCAGTCTCACAGAACATTTTCTACAAAACCATCATGCATGAGCCAGCGTTTAGACGTGATTAAAATTTGTCGTAATTCTATAAATGTCATCGATTGGAACGCCAGCGTTCTGAACAGACCTATCGAGGTTTGAATCTCATGTCCTTCACACTTTTTTGCACATATGATTACACCAGCGTTTACACCGGTAATACAGATGTAAGAGTCTTTCATTTAGCCCAGGTTTAGATAAAAACGTGCCGAGCTACATAAACTGCCGAGTTCGAGTCCCACGTCATTTATTTCTCTCTCGGAAGCCTTGTTACCTCAAAATTTATACCTAGTGAGGCCTGCATCTAGACAGCACATAGTGTACATAGTTTTTTTTCATTCCAGTGATTCTATCGACCATCATTGGCAGTCGTAGTTTTCACGCGGAACCCGCGGCAGGCGCATTCTGCGAACAATCAGTTGTCCAGATGTAAGTGCCACATCCATTCGTTTTGGCAACTATGTCGCAGTCATGGCCTCGCCTTATCCGATTGGTATTAATGGTAGGACTAAATGTAATACTTGGTGTGGAGGTGTCGTGTCTATCCACCACTGAGGAAAAGGCTGTTTCATGCGATTGAAAGATATATCGGTAGGTTAATATCTTCATGGGAATTACAAGTGAACAAAACAAAAGGGTTTCGTACGAAGCACGAAAGGGATGAATCCGAACTGCTCACATCTCACCATTTCAAATGGATATTTTTGAACTAGCGTCTGGCTTCGGAATTCCTGTCAAATCGAACGGACGGGATGCTGGTTGAAAAATGCAGGCTATCGAATACATGGGGGCCGTGTCATACCTAATGCGGTTGTCTGGCACGCGATACAGAAATTCCAAACAAACCACTAGTCGGCCACAACGCAAAAACACCGGGAATATAACACCGCCGACCCAAGGTTGTGTTAGGCATAACCACAGACAGTAATAACTCGGCTTGGTTGAGGTGGTCATATTTTTTTGAACACATGGTTTCTGGTAGGGTGGTTGATGTTAATGACATGTAGTCGTCGACTTCACGATCAGTCCATTTAGCGGCCCCGAGGACTACTTTAGTGCACGCCCAACAAGCACACCCTTTTATCTCTGGGCACGCGGCACGTCGTCTTCAACGACAGTGGCGACGAGTCACGAAAAGAGGACATAGACGCATAGCGCTACACGAGGAGGCGGCGATTATTATTCCGTGCAGAGCGCTGGGCGTCCGCGTGGGCAGCGTTTCTCCAGAAGGCTAATCTTACCAAGCCCAAAACGTTCTCGAACTTCTTCCACATATCAAGACATCCTTTATCTCGATGAGCGTAACAAAGCTCGATTCGATTTTTTAAAAAACAAATGACCACGACTCAATCGCTTCAAAACCAGCCATTTCGATATTCAAAAACACATTAACGAAAGATTGGGCCTCCTTCTAATAACAATTCAGCCCGTTTTCTGGACTGTTTTTTTGTTTCATTTTGACAGTTTGGGGATCTCATGTATGCTGACCATGGATGTGGCCTAATACGGACTGTAATATCAACTAATCTCCACTTAACATATTGAAATCTATCTATTTCCTGCACGCAATGAACATCTCTTCAAAACGCGTATACGTTCGAAGTCTGGCTTTTGTTGACCACATTTTGACAAGAAGTGCGGTTTGTTGTGACTTTTTCGTTTATGGTCTTCTACCCTTGATTCCACAACATAGCTATATGCCCCCCTTCCAAGTCCGTATGGTCGCATTGATTGCCTCTGTTTGAATATCTTGACATCGTCGACGATTACGGGCATGCCCAGAGTCGTTCTCGGTGGCTTGATACGTGGTCCGCGTGCCTGTCAAGATCAATTTCGTGGGTTCAAGTCTCACCGAGTGCATGCTCATACGGACTTTTTCTTGCATAACAAATTGATAAGCGGAAAGCGCGAAAGCGTGAGTCGGCTACATTCGATGAAAATCGACGAGAAGTGGGAATGCTGAACCCTATGCGCGACAAAAAAAAGGCACGTACCGGGGGGGAGAAGGGACGACACCTGTGACCACGGCTTGTCCCGAAGATCGTCGAGGGTAAAACCTCCTGCGAGTGGGCTGGAATGTAAAAGTGATGAAAAAAAAAAGAAAAAAATGAAAAAATAGAATCACAAGGGGGCATCAGCCTGCATTCGCGGACCCTCCCTCGTATGCTGCAGAATAATGCCGTACAAGACGAAAATACGTGTTGTGAACCGACAAGGAAATGGCTCTCATGTAGTTTGTGTTTTCAATGAAATATCGGTCTGTTTCGGTCATTTTGTTTCAAGCGAATATAGACAGAAAAAGGAGAAAAAAAACAAGAAAACCGCCAAAATATCTAAAACGTCTGTGGGATTCAATGTCTTGTCCATCAACATATCGGACCAGACGAGATGTCGGTTGTCCGTCAGGAACAACCTATTCAAACCGACCGAACAAAATCCTTTTCAGTCTTTGGTCCATCACAGTGCTTGTTAAACTTGTTTCAACCACGGTCCAGTCCCGTGCCGTTCACCCGACTGCGGTTGATGTTTTGCATAAGTTGACCAGGTAGTAACGAACGACACCACGACCGCCCATTTACGCATGTGTTACACTGGTATTTCTTTTAACAGCAGAGATACACAGCAGTAACAGGCTATACCTACTAATTCAAGTACGAACATGCGTTTATATATGTACTACCAATGCGTGCTAATATCAACGTAACTGATGATGTGAATATCATCCCTTATGACCGCCAACATACGTGGGTATATGTAGGGTACCCCCTTCCCAGACTTGCAGCCAAATGTAAAACCCACATACACTGCGTCTTTGTACCGGTGGGCTTCTACGGCCTGAAGGCGACGAACGCAGGGGCGGTACCACCTCCACGGCCGTGAATGATCTACTCCTTGTTCTTTCAGATCAATTTGACGCGACAGGAAAACTTCTCATCTTGTTTTTGGAAGATTATTGTTGCTGCAGATCTGCGGTTGTGCTCCGTTGTACACCCTCTTCTGTCTGATACCTGGTACGTCTGGTAAACGCTTCGATTTCTAGTGACAGGTTGAACCAACCCTGTCCATTTTGAGCACCCAACTCTTCTGTCCAGATTTTCCCAATATTGGTAGGAAAACAAATGGCAATAAGCATTACGCTACGGAGGCGTTCTCCCGCAACTTGTAAACATCTTCATAATCCAAACAAACAGGACAAAGCTATAGAGTGTTTCACATATTTGGCAACAAATTCAGAAAATTCTGGAAAAATAGGAAATTGCTCCAAATAAATTAGTAAATTATGGAAAAAGGCACTCCGTTAAGAACCAGCACGACCAAGCTCGACGAACTCGACACGAATTTAGACGCAAGCAGACGAGAATAGAGGTGCAAACGGAAGGGGTCCATAGACACCGTATTTGTCGAAATCGACGGATTTGTCGTCGTGCGGGTGAGGCACAGAGGTCACTGCGCACGCGGACAAACGACGAAAGTATATTCCCAATGATATTGCTACCCTCTGCCCAAGCTTTCCTCTAACGTTCTTCGCATAACACAGCCGCCTGAGGCACGCAGGACCGCAGTTTGTACGGACGGAGGAGAAAAACTTTTGCTACGTTCGCACTCTCTCGTTTCCCTGCGCCCCCTCTTTGCATAAAACAGGTAGTGGCGTGAGGAGCGTGACAGATGCCTGAATGTGCCCTGCAGTAGGCAATAGTTGTTTTAGTAATACTGCGTTTCACCAAAACAGACTCTTTGATGACCAGGCCGTTTCGGCTCCACGATAACGAGGATTGCCCTATCCACTGCCGACATATACTCCAGTCAGTGCACAGGACCCACGTAGTCTTGTGCGGCGAAAGAGCACCTGTGATGTATCTACGGACTTATGCACTTGATCTGTGATGTCCACAATACAGACGTATCAGCGGTGGTGTATATCGCATTACGGGAAAAAAGGGGTCGTGGTCTCGGTCGTGGGCTGCGAAAAAAGACTTTAGTCACTGTTGAAGGATATTGTTGTTTTTTCACAGAGAGACCCGAACGGCTCACACTACGTACAGTCTTAGTTTTCTGTTTGCCCTCCGTGATTTGCGGAACATTACTCTTGTATTTATTTTGTCCTCGTCACAGGCTTCTTGTGGCGTGGGTGGGTGGATGATGAGCCTGCTTCGGCTGTTTCGTACTCTCTGACGGATTTTTTCCGGGAGTGGGGCATAGTTGACGAACTCAAGACGGAGACGGCAGACAGGGTAGCAAGGCACCAGGCACACTAGCAGGGAGAAACTGGCTATGCTACTCGTACGAAAAGATGCTGCGGCCACCTGGAGGGTGCTTTGCATTTTCGGTTGCCTGTATATTCCCTCGCTTATAGTCTCACCCTGTTTATATGTCGTATTGGTGCTGTTTCTTTCCCTCGCTATACGTCTTTTCAATTGTCAGCCATATTTCTTGCGGAGGGGCGCGACAGTTTTGTTTTCTTTTTTCTGTTTTCTCTTTCGACATTTTTTCTTTGTTTGTTCACAGTTTTTTTGTTCTGTAGTTGCTTTAGTTTTTCCATAGAATGTTTATGTCGTGCCTGCCGTATCCAGAAAATTGATATGTGTGTGTTCTTCAGATTGTGCCGTTCTTTCTCCCCGTCGACATCCGGCACCACCAGTGTTCGTGCTGGTTCTTAAATCCTGGAGAGTTACAAGTTCTGTGATCACAAAACTACGCCACAGACATACTAAATTGTTTTGAAATAGACAGAGTAAACAACGCAATGTCATGTCATCCAAGTGGATACAACAGGCACGACATACAGATTCTATCCGTTAAAGATAACAAACGAAAAAAACAAAAAATAAAATAACATAAAATATATCGAAGAGAACAAAGAAAAATAAGACTCATGAAAATTATGTCGTGCCTACCTCAAGCTCTGTGGCAGACACCTGAAAAAGAACGAGCTAATAAGGAAACAGCACAATTACATACTACATATAAAAGTTAAAGACTGAGAACCAAGGAAAATAACAGGGAATCCAAAGAACAAAACACCCTAGAGGTAGCCGCAACAGTGTGTGATACGAGTAGCATGGCCAGATTATCTGTACTAGGTGGTCTGGTACTTCCTTCCCTTCCTACCGTCACCGTCTTGAGTTTGTTAACTATGCCCCACCGGGGTTCAACAGGTGAGAGCTTTGCGGCCTCCGTATATAACAATTAACGGGTAGCCGAGTAAGTAGGTACCAGGTACCCGGGGTAATAAACCCGCGATTCCATGAGTTGGACCGGAACGGTTCCGGTTCCGACGGTTCCGGGTACCGGCCACCGGATACCCGGTTCTCGATCAGGCGAGGTGCAACTCTAGCGGACAATCGCTTGTGCCAGAGTCGGCAAGAGCAGCGAAATCTTCCGCGAATGGCTACACCGCATCGATCGTGACCAAAGTGGGATCACGTTGCAGAAGTATTGTTTGCTCAGAGAGGTTGGCTAACAGTGTTAATGAGATCGTTGCCCACCGCTCGAAAACGGCCGTACAAGGGCGGTCCTGGCAGCAAGGTCTTGACCCCATGGGGGTTACAACATATTCTGTATATTGTTCGGACAGTGTCGCTTCCTGCTCTACAGCAAATCCGAGTAAACATAATTTTTCAAGAAAAAAACAACAGCAACTGCTACAGCAGCAGCAAACAGCTAGATCCATTAGCATTTCTCACCTCGTCGACTCGTATGAGTATCGAATTATCGTATACGCAATTCGTCGCGTTTATTTGACGCGTTAAAGTACGATCTGGCTATGTGGCACCAGACACAGCCTGGTATACGGTATGAGTCTGTGGATGGTTCACACTAAACTGCTATTTCCACCCGTGAACATCCAGGTCATCCAGTGTCCATATGCCTTATCCTAGAAACAGAATGTGACGACATGGGTGATCAGCTTTTTGTATCGAATGCAAAACTCTCTGAATTCAAGATGTTCTTCAAGACAACAGAAGCAGAACGATCGATTAGTGGGATGGTGACACAACCACTGTAAAGCGTCGGTGCTTCGCTCCCGATGCGCGGTTAACGGGCGGCGGAACTATCCGTGTCCATACTGTAGTGGGCTGGCGCGGGTGTGGGCCTAGAGAGCAAGAGAAGCCCACTTGTCGCGCACCTCTCGGTCGGTACTGACTCGTAGACTAGAGCAGTGGCACAGCAGCAACAGTCAGTCACAACGTGAAGTATAAAATACCATCTCTTAGAGAAGTTGACTTTCAAAGCACACTCGGCACGTCTATCCGCTGCCAGACAAAATAAAGGCAGTCAAAGTTGGCTCGGAAGCTCGGGCCCTACGCGCAATCCAGCGCAGCCAGCGTGTCTATTCGCAGCATCAGACCACAACAATTTTTACAGCAGTTGGTCTCGGCATTTGCTCGAATCTCTGCGCGCATAATGAATCCGATTTTTCTGCGTGGTAGCAACACTGTTTCGATTTGCGAGGTTCACAGATGAAAAGCGATCGGGCCAAAATATTATACACAAAATTTGTATTTCACAACTGACTGCTGCTTGCTGCCGTAGTCTACAAATACGTGTCCACGGAAAAGTGCGCGCCGAGCGCGCTTCTCTCGGTCGGTCTCTAGGCCAGAGCCCGCGCCAGCCGACTGTAGCCTGGCCACGGAGAGATGGGCTGCCACCCGACCGCGTGTCGGGCGTGAGGCGACGTCTCTATACAGTTCTGTACTACTGGCGCAGTTGCTCGTCGCTGCGATGCCCAACCTTACTGAGCTCCGTAGCAGGTACCCATGAAGGGTAGCATGGTGGTTGAAAGATTATAGCCGGTTGATAAGCGTCAGGTTTCACGGGGTGTCGAATTGAACCGTTCTTTCTCAAGTCGACACCTAGCACCACCAGTGTCCGTGTCGATTTTTCAATCCTACTCGTTGGGTGATACAAGTTACATGGTCACAAAACTACGCCACACATACACTATATTGTTCACGTATGGAGTAATCAGATGAAAGAGAGAACACGAAAGAAAACAAAAAAATACAAAGAAAAATAGAATATAAATCGAATGAGAGAAATGATAATGACAAAGAAAAAATATGAAAAAACGTACCTCCAAAGGTTTTTAGGTAAGAGAGATGCGTTGGATAGATCAGACAATACTGTTATATACAATTAAAAGTGTTGGATATCGTACAGAAACTTTCGAAATATCGTTCGATATATATATATGTATATTATTGCACCCAAAAAACTTCGGTATTTCGATATTACTTTCGATAGTTCGACAAACGAAAACGATACGATAAAACGACAAATGCCGAACGCCTCCACTGGGGACACGGGACACGGCAACAAATGCTCTATCGCCCCGCCGCTGTCCTTGACAGCAAGGATGCAGGCGATCGAGCATGAGCTTCAACGCTTCACGCTTGAGAAGGGTCTTGAAGACGACAAGGGCGACGACGACGAGACCACCGGAGAGTACGACTTAAGCTGGTGGTGCCGGAACCAGTTCGCGTACCCAACCCTGGCTAGGTTGGACAATGAGTATTTTGCGATTCCTGCTTTGTCGGCTGGGTCTGAGCGCGTTCTCTCAGCGGCTGAGAATATTGTAACGAATAAGCGTAATAGGTTGGGCGATGACACTGTCGATGCTCTTGTGCTTTTGAACGGTTCGCACGGATTGGCATGGTCACGCGGAGTCTCGCAGGAGGCGCTCGGCAGGAAGGACAAGTGATTTACGTGTTTTGTGTGGTGGCGACGGTTGGGTTCGTGAGTACGTACACAAGTTTCTCCGAATTGCGTTGTGCGGCATTATATTCATATTGTGTTGAGCTGTGGCTGGTTGTCTTGGCGCCCTGGTACTTGACAGCTACATATCTTGTAATATGACGGGGGGGCATACTAAATAGGACCAAGTAATGTTAGTAAAATTAGGGGAATGTAAAGGTTTTTGTGTACACCGTAGGTCCTATTTACTATGGCCCCCCGCAGCAAAAATACAGCATAATAAACCTGACCAGATGTATTTTTGCTTTTATCATGTACATGGTACACAATACGTACACAATACCCGGTATGCCTGGTAGCCAATACCTGACTTCCATCTTGTTTTTTGTCTATTGGTCTCCTTTTTGCTTCCCTGGGGTTCTAAATAGCGGATTATGTATGTTTGTCGTTTTGTTCTTGCCACTGTTCTACACCCCTCGCCTAGTGTGCGAGCCTGCAATCTGCGAAAAATGCTCATTCTTTCGTGTGTTTCCTTTCTTGGTTTCTCGCTTTTTTGCCTGAATTGAACTTTTTTATCTCTCGTCCCTTTTCGATTTGTGTTTTTTTTCCCCTTTTTTGATTTGGGATTTTTCGAGGCCGAGTTGTATTTTTCATCCTGTCCATTTCTTCTGGGTTGTATGTGGTCTTCTCGGTTTCTATGGCGACTTGTACAGCCTACCGCACGTATCTGATACGTATGGCCTCTGCCAGATGATATCAGCAAGAGGGCTTCCAGCGAGGGACTCCACCAGTCTCGCTGGCCTCGCACTCAGTAAGTCTTGTTCTTAGAGCTTGTATTATCACGGAGTGATCCTCATCGGACCACGAGCCAGGTGGCTAGGGGACATCACACAGGATCCCCGGCCACTGCTCCACTCACACATGCGATTACACTGAAACCTCCACGGCTTGGTATCTTTTGGCTACAGCACCCCCAAAGCGAGTTCACTCGACACGAACGAGCTTGACAAAACCAAAAAACCAAGACGAAATCGCATGCGGCAAATCACAAATCAATGCTGAACTCTGAAGCAATTTTAATCTTGAGCGCACGGGTCATCCGTAATTTGCGCAATTCCTTCACGACGAATTCAGGCGCAGCAGAATAAATCGACCGCAAAGACTCCCACGTGCGCTCCTCTGCTTCGAAACCATCCCAATCGACCAAGACAATCACCTCGTTGGCATCATCTTCGGCCACATGCACCAAAGCATTCATGCGGCATTCACCCTGCGCAAAGGAATGTTGGAAAACATCCTTCAGATCAGCGGTGACGTTCAACGTCGCATCCGCATAAAATCGTAAACGAGCCACGTGAGCTTGATGCACCTTCCCAGAAACGATGTTCTGAACTGAGTACACATGATCATGATCAGCTGCTACCACACGCCACGGACCAGTCCATGTGGACAACAATTTCGGTGTGACACCCTGCCGACGAACACGAGCATACAACACGAAATCACCAACCGCAAATTTTGGCAACACCACCTGGCCCTGAGCCTGTTTACGTTTGTTGTCGCGAGACACGGCAACAGCTGCGCGAATATCGGCGCAAAATCTCTCCTGCTCTGCAACGACTTCACGGACGTTCGCACGCAACAAGTCAGCATTCATCACGTCAACATTCCACCTGCCATCAGACTCAGAAACGAGCGCCGAGAAATCGGTACGCGGAGCACGCCCAAACATCACGCTGTACGGAGTGCTTCGGTAACGTTCACGAAACGAAGTGTTCAAGGCCCACTGAGCGGCCGGCAAAACATCAACCCACTCCGAAACCTGACGACGCTGTTCTGACAGAATGGAACGCAGAGCACGTACCACCTCTTTTACCATGCGTTCACACGTACCGTTCGACCACGGCGTGTAAGCGACAGCAAAACGATGTTCGATGTGCAACGCGTCGCTCAACAAAGCAAGCACCCTGTTCTTGAAATGCGTGGCGGTATCACTCACCCACACACGCGGCACCCCCAAAGTCTTACACCAGGCTAGCAAATGCTTCGCTGTGACCTCGGCTGTACAAGCCTCGGCCGGTTCCAACGCCACGTAGTTGGACAAATCATCCATGATGACCAAAACATATCGGAAACCATCCTCATCAGGCAGGCCATCGCTACCTTCGGGCCCGCTGTGGCCAACATACAAAAAATCAAAGTGCACCACTTCTCCCGGAGCGGTACCATGCACCGTGTCTCCGTAGGGACGAGGAATGAGTGCACCTGCACGCGTGTCTACACAGTGCAAACACTGGCGAACGAATTCGCGAACCTGAGAATCCATGTGAGGCCAAACACAATATTCCTTCAGGCGAAACAAAGTCGGCGCCACACCACGGTGACCAGCCGAGCGCATGTGCGCGCACACCATCAAACGAGTTTGAAGAGCAAGATCATCCGGCGGAATCCACAAGACGTCACGCACCCCAACACGCACACGAAACAAACCATCATCGGCCAAGGTAGCTTGACCGAAGGTTGTCGAAAATTCATGAACACCAACGCCGATACGAGCGACAGACCTTTGTTGCGAGGCACGAATCACATCCAATGCGGGAAGCGAATCGTCAGCATTACATGGGCTGTGCACGGCAACCGAACGAACAGGCACCGTAGGAACTTTGACCCAACGAGACAACAGATCCCCCCAACAGTTTCGATCGCCAGGGATGTGTTCGATTGCATAGCGGTATTGTCCTAAAACACCCTTCCAATTCTCTAGGCGTTGTGCCATGGTCTTTGTGACCGTCGTGACACACTTCTCCGGATTGAAAATGTACTGCAAGTTTCGATGATCAGTAAAGATATGAACACCACCCCAAAGCAGGTATTCGAGCCTCCGGAACGTATTAACGATCGCAAAACCTTCTTTGTCGACAGTCGCCCAGCGCAACTGCGAACCTGTGAACGAACCACTCAGAAATCCGAGAGGCTCGTGAGACATGCTTTCCAACGCCAATCCACTGCGAAATTCGTGTTCAGGCACTTGGGTGAGAAAACTACCCCAATGGAAATCAGAAGCGTCAGGAAACATCAAAACAACGCACCCGGGACGAGGATGATGAAGCGGCACTGCTTGCGCCACCAAACCCCGTGCGGCATTCCACGCCCGCACCCGATCCTCCGTCCACGCGGTATCCTTGATGACACGATTGCGCGCCACTCGCTTAGTCCGACGTGTAGCCCCAACAAGGAGCTCCTCCAAAAAATCACGTAACGGTGCTACCGTTTCCGCTAAACGTGGTAACGATGTACGCAACCAGTTGACAGCCTGCAAGAATTGCATTAGTTCTCCAGCGTTTTCGGGACGACGCATTTCACTTAAACCTTGCACTCGAGCGGGGTCATGGGACACGACACCATTGGAATACACCTTACCACACCAGACCAGTTCACGAGAGAAGAAGGTACACTTGTGGGCGGCGACAAACAGTCCAACATTCTCCAGGCGTTCAAGAATGTCATCAAGCAGCTGCAGAAGAGCTTCTTCGGTGTCTGCGAAAAAGAAAACGTCATCGACCCAAACTTTGCAATCCAAACCACGCAACACTTCAGTCATGACACCTTGGAAATAAGAAGTCGCATTCAAAACACCTTGGGGAACACGGGTAGGCGTGAACAAACCGTCGCTTGTCGCCATGGTGAAGACGTCTTGCGCCTCCGGAGCCAAAGGCATCTGCCAGTACCCTTGAAGTAGGTCCAGCTTGCCGAAGAAACGCGCCCCCAGCAGATCTCCCATGTCTTCATGGTTGGGCATGACGCCCGGGGACTTCTCCACCTGTGCGTTCACCGCCGAGTAGTCGCTCACCAAACGGAAAGAGTCCTTCTTGGGCACCGCCATCGCCGGACTCGCCCACACCGCCTGGATGTTGTGGTAGACAAAGCCAAAAAACACCAAAGCAGCAATGCACTTCGAGAGCCAGTCCCTTTTTGTCGGTTCGTACCGACGTGGCGTTGCCTTGACAGGCTTCGCCTGTTGCTTCAGCTGCACTCGCATCGGCTCCACTTGCGCTGGCGGATCACCACACAGCGCACGGCGAAAAGCACCCACGCGACGAGCCAAAATTTCGCGCAAACGGGTTGCTCCGCCGACGCTTAATCCACTCTGCTCTGCCTGCTGCACGCTGTCCTCCAACGCCCGTTCTCGGGCCGTCCGCTCCTCCTCCGGATCCATGAACATGTCTGGCCCCCGGTCGACCAAATGTTCCACCGCCTTGTCCTCCGGAGCATCCACCGTAGCCTCGGTCTGAAAAGCACGCACGGAAACCGTCACTCTGCGCGCCGCAAGGTAACTCGGAGTCTCCACACCGGTCGATACCGGCACTGCGCGAGGGCGAAGCTTCTCCAGAGCTTCACGGTAGACGTCGATGCCAAGAGCTTTCATGGTAGCCATGCCAAACAGAACGACGTTATCTGTACCAGGCATGACCGCGAAAGTGATGGGCTCCAATTTCACCGCTCCCCACGGCGTCCGTACACTCACGGCAATCGGCACCGTTTTGTGCGTGACCATCACTGAAACACCCGTAGCGGTTTTCGCCTGCTGCGGGCCATTTTCGAACGGAATTTGCAGATCGGCGCCGCCGAAATGCGAAGACAGCTGCTGAAGTAAGCCGACACCGATGAAACGTGAGCGCCGACCCCGAATCAAGGATCACACGCGCCATCAGCGAACCAACCGACCCTGGCAAAGAGAGATCAGCGCGTAAACACTCAGCGCTGCGATCGACAGGCACTTCACCTGCCGTTGAACTCTGGTCGGTACCAAGAGTCACCTGACGCCATGGCTGCCCTCCTACAGCCGGCGCCGAAGAAATAGAATCGGCGGTCCACCCCGACCAAGACGTCGAATATACAGACGGTTCCGGCGCTACCGCCCCTGCAGCAGCACCAGACACTGACTCCGCCCGCTCGGTGGATGGCGAAGTTCTCGCTCCAGCAGCACCCACCGATGTTCCAGCTCCTCCAACGTATACAGCTCGGCCGGCAACAGACGAACCAGATCCCGACCCAGCGGCTCCTGCCGCTGGCGCACCAGAAGTTGAAGAAGCAACAGCAGAAGTTCCACCGCCCGCTGTCAATTGATTGCCACCACGGCCACCGCGCCCGCGTCCATGGTTGAATCTGCCCCGGCCGCCATTGCGGCCCCCGCGATACCCTGACGACCCGCGCCCACCACTGCTGGGAGCTGTGCCGCCACCGCGAGCTTTTGGGCAATCAGAAACATAATGGTTGGGATCACCACACTCGAAACAGACGCGAACAAACGACTTTTTCGCGGACTGCTGCTGTTTCGGTTTCTGCTGCTGTTGGCGTCGCGGTTCAGCTGCCCCTGCAGCATCTTTCCGACCATACGCCTCGATGAATTTCCACTGTTCTGCAGCAGAAAAAATTTGGTCCATGACCAATGCCGGGTCCTTCTTCCACCCTGCAGCGTACGTTAGCTGACCTTTTACGTACTTTTTGAACTCGGACGGCCATAAGCCATCCACCAACGCCATGCTCACAAATTCCGCCGGTCCGGGCAACCACGAACGGTCCTGCGCGCGGTACATGGCATGCACCGCGTGATTCTCCGCAAAATACTTTTCCATAGCGGAGTTTACCATCATCGCGCGGTCTTTGACGGATGTTTCACCGCCCTGCTTTTCATCGCGCCTCATTGAGAGAACGCGACGCAAGTCCGCTGCCGCCCGCGAGGTGTCAAATCTGTTGCTGGTGGTTGTGTAACCAGCGTGCTGCCTAACAGCGTCCAACAACTCCGAGGCGGTCATCGTAGTCTGATGCTTGTAAAATCCCTCAAAACACCGATGAATGTAATTGGGGATAAGCTGGCCCATGCTCACTTTGGAGTGCTGAACCACCCCCTGAGCGTTGGCGAGCTGCAGCCGTTCCTCATAATCGAGGTACGCTGCGTAAAAAACACGAGAGGCCTGCTCGGTCCACACCTCTCCGTATTTCGGTGGAGTCAGAGACTCCCCTACCACCAGCGGCGTGCTTGCCGTGTGCGCCATAATCCACAGCAGTCCACCTGGACTCTACTGTAATAACGGAGAAACTGCCGCCTGACCTGTGCGTCCTCCAGCTCCCGGAGCGTCCTCCCCTGCTGTGCGCTTCAAGCCGTTTCGATCCGTCCAACGGGCCAACTGCCTTCCCAGCTGTGACCCAATACTCCGCAGCCGAAAACTCCTCCAACAGAAGTTCCGCGAATATCTAGATATCAGATATTATGGCCTCTGCCAGATGATATCAGCAAGAGGGCTTCCAGCGAGGGACTCCACCAGTCTCGCTGGCCTCGCACTCAGTAAGTCTTGTTCTTAGAGCTTGTATTATCACGGAGTGATCCTCATCGGACCACGAGCCAGGTGGCTAGGGGACATCACACAGGATCCCCGGCCACTGCTCCACTCACACATGCGATTACACTGAAACCTCCACGGCTTGGTATCTTTTGGCTACATACGTAAGTGCGCGCACCTCACTTCTATTTTTGTCTGAGGTGTGCATGGGCTTCAGTTATCATGTGTATTATTCTTTGGTTGTTTTATTTTTTCCCGAGGTATTTCTTCTCCTGCGGTGTGTTATCTCTGTGTCGTATTATGTGACCACAGAGCTCGTACCTTTCTAGGGTGAAGAATCAGCACGGACTCTGGGCTTGCTGGATGTCGACGAGTAGAAAAACGGTTTATGTAATGTGAAGAACACACACAGAGTAATGAGAGCTTGTCTGCATTGTATTGTGACGATGAGTTAATGTGAGAACAACAACCAGGAATACGTTGATCCTGGGAACCCTCTGCTGGTGTTGTATTAACTTGTATTATGGGTCTTCGTGGTGATGACGCGACCCCAAAAATTAAGAAAAAGGGCCTTCTGCGCCGGTTTTCGCATCCATTCTCGTTATCGTTATAGACTTTTCGGGATTATCGGTACGATATCGATAATTAACGTTGTCGCTATTTAAGTTATTTTGGCCTTATCGTGCCGAAACATTCATGGTTTTGATATCCAACACCTATGCTGATGCTGAAGCACGAGATGTGAAATGTGTAACTTTGTGAGCTGTACGCCATGTACCATGACATGGCAATACCATGAAGATACGCTGGACTAGTTTTTTTTGTTAACCTGGCCATTTACTGCTGTTCGACCACTAACTGTGTCCGTCAAAGTAAGGACTACTGTCCAATTTAAACTAAACAATTTTCGTAACCCCTCTAGTACTGCAGTCCCGTTTAGGGGACAAACCACTGATATTTCGTGTGGTTTGTCCCCAAAACGAGACTGCAGCACCAAACTAAATACCCCTGACTATATACTGCTGTACGACTACGAGGTATGTCGGTGACAGTTAGGACCGGGAAGAATATATACATGGCAATTTGGTGTTGTACGACTATAGCCAACTCCAACCAACTGCGACTTCACAAAGAAAAAAGTCAATCAAGTTAAGAATAGTGTTGGTAAGCAACTATAATAAGCATGCTTAATCACGTTTTTTGTGGGTTGCTTAATCGAAGCATAATCAAAGCATCGTAGACGTGCTTATTTGATATAAGTAAATAAGCATGCTTAATCAAGCAACCGAAATTAGTTGATCAAGCATGCTTTTTTTTGCCCATTCTGTGCTAGATAACTTCGTACTTCAGCGTCGCGGCACTGCTGTAAGCCCCCGTCAGCATGGCCCGCTCGTCGTCTCAACAATATGGATGAGGAGAGGTGACAGACGCCGACCAAACAGCACCAGGAAACGTCGTTGCAGGTCTGTGACGCTGCCTGGTCAAGTAAACCGTTGTATGGGTTGACGTGCCAACATGACGGAATCAGATGAGGTATTAATATAGTGGTTGGCGTGCAGACATGCAGAAGCGAAAAAACATACGAGGTGTGGGTGGATGATACCACATACCTGGTATGTTTTTCTTTCAAGTTTTTACCAAATCCATCAGCTGTGGGCGAGACCGGTTGAATGGCGATGCTCCATATTGCAAGCTGAGAGCTGAGTGTGCGTGGTGCTTGATGCACTCACAAAAATCTTTCCAGTACGTCAGCTGTGAGTCCAACCGTCCAACCGGATGAGTGTGTAAATTACAGTTTTGAATTTCGAATTTTTCAGGGCGTTTGGCGGGTTATGACCCGACCCGCGGGTCGGGTCACGGGGTGTTCAAAATGTCACGGGTCGGGTCGGGTCGGGTCGGGTCGGGCCAGGAAGTGTTGGAAATTTCACGGGTCGGGTCGGGTCGGGTAAAAGAGGTTTTCAAATCTCACGGGTCGGGTCGGGTCGGGTCAGGAAGTGTTGTAAATTTCACGGGTCGGGTCGGGTCGGGTAAAAGAGGTTTTCAAATCTCACGGGTCGGGTCGGGTCGGGTCAAGAGTTTTTCAAATCTCACGGGTCGGGTCGGGTCGGGTCGAGAGGTGATGCAAAGCTCACGGGTTGGGTCAGGTCACGACCCGCGAGAAACGGGTCACTCGCGGTTCGGCCCAACGTGACCCGCGAGTTCTTTTCTGCTGACCCGCGGGTCGGACCCGCGCATCCGGCCCGCGGATCCGACACTCAAAGCACTTCCCGCTCTCTTACCCAAAGGCTTTTCTCGTACAAATACTCAATAATACTCCTTTGGTATCTTATTCACTCATTAAAACCCAACCAAATCCACATACGTATGCCCGCATCCATTTAAACCCACTACAGCCAGGCCACATATCGCTTGTGGGCACAAAAATGGATAAATAATTGTTTTTCAAGTGTAGACCCACGGGCCGGATTCACAGGTCGGACCTGCGGGTCAAGATAAATAGTCTCACGGGTCAAGGTGACCCGAACCGCATGAAACCCGTGTCTCACAGGTCAATCCGATAGTGGCGGGTCGGGTCGGGTCGGGTCAGGAGGTTTTGAAATCTCGCGGGTCGGGTCGGGTCGGGTCAGGATATTTTCAAATCTCACGGGTCGGGTCGGGTCGGGTCGGATCAACAACTTTTTAAATCTCGTGGGTCGGGTCGGGTCGGGTCAAAACGCTTTCAAAATCTCGCTCCGTGAGATTTGACCTGACCCGCGAAAAGCCCTGGAAATTTTGAATTTTATACGTTCACAAAAAGACCCATATATATTGAACAGAGCAACCGCAGTACTCATTAAGGTTGACACGGGTACCCGGGTACCCGGGTACCCGGGTTACCATACACTGCTTTATGTGGTGGTCGATCTCATTGCCGCAATCACATCGGTCTCCCTACGAACAGCAGCAAAATCGAAAGGTTGGGACTTTTCGTGATTGGTCTATCTTCTGTGGTTCATGGTAAAGTAGGGCCATCTACGCTGTGGTAGAGGTATCGAGTGAGTGCGTCTGTGTACTCGTGTGTAGCGTGTTGTACGAAGGCAGGTAGGGGTATTCTCTATTGTCGGTCTGTAGTCTACCGGGACGGGAGGCGAGAGTCTAGGGGCACAGCTGCTGCTGCTGCTGCAGTTCATGTATGGATCAAGGTATAACCCAGTCTTGGGGCCTCCGTATAGAACAATTAACGGGTACCCGGGTACCCAGGTACCCGGGTACAAATACCCGCGATTCCGTGAGTTGGACCGGGACGGTTCCGGTTCCGACGGTTCCGAGTACCCGCCACCGCGTACCCGGTTCTCAGTCGGGCGGTGTGCAACTCTATCAAGTGCTGAACCCGGTGCTAAACGCCTTCCATTCCATTAGAAATTACTAAATTGCACCGCAAATAAGCAAATAAGCATGCTTAATCAAGCAACTTCCTGTGAACTCGCTTAATCACAGAACTTGCTTAATAAGCAAATAAGCATGCTTATAATCAAGCAACTTTTCCCCAGATAAGCAACAATCAAAGCAATCCCTTTTTAAAGTTGCTTACCAACACTAGTTGAGAACAGCGGTCAAGTTATGTTTCACCAAGGATAATAACGATCATTCGGATTTCGATTTCGACTTTCGATTATGTTTGGACACGCCCTGATAGCCCAAACGTCACGGATACATACGAACGAACTGTACAAAGATGTTCGTTCGTGTTTGTTCAGCAGATACGACTGCTGCAGGTATTATTGAGGTTGCGCCTGATTACCACTAATAATGACTACCAGGTAATAAGTATGATAGACCATACCAGCAAACAGCAAACTTCTCATCTTTTGTTCAATATATATATGTGATTCTTTCTCTCCCCGTATTTTTGCCTTCTCGATGCTCGTTGGCAGTTACGAGCTACCTGGTACCTGGTACAATCATAGTGCTACGACGGCTATCAAAATAGGCTTGTCGGGCACTTCTGGTCGAATATCACTTTGCATTTGTAGATATATACAAGGCTTTCCTTCGGAGTGGGTGTTCCGTCGTTTCTTGTACATATAACTGCAGTTAATTGGGGCAATAGCCCAAAGCCAACCAAACTAATTGTATTTGTGTAAGAAACGGTGAAGGATGTAATAATCGCCTTTATTTATGAATGTAATGTGAAACGTAAGATCGGGTGACGCAAGAGTAAGAATGACATTCGTCTAATAATAAGAAATAAACATATTTCATCAGTGTGGGGAGATAGTGGAGTAGTGCTTGGCATGTGGATGATATACAACATACAGGCTGTTGTTTAAAGGAAGGTTTGGGACAGGAGAGAAAGCAGCAGTGCCGGCAACGACAACGGTTATGGAAATGTTGTATAGTTGCTGGGCGGCCGCGATTTCGATGTAGCCAGCATAAGAGTTTGGATTAGACATGATGTGTAAATAGTCTTCCAGGCTGCTGTAATAACGAGGCGTGAGGCCCAGAATGTGGATCTGTTCGCTGTTGAACCCGTTGGATATGTGTAGGGAGAAAAAATCGTGATTTTGCGAAATGTGGGAAACAATTTGTTTCCGTTCGTTCGTCCTGGATGGCGACAATCTGCTTGGCGTACTGCCTCGGAATTCCGCGAAGCCCTGGAGCAGGAGAAATGGAAGGGAGTTTTTTTGCACTTGATGATGATGTCTCCGTCTTTGATGGTGGAGTCCGTCAGGCGGCAGTTGTAGCACTTGCCACGGACCTGGTCGAAGTAAACATAGGGTGCGCGGGGCGGGAGTGGCGTGCAGGGAATGGCGGGGGAGGGGGAAGGGGGGGCGGGGGCAGAGTTCATTATTTGTACTGCTCTACAGCGGCACAACAGCAGTACGTAATCGCTTGATATACGACGGCAGCAGCAGCAGCAGCAGCAGCAGCAGCAGCAGCAGCAGCAGCAGCAAGTACGCAATTTCATTGACGATACAGAAATATGTACACACACAAGTGTAGTACAGTACACACACAAATCACGTCCAGCATGAGATGTACGGCAACAACGCAGCAGTACCACAAACAAAATCATTGACGATACAGAAATATGTAGGCACGCACAAGTTAAAGTGTAATAGACACACAAATCATGTCCAGCATGATGTACGGCAACAACGCAGCAGCGCCACAAAACGACCAGGAAACACAATTATCCGAATACATACAAACACTCAGTGAATATTGTGCCAGCACTAAAAGCAGAGCAGCAGCAGCAGCAGCAGTAGAAGCAGCAACGGATCGCCACAGCATTGGCAGCAGCAGCATAGCAACGATATGAAAAGAAGGCAGAAAAAAAGTATGTACCCCGAGGCCGTCCGAAAAGTATTTTTGGTACCTCACTACAGACCCACCTCCGCATGCTGTACGGCAACAACGCAGCAGCAGCATAGCAACAATACGAAATACGAGAAAAAGTAATACGTACGCAAAATGCAGGAGCAAAACACCCAAAATATTTTTTTTACGTATCAAAAAAACCATTTGGGTACAAAAATGGCCAATAAAAACAATAATCCGCGTTGGCAGCAGCAGCATAGCAACGATATGAAAATAAGGATGAAAAAAAGTATGTACCCTGGTATGCCGCAATCGCAAAACCTACGGAATTTCATTGACGATACCGAAATATGTACAAACACAAGTGCAGCATGATGTACGGCAACAACGCAGCAGCACCACAGCAGCAGCATAGCAACGACATGAAAATAACCAAGCCAAAAACGAGAAAAAGCAGTACGTACGCAAAATGCAGGAGCAAAACGACAAAAATATTTTTTTTACGCATCAAAAGAATCATTTGGGTACAAAAACGACCTAGAAAACAGTAATCCGAGTACATACGAACATTCAGTGGATATTGCGGCAGCATTAGCAGCAGCAGCAGCACAAGCAGGTACAGCATTAGCAGCAGCAGAAGCTGCAACGAATCGCCGCAGCGTTGGCAGCAGCAGCAGCAGCAGCAGCATAGCAACGATATAAAAATAAGGAAGAAAAAAAGCATGTACCCTGGTATGCCGCCATCGCAAAACCTACGGAATTGACGATCCGAAAATATGTACGCTTCCAGCATCATGCACGGCAACAACGCAGCAGCACTACATACAGCAGCAGCAAGTGCACAGGAGCAGCAGGTGCACAGCATGGCAACAACGCAGTGCACAGGAGAAGCAGGTGCACAGCAGCAGCAGCACTCATGGCGTGGCGCTGACAGCAGCAGCAGCAGCAGCAGCGGCAGCGGCAGCGGCAGCGGCAGCGGCAGCGGCAGCGGCAGCGGCAGCGGCAGCGGCAGCCGAAAACGAGCAAAATAAGTACGTACGGTCACCAAAACATGTACACACGGAAATCGTGTGCCTGCACCGAAAATGCACCACAGTAGCAGCAGCACTCACGTCGTTCGGTGCAGCGGTGACGGCGACAGCTGAATCCTCCGTTCCTTCGTTCACGTCCCGCAAACAGTTGTGCATGTGCGCGTTCGAGTGCACTATGTGTAAGAGGAGCCGACGCAACGCACGAAGGGGAAAGAACGAGCATGGATGAGTAAAAAAAAAAATAAACGCTTTGACGTAGATTTGTAAGCAAAAAGGCAATTGAAAACCCCCAAAAAACGTACTGGCAACATACAGCATGCACAATAGACGTAAGACACTCACCACCGTCAGCAGTCTCGAGGGAGTACGAGACAGTCCCTTCCTTGATCGGGTGAGCACACAACTCGCAGTCGGTGGCCCTGTCAGGATGATCCCGCCATCAGCGCACGTGAGATCCTTGCAGGTGGCGAAGGCCACGTTTTTGCCACCAGGCGCGGAGTTCTTGACCAAGTGCTGGTCCGTGCACTGGTCGCATACAACAGCCGGCACCAGGTCGGTCTTTGTCGTTGCCGCTCTCTTGCCAGAGGGCGAGGACCACGCGCCTCTCGACGAGGGGGAGGTGAGCTTAGGGGGCATGGAGAAGGGAGAGGCGGGGGTTGCAGCACCAGCAGGTTCGCCACCGACAGCAGCAGCTTGGCCGCCGACAGCTGCACCTATCTATGCCGTTCGTCGAAGGCGAGACGCCTCTTTTAGGCGCCGTGCGAAGAGCTGTCTATTGGTTGGCAGTTAGAGGAAGAAGAAAGGTGTTTGACTGTTTGGCTGTTTGGCTGTTCGGCTATTTCAAAGAAGAACGGCTGCTTGCGAAGAGCTGTCTTATCAGTCGGTCTGTCTGCCAAGAGCTAGCAGGTGACAACGACCCCAAAAATCGTAAGTATAGTTGTATTTATATAGCATATATACACGTAGTCTATGTCATACATACGTATTTGTCCACCAGTGACACTATTCATTCTTGTTGAAATGCAAACATTCAGCGCTTTCAGCGATTCGGACTGCTGTAGCGTAATTCTTAAAGATTATTCTTTAGGTTATAGCCAAAATCAAATATAGCTGGCCATTTTCGGCCAAAATCAGTTTCATGCTAAAACCAGGTACGAAACACACCCCTGGAGCCCTGCATCGTGTATCGGCCAGGCTGACATCGTAAATGATTTTGGAAAAGCCAAGGTCCAAGGTTCACCTGATTTTTTCTGCTCTGTCTAGCTTTCAAATGATTTTGGCCAACTATAAACCAATATGAGAGGCCATACGTACACGGTGTTTTCTCTCACTGTGCGTCTGCCCTCCCCCGGTTGAAATTCTCCTGTATTGACGTATAAACTCTGTACTCGTACGTCATACGTAAAAGTACGTATATGCATGCATACATATGCGTACGCTGGTTTCACTTTTTCTCCTTTGCGGTGTGCGATGTGCTTCAGTTAGTGGTTGTGTGCACAGAGTTGTTTTCTATGTTTACAGGAGTCTTTGCAGCACCATGGACACCCGGCGTTTCGTTTGCACCACCCCGCGTCCAGGTGATCTACGGCAAGATACGGCAAGATAATTTCATGCTGAGCAGGCGGTTCCGCGACGACGGTCTTGAAGCTTTAAAGCTGCCAACGAGAAGGGGGCGCCAGAGTAAATACTTTTGGCGCTCCCGCCGCGGCGAAAAAAACGAAGCATATTAATAGTGACTCTTTGCAGGACTAAGTGGAGCCCGTGGTACCTACACCTCGAACAAAACAAACAATTCAGATTTTGGAGGCCATGTGGAACGCTTAACTAATGCTTAAGGCGCATTCTTTTTTAACCGGATTGACATGGACATGACACCGCTCGTGGCGCGCGTTTTTAACTTGGATTTAGCATGTACCTGATTTTGCATTTGTTTTTTTTTTAGTTGATCTATCTTCGTATTGCTGGTAAGGACACAACCAATTGGGGCCCATCTTATCGAGGACTCTTATTTTCATCAATTTGATTCATTATTTTTCGATATTAATTTGCGTCTGATTTACCCACAAAGTGAATCACCAAGCCAGCATTCTCGTTGTTGTTGTTGTTGTCTTCACATTTTCGTCCTTTCTACTCGGCTTCATCAGTACACCCAGTGTCCGTCCTGATTCCTTATCCTAGAGAGATACTGATTCCTCCGTGGTCACAGACGGTGAGACAGAAGAAGACCAAAAATAAACAAATATTCGCGAATTCAAGTGTCAAGCACGTGAAACGTCAGCTTTCCGGGTAAGAGAAACAACACAAGCACGACCAAACAGTAAGAGCACAAAGACAACAAAACAAACAAACACAAAAAAAATGAAATGAAAACAGAATAGAACCGACGCAAGGACTTCAGAAAGGCTGCCAGACGGACAACATACCTACGTACTCAGGAAAGACAGATATCTGCTGCGCGGATGAAGCGACACGAAAGAGAGGGAGCTACAGGCAACAGTCTATAAGAGCTATTCGAACCGATACCTATACACCCGATTTATAATTTCATTTCTGCATTCGTCGACAGCTGTATCAATCAGTACGGCTGCCCTTCCCTTCTCCCACCCTCCCGTTGTCGCCGTTCTTGGCGTCCTCAGCTGCGTGGTGTAGCCGGTTCCTCTGTGCCTCGTCCCCGTGCCACCTCGCCATGAATCTGTCCGCCGCGTCTACGACCCCTCGGTACCACTTCCCGCTCTTCTTAGCCACTCTCGGCCATAACACCGTTTCTATTCCGAACAGCAGAGGGGAGCTTTCTGGAAAACCCAGAGGTCGTCTGCTAGACATTGGGCCCAGGTCTTTTTCTGCTCGGCCTGGTCCTGGATTCTCCCCACCAGCCATCGGCCCAAACGTCACCCGGCGGGTCAACCGCATTCTCAATGCAAATTAACGAATTCGAATTTGATTGAAAAGTCTTTTTGGGGACTTTTTTTTTTAAGTCAATTTGGGGACTTTTTTAATAAGTCTTTTTGGGGACTTTTTTAAAAAGTCTTTTTCGGGACTTTTTCGGGTGATTTTTCCAGTTTCTATTTGGAAGTTGGCAGTTGATCAGCCTTGATGTAGCATGTTCACGGTGGGTCAACACCCTCAATGGAGTCTGGGGTGACTCTTGGCTAGTTCGGTGACCGCGATCGAGGCGAAAACATTCGATGCTCAGCAAGAGGCGACCAGAGCAATAGTCGCGCCCACGCCCACAGACTATAGCACATCGTACCCCGGCGGTGGCGCCCTAAGAAAAATCATGGCGGCCGCAAGCCCGATTTTCCGGCCTGCTCGATTGGCCAACCATCAACAAAACCTAGCAGACGAGCATAAAAACAGGGTGTACGCTCGAGACTTCGATAGCCGCATCATCGGTGCTGTTCCGTACGTGACGCTTGAGTACTTACTTACTCCGCCCACCGAAGACACTGTGAGAGTGATAGCGTCCTATCCTGCGCTACCAACACGCAAAAGAAGGCTGGTGGCGGCGCGTGCGCGACAAATCAAGCCTTCGCTCTAGTTTACGCTCGTCGCTGTCGGCTGGTCGTTGTGTGACGCGGAGCGGTTTTTAAAGTTACTACGATTTATTTCATGTTGGACAATTAATAACTCCCTCCCGAAAAGAACACAAACACGTTTTTTTGCGAAACCGAACTAATATTCGTTATAATTGATATTTTCTCTGCAAAATATTAACGAGACTTACCGTTCCCTGTCTTGGAGCTCTCAATACAAGTGCACCAAAACGTGCAAACATTCATATACATACCCTATTTGCGATATAGATACAGCAGGAGTACCTGTTCAATTTTCTTCCCTTCTCATCTACGACGCGAATTTTCTGTGCGTTGCTTTGTCAAGTTCCCTCTCTCTTTCTTATCGGACAGCTATTTTCCCAGAGTTCCAAAGTTTGGAAAATAATTGGAGATATGTATCAAGATACGGAGGCGTTCTGTCACTACTCGTGAACTTTTCCGGCGAAACAAACTCAGGTTTATTTAATTTTACAATTTACTTTCAGCTGATGTGGATACCATGTCCCCGGTAACAACACGCCTACGCATATAGTCGAAAACCCAGCTCCTTCCAGATTCCATTTCTGGGAGCGTTCGCTTGGTTTTGTCAGGAGACTGTCATGAACCATACATCGCCGGGAAGCCACCGGTCCACATCTGCTCAACGGATCCGTTGGGATGGCCCCGCTGCCTGATGCAACGTCCCGGCGGGATTCTAGAAACCCCGTCGGGTCGTCCATATATGTCCCGTCGTCCCGTTGTCCCGGGACCGGAGGGCAGGAGGAGTGACGCTTCCTCCTCGCCCTCCTCCTCACTTCTCTCAGAGTTCTCTTTCTTCTGCAGCCTGTCCTGTCATCAGACCCTCGTCTGAGCCCTTTGTCACGTCATCACTCAGCCGTCGTAGTTCAACAGACAGAACACTCTGTGTCCACAGAGAGACGTGGGATCATGACCCACCGGCGGTAACGTAGCAGGAACTCCTATTGAGTCAGGAACTCTTATTGGCGTCGACGGCAGTTAATAAACCAACTTGTCACTTGTCACCTACGTCCACAGTGATGTCGGAATACCAGCAGTCCCAGTACCCCACCCCACTCCCCTACCGTGAGACCCCGGACAGCACGGCAGCCCCCAAGACCACTAGCTGGTGGAGCGCTACCAACAGTTGGGACTCGCCTTGCTCCTAAAGCGGTAGGCAAGGTTGGCGCGAAGAGGAAACTCTCCGCAGAAGCCGTGGGTACTGAGTCCCCTGCACCCAGTGTTGTTAGCAAAGAGGGAGTAAACCGGGGAGTTGAGTGTAGTTTTTTTTCTGGGGGGGGTGTCTCTGTCTAAGGTTGGCGCGAAGAGGAAACTCTCCGCAGTAGCCGTGGGTACTGAGTCCCCTGCACCGAGTGTTGTTAGCAAAGAGAGAGTCAACCGGGGAGTTAAGTGTAGTTTTTTTTCTGGGGGGGGTGTCTCTGTCTCGAGTCTTAGCAGGGGGGTATCATCCTCACGACGTCCGCGTAAACGCGTGACGTTTGCTATCGATTTCCCCGTGTCCGAGTGTGCGTCCGAGTGTCGATCTTCTAGTACCCCGGTTCACCCAGCAAAAAATAATAAAAGACTACCGTGTGGCACAGCTCAATGGTGGCGTACAGATCCCATCCTTTCTCTTTGTCTTTTTCGTCTCGCAGAGTGCAGATTTCTGGCTCTGTAGACGACTGTCCAGTGTCCGCAATAACACTCGATACTGCTACTAATGTATCTGTCGTTTCCCACGCGTGGTTGATGTCCAATCCAGCTCTGCGTGAAATAAATATTCAACCTGTCCTCCCGGCCGCCGTCGCTTTACGGGCAGCGAATGGTTCGCCTTTGAATATTTTGGGGTTTGTCACATTGTTACTTACATTGAGTACAATCGCTCATAACGTCGACGCGCTAGTTGTACCGTCTCTTGGTCCCGATTAATTGCTCCTAGATAATCATGTCATGTCTACGTTTGGAGCTGTCCTCGATTGGGAAAACCAAACATTGTCATTTCCATCCGCTGGTACTACTATCCCAGCAATACATCGTATTGGCCATTCTGCCTCACACGCCGCCCCCTCCCCTGCCCCTAGCGATAATACCATGCCCGTCGCTGCTGTCCACCATGATGCAGGAGGAATCGATGTCATTTTGCGCGAACGTGTCGACCTCAAACCTAGACACGAGGCTCTTGTCGTGGCTTTTACTGATTGTCTCCCTTTGCGCGATCGTACTGTTGTCGAACAGTGAATGATGTCCGAACCTGAATTTCTGCAGTCTGGTAGCTCGACAGTGTTTGAGAAAAATATTATCGCTCGCACTTCAGTTACCTGGCACGCTGCCGATGGTTCAGTAGCTGTGCAAGTTGCTAACCCATCGTCCGATGGGGTTGCAACCCCAATCGGGTTATGTCTTGGTCAGCTATACACCGTGTCTGTCGTGACGCCTGACTAGTTACACGTTAACGCTGTGGCGAAAACACCCGAATCCATCGAACAACTGGCTCACGCAAAATCCGAGCTTGAAGGTCCCCTGTCCACAGCTTTTACAAATTCCAAACTGTCAACCGACCAACAAGCCGCTGTCCTCAATTTATGCGCTCAGTACCGTCCTGTCTTTTCATTGTCAATGTCAGAGCTTGGTTGTTGCACTAATACCGAAGCAACGTTCCCATTACCGCCTGACACTCGTCCTGTCGATCGGGCTCCGTATCGCACTAACCCTCGCACTGCCAGTGTCATCGACAAGTGGGTCCATGATATGTTAGAGTGGGGCATAATCGAAGAGCGCCCGAGCCCCTGGGGTAGTCCGTGTACGTTCGTCGCTAAAAAGAACGGAATCCCTCGTTTCTGTGTTGATTATCGTCATACCCTCAATCGTCACATTGTCCGAAAGAGCTGGCCCCTCCCGGACATGGATTCTTGCTTAGATGCAGTCAAAGGCGTCAAATTCATCTCTACAGCCGATGTCCTCAGCGCGTTCTGGCAACTGCCCGTTGCGGAAGAGCACATCGACCGGACAGCATTCGTCACCCCGACCGGCAAGTACTGTTTTAAACGTATGCCTTTCGGCGTGAGTAATGCACCGTGGTTGTTTCAACACATGATGTCTGTCACTTTCGGTCACCTTGGTCCGGAATCGGGTATTCTTACGAATATGGATGATATCATTTGCATCAATTCCACGTTCGAATCCCACCTAAAATCCCTCGAGCGAATGTTCTCATCGTTACAGGCGGCAGGCCTAACCTTAAAACCGAGTAAACTCCAATTCGGTCAGAAAGAAATCGAGTACCTCGGTCATGTCATATAGGAAGAAGGCATCTCAATCGGTGCCGACCGCGTCAAAGCCATTCTTGCCTCGCCTGAGCCTACGTGTATCAAAGAAAATCGTGCATTCCTAGGTACACTCAATTATGTCTGCGGTTTCATTGACGGTTATGCTGAAATCACAGCACCGCTGGGTTAAGTCACTCGCAAGGAATATGTCAAAAAGACCGCGTTCAAAAAAGCATTTGGGCCCGCGCAAAGTGAAGCGTTCGCACGTGCAAAGCTCGCCCTAACGTCTGCCCCGGTCCTCAAATATCCGAACTTCAGTCAAGAGTTCATTGTCCATACCGATGCATCAGAAGCTGGAGTTGGAGCCTTTCTCGCTCAACGATCACTCCACGGAAACTCCGACTCTGATTTGAATATGATCGCGTATTATAGTCACCGCTTCACTAAACGTCAACGTCATTATAGTGCGACCATGAAAGAGTGTTGTGCTGTGGTCTGGGCTGTCACTCACTGGCGTCCCTACTTATGGGGAAAGCATTTCACTTGCTGTACTGACCACCAAGCACTGATGTACCTGTACAAAATGCAGGACACCTCTAACATGCCCACCCGTTGGGCAATCGCACTTCAAAATCACGATATCACTGTCAAACATGTCCCAGGCAAACTAAACGTCGTGCCTGATATGTTGTACCCGTGCTTTTAGTGAAGTCAACGGGGAACCCATACCATCAGAGCCCAGATTGGCCGCGATTTGTCGGAACGTACCAATAGATGGTCCTTACTACCCCCCTGGGCCCCGCCAATACGAACTGTCTGCTTTTAATTTGCACGACGTAGCACCTGTCGAAAGCGATCGGGAGTTATTCATGAGCGCCGTGTCTGTCTTCCCTACCGTAGATCCAGCGAAACTCGCCGATCTACAGAGAGCGGAATTTTGTCTGTACTTTGATTATCTCCGTGCACCAGCATTAGCCCCATTGCCTGCGAAAGAATCTGAACACACGATGAGCCACTACTTCTTGAACGAAGGATTATTATTTCGGTCATATCTTCCGGGTCACTTACGGAAGCGTAGCACTTTCCGTGATCAGCTGGTAGTGCCTACATCCCTCCGGAAACTTGTCCTAGATTCGTGTCACGACCTACCTGCATCAGGGGGTCACTTAGCTTTCAAAGGAACGTTCGATACTATCCGAGATAGATTTTGGTGGCCGACCATGCCCACGGATGTCCGTACTCATGTCAAACCTTGTCTGTCATGCCAACACCGGAAGTCATCCCACCGCCCGCCCAAGTTGCCAGCGGGACACCGCCCTGTCATGCACGCATTTCAATGCGTCGCTGTTGATCTTGTCGAGTATAAAAGCCTATCAGAAGGGAATCGTTTTATTTTGTCGGTCATTGACCATCTCACTCGATTTGTCATCATGATCCCCATCAAAGACAAGGCAGCTCGCACGATCGCCCGTCATTTAATCGAACGTGTGTTCTCGGTGTTTGGCCCTCCAGAAACGCTGCATTCTGATCAGGGGACGGAATTTCAAAACCAGCTGGTCCTAGAATTGCAGTCAGTATTTGGATATAAGAAAACGCGTACAGCTGCCTTCCGCCCCCAGGGCAACTCCGTCTTAGAGTGTGTCCACAGCACTGTCCACGGTATGTTAGCTATGTATAGCAATATGTCATTCGATAACTGGGCAGAGCTGTTGCCGTTTGTCCAGCTAGCTCATAACACGGCCTATTCGTCAACGCTCCAGGAAACACCTCATTTCCTGATGTTTGGACGCGCAGCTGAACTGCCTGTCGATCTCATTCTAGGTACGCCCTCCACTTCAGCGCCGCAATCACAGCTCGACTATTCCAAACAAACTGTCGAAAATTTGCAATTTGCATACGAGCTGGCCCGCCGAAATCTTAAAGAGCGAGCGGACCAGCAAGCGGTCGCTAATGAGACACTGTCATTTCCCAGGTTCTAACCTGGTGAACAAGTACTGATCCACCGCCTGTACAATGTCGCTGATGGTCCCAACCCCAAACTTATCAGCCCATGGCGTGGACCGTACTCTGTCCGAGCGCAATTGTCACCTGTCATTTATCGCGTTACGAAAGACGGGAACCCAGCCGAGATTACTGTTCGTCTCGGCCGAATGACAAAATACTTTGTCCCCCTGTCGTCCCATGTCCCCGACCTCGATGCGGTCGATGATATTTTTTCTAGGGAACAAACTCCCCGTGCCCGATCTAGAAGGCCCCTCGTCAAAAGTAACGATCGGTGCGTTCACGGTAGAGAGTATTGATGGACATAACAGACGAGTAGGCGCAGCATCTCTGACGAACTTTCAATACCACTTAAAATTGGAAGGATACCCAACTCAGATGGGCGTTTGGAGGCGTGTCAACGCCCTTCCCCAGTGCAGAGACATGATTGCGTCCTATCGCGCTGTGGTGTTGTCGACGGACCCCTCAGCATTTAACCCTCCTCCGCGGAAATCTAGTCTTGTTACCGCGTCTGTCACGTAGCACATTTTAATGGGCTTGTCTTATCTTGTTTAGCGCTTTATTTTGTCACATCAGACTGAGCAACCACTGATAATGTACGCCCGTGCTACCGTTTCCATCAAATTATTTGTCTTGGACTGCTTCCCTATAGGAGTAGGTCCGATTTTTCTGTCTTAAGAGGTGTTGTCACCCCATGGCTTGTTTTGTCGAGTGTTTGTACCGTGCACTCTTGTTTGATGTCCTCACCTCTAGTGGTGAACGCTGTTCTAGTATTTTAGTTGACTGGTGCTTGGTGTCCAGGTTCGACGGTGCAAGCCTGACTTGTACAGTAGTTTTTTTGCTGCGATCACTTGTCAACCCAGTTTTATGGGGTGATCAGCAATATTTTAATTACCGTCGACCAAGCATGTGTAAGAGTGTGTGCCTACGTGTCCTGTGTCCTTCGCAAAATGTCGTTTGTCACCAACCACAGTGCCCTTGTGGAAAGCTTGTTTAGTGCTTCCAAGAATTGTTGTCTTATTTTCCTCAGCGTATAGATCTGAACCGAAGTTGCCATTTAGGATGTCGTCTATTATTGTCGTAGTCACGGATCGTGCCTTTAGAGGTCATCACTCACTGGCTAACGATCCATCAAGAACCCGATTCCCATCGATTTGGGGGGTCGCTTTTATACTAGGTTTGATTACCTGTCGGGCACGAGGTTTCAGAGACTAACGATAGCATACATGCGATAGTCGGCACGTGGGACGCCACCGGGAAACTTATGTGATAATAATTTCAAGCGCTCGCGCATACCATCTGTCTCTACCAAAATGCCTGACGTTCCGCATGGATCACGGCATACATAATGCGTCTGTTTTTGTCTCTACGCTTGTACCGGTTACCCATTACACACCTTCCAACCGCCACACCCTCGAGGCCTCCTCATCAGAGCCCAGGTGCGAGACGATTGGGAGTCAACAATGATAGCCGCGTTTGTCTGACACGTTTTTATTTCGTCAGTATTTTTATCGTGTTGGACCGCGTCTACCATAATGGCATACTGTAGGCGGTTGTCACTTCGTATCACCGCCAAGGCAATTCTACTGCGAGGAATTTGATCCGGTTTCGAACACCCATCAGATGCCAAAGCACCAATTTAGCCCACGTCGATGTCCAGTATGTCATGTCCGGAACCCTGTCATTGTCGCGGTCAGGTATGTCATCGTGCTGCTTTTAAGCAAAACATGTGCCTTGACAGTGATAGAGCCTTCAGCCATGTGTCGACCGACGGGTGTTCACACTCAGTCGTCTAGCGTGCTTGTCACTAGCAAACTTCTGCTAGAATATCCCGGGATAATTGTCACAGTTGCTCTAGCACGCTCTTGTCAAGGATCATTCTGTCATAATCCACAGCTGGCCAGCCGCAAATACACATATTACATATGTTTTTGTGAAAACGGATTACTCTCTTGTCTTCGCTCACTATTTATTGTCTGATCGTGAATGGACTGTCCCAATATTTTAATATTGGCCGTCCAGATGTCCACGGTACGACAGCAGTCTGTCAACTTGTCCTCTGCTGTCACTGTCCTGTCTACAACAGCGCATATGTCACTGTTGTACGGTCCGGCAATTTTTTTTCTTGTCTTGCCGTAAAATTGAGTGAGGTAACTCAAGGCGTTGATTGAGCGAATCGCCTCTAAAGTTACGATGTCAACTATTAATAGACGTGCTGTAAACCTTTTTGTCCCTGTTTTCCATTACTTTCGAGTTTTGGTGGAGTGCGAGCTCTAACACCACCAAAACTGGGGGAAATGTGGATACCATGTCCCCGGTAACAACACGCCTACGCATATAGTCGAAAACCCAGCTCCTTCCAGATTCCATTTCTGTGAGCGTTCGCTCGGTTATGTCAGGAGACTGTCATGAACCATACATCGCCGGGAAGCCACGGGTCCACATCTCAACGGATCCATTGGGATGGCCCCGCTGCCTGATGCAACGTCCCGGCGAGATTCTAGAAACCCCGTCGGGTCGTCCATATATGTCCCGTCGTCCCGTTGTCCCGGGACCGGAGGGCAGGAGGAGTGACGCTTCCTCCTCGCCCTCCTCCTTACTTCTCTCAGAGTTCTCTTTCTCCTGTCCTGTCATCAGACCCTCGTCTGAGCCCTTTGTCACGTCACCACTCAGCCGTCGTAGTTCAACAGACAGAACACTCTGTGTCCACAGAGAGACGTGGGATCACGACCCACCGGCGGTAACGTAGCAGGAACTCTTATTGAGTCAGGAACTCTTACTGACGTATTTCAAACTGAGAAAAAATATTTACATATATTAAAAAAACACCAGGAAAAACAGGAACATAAAAAAATTGCGCTAAAAAACATTGAAATAATGGGGAAAATGCTCTGCGATAAGAATGACCTCTTTTTTTAAGTAACTCGCATCCGGGGTCACATAGCCTGGCACTCCTCTCCACCTTCTCCACTACCATACCGTACATGCGTTCATTTTATTGGCGAGAAAAACTTGGCATTTCCCTGATGTTTCGTTCCCTCGCGTCTTCCTGCTGCATCGAACCACGAAAAATTTTTTTTTCACAAAGTGCGCAGCGCTTGCTAAGGTCATAATGATGCGTTTGTTTAAGGTTTTCATCTGGAATCTGGACCCGAAAGAACAAACACGTCGCAATCCCTTTGCAGTTTGATACACAACCTGTGTATTAACACGTGTTATCGTAATACTACCTTATATAATGTTATATATCGCATGATATCGGGTATCTGCCATATTTCGTGCACTATTACAAGATAGCAAATATCGAGATATCGCGGGAATATTCTCGATATCGATTTGATATAATCCGAACATATCGCCTGATATATCGAGAATTTGAGAAACAATACACTTTTTTTTGTTTTTTATCATCACTTTTACTTTCCAGCCCATTCGTAGGAGGTTTTACCCTCGACGATCTTCTGGACAAGCTGTGGTCACAGGTGTCGTCCCTTCTCCCCCCCGGTACGTGCCTTTAGTTTTTATCGCGAATAGGGTTCAGCATTGCCAAAGCTCGTCGATTTTCATCGAATGTACAGCTAACTCACGCTCGCGCGCTTTCCGCTAATCAATTTAATGCAAGAAAAAGTCCCTATGAGCATGCACTCGATGACTCACGAAATTGATCTTGACAGGCTCGCAGACCACCTACCAAGCCACCGGGGGCAGCAAAACGCAACGTATCGATCACTATCACTGGGGACCATTAATAATAGGAACAAATATTCTTGTTGATAGTCAAAATCGGTAAATGTATAGGTTTTTGTCGTAACGTGGGTGCTTTTCACTGTTTGTTGTTGTCGTTGTTTTCTTCACACTAAACCATTCTCTCTACCCGTCGACACCCAGCACAACCAGTGTCCGTGCCGATCCTTCAATCCTAGAGAGATACAAATTCTGTGGGCACAACGCCACAGAGATACTCTTGTTATTTATACGTTGCCACGGGTAGAAAGAGCCGTTTAATGCGATGAAACACAACAACAACAACAACAACAACAATAACAACAACAACAACAAAAACATATGTGTGTGTGTGTTCTTCACATTAAACCGTTCTTCTACTCGTCGACATCCAGCAAGCCCAGTGTCCGTGCTGATTCTTCACCCTAGAAAGATACGAGCTGTGTGGTCACAGATTACGACACAGAGATAACACACCGTAATGCATGAATAGCCTACGCAATACCATGCCTTCGCACTAGGTGCGGCCGACACAACATACATACATACGCCAGCAACCAAAATACACCATGAAGAAAGAGAAGCAACGAAGAAACCAAACCGAAAAAGAACAAGAAAAAGAAAAAGAAAAGGAGAAGAATCACAAATAAATAAATAAAATGGGAAGACAAAGCTCAGACACATACATACTTACCCCGAGCATGAGCCAAAAGGGACGTGCAAGGGGAAAGATACGAGAAGGAAAAAGGAGACTATGCATCCCGGTGAACACTTAACTAAGTAAAAAGAGCAATAGTGAGTGGGCCAAAATACGCTCGTCACCCACCCACTATGTAGTACTTCTTTCATAAGGATAAGAAGGGAAAACAATCAAAATGCATACCGAACGGCCGCAGCGGTTGGCGGTACGAGTAGCAAAGAAAAGTCCAACCTATTAGTCGGCCTGGCACCTTGCTACCCTATCTGCGGTCTCTCTGCTGCTCTCTTCTACCGCGGTTTCCCTTCTACTCCTCCTGTTCCCCCCCCTGCCCCTATACACTTGTACGGTGTTCCCTCTACCCCTCCTGCTGTTACCCCTCCCCCCATTCCCTCTAACACTACCTGCAGCGGATGCACGGCGCTGTCTACTCAGCTTTGCCTCAGCCTCGTGCCACCTGCCCATGAACTGTTCAGCTGCTTCGAGGATTCCCCGGTACCACTTTCCCGTCTGTTTTGCTGCAGTGGGCCACAGTGCGGTCCCAACTCCAAAGACTAGGGGGGAGTCTTCCGTTGATCCCTCTGAGGCTTTGAACACTCTAACGTCCTCAGCAATTGCCCTAGGCCAAGTCTTAGGCTGCCCGCCTGGTTTCGGGCTCCCCCCACCAGCGATCGTCCCGAACATCAACCGACTGGGCAATCGCCCCTCGTGTTGCCGCACCAAAGCCCCCGCAAAGAAGAGTCGCCGTTTACGGATGGTCGTTTCGATACTCTCGCATCGTGTTATCCTGAGCGCCTTCGCATACGAGAGGGTGGTGTGGTCGGTGCGTAGTCGGCGCTGGAAACCAATGACTCGCAGAAGGACTTCGTGGTGGGCTGATCGAAGCTTGGCGAAGTGGTCCGCATTGAGGGTCCACGTCACGCAACCGTACAGCAAGGTCTCAATCACCTCGGCCTTCAGCATCCGGACTTTCAGACTAAGCGGTGCGTTCGTCCTATCGTACAGTTCCGGACCATACCGTTTGAGGCATGCCCGCATCAGACGGATTCGTCGCTCGATTTCGAAGGAGAGGTCAGCGTTCTCGTGGATAATGCCTCCTAGGTACAAAAACTGGGTCGTCTGTTTATACTTTTGGCCTGCAGCTTCGATCGCGAGCGGTGAGGTGGTAAACGTCTGATCCGGTGTTCGTAGGAGCATCGTCTCTGTCTTCTTCTCGGATACCGTGAGACCTACTCCTTCGAAGAGAGTCACGATGACTGTCATCATTCTTGCAAGGCCTTCCGCCGACTTCGAGACTATTCTTGCGTCGTCTGCATACAACATGCCCCACACAGCCCTTTGCACGCATGCCAACGGTTCCTCTTTTCCGACAACCCTGTCCTCTTCCAGATGAACCAAATCCCTTACGATGCATTCGTCTTTGCTGAGGCGTACCAGCACGATGTGTATCGCAGCGGCGAAGAACACGTTTAGCATATATGGTCTCCCGTAATAGCCGAATTAGTCCCGTCACGTTCAACCAACTTCGTACTGCTGTCGAAGTTGTTCCACAATTTTGACGTCCCGTCCGCCGAAACACGAAAAACACATCGCAAGTTTCACTACCCCCCTCGGAGGGCTAGACAGGGGGCGGGGCACTCTAAAACCAAGTATACACGAGCTTGACTAAAAATCATACTGGTACGGCGGTGCTACCCGTGAAATAGACCACTTGCAATAAGACCGAAAAAAAAAAAAAACGCTCTGGGGGGGAAGCGATTTCTAGGTATGAAAAGCCGAATAGTTTAGATGAAACGGGATGAATCAACAATAATATTAATATCCAGTTTCCTCCGTCTTGTTTTTTTGGGAAATAGGGATGGCATGTGGCATGCCAAAGCACAGCAGTACGAGGCTCTGGTCTACGGCAGAGCTCTTGACCAACACTGCGAGGGAATCACGGCGGCATCCCCGCCTGCTTCTGTAGTTTACTAGCATGCTAAGACGATGTCCTCGTGGCGTTGTTTGATTTATTATTTGCTGTGTTCCGAGTACTACTGCTGTGCTGCTGTTGTACGAGGTATGTAGTAGAAGCTCACAGCCCAGTTTTGTGCCCGTACCTTCACTTTTGCTGTATACTATACTCGCACGAGAACTGGCTGTTGTACAGCAGCAGCAGTATATTTTTTGTTGTTAACTCGATGCTCGTTCTCGCTACGCTCGCAGTATCGCATTCACCAACGAGCTTGCCGGGTCTCGATTCGGCGGCGTGCTCTAGTACTGATTGGCTGGTCAGTTGAATCGGTGGGATCAGGGAATCATGGTCGCAATGGGCAAGGCAGCAGTTAGACTATTCGTCTACCTCTCCGTGTGCTTGTTGTGCATGGACTTGGAGCAGGCTATCGGCGATAAACTATTTTTGCCTCTAGCCCAGGACACGACGGTACGAGCATTTGTTGATGTGTGCGCCGTGGGAGTCCACCATAGGAAAGACAGGTCAAGATCACGGCTCCTCGTTTCTCTAGTTTTGCTCAAGGTTCTGTGATGGCCCCGTAATCTCGTACCAAAGTGACACAAAAAAATGGTGTGGAGCAGAAAGTTTGCAGAATGTTGGAAAACTCATAGCTGAATGACGTACGTAGTCTATTAAAAATACGAGCACGATTCCATAGTTTATTCGTATGCCTCTGTGTGGGTTGTTGTGCAAGGACTTGGAGCAGGCTATCGTCGATAAACTATTTTTGCCTCTAGCCCAGGACACGACGGTACGAGCATTTGTTGATGTGTGCGCCGTCGGAGTCCACCATAGGAAAGACAGGTCAAGGTCACGGCTCCTCGTCCCTCTAGTTTTGCTCAAGGTTCTGTGATGGCCCCGTAATCTCGTACCAAAGTGACACAAGAAAATGGTGTGGAGCAGAAAGTTGGAAAAAACAAGGATGACCTGAACTTTATTTACTATTACAACAGCAGCAGCACCTTTCGACAACTCGCACCAGGTCGCGCGCCACGAGCACATCATGTCTACTACTACAGCAGTGCAGTAGTAGCACGAGGTCGCCGACGCAACATCGCTCATCAGCTTGTTGTGGTGTTCCGCGGCTGGAAACAGCAGGCACTATCGCTAACCGGAATGCATGTAGGGATGATGACCTGTCACACAGGCCTGGCAGGAGGGAGCAGAAATAGACGGCGAACACGCACGAAAAAATCCAAGCAGACATGAAGAAGAAGACACAACACATCCTTGTGCAGCCACATCCTCTATCACCATCTTGGAAAGTCACTAAACAACAGCGACTCCACCGACGCACTTCGCGCTGCCACCGGCGATCTTTGTGCGCATCGACGCTTCACCAGTCGCACGCCGCCGAATCGAGACCCGGCAAGCTCGTTGGTGAATGCGATACTGCGTAGCGAGAACGAGCATCGAGTTCACAACAAAAAATATACTGCTGCTGCTGTGTGTGTGTGTGTGTTCTTCACATTAAACCGTTCTTCTACTCGTCGACATCCAGCAAGCCCAGTGTCCGTGCTGATTCTTCACCCTAGAAAGATACGAGCTCTGTGGTCACAGACTACGACACAGAGATAACACACCGTAATGCATTAATAGCCTACGTAATACCATGCCTTCGCACTAGGTGCGGCCGACACAACATACATACATACGCCAGCAACCAAAATACACCATAAAGAAAGAGAAGCAACGAAAAAACCAAACCGAAAAAAGAACAAGAAAAAGAAAAAGAAAAGGAGAAGAATCACAAATAAATAAATAAAATGGGAAGACAAAGCTCAGACACATACATACTTACCCCGAGCATGAGCCAAAAGGGACGTGCAAGGGGAAAGATACGAGAAGGAAAAAGGGGACTATGCATCCCGGTGAACACTTAACTAAGTAAAAAGAGCAATAGTGAGTGGGCCAAAATACGCTCGTCACCCACCCACTATGTAGTACTTCTTTCATAAGGATAAGAAGGGAAAAAAATCAAAATGCATACCGAACGGCCGCAGCAGTTGGCGGTACGAGTAGCAAAGAAACGTCCAACCTATTAGTCGGCCTGGTACCTTGCTACCCTATCTGCGGTCTCTCTGCTACTCTCTTCTACCGCGGTTTCCCTTCTACTCCTCCTGTTCCCCCCCCTGCCCCTATACACTTGTACGGTGTTCCCTCTACCCCTCCTGCTGTTACCCCTCCCCCCATTCCCTCTAACACTACCTGCAGCGGATGCACGGCGCTGTCTACTCAGCTTTGCCTCAGCCTCGTGCCACCTGCCCATGAACTGTTCAGCTGCTTCGAGGATTCCCCGGTACCACTTTCCCGTCTGTTTTGCTGCAGTGGGCCACAGTGCGGTCCCAACTCCAAAGACTAGGGGGGAGTCTTCCGTTGATCCCTCTGAGGCTTTGAACACTCTAACGTCCTCAGCAATTGCCCTAGGCCAAGTCTTAGGCTGCCCGCCTGGTTTCGGGCTCCCCCCACCAGCGATCGTCCCGAACATCAACCGACTGGGCAATCGCCCCTCGTGTTGCCGCACCAAAGCCCCCGCAAAGAAGAGTCGCCGTTTACGGATGGTCGTTTCGATACTCTCGCATCGTGTTATCCTGAGCGCCTTCGCATACGAGAGGGTGGTGTGGTCGGTGCGTAGTCGGCGCTGGAAACCAATGACTCGCAGAAGGACTTCGTGGTGGGCTGATCGAAGCTTGGCGAAGTGGTCCGCATTGAGGGTCCACGTCACGCAACCGTACAGCAAGGTCTCAATCACCTCGGCCTTCAGCATCCGGACTTTCAGACTAAGCGGTGCGTTCGTCCTATCGTACAGTTCCGGACCATACCGTTTGAGGCATGCCCGCATCAGACGGATTCGTCGCTCGATTTCGAAGGAGAGGTCAGCGTTCTCGTGGATAATGCCTCCTAGGTACAAAAACTGGGTCGTCTGTTTATACTTTTGGCCTGCAGCTTCGATCGCGAGCGGTGAGGTGGTAAACGTCTGATCCGGTGTTCGTAGGAGCATCGTCTCTGTCTTCTTCTCGGATACCGTGAGACCTACTGCTTCGAAGACAGTCACGATGACTGTCATCATTCTCGCAAGGCCTTCCGCCGACTTCGAGACATTTCCTGCATCGTCTGCATACAACATGCCCCACACAGCCCTTTGCACGCATGCCAACGGTTCCTCTTTTCCGACAACCCTGTCCTCTTCGAGATGAACCAAATCCCTTACGATGCATTCGTCTTTGCTGAAGCGTACCAGCACGATGTGTATCGCAGCGGCGAAGAACACGTTGAACAGTAACGGCGATAGTACGCAGCCTTGCCGCAGTCCCTGGGTTACATTAAACCAGTCCGAGTGTTCACCGTCATCCGCACGCACGCGAGCCCGCATGCCTTCGTGAAAATTGCGAATGATTGTGAGCATCTTGGTTGGTACACCAAGGCGTGTGAGTACCTCCCACAACAGTTCTCGGTCGACAGAGTCGTACGCTTTTTGCAAGTCGATAAAGCACATGTAGAGGGGGATTTTCTTCTGCCGCCCGAGCTGCTGCAACCGGCGCACGACAAACAGCATATCGACTGTTGACCGTGCGGGGCGGAAGCCACACTGTTCTTCAGGAGTATATGCTCGGTCTCGCAGTAGCTGCTTAGACGGGACGCAACGATTTTCAGCAACACCTTGCCTGCGTGAGCAACAAGCGAAATACCTCTGTAGTTGTTGCAATCAGTTCTATCCTTCTTTTTATGAAGGGTTTTTATGATCGCATCTTTCCATTGCTGGGGGACTTCTCCCGTTACCCAAACGTTAACAAGGATACTGTGAAAATACTGCACGAAAGCGGGGTGGTCAAGTTTCAGTACTTCGACCGGGAGACCATCTGGTCCAACGGCTTTCCAGTTTGACATACCCTTCACTGCTTCCATCATCTCGTCAATGGATGGTTCATTTCCAAGGGATAGTTTCAGCGGTCGTGGTGGCACTAGGTCGATGATCGTGGGGTCAAGTTTCATCGATTTCGTGTTCAATAGTTTGTGGTAGTGCCCCGCCCATCTTTCACGAATTCGCGCTTGATCTCGCAACAGCGTGCCATCCTCGTCCATGATAAACTGTTCACTCCTCGCTTTCGTACCTTGCAACCCTACCGTACTCTTCAGGTGCTTGTAGAACCCTCGTTGATCGGAACTCGCGAGGAATTTCTCGGTTTCAGCGAGGTACTCTTCAAAATACGCATTGACTCCTGCGGCGACCACTTCCTGCAGATTCGCACAGGCGGATCTCAACTTCTTCCACGCTGTACTATCTCGGGGGTAGACACGCAGGAGCTGTCTCGCATCCTCCCTCGCTGTCCATGCTACTTTGAAAGCGGCCACCGTTTCGGGGGTCTCACACCAACCGTTTCGGTGGTGGCGACGTGGTGGAGGTGGCACCTCTTTCTCAACAGCATTCATGACAGTTGTGGTGAAAAACTCAACCATGCCAGACGTGTTACGAGGCTGGGTAGGTTGGTTAAGAGTGGAAACGACCCTCTCGACTATTCGGTGTCGACGCTCTCCATCGGATAAGAAAAGCTGCCTGTCGAATTCTCGGCGTTTTGGGGGTTTCAGCAATCTTCGGTTAGACGAAAAGTGACCACTAAGTCGGGCCTTGATGTACACGATGTTATGGTCTGAATCAGCCTTAGCAGGTGGTGGGGGCTGTGGGACGACTGTAACATTATGTACTCTAGGTCGGTGGACTTGACGAGTTAGGATGTAGTCGATTCGCTTACGATCCTTCAGACTGGTGCCGTTGTATGTATGCGATATTCCGCCCTTGCGCGTGCTAAAAAATGTGTTGGTGAGCGCTAGCTTGCAACTGGTAGCGAACGACAAAAGCCGTTTGCCGTTATATCACTACGAACATCTCGTCCGTATGCTCCGAGCACCCTACATTCATCATCACCGCACCCTTCTATCCTCCCCCCAGTTCGCCCATTGGCATCTATAAGCACAAACAAACACTCTTTAGCAGGAATCTGCTCAACCAGGTCCTCCAACTTTCGCCAGAACATGCCTTTCTGCTTGGAGTCTTTCGTACAATCAGTTGGGGCGTACGCAACGACGAAATTAACCGCATCGCACCGACCGTCCAACTCAAAGCGCATAGACATAAGTCGTTCGTCAATAAACTGCTGAGTGAACTTAGACGTACGGCATATTGAGTCATTTACTGCTAAACCTACCCCATACAACCCTTGTCTCGCTGCTGTTTTTTCCCGACCTGAACAAAAAACTTGGTATCCAGCTGCACGAAATCTCGTGTTGCCGGACCGTCGGGTTTCCTGCAGACCAATGAAGTCACAACCGAGTTGCGTCCTTTCGCAAGTACGCACTCGTCATGCCCGTACCCGTTCTTCCCCTTTACGGCCAGGGTACGCACATTGTAGGTCGCTACCACCACAAGTGCCGCCTTCCGCCTCTTACGAGCCTCGCGTGCTGCTTTTTTTGCCAGCCGACGAGAGGCTCGTCCCCTCCTCCTTTTTTGCTTTTTTTGTCTCTTCTTTTTCTCTATGATAATATTGGCTCTCCGCTTTGTAGCCCGGTTCGCGCATTGGTTTCCGTTGGTTGGGTGCAGCCGTCCCAGCCAACTTCGACACCCCCATCCTTCCTGTCGCGCTTGCGTACCCACGCGGTGGCCAGCCTCTCCTCTCCCCAGGTTACCCACGCAGCGCTCTCTGCTGTGGTGATGTACCCGTCCTGCCTCGGGGATGAACTCCTCGGCATCCGGGTTAAAAATAAAACTCATCACCACCACCCCGCGCGGTCTTTAGTGTGAACAGCTCACTCGCCAGACCGCGCGAGGTTCCCTCTCTACCCAGCCCGAGGCTCGATGCCCGTGTGGCTGCTGCTAGACCGCTGTAAGTCCTTGCGGGCTTCCTCGGCCCACCCCAAGGACGGGGCAGGCCGTGGGTTAGAGTTGGACCCCCGTAATGTACAACAGCCAGTTCTCGTGCGAGTATAGTATATAGCAAAAATAAAGGTACGGGCACAAAGCTGGGCTGTGAGCTTCCACTACATACAGCAGCACAGCAGTAGTACTCGGAACACAGCAAATAACAAATCAAACAACGCCACGAAGACATCGTCTTAGCATGCTAGTAAACTACAGCAGCAGGCCGGGATGCCGCCGTGATTCCCTCGCAGTGTTGGTCAAGAGCTCTGCCGTAGACCAGAGCCTCGTACTGCTGTGCTTTGGCATGCCACATGCCAGCCCTATTTCCCAAAAAAATAAGACGGAGGAAACTGGATATTATTGTTTATTCATCCTGTTTCATCTAAACTATTCGGCTTTTCATACCTAGAAATCGCTTCCCCCCCAGAGCATTTTTTTTTTTTTTTTTCGGTCTTATTGCAAGTGGTCTATTATCGATGCGTATATTAATCGAACATACTGCTGCAAAGAAACCCTATTAATAACCCCTCTCTATGCCTATATTAGTTTTTGCGTTTGAACGTGTGAAACAGCGAGATTCGGATCCGCGTGCTCCCCTGCCTCGTCCGGTATTCCATGTCTCCCCGCCGAACCCGAGACGATCCTCTCTCCAATGTCTCAAAGCCTGACAAGCCTTGCATAACGTCTTCACCGATTTTGATAGGGTCTTGTGTTCTCGTTGTTGTTCAAAGGTGGTGGTGTGGACATAATTAGTTTTGAAAAACGAAATGTTTTCCCACCAAGATAGAAGTGTAATACTTTCCATAGAACGCGCTCGTACCTACTACTAATACTACCAAACAGAAGAGGAATGTCGAAGCTCGGAGGGCCAGTGATCACCTTGTGGCGCTCTGTCGAGCATGAGCTCCAAAAGGCGTCCAGAAGCCCAGTTGACACGAAGAGTAGTAGTAGTGAAGCCATGGCCCGACGAGGCGTCGTCTCAATCATTGATGGATACAGCAGTAGCAGTGGCGTTGTCGTCGCGGGTCTCCTTGAAACAGCGTTTAATCATATAATAGCACCTCCTTAGGTTTTGGTACAAATTAATGTACCTATTTGCACTTTGTGAAGTACGAAGTGTGAGAGTGCTAAAAGCACACAAATACTACGGCGGTTGCGTGCTTGGAACAACACTCGAAGATGACTATGTGGTATTTAACAACGCACTAATACGGGGAACTTTGGTAAATAGGATCTACGGTACAGCAGACCGGATCTACGGTACAGCAGACCAAATCCTATAGATTCCCAATGTTTGGTAATCATATTTGATCCAATTTCATTTAGTATGGTCCCCCGTCAGAACGCACGCGCTAACCCTAGACTTGGGAACCAGCTTGAAAATGGGGTTTAATTTAATTCTTGATTTTTGGAACTTTTTGGCTTTTTTTTTTAATACCCAGTGCTCGTGATTAAATCAGGAGCAGTGCTTTAGGTGATTGATTAATCAAGATTAGTTGATATTTTTAGGAAATGAAAGACGTTTAATGCCGGAATAACGTTGTTGCGACCACGCCACACGAAACCCCTGCCACAACACACAAAACCACCTTGGTACACCCAGCACGTGCACGCAGACCACTTTATTTTGCCCACGGCAGTCGGGCCTTTTTTCTGCAATCGGGTTGTCATGAGTAACGTCGGCAAGCGCAGGGCAGGGGCAATGGGATGGACGTCGCGCAATGGGCTGGCCGTGCTGGGCGTGACCGGGCACTGGATCAACAAGGACTAGAAGCGCGTGTCCGCTTGCCTCGACGTGTCTGAGCTCGAAGGAGACGGAACGAGCTGTTGTACCCGCACTTCGCCAAGCTGGATCATAATTCGGATGCGTACCACTGTTGTAAGACTTCTTTTTATCCAGGTTATGCCCGACAGCGAGCAGGGCTTCCTCCGCTGTTCCTGCCATCCTGACGGACGCTTATACAGTATCGCTGCGGCGGTAGAGCACCAAGTGTGTAAATTACGGGGGACCGAAGTAAATAGGACCAAATATTGTAGAGTAAAAATAGAACAGTATATAGGTTTTTGTTTCTACCGTAGGTCCTATTTACTGTAAGGCCATCTGTAATACCAGGTAGTCAAATTTTTGAAAGAAATACGACAGAAATCAACCAAAAAGAATATTTGTTGATTGATTAGTCATGATTTGTCGTCAGAAAAAAATCAAGGCCATGCTGATGATGTGATTATGATTTTTAAAAACATTGAAATTGTTTTTTTTATTTGATTTCCAATACTAACTCACCTGGTTAGCTATACGAGTATAAGTGACACGTGCCATACGTCACGTTATGGAAGAAAAAAAAAAATCCCACATATTCACAGTATTCACCCTAGTCTCGTCTTGCAAAGTGTGTGTGTGTTCTTCACATTAAACCGTTCTTCTACCCGTCGACATCCAGCAAGCCCAGTGTCCGTGCTGATTCTTCACCCTAGAAAGATACGAGCTCTGTGGTCACAGCCTACGACACAGAGATAACACACCGTGATGCATTAATAGCCTACGCAATACCATGCCTTCGCACTAGGTGCGGCCGACACAACATACATACATACGCCAGCAACCAAAATACACCATAAAGAAAGCAGAGCGGTCGGTCCCGATTGCACTATACCACAAAAATACCTGTGATGTAAAATAAGATAAGATCGTATAAGTGAAAGAGTATAAAAGATTCAGCAGACAGGCATGCAATATCTCGGTCCATAGAGAATGATACGTGCGTATAAGTGAATGATACCTGTGGTCGACAGCTGTTCATTTTACCCCCGCTAGCAGTGCCGGCGATGTTTTCAATTGTCATGTCAGGGTTTCACACTGCTCTGTGTGTTTTCTTGTTTCTACCCATCAACATCCAACACAACCACAGCAGCAGTGTCCGTGCCGATTTTGTGTACTTCATACTCAGTCCTATTATATTGTACGGACGATTCCAAAGTGAACGTCGTGCAGAAATTGCGTAGGAACTGATTCCCAGGGGGGCGGGGGTTTCTCTTCACTCCCCACTCACAACCGAGAGACAGCGAGCAACCAACCACATATAGCAGTAGTAAAATACTGGTATAACTTACAATTTGTTCTGTTACGGGGGGGCATAGTAATGAGGCGCGCGAAAGCGCGCAGAGCGTGCGAGCCTTTGCATTTTTTTCTTGGATTTTTTTTAAAAAGGCTCTTCATAGCGGCTCGGATAGGATGTGTGTGTGTGTGTTCTTCACACTAAACCGTTCTTCTACTCGTCGACATCCACCAAGCCCAGTGTCCGTGCTGATTCTTCACCCTAGAAAGGTACGAGCTCTGTGGTCACAGACTACGACACAGAGATAACACACCGTAATGCATTATTAATAGCCTACGCAATACCATGCCATCACACTAGGTGCGGCCGACACCACATACATACATACGCCAGCAACCAAAATACACCATAAAGAAAGAAAAGCAACGAAGAAACCAAACCGGAAAGAAAAAGAAAAGGATGTAGGGTGCCTTGGTTTGAGTTTCTCTGTATGTGTGTTTGTGTGTGGGTGTGTGTGTGTGTGATTCAACATTTTTTTGGGCAACGTTTGACCACCGCTCTCGACGCACACCGCACCAATTCCAGTCCCGGCGAGCTTTGTGCGCGCGCACACACAAAAGAGACCTCCTGGTGCTGGTGCGGTGGTAAGTCGTTCTCAGTAGCTCGAGCTAGGTGAGGCAACGTATGTAGGTACATGTTTGTGCTGGGCCATGTTGAAAAAACACAGAACCAACAACACATTGTGACGGTTATTGCTTTTGGAGTTCTACCTAACGAAACCCAGTTCTACGAGTATGTGTCCACGACAACGAGCGTTCGGGCCTTGTGCCCGAGACATGCTTCAGGCCCACCCGCCTGCTGATGAGGGGACTGAGAAGCAGGAGGGTATCTGCCGTATAGTTGTTGTACAGCAGTAGTAGTAATGGTGCACTGCTAGAAGCTCTGTTGTACACACGTCAGATTGTAGATTTTTCGTCTTCAGATTATGAGTTCAGGACCAGGAAACACATGTACGAAGGGTTCACACACAAGCCGAGCGTACAGCGACGCTGACCTGGCGTCGTGTGTCCTACTGCTGCTGCTGTTTTGTGTAGATGCCGTACATCAGTAGTAGCGGTGGCACCTGCTGCCTGCTACGAGAAGTTCTCTCTCTTGGTCAGAGCATGTCGGGTGCAGATTTTTCGTCTGCAAATTATGCCGAATTTCGAAACCCGCAGCCAACACCAGGACAAAATCGAGTACGTACGTGTACAAAGGGTTCAAGGGTTAGATTGACAAGCCGAGCGACAGCGACGCTGACCCTGGCCTCGTGCGTCATACTGCTGCCACTGTTTTGTTGCTGGAGAAATACTGTTGCTGTAGATGTCGCACATCAGTACAAGTAGAAAGTAGTGGTGGCACCTGCTACGAGAAAGAAGCTCTTGCTGCGAGTTCTGTTGGACAAAACATTTCAGATGCAGATTTTTCGTCTTCAAACTATGCTGAATTCCAACCACAAAACACTGTTGTTGTTGGAAAAAAACGTGAGGTGCATGTGTTTGTTCTCGTTCTTTCTACCTGTCGGCATTGTCCGTGCCGATTCTCGAATCCCCGAGAGATACGATACGAATACAAGTCAAGTTCTGTGGTCACAGCAGTGCACACTTTTCGTCTTCAAATTATTACGCCGGATTTCGAGATGGAAACCAGGATACGCACAACAAAATCAACCACAGCTGTTATAACAGAACAACAGGTGTGTGCGTACTGCTGCTGCTGCTGTGTTTTTCATTTATCAAAAGCAGAAGAGGCCAAGAACATTTACGATATTTTTGAGATTCACCAACGACGGCGTATATATAGGTAGTAGGTACTGTAGTACAGCAGCAACAAGCATTAGATGTTCGTTCGTGTTGGTTCGGCACAAAACAGAATAATCCGTATTCGCCCAGCATTAAGCATCGCAGAAATGACTATTACGGGGGTCCATAGTAAACAGGACCAAATATTGTCAGGAAAAAAATGTAAATATATAGGTTTTTATGTATACCATAGGTCGTGTTAACTATGGACCTCCGTAATATTAATACTGCAGGTAATACTGAGGTCGCGCCTCATTACCACCAATTACTAGTAAATAGATCCTACGGTATAGACAAAAACCTACATACAAAAATTTGCCAACAATGTTTGGTCCTATTTGTTCTCCCCGAATCCGGAAAATAATTATTCATATACTCATACCTCGCAGTTTCGTACACGCTGCTGTACGTGCAACGATGTACAGCAGTTCAGTACATTCACCACTTCTCAGTCTCGCAGTACTCTTGAGACTGTTAATAGATCACCATGCGGTGTATCGATCACAGCGTCCGTGGCGGTAAGTAGTTATTAATAGGAGTGCTACATTTAATAGTTTACTATGGTCCCCCGTAAATGTTTTTCCGTTCTTTTCGATATTTTGCATCTTCGCCAGTTGTAGATATCGCACTAAGCTTTTGATATACATCGTTCGACTAGTAAAACAAACTACCGAACCGACAAAGTTCGGGCATTCGGAGAATGTTTCGATAAATCGATAGACGAATTCGATACGATAGAAAAACGAAAGGCTTAACGCCTACCAGGGGGGTAGGCGACACCACGACAAACAGCTGTATACACTCTTGGTCACACACCCTGCCTGGTGTTCCAGTACTATGATAGTAATTGGTGGTAATGAGGCGCGACCTCACTCAGTAATATACCTACCTACCTGCGTAGTCATTTTCTGCGATGCATTATGCTGGGCGAATACGGAATATTCCGTTTTGTGCTGAACCAACACGAACGAACATCTGCCTGCGCCATCGTTGGTGAAGCTCAATATCGTTGAATCTCATTATCGTTGATGTTCTTGGCCTCTTCTGCCCTCAATATATGAAAAACAGCGCACACACCAGTAACAAATACTGGGTTTTGTCGTGTGTATCCTGGTTTTTCCGCCTCTAAATCCGGCATAATATTTTGAAGACGAAAAATCTGCACTGCTGCTGTGACCACAGAACTTATGTTCGAATTGAAATGGATTCAAGAATCGGCACGGACACTGGTTGTGCCGGATATATTTTTTTTTTTTTTTTTTTTTTTTTTTTATCCATCACTTTCACTTTCCAGCCCACTCGTAGGAGGTTTTACCCTCGACGATCTTCTGGACAAGCCGTGGTCACAGGTGTCGTCCCTTCTCCCCCCCGGTACGTGCCTTTATTTTTTGTCGCGCATAGGGTTCAGCATTCCCACTGCTCGTCGATTTTCATCGAATGTACAGCTAACTCACGCTCTCGCGCTTTCCGCTAATCAATTTTATGCAAGAAAAAGTCCCTATGAGCATGCACACGGTGAGACTCGAACTCACGAAATTGATCTTGATAGGCTCGCGGACCACCTACCAAGCCACCGGGGACGCCGGTCCCATGGACGGGTAGAAAGAACAACAACACACAAACACACACACCTGACATGTTTCTTCTTTCCAACAGTGTTTTCTGGTTGTAATTCAGTACGTATCATATTTTGAAGACGAAAAAACCCTCATCTGAAATGTTTTGTCCTCAAAAAAGAGCTTCTGTTGTCGGTAGGCGGTCGACTGACGAGGGCAGGCACAAACAACACTTCAATTGGAATCCCTTTGCATTACTTGCGTACCAGTACTTTTTGGGGGTGGGTAGAAGTATCAACATAATTTTTGTGTTTTTTTTTGTTTTCTGAGATGAGGATGCAATCAGATCGAAACACACGATACAACAAAAAAATCCAACGACTGTATTTTGTATTGGAAGTAGAGTTGATTGTTTACTTTCGAATTGAGGCAGACGATATACTGCTGTAGATAGATACACAGACAAATACTCAGTCATGTTGATGAACTTGGGCTTTCACGCAACCTAACACGAATGTGAAGCCGAAACACCGAAGCTTTCCAGGAGTTATGCGCGCCGCCAAACGCCTGTAGAAAAATTAGACGCTTGTCGTACATGGCCACATATCCTTTTATGCGTCACCGGTGACGCATACAACAAGTAGTTATATGCATCACCTAAAGTTTGCTCCGAAGTCCATAGACTTTGGATGATAAAGGGAGCAGCCGGAGTATGTTGCGTTGGCTAGGGCTGCCACGGCCAACATCGTGGAACTGAAACGATCAAGCATTGCACTCTTTGTGCGCCCGTCTAAATTGCGTGGCATGATTCGATCGATGATGAACCGCGATGATATCTTTCCTTGTTGTATAGATATCCACCGGTAATGTATACAAAAATCTAAAGACAGGATCGTCGCTCGCTCGCTAAAAACATTTCGGACGGTATTTCGGACAGGCGAGGGAACAGTCGGAGTTTGGGGCGATCCCTCAAGTGTGCTCTTTCCCCCCCCGCAGGGATGAAATGTACCTGTGAGCTTCTGTCATGTGCTCGTCAAACGATTGAAAGAGGTTGCGTTACGATGTCGTGTGGACCGTTTGGGTTGCCACCCGACTACAAACAAAATCGTGGAAAGGCCAATACACACGACAAAAGAAATAAAGCAACACACGAAATAATATACAATACCATGGCATCGTAGTTACATTTGTTCAAACTGTGTTTGCTCGTCGTCGTGTCTGGGTGAAGATCGGGGAGACACAACCAGCATCAAACACTAGGTCTCATGCCGCGCGACGTTGAGGCTGCCGCTTGCTCAGCATCCCGACGATAATCCGGGACCATACTACGGTTCCTACTTGGTAAAGAACAAACACCGTCATTTGATATGCGGTGATCTGGCCATTCGTGTGGTGCTTTTGCCGTTGTGTATTTATCATTCATCACTCTGTTACGGTGGATATGCCCCGAATCCTTGGGCCCCGGGATTAGTCCCGTGAATGTCCCGGATTTATCTGTGATTCATATGGTATGCATGTCGCGCGTATCGTATCCAAGACAATGACATGGCATGGTATAGTCTACTCTGACTATGGCATACCCATGTAGTATGTATGTCGTAGGTTTGGTTACCGTATACCCTGCAGCTCTCTAGGATTGAGGAGTCGACACGAACACTCGTTGTATTGGATGTCGGCGGTTGGAAAGAGGGTTGAATGAACGGTATGTTGTAGAATAATATCCTGTTAATAACAGTCCAGGATAAAGCTAGAGAAAAAGATAACCAAATCGGGGCGAAGGTGTGTATTTGGTTCCGGTGTAGAGATCTCTGGTACGGAATGAAACGGATGGATCACAGCTACACGTATGTTCATGGCAGGAACACGTAGAGGCATCGGTACAGGAGTGACAACAAAAGCGGCAGCAGCCGCAGCAGCTACAGCAACAGCATCATAAGCGGAAACTGCAGTAGTTGAGAGGATGGACGCCCCAGGTCGCCAAGGAGAAGATATACAGTCCTTGGGTCATTGATTATAACCATGGTCGACGGCACCACCGACGAGTACCAAGACGCGTCATCGTCACAGTATAGGGAAACGGGAGGAGAAGGGAGCATCAGAAGGTTGCGTGCGGGGCTGGAGGAAGCGGCGCAAGCGTGAAGAGAAGCGTTGGTCGGGCAGGTCGAAGCCAGCAAAGCGAAAGGCAGAGGAGCGGGCGGCGCGGTAAGTGTGGCCGAACCGGAGTATTGCCGTAAAAGGACATCGGCGGAGGACATCAGTGGAGACCACAGATACGAAGAGTGTACAGACAAACAGATGGGTGAGAGCGCTGAACAGCGGATCACGGAAAGACGCAACGTGGTTGTAGAGAAACGCTTCTTCGAACAAGATGTAGAAAGGGTGGTGCACAGGTGGATTCATGTTTCAGGTACAGGCAAACGAGCCCAAAATCCACGCAGTCCACTCGTGGACGCATGTATAGAGCACGTGGGGCACAGGGGCCACGACATGAACAACCCGCGGGAGCTTCCGCGCCGCACGGGACAAGCCTGACACCGCGATAAGAGGAGAGACGGCTACGGCATAGCCGGGTGCCGGAAATACCAAGGTTGGAAGCAGAAAGGAAAGGCCTCCGAAAAGAAGCAACAAAACAGGGCGTCTAGTGGGTACATTGAAAAGGTCAGGGCCAAGAAGAGTCCAGCTGAACAGGATAAATGTTAGAGCAAGATAAGAGGGTTGGACCACGGAGAGCGGGGTGGGGATACATGGGCGGTAACACAGAAGAGAGAAAAGGGGAATGGGTTGATGAGGAGGCAGAAACAACGGGGGGGATTAGGGGGAGGGGGGCTAAGGCGGAGAAGGGGGGGGGGGGGCGGGGGAGTAGATGACGAACGGAACATTAAGGCTTATTTAGGCATCCTGGATCACCACCTTGGACGCATATGACAGACATGGGGATGATCATGTGGGGGGTGAGTCGAGCGGATGACGGCATACCGCCGTGGGGTTCTGTGAAAGAATGATATACGTCGTCGCCTTGCCCGGCGCCGTTGTTCGTGCCCCAGATAGGCCAGAGGGATATGATGAACTTCGCCGACCTCGACCTGACATCTTTCATGAGGTCAGAACTGCCTTGGAGGCGTAAAGTCGATTGTGGAACACTTCGCCATACAGGGTGGAGGCAACTATGGTCGTGATAACGTACATGGCAAAGCTTGCGAAAGACGAAAACACGATAATGGGAAGGGATGCATTATGCCGGAAGGACATGCCTTGTTGCCGCAAGTTCAAAGGAGTGAAGGCAGGGTAAAGCTCCTTCTACGTGTCTAACACAAGTGGGCTGGGGACAGAGGCCTTCGAAGAGAAGTTCACCAGGCGTTTCAGTGCGGACCTGATGAGGATGGTAGAGGCGGTACAGACGGCTCCCATTAAGCTGAATCTGAGGGAATATACGTGGCCGACAGCCAAACAAGCAGACCCGATGCCAGAACCGACCTTCCGAGAGGCATCTACGTGGTTGGCAGTTGGCACCGCCACATATCGGGGCCGAGTAAGGGTGGAACACGTGGGGGGGGATGCGGGGGGGGGTTGACTGCGGGCAGTGGACGAGGAGGTCAACTACGAGGGTAGGGGTACGCGGAGATCAGTCACCGAGGGGGAAATGGTGGGGGGAAACGCAAAAAGCAGGGTAAGGGTGGGAGGGGAGCGACAAGAGACCTGGGCCCGTAGAGAGTACATGAGTGTGTTTTGTCCAAGAATGATGGGCATTGTCCGTTCATAGAACGATGGGATTACTGTGAGTTCGAGCATGTGGGGGAGAGGGGGCGCGACGAGGAAAAGGGGAGGGAACAGAAAGAGAAGCGGTCGACCGGGGTTGGGGAAAGAGGGGCTGGAGGCGGGTGGAAGAAGGATGAGCGAGGACACGGGCTCTGGAGATGCGCGTAGAGAGTCGAAAAATCACGAGGACGGTGGTAGGCGCAGGCGCAAGGCGAAAGTCACCGCTAGAACCAGCAGAGCTGGCGGACGACAGTCGCGGAGGGTCCGGCAGCTGGGTCGACCAAAGTTTTGAACTCACGTGCGGTGATGCAGAAACACAAAAAGGAGGGCGGGGACGAGGGAAGGCAAGCAGGAGGGCGCAATAAGGTGGTGGATCCAGGAGAAAGAAAGGTAGTGGAGGTAACGGGGCTGCGCTGAGAAGAGGGGGTGCTGGGCGCGATAGGGGGAGGGCTTATGAGAGCGGGTTGGAATGTATGGGGCAACGGGGTAGTAAATGCAACGGGAAGCAAAGTGGGCGACAGGGCCACGAATCGACAAAGGGAACAGGTTCGCTGCGGGCCTGCGGCGGAAATGAGGTGGGCGTTACGAGGCCAGCACGAACAAGGAACAAGGGGGTGTGCTTCGTTGTGACGCGCGAGACACGGCGGGGGGGGTCACGGTTGGGCTGTGCACGGGACGGAGAAGCAAGCGGAAGGGCCGCAAAAGGGACAGGACTGGAGGGGCGCGGGGAGGGCGTGCGTGGAATGAGGAAAGAAATGCGCGACGGGGTCGTGATTGGCATAAACGCGGAGACGCGAGGGAGAAGCACACCACGAACCTGAAAATAAGTTCACGGCGGGTAGTGGATAGTTCCAGAAGGGAGAAATGCGATGGGGCCACGCATGAAACAAGCGAGATGATAGGTGACATGGCCGTGCGCGGAATACGGTGGGGGATGCGCGGCCAGGCCGTGCGTGGAACGAGACGGGAGACACGCGGGAGAGGTGCAGAAGGAACCAGAGAACACGTTCACGGCGGGGCCATGGACAGATCGACATGAGAGGCGAGGCACGAGGTTGTGCACCGAACGAACGGGGAGATACGTGGCGGGGTCATACATAGAATGACAGGGGAGACGCGCGGGGGAAGAGCAAAATGAAGAAGAAAACCTGTTCGCGGCTGGGCCGTGGTCAGATCGAAGGAAAAGACTTGCCGCGGGTCCGCACACGCTAAAATACTCACGGCGTCCACGAGGCCGTCCACGGGACGATGGGATAAATGCGCGGCAGGCCCATGGATTCAGAAAAGAGGGAATACGCGTGAAGGGGGTGGACAAACAACAAGACAGAAAATACGCGGCGAGGACGTGAACAAATTGAAATTGAAGGCGGGTGGCGGGGCCACACACCAAACGAGAGGGGGGGACGAGTGGCAGAGTCGTGCATGGCACTAGAAGAGCAACGCGCGGGGCGGGCGCATAGTGAATTAGAAGGAAGTTCGCGGCGGAACGTGTACAGAACGAGCGGGGGGGTGCGCGGCGGGGCCATCCAATGAACGGGAGGCAAACGTGAAGGCGGGGCTGCGAATGAAGCGAGGTGGGGGGGGCACAAGAGATCCAGGTTAGTAACGGGGAGCGATATCACGGCGGTGACAGCCATGGGACGAGAGGAGCGGTGCGTATCGGGGCTGAGCTAGAAACAAAGGGTTATTTGCTCGACGAGGCCATGCACGAAACGAAGGGGAAGGTACGCGGTATTCGAACGGTGTACGTTATAGAGCAACATGCGCCATCAGTGGAGTTGGACGAGACACGACGGTAGAAGGGACGTTATGGCGTTTGAGGATGACAGGGGGTGAGGAAGGACCGCGCGACCGGCTGGTGCGGAGTTAGGTAGAGACGGGGGTGGATATGATACAACGGAAGGGAGGTGACTTGGCGAATGTGTTGTAGGTGTTGGGAGGGGAGCTACTGGCTCCATATTTTGATGCGGAGCGAGGTGAAAGATGTTTCCGAGAACACCTTAATATCGACCGATTCGAACTGCTACAGCAGATTGCCAGGTAGGGCGCGTGGAATACGGGTAGGTTCTGGGGATTTACCTGCTCGTCCACATTGGTCTGTAGGTCCGGTGGATGGGGAGCTCCGGGCGGTAAGGGGTATAGCCAGTTTACAAGAGCAGCGACACACGATCCGAAACTCAGCGACGATCCAGGCTGCCGGAGTGCCGTCCACAGGGCATCTCCGAGTCACAGCTGGCAGGGCGCAGAAGTGAAACCACTGCCGTAGAATTACACAGTATAGGTGGTAGAAGGGGTAGGGGCGGAGAACGCCGCGAGCGTTGTTTTTGTAATCGACGACGCCGGGTTCGTGGAGGTACAATGGGAACCGGAACGGGGAAAAAGCATGGCGCTGGCGCAATTGGTGCCGTCGATTTATTTTCACGGCATGGGGAAGAAGGATGGGGGGGCCCTGTTGTCGAACAAAATATTCACAGATGGGACACCGCAGCAGGAGGGACTGGATTTCGATTTGGAAAAAGAGAAGATGACGATATAAATGCCACCCAGACATATCAGGGCACTGTAGGTGCCGCTGGAGGAGTCGTCGGAGGCGAAGCGCACGGCGACGGTATGGGAGTTCCCAGTGTTGGCGGGAAAACTGCAACACGTGGCGAACGCGATTAGGCTAGGGGAGTATTTGGTGCGGCGGCTTCTGCAGTTGACCGAGCTGAATCTGAGTTGTCAGGAGAAAACGGGGTGGGGGAGGGGTATGAGTGCGAAGAACGCGGAATAGACGACGGTTTTGTGGATGACAGAGGAGTTTATGGAGGACGTGGGGTAGTGGAGATGGTGACGAAGGGCATTGCCGGGGTGGGAGGAAGGTTGGCAGCGCCAGTCTTATAGAAGACTCACAAAAGGACCTGGTTTTCGGATGCGTCGTTCGAGGCTGATTGGGGGCCGTGCCTGGAAACTGGGCTGTACATGAGGTACGGCTTGTCGAAGGAAAGGAAGAAAACGATATTTTTCAGCAGGAAAACCACGGACGGGACTCGATTATCTAGCAACGTACAGGATGTACTGCGGGTGATTATGGAAGCCTTTGCGAAGATAGTGAACAGGAAATATTGACTAACGAAGGTAGGAGAGTCGGTGCTGAAGAGGGAGGACAGTTCATTGATGGTGCAGTGGATAACTAACTGGGGGGAGAAGGGAGGAGGAGAGGTAAGCGGGGACGATGAAGACAATGGAGGCGTTGGAGAGGATATGAGAGTGGAGCTTCCAGGTAAAGTACGTACGGGGTTAAAAACGTTCCGGCTGATGGGATAACGACGTGGACGTAAACTCAAATCCAAACAAGGCTGATGGCACAACGCCCCACCGTCATATGGCAGGCCCTGGAGCTCGGCGTGAGAGGGACCAATATACATTCGGAGAGTTTGACTGTTGCTACGCATTCGAACGATTGACGAAGCTGACTAAAAAGGCTTATGCGCAAGGTTGGAGCATGGGGGTGAGCTGGAGGGTCATGCGAGGAAAAGGGAACTGGCTGGACGGAGGGATGAACCAGTGGTACTTTTAGTAGAAGGGCTGACGGACGTCATGACCTACAGCCGCGCCGGCAAAATGAACAGGGAGTAGATCGTGGCGAGGAACCTTGTAGTGGTGAACGTTTGCCACAAGCTGTGGGCGGAGTTGTCATTCCTGCTGCAGCATTTAAGGATCAAGGTGGTGCGAAGGAGATCAAGAGGGCCCAAGTGGAAGTCGGGCATCAATCGCGGTTGAGGAAACCATAAACGCGAGAGATGATCAAAATGATGGAAATTAGCTTTGGTCGGCTTAGTATTGTCAAACTAGCTGCTGTTGAGGGAAGCGAGATTTACTTCAAGGGAGACGGGGGGCTGCACTAGGTTCACTGGCGGAGAAGGGGGGAAACTGCCTTCGAGGGCGTATATCTGGAGCCGGAGGCGCGAAGAGCGGCGGAGACCGTGGAAGCGCATTTGAAAGGATGTAACGGGAGGCTCACTGCATCACCTATATCTAGGGCAGGCATACTCAGAGGCCTCGGCGTAACAGTGGCAACTGCAACAGCAGCAGAAGAAGCAGAAGCATTTCAGAGGATCGACGGGCCGGAGGATAGGGGAGTAGGGATACAGAACGTGGGTCTTCGATCGCAGTCTCCGACCCCCCAATCCGATTGCGTCACAATAAGGGAGGTTGAAGGAGAAGAAGGGGCGAGACAAGGGGGGATTCTAATTATCATGCATGGCCATAATCGTATGACCATAGACCCTCGCAACCCTACAGTGCCGGGACGGACCACGTCGGGTTTTCACGGACCAGGTAGACATTGCTTGCACCAAGCGCAGCAAGGGGGGGCGGGGGGGGGGCTACGCCGGGATTTTGGCTGTTGAGATTTTCTGGCAGACGGGCGGGCAGGTCTGGCCCGTAGTATCAGTGGAGTAGGAGACTGGGGAGGGGGGGGCAGGCGGGAACGGAAAAGGGGGATCTGTCACGGCACCACCCACCTCCCCCATGGGCGCCACGGAGTACTAATGACCATGCTTTTTTTTTGTGAACGATATACCAAAGTGAACAATACACATGTATTCCCAGCGCCCGCAGTATTTACGCTGCTAACGGTGCAACAATTTCAGTACTCGAAGTATATCAAATAAATGTACTCGATGCTTCGAGTACGGCGTACGCTCGGAATTAATAATAAAAATGCGATATTGCGACCAAATTTGTTTACTAAATACTGTTTTTTTCTTTCCAGCTTGTGGACAAGCCGCGGTGTCACAGGTGTAGTGCCTTCGTTTCACTGGTACGTGCCTTCCTTATCGCGCAAACTGAGAGTTGTTTTTAGCACCTACCATAGTGACTGCTCGTCGATTAACATCCTGTTTAATGTTTCTATCTTACCATCTCGCACTTTCTCGCGCTCTGCTAGTATATCGCTTTGGACGACAAAGTGCCTCGGAACATGTACGTGCACTCAATGACAATTGAACCCGCCCATTTCACATTGTTTAACACGATGATAGCCTTCTAAGCCATCGGAGACGCCCGTGGAATGTATTTAAGCCAATAATGAAATTATACGGAAAATAACAGGGTTCTTTACGGTTACCCGTCCGTGCACGCTGGGTTTTTGTCGAAAACCAATCCTACGGTCGTGTTCGGCGTTCTCAAGAAAAAAAAAAGAACTTTCGGTGCGTTTCGGTGAGGTTTTGAGACATTGTAAATAGGGACATGCGGTTCGGTGGTTTAATAATTATACGGTGTGATTCGGTGCGGTTTCTGAATAAATAAAATCATACGGTGCGATCCGGTACGGTTTTCAGATATTGTAAATCCCACGGGGCGGTTCGGTGCTGTGATACATACCGTATGACCATATCGTACACGACCGTGTATTCGTAAGGTTTGCTACCGTATAGAACATGGCGTACGAAACCGTGACCATTTCGCACCGTTCCGCGGGCGATGGAACAGCGACATTCCTACGGTTTCATATTATCGCACGGTCCTACATTAATCGCAACGTTAAAACACTTATATGGCGGACTCTATGGCACCGCATCATGATGCACACAGTGCGGTTGGGTTCAGATAGATTTTCGACAATTCGGTTAGGTACAGATTTAAGAAGTAGGAAATATTACGGTGCTTTTCGGTGCAGATTTCAAAAGTGGCCATAACTTACGGTGCAGTTCGGTGCGGTTTCCCGAAACTGGATATCCTACACGGTTCGGTCCTGTCGTATACCTCACGATGCGATCGAGACCGGAATTCAAATATCGTTAACACTACTTTGCTGTTCGATGCGGTTCGCAGATTTAGTGAACCCTACGGTTCAGTCTTCTGATGTCTTGCGACATACGATGCGGTGCGGTGCGGTCGACCGCACCGTACAGCAATTGGACCGATTGGAATAACCGCACCGTAAAATAATCCGGGAAGAAATTACCAGTATAGTAGTTTAAATATAAGAGTATAAACATTTTAGCAGAAGCTGCAATAAGGTACACCAGTCGCATTTGAGTAAAATAACGTTACGTACCGAAACCAAGTAACTGCACACACCACAAGCAGTGATTGTCGCCATGATATGTCACAAATACATGTTTTTGCGCCTGAACGTTGACAGTGCGGCCTCCAGGATCAAAGCTGTTTCGTATATTCTTTGGGTATGTGATCTTAAACAGTTAGTTGTTCTCATACCAACTGTGCAAACAAGAATGCCGTGATCACACGAAGTTTCTGGATGCCTATTAATAGGAAGATTCAGACAACTATTACAAATCAGAGGATGGTTGGGAAGGTTCATGCTTTTCACCTGAAAGGCACACGACACGAAGAAGACGCAGACAAAATGAAATCAATGTGCAAAACGAAGTAAAACGGGCGGGAATATCCCCTGACACACTACATGACACGGTTCCACCCGTTCCCACAACTAACCAACTCGTGTTTTCCAACTACACAGCGGTGGCTGCTTTCTGGAGTGCCGCCTACACCACACAAAACGCACGGAAGTCGTGAACAAAGAGAGAAACATGCCTGCTGTCTGGGGTGCTGTCAGAGTGACGACTCATGGACAGGGAGTGCCAGCAGAGCAGTCAAACCAAAAACCACCATGGGAACATCATCGATCAGCATCTCGTCCCGGTCCCTCTTTCAATAGATGTGGCTCAGCTATTATTGTACCACGCCCCTGGCAAGTGCAGGGAGGGGCCATTCCCTATTAAGGGTATACAACTCGCCAATACTACAAAGACCAATGACGTAAATGGCAGGTACTACAACTGTCTCATGTAAAAAAACATAAAAAACACTTTGACTGCTGCTCCCGTGATGGTGTAGGTACCGCGTTCATCTGTACCTGCGAAGCATGATTTTCAGCTTTCCTTACAGCACCTGTTTCTGGTTTAAAAACGGTCCAGGAATGATGTGCCTGATTCTGGCTACAACTCTGAACTTTAAACTTCGGTTGGGCTTCTGGCAAGCAGATATTGCAAATTCGCCGGTATTGTTGGAAGTTGGAAACGGCCCCTTTTCAATGAACTTAAAAATCACACTTCAAACTGATGCTCACAACGTTGGAGTTACATTTCAACGAACCAATGAATTTCAGTTTGATACACAGCGACCTCGAGAAATCTGGCTCCAGATTGTTCAAGGTTTTTTTTTTTTTTTTTTTTGCACTCATCACTTCCACTTTCCAGCCTAATTAATTCGTAAGAGGTTTTACCCTCGACGACCTTTTGGACAAGCCGTGGTCACAGGTGTCTTCCCTTCTCCCCCCCGGTACGTGCCTTTATTTTTTATCGCGCATAGGGTTCAGCATTCCCACTGCTCGTCGATTTTCATCGAATGTAGCTAACTCACGCTCTCGCGCTTTCCGCTAATCAGTCCCTTTTATGCAAGAAAAAGCCCCTACGAGCACGCACTCGGTGAGACTTCAACCCACGAAATTGATCTTGATAGGCCTCGCGGACCACCTACCAAGCCACCGGGTAGAGATTGAAGGAGGTTGATGTTTGAGCTAGTACAAGTAAAGAGGTTTGTTACGTGCATGCACTAGTCGTAGCAGTACAACGAAAACGGTACTGGAATCACAAACCTGCGCGGCTTGACGCGGCACCCCAGCAATAATGCTACATATTTTTCAAACTGAAGAAACGGCCGCGTGCAAGTTCACACTCGCCTGTCTCTCAGGCAGGAAGTCTTGCAACAGCGTCGGGTAGGGACAATGCGGTGCATGTTAGCCGTCGATGGTCAGGAGGAGAAGTTATCGACGAACGACGAGCTCTCGCGTATATACTCCTACCACTGCTGCAAGCAGCTGCTGTTGCCGTGAGGCTGTGTGTTCGTCCCTGATATCGCGCGATGGATTGCCGACATGAATATCTCGACTCGCCGAGCACGGTCGGCCAGTGGTGCGGTCGCCGCTCGCTTATGGTCGAAAGAACTGCGCTCGCAGATATGCCAATTGATGGTCGAGTTTGGGGTGACTCGATGTTCACTTTGCATTTAATGAACGAAATCAAGGTACTGCTGCTCCAGTACCTTCTTTGTGCTTAAGACGAGAATAGCTGTAACAGTTTGAGTCAATTATCCATGTCTGATGGTCCCATCAATCTCTGAAATAATTACGTTCAGGATTGCCTTTTATGGGTGGATATACTGCTGTGATCGGCGTACGCACTGTACGTTCTGGATCCCCTTTATAGGTGGATACTGCTGTGATTGGGGTCAGCACTATTGTCTACGTTGTCAGATCGCAAATTAAAAAGTATTGAATACGGAACAAGACACCCGGCACAATGTACAACATTGCAGGGCTCACGTTATATACCATTTCAGCAGCCGTAGGAGTATTATAGTAGCGTCTTTCTAACTTTGTTTTCAGTGGTGTTTTATCAGCCACAAATCCGGCAGCAAATAATGCTGTTACCCAAGAAATAATCTCACCAACAAGAACTTTCCTGCGTTCCAACCTTCGACCTGCGTTGCGCAATACAAGGAAAAAAAAAACTTATTTTCCTATTTTTACTGACAATATATTTGATCCTATTTACTATGCCCCCCCGCAATAGTAATAGTGAGGTACAGAAAGAACGATTGGACAGTACAGTTAGTTGACATCGGAAAAACTAACAATCTCCGGGAAAGTCAAAACTAGCACTCCCCCCCAGGTGCACGACGTAAGCACGGCTGGCCGTGGCTATCCCTGGCAGAGTCGGGGGGGGGGGGGCGAGCAAGAGGAAGCGACAACGGGAATAAGCACACCGACCGGTTGGAAAATGTCATTGCGAGCTAGTTCGAAAACGACTATTATTATACATAAAAAAAAAAAAAAAAGTCGTGGTGGAGACTTTGTGGAAGCCTGATACGCGAATCGTACAGCGTCTCGTGTGGATCATGCGAGACAGGAACACCAAAGAAAACATGGGCGCGTGGATTGTGGCCGGATGTTTGGCCGGGTTTCGCCTCCATCATTATCGTTATCGTTATGACTATCGTTTTCGAAGTTTCGGCCTTATTGTCGTACCGAAACGTTTAGATTTTCGATATCCAACAGTAGTAGTATTAGTAGTAGTAGGAGTAGTAGTATTGATGAAATATGGTTTGGCGACGGTATGGGATGGCACGTTTTGTCTTTCTCGAAGGAACCGGACGGTTGACACTGCTGTACAACTTTTTCTTGTATTCTGTCGGAATCAATGTTGTCTGTTTTGTCTTGTCTTTTTTCGTTGTTGATCTCTCACACCCGGTACGCTGGCATCTCACTTGCATATTTACCCATGAATTTGCGGCGGGGGGTTCTTTCAGTCTTCTCTCACTGTCTGTGGCCACATGTAAGAATGCGGATGAATCTTTAGGATGGGGAATCTGGACGGTCACTGTGTGTACCGGTGATGCATGGAATAAAGGAAGATTTAGTGTGAAGATAACACATATGAACACACGTGACACAATGACATAGTACAAATTGGTCAATTTATGTTTTGTATTTGATCAAGCTGCTGTATACACGTAAATGTGAATATGCTCGGTACAGGGTACATCAGTGGGTTGTGCATTGGTTTTTTTGTGGTCATACGAGAAAAATGAAATGCTTTGTTCTTCTTATTCGCAGCACATAAAACTACACCTGCCACGCGCCTTGAAAAACGACGTAACAAAACAGGAGAGACAAATGACCTTATTTGTGAACCGGAAAAAAAAAACTCGCAAAATAAACGGACCAAAGCACCAGGTACCAGCTACTATTAATAGTATCCAAAAATAAGCTTGATCAAATAGAAAACATAAATTGATCAATTTGTACTATGTCATTGTGTCACGTGTGTTCATATGTGTTATCTTCACACTAAATCTTCCTTTATTCCATGCATCACCGGTACACACAGTGACCGTCCAGATTCCCCATCCTAAAGATTCATCCGCATTCTTACATGTGGCCACAGACTGTGAGAGAGAAGACTGAAAGAACCTCCCCCCGCAAATTCATGGGTAAATATGCAAGTGAGATGCCAGCGTACCGGGTGTGAGAGATCAACAACGAAAAAAGACAAGACAAAACAGACAACATTGATTCCGACAGAATACAAGAAAAAGTTGTACAGCAGTGTCAACCGTCCAGTTCCTTCGAGAAAGACAAAACGTGCCATCCCATACCGTCGTTGTACAGCAGTGTCAACCGTCCAGTTCCTTCGAGAAAGACAAAACGGGCCATCCCATACCGTCGCCAAACCATATTTCATCAATACTACTACTCCTACTACTACTAATACTACTACTGTTGGATATCGATACCCTAAACGTTTCGGTACGACAATAAGGCCGAAACTTCGAAAACGATAGTCATAACGATAACGATAATGATGGAGGCGAAACCCGGCCAAACATCCGGCCACAATCCACGCGCCCATGTTTTCTTTGGTGTTCCTGTCTCGCATGATCCACACGAGACGCTGTACGATTCGCGTATCAGGCTTCCACAAAGTCTCCACCACGACTTTTTTTTTTTTTTATGTATAATAATAGTCGTTTTCGAACTAGCTCGCAATGACATTTCCCAACCGGTCGGTGTGCTTATTCCCGTTGTCGTTTCCTCTTGCTCGCCCCCCCCCCCCGACTCTGCCAGGGATAGCCACGGCCAGCCGTGCTCACGTCGTGCACCTGGGGGGGGAGAGTGCTAGTTTTGACTTTCCCGAAGATTGTTAGTTTTTCCGATGTCAACTAACTGTACTGTCCAATCGTTCTTTCTGTACCTCACTATTACTATTGCGGGGGGGCATAGTAAATAGGATCAAATATATTGTCAGTAAAAATAGGAAAATATGTTTTTTTTTTTCCTTGTGTTGCGCAACGCAGGTCGAAGGTTGAAACGCAGGAAAGCTCTCGTTGGTGAAATTATTTCTTGGGTAACAGCATTATTTGCTGCCGGATTTGTGGCTGATAAAACACCACTGAAAACAAAGTTAGAAAGACGCTCCTATAATACTCCTACGGCTGCTGAGTTGGTATATAACGTGAGCCCTGCAATGTTGTACATTGTGCCGGATGTCTTGTGTTCCGTATTCAATACTTTTTAATTTGCGATCTGACAACGTATAGACAATAGTGCTGACCCCAATCACAGCAGTATCCACCTATAAAGGGGATCCAGAACGTATAGTGCTTACGCCGATCACAGCAGTATCCACCTATAAAAGGGAATCCTGAATGTAATTATTTCAGAAATTGATGGGACCATCAGACATGGATAATTGACTCAACTATTAGGGGGGACCATAGTTTATAGAACCTACGGTACACACAAAAATCTATACATTTACCAATTTTTAATGACTGTATTTGGTCCTATTTACTATGGTCCTTCGTAATAGTCTAAAACGAGAAACGTAACTGAAAAGGCCTTTATGACAGTCGCTACTGCAATCACCCTCCCCCCCGAGTGGTAATTCCCCTGCAATTTCCGCAACCTCCCTACACATACCATCCTGACACCTGCTCCTGCCGGAGCAAAGTTATTTCCCCTCAAAATCTTGAAAGAAACTTGTCGAACGGAAGTTCGCCTCTCTAATGAATGGCCAGGTTTAGACTGCAACGGGAAGAAGTTGTGCGGTGCAGCTGCCACATAATACTGCGTCATCGTACCTACTGGATTGAGGAAAGTCCCCGCACAACGTCCTGCTTCGCTCTACTAGCGGTATTGCCTCTCCACCCCGCATCGTGTCTTATTACACATACATCTGATGACAGCTCAACTCATCGACTATCAATAATTATTGTGTTTTATTGGGATACAAAGGTATTGACACGCAATCAATAAGAAACGAGACAGCTGACCGGGGATGGATTTTTCTTCGAGAACGGTGCGTTGTACGCTCATTTCAGTAAGGTATCAGCCTGCCATTGATATTCCTTTGTTTTTTTAATAGGCATCCTGTAATGCTGTAAACTTACTACTACGTATGTATGTATATATAATCTATATATGTATATCCCGGGTACTTGGTATAGCTCAGCCATGTATCGCTCTAGAAGTAAATACATTAAAACATACATATATATATGCCTGCTAAAACAACACCAGGTCCTGGCGTAATTCACCAGAATCAACGTACAGTATATGCAGGACACATAATTGGAAACCACAGACCTGGCCCAGGCTGGATTTCTTTCCTTGAGAAAAGGGGGGCGTGTTATCCACCGGTTCAATAATGCTGGTGGTAGTACTTCGAAGCAAAACGACTCCCGAATATCCGCTTTTCCTGTTAAACCTCATCCGTGCTATATTACGAGTAGTGTACGTTTTCATTTTAGTAGGTACTTTGCACTGCTGCCAACCTTCTCTTAAGAGGTTCATAAACCTGATATTGTTTAGGCGTTATACACATGATGACCTGATATTTTGCTCGTATACCACGGTATACTGCAGTTCGTTGCCGTGTCTCCTATTTTCCTATTAATATGATATTTTTTTGCCATATGTCGTCCTATCGTATCGTTATCGTCTGTCGAATTGTCGAATTATTAGATCGTATGTAATACCGACATTTTTCGGTTCGATATAGTCTCTCGATATATATATCAAGCGATGTATCGAAAGTTTCGGTACGATATAGTGTCCTACACTATTACTAATAACAATATTATTTGTTTCGTCCCGTTACAGGAATAAAAACAGTGGGACTGCCGCTGCGTCTCGCTCATTGACAGACGTTCTAACCATAGTCCAGTCCAGTCCCGTTCAACCAACTGTTGTTCAAGTGCTTTTGAGTTTGGCGTTCCGTCTAGCGAAACAAGGAAAACAAAATTAATCGTATATGACACTTAATAACCTCTTTCGAGGGCTAAACAGAGGGCGAGGTATTATAAAACCATGTATATAAACTATTTCCGCTGTATTGACTGCTCTAAAGAAACCCCAAATACGAGATTTTCTGCGTGTCTGCATTTAAAACGATTCAAGGAGTGTTGTGTCTGGTGTTCGGGTCAGCGCGCTCCCATGCCCCGTCCGGTCTTCTTTTCCTCCCGGACAAGCAGGTTAAAACAGTCTTCTCTCGAATATTTCAGACCATCGCAAGCCGTGAACAACCTCTACAGGTCAATGTTCCCGTTTTTCAGAGGTGGTAGTAGTGTGGACATATATATGTAGTATTGAAATTTGCAACGTATTCCTAATCGTTTCGCCGAAAATGGAATCTGAATACTTTCCATAGAAAAAGCTCGTATCGCTACCGAATGAAAGAGGAGTGTCGGAGACGCGAGGCCCGGTACTCACCTTTTGGCGCTCGGCCCAGAATGAGCCCCAAGAGACGTCCAAAAGCACAGTTGACAGAAAGAAGAGTAGTACTAGTAGTCCCGAAGAGGCGTCGTCTCCATCATTGGCGGACAAGGTAGCAGCGGCGGTGATATCACGGGTCTCGTGACCAAATGATTTTTGAGCTCTCCTCCTGAGGTTTGAGGCACAAAAAATGGAATTGGAAGGGTGAGAGTGCCAAACGCACACGAGTACCACACGTGCGTTCTTGGGAACACTGAGAATCGCTCCGCAATAACGCACTAACTCACGCACCCACACTCTTTGATACAGACTGGCTGGAATTAGTGTGCGATGCGTCAGGCAATGGACGAAATATACCACTCTTCTCTTGGAAAGTGTATGTGCTCTTCACGTTGAACCGTTCTACCTATCTGTCGACATAAAACTAAGGATGGCTCTTAAATAACGTTGAACCGTTCTACCTATCTGTCGACATAAAACTAAGGATGGCTCTTAAATAACGCACTAATTCACGCACTCACACGCATTGCTACAGACTGACTGGAATTAGTGTGCGATACGCCAGGCAAGAGACGAAGTTAATCTCCGCGTTTTCAAAGTATTCACCCTTTTCTTGGAAAGTGTGCGTGTTCTTGGTGTTAAACCGTTCTTCCAATCCGTGAAAATCTAGTACACCTATTGATAGTGTCCGAACCGACTCTTGAAACATATTTATAGAGATGTACACGTTTTGTGGTAAGAAGCTACGCCACAGGGATACCACTTTGTTACGAATGCAGTGGGTGTAGTAGGCAACACAATGCCATGTCATCATACTGGATAAAACAGGCACGGCATCTAGGTAGGACAGTCGGTGTCGACTATAATAATACCTGGTATATCTCATAAGCAATACTGGTACGTCGAAATTAGTGTAAAAGTCTGTCAACCTTTCTGGGAAATTATTTCTTAGTACAGTAGTGTGGTGAATGAACCAAAATACGCGGTTGATTTGATCATCGATTATTTATATCTTTTACCATTGATTACTCATGATTATTTGATTAGATTTATTTAAGTGATTAAATCACGTTATAGATAGTTACTTGAATAATCATGATTGTTTAGATACTTCTACAGAGACGGAAGGCGTCTTCATACAGGGATATATAAAACCACGAAACGAAACTCCGGGACTGCGACAAAAGGTAGGGCAATTTCTTGATTAGGACGCATTCTTATTGGCCAATACCCGATAAAATGAGGGGTTTACCGAGCTAGAATTACGACATTTGATTTCGACGATGTCTACTGGCCAAGAGGCCAAATCACCTCGAAATCACCCAGCAGGTACGATGCGCCGTTTCTCGTCCAAATGCGGGTCCAGGGCCGATCTGAGACCACCCACCCTTGCGGTGTGTGCACTCCTGGCAACCTCCGGATTTTTCCATCGGGATACGACTACCATCCCCTCCGCCCACTCCCCCCTGGCGATATCCACCCGCAATGCGCGCAATCAGATCGTGGCCCCTGTCCCCACCGTCCCGGCCCCGACCATAGATGGCGCCAACGAACCCCGCATTGAGGGGTTGGGAGCAAACATTCGAGGCGTGTACACGGCAGTTCGTGAAATATTGGCCAGTGCTTGCTTCACTTCATCACCCCCCTGACGACCCCGCCGCCACTTTCGTGGGTGGGACCTATAGGCGTTTCTCAGGCACCGAAGCATAGCTTTGAAGTTGACTGGTTATCTTCCTGTTGATGGCAATGACGAATAGAGGTTGCAGAGATACCCGCGGTAGCCCTGAAACTGAGGGAGGCATCAAGAAGACAAGAATAGTGTTGCCGCGACAGCGGTTATTGGTTGTGGCCCGAAAACGACTTCAAAGCGTGTAGGCATATCTAAGTGAGCAGCCACTCCTGCACACCCTAAAGGTACGCGCATTTGACCTAGTTTACACGCCACATTGTTCAAGTTATATTACTACAGCAGTACCGCTATCTATTTGTTGAAGAAAGCTAGCAAGCCATCTCCCTGTCAACAAGAGTACTCCCCCTTGCCTTGGCACGACTCCTAACCGACTGTAGGCTGTTGACACACGAACTCAAGTTTGCAAGCCTCTTAATGCTGTTTGGATAGTTCTACAAGCATCTGTACACGCCGCTCACCTGTATATCCCTGTCGCCTGGTCTCAATAGACCCGCGACTTTGTCGTCCTGACCAAGGGCGAGACCGATCTACTCATTGCCTGATCTGGCTCCACTTGCAGCGTCGTCACCTTCGGCATTGGTGTTATCTGGCAATCGAATCGAACACTATGCGGTTCACGCCAGATGCCCGTGTAAGAGGGTGAAACCGAAGTCTCAATCACACCCAAGGGTTGCACAACATCGTTCGTTTGCATCAGAAATGTCAAACGCAAAAAAAATAGCAAATTTACACGCATGCCGCCATTTTTTGTGAGAGCTCCAGCAAACGACCAATGACTCACCTACTCGCTTTGCGGTGTTTCCTGTAGGAAGGTCCTCGTTGTTGAAGTCGCCATTTCCTCCGCACCATCGTGGAGCGGTGGTTGGTAAGATCCCGCCTGCGTATGATATATGCGCCCCGCAACGCCATATCATCGAAATACGCAGGTTCAGCAGACTCTGGCCGTGTTTTGTCTTGGCGTACACCCCCCCCCCCCTCCCTCCATCCCTCAGCAAACCCTCCTATTTCCTGGGCAGCACGCTCGCCTCAAAGGATGCATTATATCCCTCGTCACGATCTGTTGCGATGTCCTGCAGGTGAGAGGTAGGGCGCCGGGGTTCCAGGCGCTGCGCCCCGGCCTGCGGCAGTAGATACCGCATGGCATTCCATGCAACGCTTGCACGTCGTTGCCGGGCCTTTCATGACACAGGAGGTATTGGCGGCGACCTGGCATACAGGACGAAAGCACCTAGTAATGTTTCCCTCATGATCTGGACCGCTCCCCGCAGCCCGACCAGCTGCGTCAAAGCTTTCCATTGACAGAGAGCTGCACGCGCGGAGAGTAGCTGTTGCTGTACAGGCGCACGTGTTTCGCAGATAGGGCGTGGACGAGACTTGTTTCGCGGGGAAGGGCGTAGATGAGGGCGGGAAGGACTAGGGTATAGCACTTGAGGGGCGCTGGGCATTACGGTTACGTATTGCAGTACCGACATACTCGATGACCGAGCTTTGACCGGCCACCGTATTTCCTCGATAAATTCAAACTGGGTCCGGTCCTGAGGTGCAGGGAACGCAGAAACGAGGCGATCGCGCATAAGATCAAATTGCGCTCACTAGGTTGTCAAGGTTCGTGTACCAGCGGCACCTTTCTCGCGGCGCCAAGACATCATCAGCTGCAGAGCAGTAGTGGCAAAGCAGCAGCAGCAGCAGCAGCAGCAGCAGCAGCAGCAGCAGCAGCAGCAAAGCAGTAGCAGCGGCAGCAGCAGGAGCAGCAGACCATGCAGTCAAAGCTCTCCGTGTCAGGCTCCAGACGCCGAAGAGAATATATAGTGCCAGGAAGAGTACCAACAGCCTCCAGCAGAAGCACCGCCAAAGCAGCCGACTTCGAGGGGAAGGCCGTTCTACCACTGTAGACAGAAGCACCAGTGCCAGCACCATCTGCAGCAAGCAGCAGCTGCAGCAACAACCGCCACATCAGCAGCAGCAACAACAGCAGCAACAGCAGCAGTAACGGCAGCACACCAGGTAGCAGCATGAAGCAGTCGACCAGGCCGCTCGAGCTCTCCAACGAGGCCAGGCTCGGGATTTACGGGGGCAACGGCTTGAAGCCGCCCATTCTATTGTACTCACAGGTGAACTGCGGGTTGTACTACTCTTTTTTTATGATACACGCTTGATCCAGAGCATAGCAAACCAACTATCAACTTGGCAGTGTTATCACGGTGGTCAAGAGCAGACTGGCCTCTTTCGTCGGAACGAGTGAAGTCGTTTGTTTATTCAACAACACTCTACATCGCCTCGACCGGTCGTCCGTCGTCCGTCTCGCTTGCTGAACCCAACCCCAGATTACTCCTGACCGCCCTACGCCTCGGGAGGCAACGGGTATCAGCTCGTACACCGAGAACGAGCTGACCGCCGTGACCCAGCCTGCCCATCTTCTCCCTAAGCTGGAGATGGAGTCCCTGCCGAGTATCGGGTTTGACCCCTCCCGCCGCCGCCGTCGCTTGCCATGTACTTCGTAAGAGCGACCGGCGGGGTGGAAAAGAAGATTCTTGGGGTGGACTCGGGTGGGAGACGGTCGATTGGGGGGGCAAAGCGTGACGGCCATCAATGCGCTGCCCCATCGTGGCACGCCCTTCCTCTTCCCCATGCAGAGGGTCTCTTCTGGGTTCCCAAAGAACACGTTCTCTACTGCTCGCGAGGATCGACTAAGGTGGGCGTAACCAACCACCAGTGCCATGACAAATAACATACGGATAGGTTTTTTCCTGCATGCCTTTTTTAGTGGCAGGAGGACATGCACCCTGTTTGGTATTTGCACCAACTTGCTCGGCGACCGCCTTTCTGCTCGATGGACCGCTTGCACTGACTAGTATCGCGATCGAAACGGATGCTGCGCAAGTTTTCAACAACTACGGCATAGAAGCGGCGAATACCTTGTCCTTGCAGCCGCTCGCTAAGTTGAAATTCGTAACATACTCGTCTCGATAACACGCCGCCATGACGATATGACTGCGGGAGAAGCAGTTTCCGAACAGCGCCATTCCGTCCTCCCGCTGCACGAGCGATGGTCTCAACCGCACACAACGGGACTAAGGTCATAATATACCATTAACTCGATCGTTCTGTGGGAAGCGATGGTCATCTCGACGTGGGCGATCGCCTCGCTATTGAGTTCTCAAAACAAAAAAACGAAAACATACTGGTCGAAAGGCAGAGGAAAATTGAATTTCCTCCTTGCAAGTTGGCTGGGTAGGTGGTCCGCGTGCCTATCAAGATCAATTTCGTGAGTTCAAGTCTCACGGGGTGCATGCTCGTAGGGACGTTTTCTTGCATATAAAAATGATTAACGTTAAGCGCGAGAGCGTGAGTTAGCTACATTCGATGAGAATCGATGTGGAGTGGGAATGCTGAACCCTATGCGCGCCAAAAAAAAAGGCACGTACAGGGGGGGAGAAGGGACGGGGGTAGAAGGGACGACACCTGTGACCACGGCTTGTCCAGAAGATCGCTGAGGGTAAAACCTGCTACGAGTTAGGCTGGAAAGTAAAAGTGATGGTAGAAAAAAAAAAAAAATCTCGCATTGGTCCGTGGGTCGTACGAGGACTCTAAATATGGCTTGCGTGGTCGCAGCGGCGATTGTCTTTAGTCGCCTATGACGTTTGGCATGGGCCAACGTGCAGGATATGGTGTCGCCCTGGCTGCTGCTGAATATACGTTTAGCGATGAAATCGTCTCCTTAACACGCGTTTTTGACGTTTTCCGTGTGTTCTACGTTTTTCTTGGGGAAGGCCGAGGGCGACGTAGACTCTGCGTTCTGTGTGTTGTCTAACATGCAGTGAACTTCGTCTTTATACCGCCAGACAGCTCTTCGTGCACCCATGTTCAAAAAAGTAGAATATTGTACGAGACACTGCTTCGATCGGTCACGTTGCGTTGAGTATCTCATGTGTGATCGTTCTGTGACCTCAGAGATAAATTTCTAAAGCATCAGCTCGCAGCGGTAATACACAATTTATTATCCAGTTTTTTGTTGCTATCTTTGTGACGACACCCCCCACAGCCCTTTTTTTTTTTTTTTTTTTTTTTTTTTTTTTTTTTTTTACTCATCACTTTCACTTTCCAGTCTAATTCGTAAGAGGTGTTCCCCTCGACGACCTTCTGGACAAGCCGTGGTCACAGGTGTCTTCCCTTCTCCCCCCCGGTACGTGCCTTTATTTTTTATCGCGCATAGGGTTCAGCATTCCCACTGCTCGTCGATTTTCATCGAATGTAGCTAACTCACGCTCTCGCGCTTTCCGCTACTCAATCTCTTTAATGCAAGAAACAGCCCCTACGAGTATGCACTCGGTGAGACTCGAACCCACGAAATTGATCTTGACAGGCACGCGGACCACCTACCAAGCCACCGGGGACGCCGGTAGAGCCCTTGGCCTGCAACAAATATACCGGCACTGCCAGACTATCATGAAAGTACCAGGATATCCAACGTGAAGAACCGTTTCGGACTCGGAGTGTATCTCGAACAGATATGCATTCTTACATGAAGTCGACTTTTAACGTTGAAAACAAAATCTTGCCCTCTACCAGAGCACAGGTAAATTAGCCCAGTGTTAGAGTAAATGACAGGAAAAAATGTAATTTTATAGCGGTTATACTGAACTCAGTAAAGAACGCACCTTTCCCACATAAGAAATTAGGGCTGGACCAGCATCCCTATTTTCTTATTTTTTCCCACTATTATAAAGTATTCGGTATTGTAGCCCGCCCGAGAATAACGCCTTGATATTTTTTTCGCGCTTCGCGTGAACTATGTACGTATGTATGTATGTATGTATGTATGTATCTATCTATCTATCTATCTATCTATCTATCTATCTATCTATCTATCTATCTATCTATCTATCTATCTATCTATCTATCTATTATCTATCTATCTATCTATCTATCTATCTATCTATCTATCTATCTATCTATCTATCTATCTATCTATCTATCTATCTATCTATCTATCTATCTATCTATATCTATCTATCTATATTTCTGGACCCCTACCCATGGTCCCTGAGCCATGCGGCGAACAGAATAGCATCCAGTACTACCAAGCAACTGTCATGAAAGGTAAGGTGCAGTGCCTGGCCTGGCCTCTCGTGTGGTGGAAGCAGCCGTACCGCCACATTGATGGGCTGGCTCACGAATATGTTGCGGTCCAAGCGTCGTTGGCAGTATCTGAACGCTTGATCTCGCAGGCCGGTTTGATGGTGACGGCAAAGCGCAAGCACATGACGGGGGACACGGCGGCTGACAATATATTCTTCTACGAGAGCCTGAAACACAAGCTGTGGTATTTCACTGTTAGCACGTCTGCGGGGTGCCATTTCTCTGCAATCATGTCGCTATTGGGCCGCACGCCCACGGTCTTACCTGGAGCCGGCACTTTAGTTAAATTGGCGCGAACGCCAAAAACGAGCGAGCAAAACGACCAAATATTTTGTTTGCCTGTAGGAAGGCGGAAAAACGTATTTCGAATGGCGGTGGGTACAGGTTTCGTCTGTCTGTAACTAAAGTTCTGTTTTTTTTTTTCTGATTGGTAGAGCTGTACGTGACCGATTTCCACACGCCTGATATCTACAGAAGCGGACCATCGTGGGCTAACGCGTGGAATTTGTTTCGCTGCACAAGTTGTCTCGACTCACTGTCAAAGTGCTGCTATGGTCTTGGTGATGTTTCGGGACCGACAATAATTTGATGTGTAGTTTGACTTCGGTTTCGGAAAACGCACACGGCGTACGGCAGGTAACAGACAAACTCGGTTCCTTTATCAATCTACACGTGCTGGCCGACAATACGAGTACTACTGTTTTTGGGTATGTTTGCACTCGTCCACAACACAGATGCTTGGTAGGTTTGCCTTGATGTTCTTGATCTAGATACACTTATTTCGTCTCGCCTTTCCTCCGGAATTGTTCTAGAGGTCAGACGATGTTTTTCTGCAGGGACCGGTTCAGTTTTCCTATGATAATTCCACGAGCACTTACTTACTGTGAGTCACCAGCTAGCCCGGCCGGGTGAGGTCAAAAACTATTAACTACGTGCAAGTGGAAGAACATGCCAATCGGAAGTCATCACCGGGTTTATAGGTGTGCGCACCGCATCTTCTCTTCTTGCACCTAGATCGAGTAGTTTCTCGAACAAAGCGAATTTTCATTGCGCTCGTGAATGCTCGTTTGCGGCGACACGGAGAAACAGTCTTCGCCGCTCACTGCTCCCACAGCCCCCCGAAACATACGAACCCAATACGTCCTTCGCACATACATCAAACGAATTCCGCCCTCAGAAGCGGATGTAGTTTGTAAAGACAGCATGCTACTTTGTTACCGGAATAATTAATACACGTAAACTAAACGTTCATAAACAGAATGCCCAACACAAGCATACAAGCATACAACCAACCTAGTGATATCATCGGAGTACGAACGTCGCCGACAAGTGGTGGAAAATTTTACCCACGAAGCAAATTGAGATAGTGCACATGCTGCACGCATCGTACGCCATAAGGTTTAATCTGAACAATATTATTCGGACCGCCTGTACTCCACACGTGCGCCAGCATCGTGAGCCAGAATTGCAGCCCGCCTGACACATTTCTTCTCGGGCGCATTCAACTCACACCTCCCCACTGAGTTTCCATTGTGCGTTCGTCTCCTTCTGATGCTTAAACGTCCCGCGAAAGCTCGTCGGGTGCACAGCACTAAATACACCTTCCACCCTCGTGCTGCTGCCAAAAGTGATTGTGATGGTCTTTATATGCCCCCACTACCATCGCATGCACTCTAGCAAACGCGCGACAATCTGGATGGCATTGACCACAGCACAGCCACCCTCTGCCCTCCACGGATCTCGAGCAGCTTGATGTTCTGCACAATATCTGCTCAAACTGAAGGCCATCGGCGCTTCACCAAGCAACGCCTTTGCCACGAGTGGTACTTGGGGAGTCTCCACCACCGACAAAAGCGCGGCAGTTGGCCTTGATGGGTGCACATTTCGCGCAAACAGCCCATAGTGGTCCCCTGGTGTTGGTGTGGCCGTGGCGCCTGCGTCACCCCCCGGTTAGACATCGAACGTGGGAAGGACGTATCATTTTGCCCAATGCCGCAAGAAAATATATACCAGGTATAAAATAATTATAAATATAAAATACTGCACAGGCCCTCACTCGAGCACGCGAAACTTTAAAAACACGAAACCAGGCTGGGTTTCACTTGCTGTTTCAACAGTAAGCCTCGAGGTGGCCGAAAACTGAGGACAACGGCGTTCTTTCCGCTTCTGTATCCGCGACGACATCGTGCTCCTTCAGTTTCGAATCAGCGTCCTTGCGCCGACTCTCATGCACGACCATTGTTTACTACTGCTTGGTTTGTAGTCTTCCGCCAGCGAATTGTCTCCCTCAGCAAGCAACGCCTATGTTGGTCCGCCTGCTCCATCTCCGCCGTCGCCACCGCTGCCAGGGCATCGCTTTCGGCTACCTGCAAGACAATCGCACGACAAACACCACATGTATGTTGCAAGTATGCGACACCACTTCCTTAATTTTCTTCTCGGGGCAGGCTCTATTCCTGCCCGTGTGACACAGAGTGTGTCCTACTCAACTTCCAGGATATACATTACCCCATCCCTATCTTCGTCGAAATCTCGAGCCTGGCAGTGATCACTCCTCGTGTGAGTGCTGCTGCTTTAGGTACATATGCAACCGGCGTGACGATAAATAACTGCGATATGTTGTTGGGTGGACTGTTGCGCAGTCAAAACCGGTAAACAGCCAGGTGGGTGTAGCGACGAGGCCAGGAGGTGCCTCTCAGGCAATCTTTCTTATTACAGCTACTACAAGGCTGTAGCTACATACCACTCTGAACGGAAATGCATGGACTTTTTCGTATCCATAGTAACGTGTACACGCTACTTATATTTCTGCTCACACCGGTACTGGGTGATATACTCGAGCTGTACGGTTCCAGGCCTAGCTACAACAATACACAGCTGCTGCTGCTGTTGTGGGGGGATGTACGACTACAGAGAAATAAGGGAAGCTTGTAGGGTGTTGGCACTAGGGGTCCATCCTGCCCAAGTAGTAGCGCACCAAGAGGTAGAGTCCGTACAATGGTACACCTCGTACCAGGTACGTACGGCTGCACCTAGTACCTGGTACGCAGGTCGGAGGAACAATCTTTAGCAGCAGTGCTCAACGTACACACGCTGTATTCGACACTACAGGAACAATCACTTGGTGTATGGTCGTCTCCTCTGTTGTATCGGTCCTGGAGGCAAGCTGATAGCTCTCCATTGGGGCACTCTCCCACCCTGCGACCAAGTTTCGCCTGCCGTAGCAGGCTCTCATACTGCGACGGCCAAGGGCCATGTCCATCGTCATCTCAGCTGATTACTCATGCTGGGAAGATAAAACATCTCGATTACCAGTAGGTTACCCAGCCCTGCTTTACCTCTGTGCTGCTGCAAGCCTGCAACTCGGTTCGTACACCCCTCTGGCCGCGCTACATCACTGCACACAGCTGAGACGTGTGATCCTCTCCGGTTGACCGCTTTTGGTATAAATGCGGTGCAAGCAGGGCGTCGACGACGGACGGGATGATGGGTTCCACCGCCACATACTCCCCGTAATGCTCTCGATTGGCCACATCCCTGCGGTATTACGAGGTTACTATGGAAACGCCCTCCAAAGGCTTTTTTGGTATTACTGTCATGGGGTAAGAAGAAAAAAAATGAACGCTGATTTGTCTGTACTATGGGGCTCCTTGTAAGACCATGGGCATGCTCTCGATTGGCTACATCCCTGCGGTACTATGCGAGTACTAGGGAAACACCCTCCAAAGTGTTTTTTTTGTAATACTGTCATTGGTTAAGAAAAACAAAAATGAACGCTGATTTTTCTGTACCATGGGGCTCCAGGTAAGACTATGGGCGTGCCGCCAGTTAGTGGCCGTGTACAATAAGTTGCGAGGTACATAATGAGGTTCGTTTGACACGAGAGGGACATGTGCTATTATTTCAATCAATATTCTGGCATTAAGGAGACGCTGGAACGCTCAGGACTACGTCAAGTACCCGTGCGTAGGCGTTTCGGCAACATATACATACGACGTGGAGTTATTGTAAATGATGTGCAACCAAGATCCACATTTCGTTGTTATATACGAGATCCTTCACTATTTTTCTCTTTTATGCACCTATTTGGGCCCAATAGCTTACTACCCATCAGGAGAACGTAGTTTTCCGATCGCGGCATCATTGACGACGACTCCCTAAGAAATGTATCATCGCCTCTAAAGCGGTTCTTGGTAGAATGCAGCTCACCTTTCATGCACTCGTCTAACACCTCACGGTGCATCGCGCTTGGTGCAAGCACTGTCTTCCTGTTTGGTGAAAACCCGACGTGCTCCGTGCCGACGTTATAAGGATGCGAAGGTCTATGATCATATGACTGCGACCATGCACGATATTTGGTTCACGCCCCCCCCCCCGCCATTGCCATCTTTGAAGCTTCTCGACCTTCTTCCTCGCGGAACCGCTTGCTCGGCACTAAACTATGTTTCCGTGTATTACCGTGATAGCCGGTTCCTGTCTCAATGGGAACAAAGGCGGACACGTACCATCCAAATAATCCTGTGCAACACCGTGGTGGCCGGTTCCTGACAAATGAATACCAAGTTGGCCAGTTACCATCCAATAACTACCGTGAATTACCGTGGTGGCTGGATACCGCGGTAAAGGATGTCAACCTAAAAAAGCCAAACAGAAGTCAGCCCTGGTAATTTTGGTCTTCAAATGAGATGTTCTCGACTGTGGGCCTGTGATTTACACTGCTTCTCTTCTTTTGGGGACGTTAGAGTGCAACATACATTCGATAGTTACCCTCGGTCCCGAGACGGCGAATAAAACACGTTTTCATTGCGTGCTCAGCAGGGTTGGTGCCTCATGACGAAAGCGGCGTTGCCCGTCTCGCAACTGTTTGGTGATAACGCCAGACCGGTTGCGTCACGCGTGTCTGATGTCGAGCGGTCGGAGGTATCTGCGGTGGCCACCGAAGCGTTGTCTTACATGCTGTAGTTACCAATTCTATAGTATACACAGACGTCGGCCACGGCCGTAGGTTGGCTCCGCCTTGCAAGACGCAGTCTTTCGTACTCCCACACGGGCCGCCGCTTTGCTGCGGACGTCGAGCGTGCCCCATCGTAAGGGGGTTTTCATGGTTCTGTTTCCGCTCTGTTGTCGGTCTGTACTTGAGAGGGGTGACTACAAGGTGATGTTTATATTGGCTAGGAGCTACGTCGACGAGACGCTGTCTACAGGCAGTGCTTTTTCATGCACGTCTCGCTTCTGGCTTTCGGGTGGTAATTTTCATACACTTTTTGATGGCGTAGAACCAATTTCACTAGATGGGCGAACGTGTGCCTCTGGTTGTGAGAGGCTAGCGTCGACTAGCGTTCGCTGCTGAATGAACGCCTGGTTTGTCTTTCATCTGGGAGAGCACCGTGCACTCATCTTGCGTCGGGCCATTTGGTTCCTCCAGGAACGCGTTCCTCTAGTTCAGCGATGTAGGTGTCGCATATTGTTGACTGCGTCGTGCACGTCCGATTTGCCGTTCATCCGGGGGAGCGAGAACTTACTGCTCCTGTGTTGGATCATTTCTGTTTACCGAGTCAACGTGTTACTCTGTTTCGATGAAGGAGGTAACGCATAGTGTTGGCCTCCACACGATGTCTTGTTTGTCGTTCAGTAGAGAAGATGTTCTTTCGTGTGGTATTTTCTTGTTCAGCGACAGACGATTCTCGTTTCCTGGGTGAACATCGTCTGTGCTCATGCTGCGCTGCCGGGGTAAACGGCGTGGGTACTTGTAGCTCCGTGTGAATTGCACCCGTCCATGGTTGGTGACTGCGATGTTGCAGTCAGTAAGTAATTTTCTGGCCAGCTTTGTGGATATCTTCGTTCATTTGTTTTTCTCCAAGGCGGATAGCCTAATTGTTTCCACCTGGTTATTGGCTTCCATGTGAGGGTTGTGAGATGGTTTGGTAGTTCAGTCGACACCAATGTACAGCCTCGTATTCGCAGGTTCAACCGTCGCGGGGGCGGACGGCATTCCTGTCAATATTTTCGACCTGTGGGGATTGTGATCTCCTCGTGGGCCCTCGTGCTTCATTCAACACACAACTCTCCCGTCGAAGGCGGGTGATTGCGTCTTTTTCGCGAGGGCGGCCGTGGAGTGTGCGCCGGTGACGTGGGGGTAAGGCGCCACGCTTAGGCGTACTGGTGCGCCACCTTGGCGTGTTGGAATCGAGTTGATGTCTTGTTTTCTGGTCTCTGCCCTCCCGTCTCGAAATTCGAGAAGGGAATCAACGCGTGGGCAGCGGCAAACGTAGATGAGAAAAAAAGGGAAGACAGTGGTTCGGAGTGGGTTACATAGAGAGCTCATAAGGGAGGAGTTAAAGAAGTGTGTAGCTTAACGTGAGAATAGAAAAGTAGCAGGGGCAAACCAAATTTTGAAAAAAATGACGGTTTACGGGGAAGAAGGAATGCTTACCATGATGGATTCGTTGTATAACTGGGTATGGAAGGACGACCACGTCCCTAGGAGATGGAGAGTAGGAGCAGTAGTAAACCCTTCAGCGAAAGGAGAAAGGGCTGAACCGATGAATTCTAGGGGGATAAGGCTACTAAGCACAGCAGGAAAAACATATGGTAAGAGTTTTGACGATAGAATGGGAACGATGATGGAGAAGGACGACCAAAGAAGCGAGGGGGGGGACAGGGTTTAGGGCAAACCGTATCGTAGACGTGTACACCTTAGGTAAGATAATCCAATGTAGTAAATACACGAGACTAATAACGTATCAGTGCTGATTTTATATAGGTGTACAGAAAGCCTACGAGACAGTACTGATAAATGGATCATGGAAGCAATCCGTGGGAAATAGCTATCAGAGGCATGATTTGGAGAATGATGAAAAATACGAAACATACGACGGAATGTAATAGAAGAGCTTTGATGCTGGACGCGGAAATTTCAAACAAGGTTGATATTTCACAAGGATCCACACAGGAATGAACTTCAGCACTTGCCATAGTCAATACATGTATTAACGGCCTGATAGTAGCAGTCGAAGCAGCAAAGCAGAGTCATAGTAGCGGAACATATATGTATGGTGTAGGGATCGATGTTTGCGGGTGACTTCGTGGGCATATCAGAAACGCACGAATGATTGCAGAAAAAATTGGAGAAGACTCCAGAATACACTAGTAAGTTGAGGGTGAGGGCGAACGTCAAGAATTGCGCGGTAGTTGTTAGAAACGAAGATAAGGTGAACTCAGTAAATTTAAGCTCAAAGCGGGGAAAAGATGAATTGACGATCGTAGACCAGTAGACGTACTCTACAGAAAAGATATCGAAAGACTACACTTGGGATACACATATTGAAACAACAAATTACAGGATAAGGTAAAACACACGTACGCAGATGGATGCGATCCTAACAGACTCGCACCTTGACACTACGGTTAAAAAATACATTATGATCAATGTTACAATACGAAATCCATAAGATGCAGGAGACGTACGGGAAGGGAACGCGAACTTCGTAAAACAGTACCGACGACAGCAGCGAAAATAAATCTCAAGATGATCGTGTACGACTAGTATAGTAAGACTATATTAAGAGCAGAACTGGGAATGTACCTACTGAAGACTTGCAGGGACAAAAGAAAGTTGAAATGACCATACAAAGTATGGAGCATGCCAAAAACAGTTTCTAGATATAGTTGATACAATTTATGGTAGAACGTAACAAACGTGCGAGCTGGAATAAGGTGGGGTGGCGTAGTTGAGAACCTACAGGATGATATTGGGGGGAACAAGAACAGGTGATGTCCGCTGGGATGTTTGGGAAGTACAAGGCAGAAGTAGAAGGGAGGATAAAGAAGGGGAAAGGGCTAACGCTAAGAAACAAGATACAAACGGAAGTACACCTAACGATATATGGGAGATTGAGCGAAGCAACAGAAATGAAAACGTATTCGCAAGGCCCAAAAACGCTGCAACTCCGATTTCCTGTAGGTGACCCGGAATTGCCAGAAAGAAGAAAGAGGTATACCAGTAGCCGGGAGAAGGAGGATACAGATGCACAGATGTGCCCGTGTGGTAAAGCAATATGGAGTAAAACTCACGTAGCAGGAAAATGTGAAATGTACGAGGAATGACGGGGTGGGTTAGATGAGGACATGAGAGAAATACACCAATGAGACATGGACGAGTTTGATACACTACATAGTAGCGACGAAACGATCACTATCTATCTTAGGAGACAGATGGGGGCCACAGGCGGCCCAGCAGCAAGCGGATAAGATTAGCAAAACGTTTCTATGTTCTATATGGAAACAACACGATGAGCGCCCAATTGACAGAGGTGTCCTTACTAGGAGTAGGAACGGCGCTCTGTTTCGAAAGGGATGCGTAGTGAGTGGTCAAATGGCCAAGCCAAGCAACTAATGAACACACCTTCCGCCGCGTCCACCTGGTTGCGTTCGGCGTGGGCAACTGCAGATCATTCATGTGGACGCAGTAACAACCGACGTCTCCTTCACCAGAAGTGGTGGCGTTGACGGGCGGTCGGGCGGACGATGACGCCATGCTCTTCCTGAGGATTGGAGGCACAGCTCGCTTGTCGGCCGGGGGTGCTACACCTGAGGTCTTGCAGCGTAACGGTCGGCAAGTGTTCGACGCTTACAAGGTGTACGTACGTTGTCACTGGTTGGGCACCGGTTTTGTGGCAAGCGTGATGCCCCAAGCGGGCAATACTAACGGGATCCAACCAGGCTAGGGTACGGAGTGGGGCAAGTGAGTAAAGTCCCCGAGCTGGGTTGGAAGCGGTGGCACTTTGACGGTGTGTAGTGGTGGATACGCATGCCAAGTGGGAGGAAGAAAATATATAATCGTACGGCAATAAATTTACGGGAGGCGAGGTGTAGCGTAGATGTCCGCAAATATAGCCCACTCCATGTTAGAGGCTGGAGCTCGACATCGACAGTTGGGGATCGAGTTTGAGTTGGTTTACGGATGCTAGCACGGGGTTGCTAGTGGAGAAACTCCAGAGCCCTCCCCTCTTGTCCAACCTCCTCGCTCCTAGCGGGTGGTGCACAACAATATTGTACAGCTTCAAAAGAAAAATGCAAAGCCGAATATCACCGAAGCACGAGGATATATGTGCTATGTACTGACTGGAAAAGTTGCGCAATCAGATCATCACGAATTGTTGGTATAGTCCATGAAGGCACCTGCGACCAGTTCATCGAGAGCACGCAGCGAAGCAGGAGATCCAATGTGTAGTAAAGAACGGTTTACCTTCCCATCCACCCGCCGGTGTGTTTTAGAGTGTAGGTGGAACCGTGCCTTTAAGGGTGTTTGGTGGAGAAGGAATTAGCCGGTCGCAGCAGCTGTATGGGGTGTTTCCTGGTTTCCGTATACCAGGTACGTACGTAGTGGGGCGCCGGTGTTGGCACCGGAATGTCATCATCCGCAAAGCGCCGGCGTCGTTTCAAGCGGTCTGGGACGCTATGGACCCGTTTGACGTCGACATCATGGCATGCACGGCGTCGGTGCTGTGCTCCCCAATGACTGGCGAGGCACTGCATTTTTTCTCCCAGTACGACTGTGCGGGTGCGGCGGGGACCGACGTGTTCGCGCACGACGTTTCCCTCGTTCCGGGTACCAGTGTCCCGGCCTTCGGGTTTTGTTTGCCACCCCCGATCATGGCAGGCCACAGTGTGCAACACTTGGCGCTCGCGCATGGGTCCTTTGGCCGGATGTTAAGGCTTACTGGTTCCCTTTGGTGCAGCGAGCCGCAGAGGGGTCGATCGAGGTGGCCGCGGTGGCTGCGGAAGGGTGCGTTCAGTGGCCCAGCCCAGATGGTGGACTCAAGCATTGCCGGTACCCTCGCTGGAGGATGATGGCATACGCTTTAGACTTCCGTACCAAAGGGTGACGGGTGCCCAAGGGTAAGCTACTATCGCGCAGGGGCGAGCAGCCATAGCATAGTAGCGTGCATTTATTTCGTTGTTTCGGGCGTCTTCGAGCGCTCACCGAGGCTTACGTTCCCCCTTTCTTTGGTGTCCTCTTTCAAACAGAACCGCACAGACGAGAGCCACCTTCAGGGTGGGCCACCTCCTGGTCGGTGGGTAACGGCGAGGGATTTAGTTCTGTTTGCGTTTTTCTCTACGTGTCATGCAGAAAACGCTGCATAGTTTAATTTATGCTAGAAGTGCGGCGCTCAGCCGGCTCGATCATTGCCGGCCCCGCCGTATCCTGAGCGGGTGCCTGTGGTTGGGGGATGTTGATAAGATGCAAGCACGTCGAGACCTCGTACTGGCGGCGATGGAGGGGCGCCCCGGGCAAGTCCTAAAAAGCAGGGCGGCCGATGAGTTTGACGCGTCTGTGTTCGTGGTTTCGGCGGGGTCCCGGGGTTGGCAAACAGCCACCCCAGACGACGTTTTTAGTTTCCTCTGCTTCCTTGACAGGCAAGGGAAAGGCACCAAGATGGTGGGTGAAGCGTCCTGCCCCGGTGCAGGCCACGCGGGCGACGATGCGTGCCTGACGGGGTCTTCGTGTGTTAAACGGTACGCGGCCGAGTCTATTCGAAAAGGTTTTGTGTCGAAGCTAAAAATAACAATGAAAGGAAGCGGGCAGGGAGAGGAAAGGGACCCCGTTCGCCGGGTAGGAAATCCTTGCTCGAGCCCGATGGTAGATTCGTACGTCACCTTCGTATATTACGAACAGAAGCAGGTCGGGGTTCAGATCAATCAGGCCGCGCCGATGCTGGAACACGCACTCATAGATCTGATACGCGACATGCGGTTGCGCGCTCAGGTGGGCAACTCTCTGGCTGAGCGTATTTCGCTGACTCGAGATATCGCCTTGTATTCTTAGGCTTCCTTTTCAATGCGTAGGGGTTACGATCTTTCCTTTACCATGGGTTCGCACGTCTTGAGTTCCAAGCGTCTAAGGGTTTGATGTTCAAATTCCAGTTTAGCAAGACGCTGCGGGCCTCTAGTGAGTCAGTGGTAGTGTTAGCAGACCGGGACTGCCCGGCGATTTTCGCCTTTCCGGCGGTGGCGGCGTACATTTCAGCCGCACAGCGCATTGGATGGCACTTAAGCACTGGGCACCTCTTCCCCGTTGCTACGGCAGAAGGTGGGCGGGGCCGTCTCTCCCTATCCGCGGCCCGTATGACGGCGAACCTGCAAAGCTATCTGCGAATAGCAGACCTGCCGAACCACTTCACGATGCACTCCTTTCGAGTGGGAGGCTCGCTCAGCAAATTCCTCGCCGGGTCGGCGGTGGACGAGATCATGTAAATTGGTGGACGGAAGACAGAGTTAGTTGCGAAGTACTACATCGGGTCTACCTCGAGCGGACAAGTGCGGGGTAGCAAGAACAAACGTGGACCGACCTACGTGGACGCTAGCGAGCTACCGTTGTCGCCGGAGTTCAGAATGTACTTTGCGGCGTGTACGGGAAGGACTAAATTCAGGGGATAAAAGTTGCAGTTCTGCCCCGGACCAGCGGTCAACCAAACAAAGACTATCTGAAAGGAGGCGTAACGAAGTATGGGCGGGACCACAGGCGGGCGCAGGAGTCCTCATCCAATCCAATACTTACATTACATGATCCACGGTAGAGAGCCATAATACTACAGTAAAATAGCGATCCAATCTATTGACTCGAATTTGGCACAAATAATGGAACCATTGATTATATCGACGTGTCTCGGAATTTGTATCGAAGCAAGGTCACTTCTTCCTTTCGCTCCCGAAACCTCGGGAGTACAGTTGGTCGTGCCATTCCTTGAGGCCATCCCACCCACCCGGCAGTAGGGGTAGTATTCTTGGGCTTGTATACACAGATCATTTACAGGCACTAACCCCGCGCAGAGTTTGTGATTCGCCACTTCACTCGGCACGGGGGGAAATGCCGGACAGGACCATCTGCCTGGCGCAGTAGGCCTCATTCAATCCAATATTTACATTAAATGATCCACGGTAGAGAGCTAGAATACTACATAAAAATTGAGTAAGAGATAATAAACTCCCGAGATGTCTTGAGCGCCGATACCTATAGATAGTAGCCGCGAGGGCACATACATAATGGTATCTTCTGGGTGAACGTTAATGGCACGACTCGATATTTCGCTCACACACGTCGCGGCAGGGTAACGACAAGCTTGATCGTGAACACGCCACAACTATATCCTCTGGCTGGCTACCAAAACGAAATATATGGGTTTTTGTGTTTTCCGTAGGTCCATTTTAATATGCCCCAAGGTAATACATCGTGCAAATAAAACTTAAAAAAAAATGTTTCATTGGGTTCTGACTATGTTCTGAATCCACTAGTTTGTTATTGATCCCGACCTAGTGCTAGAGTGGTGGATGGTTGGTTGTGTCAACTTCTCTGTTCTCTTGTTGTCACAAGACCGCCAAGCATGATCGCAACAGGCTCTGGTACCCCGAACGGTTCGCCGGCCTTCTGTGCAAAGCGCATAACGTTACCGCAGCTCAATTAGCCATTTATGCAACAACAGGGAATAATCGGGGAAAGTTGACAGTTCAAAGCACCAGAAGATGTTTCTCCTCAAAAGCCGTTCATCACTCATGTAAACGGGCACGCCACGAAACCGTCACTGAACTCCAAACTAAAAAAAAAAAAAACAAGAAGCGTATCCGTAAGGGACAGAAAGAAGGTTCCATCGCGAGAATCACCGACACGTCATCCAAGGCGGAGGGCAGAGGGGGGTATCAAAGGCGCAGGGCGGGCCGGTTTCGAAAAAAGAGGAAACAATACAGGGTGCTATCACATCCCTAAGAGGATCAGTATGTTGCGCTGTAAATGCGAAATACGACAATCCTGCCTGCCTCTCCCACAGTAAGAAAAGGAATTTTCCCAAGACTACCCATGTGTTTGATGACGGAGAGGGGTAAGGGAGACATGTAGACAACCCAAACATGCACACATATAGAAGGGGGGTTCGGCCACGATACACCGACGCCCGTCTTGGCTCTGCCCATTATTCAGGGATGTGCGCAAAACGAGGCCGATAACAAGACAGGATTCGCAAGTGGTACATAAAAAAGACAACTTTATTGCAGTCAATAGAAATGTGACCGCTGGGACTAGATTCCATGGGCTAGCGACAAATGAAGCCATCAAGCACATATTTAGCCACCTGGCACAAAGTGTAAATCGTTTGTTTTTCATGGTAGAGGGTCGGCCACGAAGTAGCGTAACTCCAACTCACACGTTTCAATTGCTGCCTGAAAAGTATGGTTCTCATTGATACTTTTGGCCGTCTCCCCTTCGGGATAGGGTGTCGTCGATAGCCATTGGTACAGCAGCGGGAGCAGCGCACAAATTGACCGGAAACCTTTCACATTCGAATACTTACAGCACCCCTGCTCGTCGGATTCGATATTATACGACGTGATGAAATACCATTTCTATCCACTAAAACATTACTAGGACTGAAAATACGTTTTGCCAAACACTTGGCCTGACAACACTGATAGCGGACCGATTGGTAGCCAAGAATACTTAAAAACAACTCAACCTTTCTTGTATTTGAACCACTAAGCTGAGAAACACAGGGCGTCGAAGCCATGTGTTGAATTGTGCTGATGTGTATCAATGTATACGAGACATTTGAAATGGGAGATATCGTTTCCTAAAAAAAAAACACAAAAAGAAACCGACTGGTACTCAAAACAATATACGAGAGTTTTCCGGAGAATAAAACTCCGACCCGTGAAACACAAGTAAAACCTCTACGTACGATCTGAACTCTCCGAGTCCTTATATACAGCAACCATCTGTAGACACGAAGCGAGGCAATCCCCGACAGAGTCGGGAGGCCGGCAGAGTCGGGAGGGGCGACCAATGTAATACACGCGCAAGAAACGGCGCACCGAATGGTCGATCTCAATACGAGGTAGGTCGAAATGACCAAACCAATCAGGTCCAACACCTTCAAACGGTTCACGGCCAATATACAAAACGATATGTAGTGATATACTTACGCCACAGGCGCAAGATCCCGTGCCGCAGTATGAGCGGCTGCATTACCTCGATCATCTCCAGCTATGCGCAAGGGGAGCTCGGCAGATTGAATGAATAGAAACACCTCCGAAGCCCCTCCCCCCCCCCCCCCCCCCCCCCCGGCCCCCCCGGCCAACATCCGACAATAACTTAGAGAGGAGATCATGCGAGACATTGCACACCCTCAACACCCTCAATACATAAACGTATCAAGTATAGCGTGGACACTGAACACGACAACCAACCGCGTCTGAGCCTTCCGATCTCGCTTTTATCACTGAATCCTCGTTACAAATGAGCTGCCAAAAATTGATTCAGAAATCGCACAGCGCCCCGTACTGTTCCCGGTTCCGTTCAAGTTTGGCAGAGGGAAGTGAATAAGGAAGTTCGACCGTTCCCGCGCCACCCAGACTACAAAAACAAAATGTCCACCCCATACACGTACTCGCGCTTATGTCATACGACATGCGTAAACAGCATCGCCACCCAAATCTGAAACGTAAGCGTGGTTGTGAACAATCGTGCTTGCCGTCGCGGTGGATGAGATTCCCACGCGTGCTGGATGTAGCCGTAGATCTTGTCGTTGTACCCTAAAACTCGTTTTTGATACCAAAGGCCGTCATTCTGCTTATTCCCCAGAACAGGGCGTACTGACGCGACTGCTGCTGCATGTACCACTAACGGCAATGGATACATTGCAACGATATACGTTTACTCCTCGGTTTAACACCACATGCGACGGCAGAGATAGAACCTGCCGCTTTGGTAGCTCCACATCTAATTAGCTAATTAGCATCCCACTTTGCATAGTCCAAAAACGGCATTTATACTCAGGGACGTAGTGCTCTATATCACAAAACAATCCGCCTTAAGAAACTTTGGAAGATGATCCGTCGAAAAATATTCTCAGTATGCAGAGATAGTTTCTTAAGACAGGCCAAATTACCAGGGCAGCGGATCCAAGATCATTGAGTACCAATACAGCCCGGAGTATAGGAAACAGGGCTCTGTTAATATTCCATTCGAAACGGTCCTTATGAGTAAGTTTTCGCTCAAACGTGCACCCCATACGTTTGGACGGCCCCGTCAAAGATTCCGCGTATCATACTTCAACAAAACCCATCTGATATCCCGGGTGCTGTACGCCTCGTAGACGACAGCGATATCAGTGTTGCACGCATCATCGGGTCAAACTCGCAACCTACGCCGCTTGTGCGATTTCACGACGGTACTCTTGAATCATCTGGGACGACTGCACAATTACCGTAACTACCATGAACACGTGCGCCGCGATTAGCACACCCACAAAGGCTGACAGGCTCTGGTGGTCCTCGTTCGAAACGTCCACTTTCAACAGGAGGGCTGCGTACATGCTTGCCAGGACGATGCCGTTGCCCCAACGGTACAGCCCCATGTCCAGGCTGTCCTCAAATGGCGAGCTCGACTCATAGATGAACAAGAACACGACGGCGAGCAGGAGCACGATAGCAATCTGCGCAGGGCTGTCGGGAAGCACGAAGACGGCCACTCCGGTGAGCGCGAGCCGCCGACCGCACTCTACCACCTCAAAGAAGAACCGGCCCGGCTTGTACGCCGCCCACAGACCACGCCACGGCTTCAGGTGCTCCATCGCGCCCCTGGCGTTACCCGTTAGGTACCCTCTGTTGCGAACGAGCCACCAGGTGAAGAATGCCGGGATGCCAACAGGGTATATCAGCACCATTATGCCAGCGTACCACTTGTACGCGCTGTGCTCTGCGGTGGTGCAGGTCAGCCGGTAGTCGGCGCGGAGATAGATGACGCCGTCGTCAAGCTTATCGCAGACGAATGTCTGGAATATTGTGAATGAGACAGACGAGTAGATGAAAAACATGACGAACAGCGCCACGGAGATTGTGTTTGCGCTGGATGGTGCGCATCGTATTGTCGGAATTGTTGTTTCGTTTCGTCGCGACGGAGTACGTGCCAGTGAGCGCAGCCAGAACCACCAGCGGCCCGATCGTGGCCAACAAGAGTCGGGCGTAGAAACCGGTGGTGACGATGCATGCGTGCGACAGGATAAATCCAATGTCGAGGTTGATAGGGTCAAGAAACGAGATAAACTCTTCGTATTGCTCGGGGTAGACGTCTCCAGCGATCGCGGAAAACTGTACGGCATCCACATCAAAAACGAGGTACGGGGGAGGCAGGGCTAGGCGTAAAGGGGGGACTAGCAGTACACATGCAGATATAAACCTGACGGAGAAAATTAGGTTTACCTGTTCTCCTGTCAAAGCTATGGCTCGAGTGCATGGCGATCAGTCTGTAACCTCGCGTCCCCGACTCAATACCCTACCAAGCTATCGTCTTCACCTTCTTCGTCTCGAAGCGCGTCGTTTTTCGTTGACTCTATTAAAATAACACTCGTTTAGCCGTCATGCAGATTTTCGATGTTGGTGTCGATCCTTTGTGGGTTCTACAGTACTACTGCTGCGGTGCACGATACCTGTTGAAATATAAAGTTGTTCACACCATTACGTTGAGTCTTGTACTATTCAATAGCTACGACCTTTCGCCTGTTCTATCAACTCTGAATAAATTTAGCGATGTGACGTAACCTGAGACTCCCGGCATTGATCCATATGTCCTCGTGCGCTACGAAGCTGATTACGGGGGTGAAGGGGTGTTGCGGATGCAGCTCGCGCAACGATCAAGAAAACTCCATGAAAATCGATATATTTTTCGAGTGATCAAAGGTCTGGTGATCACACAGGTAACTGCGTGGAGCTACAGTAAACAAATACGCGCGGCAGGTCCACCGTATAGCCTAAAGTTAAATTACTAAGTATATCCACAATACGATACATTTTAGGTTACTATTAATAGGGACAACTACGATTAATAACCACCCGTATCTGCCTTCGAAACGGCAAAACTATGATACGTGGCGATTGAACTTTACCGCACAGAGTGCTGATAGTTGTACAAGTATGACAAAATTGATCGTACAGTGACAAGTTTATGTGGCGTGCTTGCTCATCCTCAAGCATTGGTTGCTAAGCGTACCGGTGAAATTTTCAATCCACTAGTGCTTACGTGTAGACTCCACCACGCGGTCGTCGGCTACGGTAAGTGTACGTAGAACTCAACTTCATGATGATGCTTATTTCAGGAGTTCTGCCACACCAGATTCAACACATTACGTTGACCTACAGAATTCGAAATATAATCCCGATACACCGTCCCATGGGCTATGCACATAACCAAAAAACACAGAAGTATCAACATTGCAGACAAACCTGCCGGGAAGGGTCAAAACTACGGCACCGGGGGTCACTACGTCTCGTCCGCTCAAATCCACTCGCCAACAGTCATCTGCGCTTATTCTACGCAGAACTTAGGTTGGTGAGTTATCATATCGCGGTATGCACACGGCATCGTGCAATGGTGTGTGACGTCGGAGGAGAAACATCTTGCCTAATATAACTTTGGGTACGGTACAGAAACATTCATTGAAGTGACACAGCGTAGAAAAGAAAAGGGGCCCCTAGCACCATTATTAAATCGTCCTTTCGGGCTATCGGGCATGTTCAATTGTGTTGGGTACACACGTGCTGTCCATACAGGTTCACATATCGACACAATAAAATGTCGCTGTCGGTGGTAAGTTATCTAGGAAGCAGAACATATATTATGAATTGATCAAATGGGCAGCTCCATACTCAAGTAGCCCTTTTTGCGTTAGCGTGTTTTCATACCTGTGTCACGATCTGCCAGACAACGACGACCGTCTTGATAGCGGTCACCGGAAAGGCCTTTGCGATAAACCGTCGGCCAGCTAACAGCCTGTGCCCCCAGACAGTGCCACTGCCGTCGTCCCCCACCACGCGCACGAGGTCCGACACAATGACAACAACCACCACAATTGCCACTATCAGCGCCAATACTGCCAGCCAAGTTGCCGATCGCCCGGCTGCTCCTGAGCACTTGTGGCAGCTGTAGGCAGAACCTGGTGCGTACCCATCTGTGCACACCGCGCAGTCTTCAGCGTGACAGATTCGACCAACGGCGGAGGGATGAAGTTTACGATATAGGATCATGGTTCTATATACAATGTTGAGTGATTACCCTAAAAGATAATTTGGCGTGTTCAAACACGGATAGGACGGTATATACCGATACTCGTTGAAAACCCATCTGTGTCTATGCGCAATAGTTTACTGTATACGTAGGATCTGATATGGTTCACCGGCCAAAGCGTACATGGTCTCCTACAAGTTGAAACCACCTAAACTGGTTAACACTAACTCAAGGCGGCAGTGGCTATCACCCAATATCTTCGTACCCTGTGGTTTTGGTTTTCTTTGTTTCCGTGAGTCTCTTTTGCTAGGATGGAACCTAAAACAACTCGACATACAAACCAAACACGTGGTTCCAACCTAACGAAAAAATCGAGAAAACAAGGGGTGTTTGTAAAGGATTCTTGTCATACATCATAGCACCCTGTTTCAAGTACCGGTACGTTCGTTGTGTAGGTTGAGCTCTTCAACCGAGGTTATTCGTAACCAAACCAGTACACCCCTACGCCGGCAGTCGCCCCTAGACAATTTACTGCGGGGTTTGGAGAGGTATATGATAGAGGTAGCACTTGGTAATTTTCAAATTGTTGACGCATGCCGCGTTACCTGTCTCCCCCAAAACAGCAAACAAAATATAATATCAAGATCAGAGAAATGCCACTGCTGGTAGGTCTACCACGAATACTACCGTAAACCTTTACAGGCCTTCCAACGACTTTGCTTAGATCCTTTGTCTAAGGGGGACATCAGCCAGAAAATGGCGTGGCCAAAATGCGACAGTTTTTCCCATCACGGGCCTATTTCCAACGGACGAGACCCCTCTATACAGCCGAGAAACCACTGCCAAGAAATCATTATATGCCATCAATTTGTGTCTTATGACGCCTAGGCCGTGATATTACACATTTATTCAGGACGTATGATGCTCGTAAGGGCTAAGGGTATGTGTGAGTTATGTAGAGCTCGTCAGGTGAGAAATCGCCGCAAACACTATAGGCACACCCTCCCCTATGTTGACATGCACCTGGGCCGTGTAACGCCTATTGAAACCGCACGGCAATGCATGGAAACGAAGATTTTGACAAGTACGAGCGGTTGTGCGCATGCATCGAGCGATAACGTGGCATATGATGGCAGACAACGATACCAGCAGACCACTACATGGTCGTCGCCGATAGAAACACCAGAAAGATAGCACGGCCGCAGTGTATGCAGTGCACTCGCTAGGACTAGACTCACTATGGGTCACTATTGCCGAAGAGGTTTGGTTATATGTTTCCCCCAACCTTTGATTAGAAAACCCGATTAGTATCGATAAACACAACACCACTTTTTGAGAGAACACGGATGTTCCTCCAGAGATACAACCACAGACTCGAGAACGTGTAGCTATCCTCATGTAGAGAAGGTACGCAAGGTATAAACAAGACGAAAGACAATCAGGGAGACCAGCCCTGAAGGATAACAGATCATCTAGACGGGACAAACCGCGTATGTACGTCTGTCCCATAAGCCCCACGCCAACAAGCGAATCGACGACGGAAGCGAACGCTAAACTCCACGGGCCGAACGAGAATAAAGCAAGCACTGCCGTGGGAACGGAGACGGAGGATCGGCTGCATGGCTCCGGCCGTAGGCTGCGAAACGGACAGAGGTAGAGAACGCAGGGAACAAAGCGTGATTACGATGGGACACAAGAGATAAAGCACGCACCCATGCACTTACAAGGGCCCTCGTAACCAGAAGCACAGTTCTGTTCTTCGGCGGTTCCTCCAATGCACGCGTCCGCTTGGTAACACTCTAGCACTTCGCGGCTTTCGGCCGACGTGCGGTAGTAGTACCCCTCTTCGAGGGTTAGGGTGGCCAGACTAGTTCCGCTAGATTCAGCGGTCGCACCCTCAGGCAGGTCGACGCACACAGGTATTGTGGCGTCTGTTGCCAAAGCTGCGCCTGTGGGGATTTCTTTGCATGATGTCGCGCATCGTGCGCAGACAAGCTCGAAGCGACAAGTTTCATTCTGCGGTACGGCAGCAGTTGGCACGATGGGGATCGAAGGGAAAGGAAACACAATGTTTCATGTTTTGCGATGAGGCGACTTGTTGCAGCTACACCCCAAAACCCATTTAAGCGCGATGATTCCATAGTGCGACCAGCGCCACGTCTTCCATGTGTAGGAACCGCTGTCTATTTCATGCATTCGGTTCAATGCGGTATCTGAATCGAGCACCGGCTGACCACCGCCTTTGAACAAAATACCTGGGTCTGACTTTCAAGGCAAAGTCACTGTATCTTTTGTCACTGATGGGAGGGCAATCTGACGAGAAGGTCGCGGTCCCTCGACATAGTACGGGTTATCAGGTCCAAATGTGTGCAGCGTGTCGACCACAGCCTGTTGTACGCAGTTGAAAAATATCCCGTTCCTCAAAGAATTTTCTACAGCTTCTTCAAAGCCGCACTGGCTGGCAGGGCAGCGTCGTACCCCTCTATCGAAAACCACATTGGACATTGAGCCACCCTTTGAGCACTCCGAGATGATACTGATCCGCGGTCAACTTGGCGAGAAGACCACGGTCCCTCGACATAGTACGGCGTACATGTGTGTTGTTTCTCGACCACCACCTGTTTTACCCGTTTGAAAAATAACTCGTTCCTCACAGAATTTTCCACAGCTTCTTCAAAGCCGTACTGACTTGCAGGGCAGTGTGGTACGTTTCTGTCGAAAATCACATTGGACATTGAGTCGTCCTCAAGTACTCCAAGACTCATGATGGCAAGACCCTCTTTCGAGGCTTGGTTGGCTTCGAACGTAGTGTCTCGAACTTTCAGAACTCCGGTGTAGCTCACTGCTCCTCCCGATACCTCTGGAAAACACGGCAAACGACACCGTGAGGGAGGGTGGGAGGCTATCGTACGGAAAATATTTCAGGCCTTTACCGTTGTACTGGTATTGGATAGGAGAGCCATGCCACTTCATTCACCCATAACGGCGCACGAATCGAATTGCGACCATCTCAGTAGTGGTTGTAGATAGTTGGCGAATTTGAGCTATAATATTCTAGAGTCACAACACCTAAACAACCGGTCTTCCTCGCAGGAGTGTCAGAAAGCCAATACTGGTGCGGTATGCTGCGGATACACGAAGCATAAAGGGCGCTGGGGTTGATTACGCCAGTGAGTGTCAAGCACGAGCCGAATATTGTTTTCGGCGTCCTTAGCTGCAGCATAGTTAACACAAAGTCAGCACCAAGACCAACAACGTTTTGGAGGGAATTTAGTGTCAAGCGGTTGTGTTCAAAGGGCATTTATTAACGTTAAAGTGCGACAATGACTCCACTGACGGCTCAACGCAAGGTAAAAGTTGCACGTTTTTTATTCATTATTTTCCGAACGGAAACCTTCCCAAGTTAGACACTAAATGCTTGTACGATACGTTTACGAATTATTTCGGTTCAGGCGCACCGCATACAGATGTTAGTCGTGTTTTGCAAAAAACCTCCTTTAGAGTCAAGTCTTTCGTGGGATATTGAGCTCCTTGTGTGAGGATCTTGAAAACAAAAACGCCACCACCCCTCCCGTGGTATTGCTCTGACGGAGCTCTTCACTCAATAGACTGCCCATTACATTCGGGTCCGGATATGGTACGATAAACAATTCCTCACAAACCTGTAGCTCATGGGGTGGTGCATCGGGATTAGGTTACAGCTTCTGTTTTCAGATTTGTTTCGGTGCTTACCCCTCTTCAGACGAAACGCCCTCATTACAAAGGTGGCTATCTTACCAGCCAGGAAAGTGCTACCCTCACGGTGGCGTGTCTTCTTCACGTGAATGAGTTGCTTGAGAACGAGGATCAAAGCCATGTCGGAGAAGCGCAAAAACGTGAAACTCAAAGTTGTCCTGGGTTCAGCAATCGATTGTTGCCGTTAGCAAGCCAGAACTATAAGTGACATGGCGTGTTATGAGCGAGTGAGATGTGTACACATCATGGGGCGCAACCTATACGACCGCGAAGAGTCTGGATCTGTCTATCCGGAGACAGGTATAGATCGCGACACGTATTGGAATTTTGACGGTAATATGTCAACGCGTACGCGTCTCACGTGCATAGTTTCGACGGAAGGACGATTCTTCAATCATCTCCAGCCCCGCGCTTGTGTAAAAGTACAAAGCGCCCCCGTCACTGGCCTGGTTGTCGTCAAATATGCACCCCTGAAACGTCCTCGGCTCGTCCACCCCCGAGTTCAGCGCGATAGCGCCACCGAAGGAAGCGATGTTATACGCAAAAGCTGCTCCGCTGACATTTACCTGTTCGGGCGACGATAGTGACATTGCGCCCCCTCCACTCTGGGCGATGTTGCCAACGAACAATGTGCGCCCCGAAATTTTGACGGCTACACTGTTAATGGCGTACAGCGCGCCTGTGACCGACCCGGCAGACATGGGTGTATAGGCACATGTTGCGGTTTTGAGAGGGTGGCTTGACATATCCATGATTTTTCCAATGATGATCAAGTCGCATATATTCTTCTTAGGAATCATTTCGGCTGGTGGTAGGTTTTTGCAGAGCAGTGCCATTGGCGATACACTTCCACAACGTCTGATTTGTTCTCCCATGTCGACTGTCACAAGCAAGGTTCGCCAATTCTGGCAGAAGGCGCAAGGCGAGACATATACGTCTCATATCCCAAACAGCTGAGAATTCACTACGTCATCGATCGACCTCGCAGCTGGCGTTGTCGTCAAACAACCACGTATAACCTGAACATACTATATTGAGGTTTTTTGCAGTATCACGCGAATTCGGTATTGCAACATACATTCGCTTCTAGGAGGCCATATTTGACTTTAGCCCTAACCGGTATGATTTCTCGAGGTTTTCTTGGTTCTACCCACAAGCGTGCATGCCGTCGCTGTGTTTGTAACCAACAACATGACAAGCGAGGAAAACAGATTGGCAACGACATCTACTACGGTAGGAAGGGGATCAATAATGATATGTCAAATGTGGGCAAAAACAGGCCCGCGACTTGCTCCGCACTACAGTGAAACAAGCACGAGCTCTATCGTATTTTGTCAACCATGTAGTGCTGGTTTCGAATGAACAGCAGGAGACGCTGAAATGTCTGGGTTATGCCCGCATCCATTTCCAGACGCATGTCGCGGTAGCTTGTTTCAGGGTCCTCACTCAAATCACGTACGATAAGCCCGATATATTCAAATAATTTTGTGTATATAATTGTCGATAAGTCCGATTTACAGTCAAAGAGGCTTGCAACTATAATATGCTATACACAACGAAGGCAAGCACTTTGGGGCTCCAACGTTGAGGGGCCCCTTCGGTCCAAATTTTAAGGCCTACAGCAATGGTTACCCTTACTATAGAACGGCTCTTCATACCTCCCTCGACGGAGGCCTCATTGCTGGTGAAAGTTGTGCGCCCGCTGATTTTGACGTCGCAGGTTGCGGCGGAGTATATTGCACCTGTAAACCGAAAAACAGGCGGAGGTTTGAACGTGTTCAATCTTAATGACGATTATGTTGCTTTCGATAATCTCTAGGGGAGCCGGGAGGTAATAAGTTGTGGATGTCGTAATTGGCTCGGGCTTGACAGGTGTGACACGCGACACACGGGAGCGAAGCGTGCCAACACGTCAATATTTTGGATCAAACGGTTCGAGCCAGAAATCATTATTTTCAAGGCGAACTCGACTGAGGCACTGGACGCCCAGAGTATCCGGCCGAAACGTTTCATAATGAAGCATCTACAGGCAGTTTTACTTCGAACGTCAAACTTTGCCAGCGTCGATGAGCCCAGGGGTACTCGTACTAGGCTATCCGTTCGTGACATACCTCCTTCAAATGTGGCCACATTGCCAGTGAAGGTTGAAACCCCGCTCATGTCCAGCTGAGACCTTTCCACGGAGTGTATAGCGCCTGCCCCCCAGCGTTCGAACGAAGTATTTTGGTTGCGTAAATACAATCATTGCAATCCGTTTTACGTGATCGTATGAAACAACAGTCTTTGGAAGTTTATACGTGCTGTAGCAGGGGTACCCATTTTTAGTTAACATTTTAAGCGGGGCTTTTCATGTGATCGAAGCATGCGACATCCATTTTGCGGTGCACGCTATGCTTCCGTCGAAACCTACGCCGCCAAGGGAATTTTTTACCGGGTTCAGACTCTGCAAGTGTGGGGCATCGTGGTTGTCCCTGACACTATCGTTCTCTTATAATGCTTAGACTCTACAGAGTACGAAAATAAAAGCGGATACGAACTGGATATCACAAACGAGAAAGCGTGTGCAGTGCAGATTTGTTTACCCACCGCGGATTACTGAGGGATGTAATCGTCGGCCAAAGTCTGTCGGCTGCGGAGGCGCTGCTTTCAAAACGAACCCCGCGAGAATCCCGTGGGTCCTAAGCTCGAGGTAGCCTATGCTGGAAGGTTACAAGTACTTGTGTGTCGGTCATGCACGTTTCATGTGCTGGTGTACATACTGAGCACTCCTCACCGTCGACAGGGGCTTGATATGCCGTGAGTGTATATATCCATATATTACAAGGAAGACATTGCCGTAGAGGGCTGACGCTCGCCTTGGAGAATGTTCAACAATCGAGACCAACAACGCGACAGTACCGCCAAGGGGCACATTGACCGTAAGCGTGTTTGATTACACATAAGCCAAACACTACGTATAGAATGATTCAATGGACCAGCGAAACAACGTTGCCACCGATCACAATGTGTAAACCAATCAAAATGTAAGGAATGTGTTCCAAAGAGTTGACCACGAAGTAACGCGAACCGCCGACTCGACCGTTTATGACATCATCAAGGGTCGTGAAATCGGGGGCCTTCGCCGTTCCCTACCTTAGGCCAACCTCGAGGTGCCGTTGTTGCCTACTGGCGCTTGTTCGTACAACAGCAGAAATATCACCACGCCCCTGCGAATGTGGAGATTTTGTGCGCTCCAACGCCTGCAATACACTTGTTTCTGTAATGCTCTAGGATAAAGCGTTTAGGATGAACATGGTAGTTTTATAGAGCAGGTGCAAAGGAAATATTGTAACGATCAAAACGACAGACCAAACACATCCACTCTCCGGCCTGCCCCGTTCTTGAGGTGGGCCGAGGAAGCCCGCAAGGCTTACAGCGGTCTAGCAGCAGCCACACGGGCATCGAGCCTCGGGCTGGGTAGAGAGGGAACCTCGCGCGGTCTGGCGAGTGAACTGTTCACTCTAAGGACCGCGCGGGGTGGTGGTGATGAGTTTTATTTCTAACCCGGATGCCGAGGAGTTCATCCCCGAGGCAGGACGGGTACATCACCACAGCAGAGAGCGCTGCGTGGGCAACCTGGGGAGAAGAGAGGCTGGCCACCGCAAGCGCGACAGGAAGGATGAGGGTGTCGGAGTTGGTTGGGACGGCTGCACCCAACCAACGGAAACCAAGGCGCGAACCGGGCTACAAAGCGGAGAGCCAATATTATCATAGAGAAAAAGAATAGACAAAAAAAAGAAAAAAAGGAGGAGGGGACGAGCCTCTCGTCGGCTAGCAAAAAAAGCAGCACGCGAGGCTCGTAAGAGATGGAAGGCGGCACTTGTGGTGGTAGTGACCTACAACGTGCGTACCCTGGCTGTAAAGGGGAAGAACGGGTACGGGCATGACGAGTGCGTACTTGCGAAAGGACGGCAACTCGGTTGTGACTTCATTGGTCTGAAGGAAACCCGACGGTCCGGCAACACGAGATTTCGTGCAGCTGAATACAAAGTCAGGTCAGGAAAAAACAGCAGCGAGACAAGGGTTGTATGGGGTAGGTTTAGCAGTAAAAGACTCAATATGCCGTACGTCTAAGTTCACTCAGCAGTTTATTGACGAACGACTCATGTCTATGCGCTTTGAGTTGGACGGTCGGTGCGATGCGGTTAATTTCGTCGTTGCGTACGCCCAGACTGACTGTACCAAAGACGTCAAGCAGAAAGGCATGTTCTGGCGAAATTTGGAGGACCTGGTTGAGCAGATTCCTGCTAAAGAGTGTTTGTTTGTGCTTATAGATGCCAATGGGCGAACTGGGGGGAGGATAGAAGGGTGCGGTGATGATGAATGCAGGGTGCTCGGAGCATACGGACGAGATGTTCGTAGTGACAACGGCAAACGGCTTTTGTCGTTCGCTACCAGTTGCAAACTAGCGCTCACCAACACATTTTTTAGCACGCGCAAGGGCGGAATATCGCATACATACAACGGCACCAGTCTGAAGGATCGTAAGCGAATCGACTACATCCTAACTCGTCAAGTCCATCGACCTAGAGTACATAATGTTACAGTCGTCCCACAGCCCCCACCACCTGCTAAGGCTGATTCAGACCATACCATCGTGTACATCAAGGTCCGACTTTGTGGTCACTTTTCGTCTAACCGAAGATTGCTGAAACCCCCAAAACGCCGAGAATTCGACAGGCAGCCTTTCTTATCCGATGTAGAGCGTCGACACCGAATAGTCGAGAGGGTCGTTTCCACTCTTAACCAACCTGCCCAGCCTCGTAACACGTCTGGCATGGTTGAGTTTTTCACCACAACTGTCATGAATGCTGTTGAGAAAGAGGTGCCACCTCCACCACGTCGCCACCACCGAAACGGTTGGTGTGAGACCCCCGAACGGTTGGCCGCTTTCGAAGTAGCATGGACAGCGAGGGAGGATGCAAGACAGCTCTTGCGTGTCTACCCTCGAGATAGTACAGCGTGGAAGAAGTTGAGATCCGCCTGTGCGAATCTGCAGGAAGTGATCGCAGCAGGAATCAATGCGTATTTTGAAGGGTACCTCGCTGAAACCGAGAAATTTCTCGCGAGTTCCGTTCAACGAGGGTTCTACAAGCACCTGAAGAGTACGGTAGGGTTGCAAGGTGCAAAAGCGAGGAGTGAATAGTTTATCATGGACGAGGATAGGCACGCTGTTGCGGGATCGAGAGCGAATTCGTGAAAGATGGGCGGGGCACTACCACAAACAATTGAACACGAAATCGATGAAACTTGACCCCACGATCATCGACTTAGTGCCACCACGACCGCTGAAACTATCCCTTGGAAATGAACCATCCATTGGCGAGATGATGGAAGCAGTGAAGGGTATGTCAAACTGGAAAGCCGTTGGACCAGATGGTCTCCCGGTCGAAGTAGTGAAACTTGATCACCTCGCTTTCGTGCAGTATTTTCACAGTATCCTTGTTAACGTTTGGGTAATGGGAGAAGTCCCCCAGCAATGGAAAGATTCGATCATAAAAATCCTTCTCAAAAGAAGGATAGAACTGATTGCAACAACTACAGAGGGATTTCACTTGTTGCTCACGCAGGCAAGGTGTTGCTGATAATCGTTGCGTCCCGTCTAAGCAGCTACTGCGAGACCGAGCATATACTCCCTGAAGAACGGTGCGGCTTCCGCCCTGCACGGTCAACGGTCGATATGCTGTTTGTCGTGCGCCGGCTGCAGGAGCTCGGACGGCAGAAGAAAATCCCCCTGTACATGTGCATCATCGACCTGCAGAAAGCGTACGACTCTGTCGACCGAGAACTGTTGTGGGAGGTACTCACACGCCTTGGTGTACCAACCAAGATGCTCACAATCATTCGCAATTTTCACGAAGGCATGCGGGCTCACGTGCGTGCGGATGACGGTGAACACTCGGACTGGTTCAATGTGACCCAGGGGCTGCGGCAGGGCTGCGTACTATCGCCGTTACTGTTCAACGTGTTCTTCGCCGGTGCGATACACATCGTGCTGGTACGCCTCAGCAAAGACGAATACATCGTAAGGGATTTGGTTCATCCGGAAGAGGACAGGGTTGTCGGAAAAGAGGAACCGTTGGCATGCGTGCAAAGGGCTGTGTGGGGCATGTTGTATGTAGACGACGCGGGAATAGTCTCGAAGTCGGTGGAAGGCCTTGCAAGAATGATGGCAGTCATCGTGACTGTCTTCGAAGCAGTAGGTCTCACGGTATCCGAGAAGAAGACAAAGACGATGCTCCTACGAACACCGGATCAGACGTATACCACCTCACCGCTCGCGATCGAAGCTGCAGGCCAAACGTATAAACAGACGACCCAGTTCTTATACCTAGGAGGCATTATCCACGAGAACGCTGACCTCTCCTTCGAAATCGAGCGACGCATCCGTCTGATGCGGGCATGCCTCAAACGGTATGGTCCGGAACTGTACGATAGGACGAACGGTATGGTCCGGATGCTGAAGGCCGAGGTGATTGAGACCTTGCTGTACGGTTGCGTGACGTGGACCCTCTATGCGGACCACTTCGCCAAGCTTCGATCAGCCCACCACGAAGTCCTTCTGCGAGTCATTGGCTTCCTGCGCCGACTACGCACCGACCACACCACCCTCTCGTATGCGAAGGCGCTCAGGATAACACGATGCAAAAGTATCGAAACGACCATCCGTAAACGGCGACTCTTCTTTGCGGGCGCTCTGGTGCGGCAACACGAGGGGAGATTGCCCAGTCGGTTGATGTTCGGGACGATCGCTGGTGGGGGGAGCCCGAAACCAGGCGGGCAGCCCAAGACTTGGCCTAGGGCCATTGCTGAGGACCTTAGAGTGTTCAAAGCCACCGAGGGATCAACGGAAGACTCCCCCTTAGTCTTTGGAGTTGGGACCGCACTATGGCCCACTGCAGCAAAACAGACGGGAAAGTGGTACCGGGGAATCCTCGAAGCAGCTGAACAGTTCATGGGCAGGTGGCACGAGGCTGAGGCAAAGCGGAGTAGACAGCGCCGTGCATCCGTTGCGGGTAGTGTTAGAGGGAATGGGGGGAGCGGTAACAGCAGGAGGGGTAGAAGGAACACCGTACAAGTGTATGGGGGCAGGGGGGGGGGACAGAAGGAGTAGAAGGGAAACCGCGGTAGAAGAGAGTAGCAGAGAGACCGCAGATAGGGTAGCAAGGTACCAGGCCGACTAATAGGTTGGACGTTTCTTTGCTACTCGTACCGCCAACTGCTGCGGCCGTTCGGTACGTATTGGCTTGGTGCTTTGATTTTTTTTCCATGAATTAACTTTTTCCTATATTTTCCCCTTCTTATCCTTATGAAAGAAGTACTACATAGTGGGTGGGTGACGAGCGCATTTTGGCCCACTCATTATTTCTCTTTTTACTTAGTTAAGTGTTCACCGGGATGCATGTTATAGCTCCCTTTTTCCTTCTCGTTTCTTACCCCTTGCAAGTCCCTTTTGGCTCATGCTCGGGGTAAGTATGTGTGTGAGCTTTGGCTTCCCGTTTTATTTCCTTATTTGGGATTCTTCTCATTTTCTTTTTCTTTTTCGGTTTGGTTTCTTTGTTACTTCTCTTTCTTTATGGTGTATTTTGGTTGCTGGCGTATGTATGTATGTTGTGTCGGCCGCACCTAGTGCGAAAGCATGGTATTGCGTAGGCTATTAATGCATTACGGTGTGTTATCTCTGTGTCGTAGTCTGTGACCACAGAGCTCGTATCTTTCTAGGGTGAAGAATCAGCACCGACACTGGGCATGCTGGATGTCGACGAGTAGAAGAACGGTTTAATGTGAAGAGCACACACACACATAAATAGATCACCATGATTTGGACAGCAGATCCGACGATTTAAAGGTCTACGAGGTATCTGCTGAACCAAATAATATCCGAAATAGAATAGATTGATGCGTACCTATTATATACGAGTGTTGGCTTTAGAACAGCAATATATAAACAACATTCGAGAATAGCTCGGCACTTGAGACACGCCGCGAGTATGGCCGAGGCGGCCCCGGGCAAGATCGGGAGGGTTGAGCAAGGTACGGTGCGAGCATGGTGCAGTGTACCGACATGTGGATCTAATCAACAGCTAGTACGGACATGGCTCCAAACCTGACGAATAAAGCACCATTCCATTGCTCACAGCAAACCCCGACATTATGGTACTTATGGGCAGACTCTACATGGTACACGTCACACATGCGCAGATGGTTCGGTCCTTTTCGAGATGGTAGGGGTCTAAACCGTTTGACCCTTTTTACCTTTACAACCAGTCTGTTCAACAGCAAGCTCTGGCCCAGGATTCGATACATTTCTACGTTCTTGAGCTATATTCCGAAATCGAGAGGACAGTTGAAATTCGTATGGGCACAGAAAGGCCAAATGCTTGGTTTTGTTTACCCATTTTCTCTACGTGAGAGTACGATATTTTGACTCGGCGCAAACGGAGGAGTGCCTCCAGCAACACCAACTAAGTGAAGACGTACGAACAATGTCTTTTTTATCGGGCACATTGGTACTCTCCGTTACTCCCCACCTACCTCCGGTAAATGCAGAATTATTCTTAAACTCGGCGATGCCGCCGATGCTGAGCACGGACATGTTGTGATAAATGGCACCTGCGTAGATTTAAGTGGATGTCGGGGGAGGAACATAGGCACGACGTTGGGTGCACGCTGGTTTGTTCCGTTCCAAGGGCAACCTCCTGTGGAACGTTTGCACTACACTAAGGCCTGTGACACAGATCGTCAACCTAGACAGGCTTTCATCGTTTTACTGATTTACGTGTCGTCCATTACTGCGGTTGCGGAGTTGATAACTCCATCTATGAAAACTTTTTACCAGGATAGATTTTTGTCTTCAGGGGACAGATTTTGATTGTCGAGACTTGATGGCACCTCTGAGAGCGCCAAACATGGGCACTGTGTGACATGCGTTCGATGTGTGACCAATGAAGTTAATCTGGATAGCATAAACGGAAATAAAGTTGTGGTGATCCTTGTCGATACGCTGCAACTTCAGACTTACCGCTGCAACTTCCTCACTTATATCTTACCAAAACCTCGAGGTGATGTCCACAAATGCCTCATTACACTACGAGCCGAAAATCAATAATAGTTCGTCTCTCTGACGCCTTTCATATTTAGCAGAACCCGACGTGGGGCGTATGTCATAACGGCGACTGCGTTCAGCGTTCGATTGCTTCGCCGAATAATCCAACCTTTTTCTAAAGCGTACGCCGGGTGCTGGGCGTCACCGAATACATGTTAGTACACACGCTGGAGACGAAAACGTCACGATATCTATCTGCGCACAGACGACGTGCTCAAACGAAGTCGAGAAAGCAACTGTTCCCAGAGCGGCAAACCGTATTGTTTTCCACACCCCAGTAGTAGACGTCTTGCAGAAGTCGGTTCATCGACCATATTCTAATATCCCACACGGGACCCACCGACTCCAATCCCGCAGTAAGCTCGATTCAGGTACCTGAAGCAGCTCCGAAAATGTGAGATACAACGGATTTATTGCTTGGTTCGTGTCGTATGTGTTTATACCTTAGATTGGTGCAAGTTCCGTACTCTGAGAGACGTCTCCGAAGAGGTCGTCTTGATCCAGAACAGTACCATATATATGCGATTGACCCGGTCTGAAATGCCCCCTGCTTAGTACTCGAGAGTCTGCATCACGTGGTGTCCAGACATCTCTAGTACACAGTAGGGAGGACTTTCTCGCGAAATGACCCCGCATCTCCGCGACGACAGAAGGGGGGAAGCTTTAGAAGTAGCTCAGATATCCGCAGTGTTATACAGCATACGAGTTTGATAGCTCAACCACGAAACTACTGTAACTCCAAAGTTGTCTCACCTCCGAGCCTACCCGACGTGTTGTTGTCGAAGGTTGCGCTGCCGTCAATGTGAACCTCGCCCAGTTCGTTGGAAAGCGCACCTACGTGTGCGGAGAGTCAACATGCGCCAGTTAAAGGTCTGACGCTTGCACGATTACATTTCAATAATGATATGAATCCTGACCCTCATGGGGCTGAAGAAAGAAACATCGACGGAAACAATTAAGCGTGGGAAGGGTTTAACAAACACGACCACCGCGTGATTGGGAGGTGCCGCGAATTGACCTTGCCAGTTACAAGCGCGAGCCTTAGGGCACGGGCTCAACAGGATATCGCCCCGATCATTAGGCGCTCCTAGTGCTTGTAGATGGACTTTATAACCTCGATAATCTCCAAAGATCTTTGTTGTAGACCCTGTTTCTTCAACAACGTCCCGAGAAGGGGATGCATATTTGGACGTACTACTTGAGGCCAGGGTCAGATCCCTAAAGTATGACCGCCTGTCGTCTACACTCAAACAAAACCAGGATAACAATACGGTTTCCGTAAGCTTCTTCCCCGGAAAATTGTAGAGGCATAGCAATCTGTAACAACTTCGTTTGAGGCCCACTATGTGGGGGGTTGCACTGTTTTAACTCCAAACGTTCTCGTTGAAGGAGGATATCTGTAACACTGTTCATTAAACATTTTCTGGTATATAGCCGACCGGGAGTTGTATAGGGCATTGTTTGCCGTGGTTTCGGAAGCCGATTATAGATCGAAGAACCTCGACATCTTAGAATATGGCAAGTACGAAATTATCCGTGCAAACTAGTTGCTCAGGTTGCCGTAGATTAAAAAACTCCAATGACATCATATACATGAACTCAGGTCATTAATATCTTACAGGACGTCAAACACTACCCTCTTTATAACCAACCTATATAATAACTGAAGCATAACAGTAACATATGTTGTACTTTAACTGTCGTCGGTATCTTAGCGCGAGGGTTCGCTGCATACTGCGTATGTCACGTCACCTATTTCTATAGTAAAATGTCAGCGCAACCTCTTTAAATTACCGTAGTTCCGCCCGAACACTCCCGGTGTATGTACGCGGGAGGCAACGCGAATCACCGCTTTAAGTGAAGTCTCAAGATGTTTATCGCTCGACTATCATAATGGCGGGCGCTACATGAGACCGCAAACCTGCCTATGTTGTGTTTGTTCTTGACGCATTGACGCGACGCCAATTCTGATCGCGTCCGCGATGCACGTACTATTTCAAAGCCTATTCGATTGATAATTTCTGCGACCCAACCGAACCAAAATGGGAAAGGGAGAAAGCCCACGCTCCAGCCGCATTAACCGTTCTCCATACTCGTAAGCAAGGTGTGTACCTGCCTTCCATGATTTATAAACATTTTTTAATGCAGATCTTGGGCCTTAGTTGAAAAGCCGCGTCAGGCAGAAAGGCGTAGATCACAATTAGTGCCACCCCCTATGAGTGCGCGTCCCCATCATCCCCATACTTTTGTTCGTGGTCAAACGAGTGGCCTGGGCTCCGATCTTGGACGGTAAGGGTCATGAACGGAATATACCTCAGGAGTTGTAAATAGCCCAACCAAATCGTACCCCATTGTGTGTACAAAACAAAAGTGGGTCAAGATTTGCAGAGAAACACGTCCAGGAGAACTATTGGAAACTTCTGTCAAGTTGTTTCTTGCGGCTGTGTAGCAGTATAAGCGACTTAGACATCGACTATACATAATTTACGGTCAGCATCTCCTGAATCTTTTGACCCCGCTCAATTGCACCGGCCGTCATGTGACAAAGCGTATAGGCGTTCCAACCAGTTAATACACGATCACTGGACCGACGCTTTGTTTCATCGATCAAGACTAATCAATCAGGGCACCGTTGGTGTACGCATCTCTTTCACCCGGTATCGCTATGCGCAGAGCCTCGACAGTGACGTCTAGTTAGACCAGCTACGATGACCGACTGGTTTGATATTTCGTGTGAGTCTTACACCGCACTCTCGACTTTGTTCACGGCGGCTGCTTGTGCTGGCGTTAATTATGCAATGCGTAAGCGCTCGTTCGTCGTGACAGGTGAAACACTCAAGCCAACGGTCCGTGTAAATACTTTTTGTCGAAGAATTTCCTCTGCGATCATAAAGTCGCCTTTGCCATTCTCGGCCGGGGTCCGATGTTTCGACTCCGGGCATATTGGGAACACGCATTTTGCGAAACGATGGGAATGACGTATGCACACGTACCGTTCATATGCATAGTAGATGAGCACACATTGGCGACTCTAAGACACCGTCAAACAGAAAGCAAGATATTACGCAGCAGATCTGAACAAAATAGTAGTCGGAACTCGTACCTTCTCTGACCGACGCCACAAGCGAGGAATTCTTGCATCTATCAGCCAATACCATCGAAAGTTTTGTCGCTGAAACTGTTCTGAACTTCAATACTAAACTGTTCTGAACTTCAATACTTTGTTTTGCTTAGAGCTTGTTGCCCAAAGCGGGTGTTAAGCATTTTTTTTTATGTTTTATCTGTCCTCATTTCCTGCGTTAGCTTTTTCCCTGTGTTTCGTGGTTGGTTTGACCAAATATCGAAAAACAAAAGAAAAATCAGGACGATTGTGTTTCGTTAAGATTCAACCGTACATCCAACCGTTGCATGGTTGTTGTTGAAGCTTGCGCTGCAGTCCACATGCACATCTTGGTTTGAAGAGTACATAGCCCCTGCTCAATGCAAGCGGAAAGTACAAGTAGTACATAACCTGTAATACGAAAACAATGATAACACGTGTTTCCTGTGGCGTAGGAAACGATAGGCCCTGCGAAAACATCCGAAACTTGAAGCAATGATATAACAATATTATGGATAATTTCGTTGTACCCTGACCATGTACGCAGAGGCTGTGTCCTCGGTTTTAGTCGAGAGATGATACCAGGCAAGCGGTGGTCCGGAGAGTAAGATACTCCCGTACGGTAGAGAGAGAAAGACGCGATAACACGTAAACACTGGCGCTTAGATGAGCAACACACACAAATGTACTCCACACAGAATGCAGGAGTCCAGATGACAGCAGCTTCCAGAGATGAATAGGCAGGTAGGAAACCATCACGATCCGGGTCGAGATTACATCAGAGAGTGAGATACCCGGTCCTACGAGCAGAGACGATACTACAGATATTCCTCCGCATAATATACGTTACACGCCGAAACGGTACATCGACTATGATATTCATTACAAGAGCAGTGATACTTGAACATTGACTCATACATGGCCATGAGCTAACATTTCCATGACACTCCCCGTCAATGTTTTGTTCAATGATGAACACAATGAAATCAAGAAAACAAATCAAGTCAATGATATTCGAAGTAGCCAAGAAACAACTCTTTTAAATGCAAGTAAGCATTTCACTCGATGCGTTAGCCAGTAGAAAATAGAACGTTTTGTTCCCTATGCGCATACATTCATTCGTTTGCAAAAGTACTGCTATACTGCACACACCAATTTTACCAGAACCTTCAATCCTACACGGCTAGTTCAACCAGTCATGATGCGAGGCCGAATGTTGACTATTGAAATAGCGAGCTGATTCACACCAAAAACAGATCCACAAACAAACACACAAAATGTTGACGACGACGTTGACGTCAGCAGTCACCGATGATGACTAGTAGCTGCTGCAAGCGCGGCCTGGCAAAATGCTTGGTCCCGATGTCGACGAGGTTGCCTTTGGTGGAAATGTTGTGAGTCGAAATTGTCCCCTCGGTGAGCAGCTCGCAGGTGTAGAAGTAATGGAGTGCGATGTGCTTGGTGCGAGAACTGTGCTAACCGTTCCCGAGCGCATGCAGAGTTGCAGGGTTGTCCCAGTGAAGACACACTTCGACGAACTGTTCCCCAAACCCTAGCTCTGTCAGCATGTTCATGCAGAACGCGACTTCCTTCATCGCCAGTGCCGATGCAACCAGCTCAGCTTCCATCGTGGACATGGCCGATAGGCTATGAGGACCAGACGTGAAGCTGATGGGAGCCTTGGCCAACATCATGTTGTAGCATGACGTCGACTTGCCGTTGTCTGGGTTGTCAGCCCAGGTAGAGTCCGAGAGGTCTGTGAGCTTCAAGCCTCCCTGCTTGTACAATATGCTGAAGTAAGTGGACCCCGCCAGGTACCGCAGAATGTGCTTGGCCGCCAACATGTGTACTTTCGACGTTTTTGTCATACCACGACAGAGCTGACTCGAGCTGTACATTATGTCATACCTGAGAAAGGAGGCCAGGTACATAACAATGCCTGTGATCGCTTGGTACCTCTGCTTCTCGTCGGCGTTCAGCAGTGTCTCCTCCGGCTGCTTCGTGGAGAGCTCAGGTCCGTGACCGGGGGTTAGCGTAGGCTCGCAGTTTGCGAAACTGAACCGCTCCAGCGCGGACATGGTGTAGTCTTCCTGGTCGATTTTGAGCGTCTTCCCCGCACGGTTGCGGGTGACCCGCAGCCCAAGTATACGCGACACATCTCCAATGTCAGTCATGCTGAACCTGTTCAATAGCTCTGCCTTGATCTCCTCGATCACTTTGATGTTGCCACCAATCACGAGAAGATCGTCCACCGTACAAGGTGAGGATGATGGTGACACCCTTATGCTGGTATATATATCCAGGTGTCAGACTTCAGCGGGATGAAACCGGCGACATTAAGGACGGGATCAATTGTGTGGGACCAAGTCCCGGGGCTCTGAGCTAGCCCGTAGAGACCTTTCTCAAGCCTCATGACCAGAGGTCCTCCATCCTTGTACTTGGTTTCATAACCAGCCGGCTGTGCTATGGACACTTTCTCCTCAATGTCCTCATATATAAAAACAGTTTTAACGACTAGCAAAAAATACTTTCAAATCCAGTTCCGCTGCTATGGCCAGTACCATTCGGATAATCTGTAGTCGGCAAACCGGAGCGAACGCGTTGCCGCAGTCTTCCCCTGGGATCTGGTTCCATCCTTGAGCTACGAGCCGCGCCTTGCATGAGTTGTCAGCCTTGCGCTTTAAAAACCCATCTTGTGTTGATGACTTCTTGTCCCGGAGGAACAGAAGATCTCGGAACGAGGTTGTAGACCCCTAGTTCATTCAGACTTGCCAACTCCTTTTCCGCAGCAGCATCCCAAAGTGCGGCGTCTGGCAGCTTCATGGCTTCGTAGTATGATCTAGGAGCTCCCGTCTGCGCGGTCTGCACGGCATACGCGTACTCCACGAACCAAGGCCTGTCGTCCTTGTGGGCGACCTCCTGACACTCCCCCTTCGTGAAGTACGCAAAACCGAACCGCTGACGGTCCTGGCGTTGGGCTGGTTTCCGGCAGATCTAGTTACGGCCGGTGTAATCGCGTGACCCCCGCGCGACGCAGAACCACCACGTGCAGAACCACCACGCGCAGAACCCCCGCGCGCAGCACCAGGTGGCGTAGATCCCGATGGAGAAGCGGAAAGGGGAGGGCCAGGTGACGGACAAATATGATCGGAAGGGCTCGCTCCCCCAGGCGAAGCAGGTGGGGCAGCGGCAGCAGGGATAATGCCAAGGTCGCAGTTGGTGACATCACGGATTTTCCCCAAACGTTCAGTCACTAACGGGTCTGCTGTGTCTAGGGAACCGATTTCATGGTTAGACGTGTATGCGCGCACACATCTCGTACCAAGTCGTTGCTCTAGTCGTACGTGAACTTTTACTCGTGAAAGCCACCGATCGCCAGGCGAGGGAGTACAGAAGGCGACTTAATCAGGCCAACATTTCGACTCTCCCTGACACGTTTCGTCGCGCGATTGTAAACCTGGTAACACTTGCTGTCCGTTCGGTACCCAACAAGGCGTCCTTCTCAAGCACGCGGCTCCAGTTTCTTGGTGTGGGTGTCGGCGTACACGAACGACCTAGCCCCGATCACTCGAAGGTTCCCGACGTAAGCATCGTTGTCGTAGAGTGCCTTGTAGAGCGTACCGTCACTTACCGCCGCCTGTGGGACCCGGTTGCTCAGGTAGACTGCCGTCTGCACCAACTCCCCCCAGAAGAAACTCGGGAGACCCGAATTAGCAAGCAAACGACACACAATACCACCAAGCGTCTGACTGCCAGATCGTTCGCGCCGATCTGCTGAGGGATGTTGGTAGACGCAAACCCCAACTTGACGCCGATGTCGAGACATTACTGACGGAACTCCTCACTCGTAAACTTCGTACCTTTGTTTCCTCTCAGGCGGATCAAACGCTCTCCGGACGGAATCATGACGGCCTTGTTGAACAGCACGAGGGAGTCGATGGTGTGTCTTGCACTTGACGAGGAAGATCTCCGTCCAGTTCGTTAGCTGGTCAACAAGCTTGGTGACGTAGGTGTTGCCGACCAGTGCCGGAGGGTTGATCGGCCCCACGGTGTCGACAGTGGCAAGCGCAAACACCCGCTTGACGTAATACGACGCTTGCTTTGAGTGAGGTTGGTGCTCACTCTTGCCGAAGGGGCAGACGTCGCACGGTGTCAGATCACCGTTGTATTCAACTTTTCTGTTCGGCATCTTCCGCAAAACTTCCATGCTGTGGCGGTCGGCATGCCCCATGCGACGGTGCCACAGACCAGCTAAAACCTCCTTCAAAGCAGCACCGTTAGCCTTTAAGGAGAGCTCAGAACAGGTTTCAAGCGCAACAGCAATGGAGCACCTAATTTGTCCTGTCGTCGCGCCGACGCCCAGGGTCTTAATCGGCACACCGAGGTTGCCCTTCTCCAACCGCGGTTTGTCCTGGTAAACCAGGGCAGCCACCCCCTCCTCCATGGCCAGGGGGACGGAGAACAGGTTCGTTCCCAGCCCAGGTACGGTGATTTCACGGAAAGAGAAGTCTCGCTTGTTCCCATCGTCATCGGTAATGGTGCCGTTGGTGGTGCCCGCAGCTACCTCGTACGGGACGTGCTGGTCAGCCGCGACGATCTGGTGAGGAACCGGCAGTGGTTCATAGTCCCGCATTGAGGCTAGCAGTCCCGACGTCAGCTCCGGGTCGACGAAGTTGGATGATACTTCGCTGTCCACTATCATTTCAATGTAAGTGCCGTCGGTGAGAAGCCCACCTACAGCTGGCAGGTCGGGAGTGCTCGCCATGAGCGCTCGGAAGACCCCATCAGGTAAACGGTTGTTCGTCAACGATGCCGCCGGAGCAGAGGCAGGTTATGCCGGTTTAGCACCAGACTCCGCGGTGAGAGCCCCAGGAGACGGCGTAGCCGCCACTGGCAGGGACACACCGATCGCGGTGAACGAGTAGCCAAGGCTTGTCCCTGTCTGCGGAGGAGGCAGAGTCATGGGGGCGCTCTCGACGTGAGCATAACCAGCGGCCCCCGACGGTGGCTGAGGAAGAGCGGCCAGGTGTGCGCTCCCGACGTGGCCGAGGCTGCATTGCCCCGCAGGCTGCAGCAGCGTCAGGTGCGCAGTCAGCGACTGGATCTCTCGCTTCGCCTTGTACTCGCTGTCGCTGTCATTGGTAATGTTGTGATAGCTGCACCATCTCGGAAAGGGGTTTCCACCACCACCGTTCTTGCCCTTTTTATCCACTGCGACTTTCCCGGCTCCGACCGCCTCCTCTTAGCCTGTGTAGGGCAGTCTCGCTGGTAATGCCCGTACTCGTTGCAGTTGTGGCACCGGTCGTTGCTGGTCGCGGCCAGCGCTAAACCACGGCCTGAGACCGCGACCAGGTCGATTTTCTCGACAGTGCGATGATGAAGTAGTTGACGGCGGTTCGCTTCATCGCCTTCCAATCTCGAAACAGGTGGCTGTAGTGCATGTCCAGCAGGAAGCTGTACTCCCACGATTGGACGAGAGCATTGAACACCAGTTCCTCGAACGTCTCCTTCGATGTGGACTCCCCTATGTCGTCGAGCCGAAGCTTGATGTCGCCCATGATCGCGAGGAAGTCGATTACGTTCTGACCATGTCGGAGCTTGGCGACGTGGAGCTTCTCCCTGAGGGGCCGCCACGACTCCTTGGTATTGCCGCCGAAACGCTCCTTGAGGGCCGCCCAAGCCGCAGCCCCATCTTCCATTTCGCCCCGAAAATTGTCTTGGAAATGCTTCGTAGTGATGTTGGCGGATTCGACGATGGAGAAGTAGATAAGAGAATACAGCTGGTTGTTCCGGCTTTTCCAGTTGAATGTCGCTGTCACATCGTCAACCCCATCGCCCTCCGGACACGTTTCCCCGTCGAGGATCTTCAGGAGTTCATGCGAATGGAGACCCACCGTCATAAGAACCGTGTCCGCCCACTTTCGGTAATCCCGTTGATCCTTGCACAGGCCCACGGTTTCGAGCGTCTGTTTTAACGCGTTCTAAGACGATTCCGCCGTCGCCTCCCGACCTGTAGCCAGAGACCGGGGCTACGCGCAAGGCGTGCAAGCTTTCCCCACATGTATAACACCCCGAGTACCTGAGTAAGCTTGACGCGCAAAGGACGGTGCAGAGTGATAGTGTTGCTACACGGCTGTAGGCGGTGCAGGATTGCATCCCCGAAGCTCACAGTCCTAGTCTGCCGGACGCAGTATCCGCCCAGACTCCTATGCTCGCAGGTTCAACCTACCATAGGTGACTGAGCTGCAGTGTATTGGGTCGGAGGCGTCAACTCCAGCCACGTTCTGCAGTCACACGGGTCAGGTGCGCTGCTAAGACTGGTCGAATCCTCAACCTTATACACGCATTACAAACCGGTACGAGAAAGTTGGTCTTGGATGTAGACCGTACCGCGCGTGACGACGCACGCGCAGGTAACGTGATGCAATTCACGTTGTATGTATGAGGCTGCCGCAACGGATGCACCCAGCCTAGCCAGATTCTCACCCCTACACAAGCTACTAAGTCGGCACCCAGCAGTTGGAAGGTATCTTGGACAGAGTACGCCTCACGATACGGCACGCGCAGGCGATCTCGGGACGTCAATCACACACACGCGGAGCACCAGAAAGGTACTCTGCACGCGCAAACCAACAATCCTGCACAACTCTATTTGGCGACCGGAATCAACGCCTAGACGTTATGCCCCAGATGATTTACACACAGCAGTAGCGTACCGAGTGTGCAGCCGAGAACCCAGGTGATGAGTCCGGATCCAACAGCAGACAGGTAATGAGTCCGCATCTAACAGCAGACGGATTGATTCAATGTAGACCTCCAGCAGAAAGCTCACTCCAACAGAAGAAGCCTTCGCAGCGAGGATGTGTGTGCACACTACTCGCCAAACTCGAGGCTCATATACCTATTTTGGATAATTGCGTTGTACGCTGACAATATAGGCAGAGGCTGCATCCTCGGTGGTAGCGGAGAGATGACACCGGGCAAGCGATGGCCCGGGAACAAAGATGCTCCCGTGCGGAAGAGAGAAAAAGACATGATAACATGTAAAAACTGGCGCTTAGATGACAAACACAGACAGATGTACGCCACAGAGAATGCAGGAGTCCAGATGATGGCAGTTTCCAGACTTGAACAGGCAGCTAGGATACCATCATGATCCGGGTAGAGATCACATCAGAGAGTGAGATTCCCGGTCCTACGAGCAGAGACAATACTGCTGCTATTCATCCGCCTCATATTCGTTACATGCCGAAACGGTACATAGACTATGATCTACGATACAAGAGCAGTGATACTTGAACATTGACTCATACATGGTCATGTGCTAACGTTTCCAGCACACAATGGTAAAACGTCGTTCCAAGACGTTGGATTGGGTAGCTCCTGCGAAACAAAGTGCCGAACGTGCAACCTTTCGGCTCGATGGATCGTACCAACGAAGTGGTGAATACTATGTTGCGGCTAATCGCCAGGGCTCTTACAACACGCGTACAAACATTTATCATACCTATGCTCTGTCGGATTATGTGCCGAGGGGAGCCCGCACATCGGAGCATGTAAACCTGGGGTGGTCTATTTCTGAGTCCGCTGTTGACGGCGGTAGGAACAGGCACCGCGTGATTGATGATACTGTAGTGCAAGCACGCAGAGAAACAGCATTCGCCGATCGCATTTCACCCTGCCGGAAACAATTAATTTCTGGCTTGCCCACCAAATCAGTGGGCAATCATCCCGCACTCTTTCTGTTAGGCGGCGTACACTTCAAACGTTTTCGATCCGTGTCACGGTCAAGGCGCAACCTCCGCTTATTGATGAGGCTGGCAATTCGATTCGCCGGTCTATGATAACCTAGCGTGGGCCCGATAAAGGTTTATGAATCGGGCACAAACGCTTTGCGTAGATCCCCCATGGTTTCGCTACAATGGAGCAGCTGGTGATGCGCACCTGTTGGCCCTGCCGCGCGGGACGTCTACGGGGGTCTTAGCGACGCTTTGTTTCGAGCGTCAGTGTTTTGTTACGGGTCATTAAAATACTGCGGTACTGCTAGGGGACGCAAAGGTCGTCCGCAACTTGATTACACCTGCCCGAAACGTTCGCTCTACGGTCACAAAGGGCTGGGTTCTGCGCGTGCCCTGACACGACGCATTGCTCGTTTCAGAAACTGTGTTTCATGAGTAAGAACGGATCAGCAAGCGTCAGATTGGGTCAGAATCGTTTCAAACTCTGACCGCTTGTGTAAGGTCAGACTTACGCGAGCAGGACCGATCTGACCAACGAGAGGTTTAAGACGACATGATCGCAACCCCTAAAAATAACGAAAACGGATCCAGCAAGCATGACGAGCTGTGTGGGCTATCAAATCTCGTTCGCTCGATCTCCTCGAAAAAACATAACTTTGCCAACCGTTGGGATACACATTTCATTCACAGAGACAGTGGGGCTTGACTCAGAAGACCCAATAAAAAACTTGAAAGTGGGGAAGATGAAAAAGTATACGTTGCAGACATGAAACGAAAAAAAAACAACATTTAATGGACGTCATATATTCGCTGGGTAATGAGGGGTTGGCTTGTTTGCTGTCATATTCTCATTCTTTCGAATGACGCCTTTTTCAAAGTTCCAGATTCTCGTGTTCTACATTGGTTTTGAACGAGGGACCCATACTCGTCGTTGATATTGTTGGATACATGTTGCAGTTCCGGTGTTTGCGTCTATCCCCCTGCCATCTTTGTTTTTTTAGGCTAGCACACAAAATAAAAACCAGATAATGGTAGGGGTGGCCCGTTTTCGCCAAAGACTGCTTGAATATGGTGGGCTTCCCCTTATCTGAGCAGAGTACCCCCTTAACGTTGGAAAGTGCTTTTGTGTTTTACTTCAAAACATTGTAATATACGTACCGGTGTGTTGATAGGGCCGCACTCTTTTTTTTAGTTACGGTATTGTGTCAACAATCTGAGTGAGATGTCGAGCGAGCTCGAGCGACGAGCCTACCGACACGTGATAGCGTGTTCCGAAAAGACCTCCCCTCTCGTATGTGGTGGCAATGCGTTAGTACGTCGACTGCATTAAATCCTCTTCGGCATACACATAAGAACAGTAACAACTCATCGTCCGACCGACATCTCACCGCCAGTTCCCACTGCTTCATTTTCAGCGAAGAAGGCCGTGCCTGCGAGGATGAAGGTCCCGCGAGTTGAATATATTGCACCTGTCCAAAGTCATGATAAACTGTAAATATCGACGTCTGTCAAGACACTCCACGAGTACGGTACAGGCGACATATGCTGCTCTATATGTCTCACGTTCACTGCGTCATGCAGAAAGGTCTTTAGCACGCGGAAGACGAAGGCTAACAACTACGCAACATAGACGGGGTGCGCAACACAGAAACATGCGAAAGCAAAAATTAGAGAACCACAGACCCATGCGCAAGGACAGATATCGTTAATGTGGTTATTATGTGCCCCGACAAGGTCGACCCACGACGATAGCCTGAGAAGAGTATGCCGCTTTGTAACTAGCCCAAACGGGGCCTCGCGAATCGCCACGGAGTCCAAAACTAGTATGTTTAAACTGCCACGTTCGACAGGGAGCCGTCATAGTGTTTAGTGGTTGTCCAAAACCTCTACATGGGGATCCGTGGCATCGCCGATGTACTGACGGTTAGGTGTTAGCTATACAGAATGGCTCTAGTCTTAAATCCAGCAATAATAAGCGCAGACTAGCGTCTGGGGTTGTCCGGGTGGCTTCGTTGATTTCGGAACCCAGTTACAACCGCAAATGACAGTAGTAGACGCGACCGCCATGGAGTCAAAAACTTCACCGAAGGGCGTAGGTCTCGAGATGGTATCCACACAAAGCTCACGTCAGCTAGCATGTCACCCTCACAAAGAAGACTGTACCGTCTCTCCGTGCGATTATCGTTCTACAAAGCGTCGAAAGAATAACTTCAAGGAATATGCCACCCGGTCAATGTGGTCGGTGCATACGACAAGCGCCATACATCGTTTGCGCAAGATGATCGTAGAAACGACATACATTCCACGGTTATGAGTTTAGCGCATACAAGGCCAGGGACGGCGATCCCTCTCCGCTGGGAGCTGCCAACACGTGTTAATCAATGTACCGCATCTATTGACCACACTTCATAAGGGGAGCCCGCATGTTATCTCAGGTAGGTTTCCAAACCGGGGTAGCAAAATGCTAGTGCTGTAAGTGGGTTGCAGGTCACAGCTGTCGCTTTGCTAGGTACCGGAGTACGCAAGGCAACCAACTCACTCCAAGCATGGGTAAACATATGACACACATAAAGTCAGACAAGCGTCAGTAAGATGCCCGGACGAAAACCCCGCCAACAAACGCAGCAAAATGTGTACAGAGACTATCAGCAAACTCTCAACGATTAATGCACGACTTACAGCCCTAGGGATGGCTATGTTCACGGGAGTGTTCAATCAAGCACAATATTACATACATCGACAATAAAGAAACCCGAAGGTGCTTCTCAACTGTTTCATTGGGGGGGGTGAAAAAGTATCCCCGATTCCGGCTATGACAGCCGTAGGTATCTTCAACGTGATACTTCCATCTAGCCATCAGTGATGCCCCCGATTTGCCGTATCCGACATCTCTTTAAAAACGTCAAGAAATGTGTAGACATTTACAAACGAACATACAGTTAGTTCCGAACCGATCGACCGTCACCTCCAGTGTTCCCCGAGTTTGCGGTGAACGTCGTAGTTCCGTCACAGGTTAGGTTGGAATCGACGCAACGTATTGCACCTGGGAAAATAGTATCCACCGAAAAAGTGGAGAATAAGACGGGTGCGGAAACAAAACATCACATTTGGGGCTGGAGAGTTTATCGATGAAAAGGTCCCCAAATCGTTGAAGATAAGAAGCACTAGTCGATGACAAAATCTTAACGCGGGGTTCAATGGTTGCAACACGATTTATTTTTCTTTTACGCTCACACATTCGAGTCGGAGTGCTATACCTCACGGGAGTACTGTATTAACGCAAATAGTTCTGCAATGTGTACAAATATACACCTACAGTACGTCAACATTTTAGCGCGTTTGACCGGAACCATTAGTGAGTGAGTCGACTAGTTCGATCTGTAACGAGGTTAGGCGAGTACAGCATGATATGTCTGACTCACAGGTCTCGTTGGCTACATCCAAATATGAACAACGCAAAGAAACACAAACCGTATTCAATGGTTTTGGGTAGCTCCGCTAGTTGAGAAAACCTGTCAACGAAAAATCGAAAAATTGCAACCACTACCGTGGATCCGACCCTATCCTGGCGTCCGATAAGATTTCGAAGTATACATCGTGCTTCAATACGCGTCTTGGGCCCACAATCATATGAATATATCACTGCTGCGTGTGCTACCTCGTCATCAGCATTCGTACATGGCGTAGACCCATAATTAAACACGACCGAAAGTGCTCTGCAAGGGTACCGGTTGAGTGCGTGTCGCGAAGGCGGACGGGCAGACGACCGTACGCGCCAATGCCAAGCAATGAGAGCGCTTAGAGCGCTAGAACCTAAAATATCCTGGCAGATATTCATCGTTTGGACCTACTAAATATATCATACGTATAAACGGTCGTAAAGTCGAATGTTTCGCCGCCTTCCAAGAAACAATTGTTTGCCACAAAGCGGTTAAGCCAAGTAGACCTCAAACGGCTATGCCCTAGCAAAAATCATTGGTATCTCCGGTTTTACTGGGGGGTGGAGTGCTAATAAGTTATTTTTCTCTGAATACCTCGCCGCTTTCTGGAAAATATAAGATTCACAATCATAGACGCGGTCGTGCTATACCGCCAAACGCAATCGAAGCACGGATCCCCCCCTTCGTCTCCTTTTTCCCCTAACGTACTACCCACGGTTGCGCATACTTGAATTTTGTCACAAAACATGACGTCTACTCATGTGGGGGCTGTCGTATACCATGTGAACCGGGAAACCTCCCTACCTCCGAAGAACGCGGTGTTGCCGGAGAAGCTAGTGGTGGTGCCATCAATGAAGACGCTTGACCCAGTGGAGGCATATATGGCGCCTGCACAGTGGAGAATACGACCACGAAGATGCGGTCCGCGTTTTAAGTGTGTCGGTTTTAGCTAGTGACGAAACCAATGTGCTAAATGCGCCGAGGGAATGGCACCCATCAAGGGAGGCTTGAACTGGATATTTTTATGGAGCTCCTTAGTCAATGTGGTCGAGTCTTGATGAACTCTCTTAAAAAACTGGTTTTGAGAAAAATAACGGGGTCTCAACCCGAACAGCACTACCTTTATCATCCCCCAGAGGGTATATCCTAGAAGCACATAGTAAAGAACAAAAACAAAACGTACTCCGATCATAAGACACGCCTAGTTGAGTAATTTCTCTGTGCCTTAAATCATTTTAGGACTGCGGTTCACAAGTGGGACCAAACCTAACCGAAACGGGGCCGCAGTCCTAAGAGCCCATCTTAATGAGCAACACTAAATGTCGTTGTTTGGAAATAAAACTCTAATTCCAATGAATTTTAATTCGATTTCGATAAAACAAATGTTGGTGTCCTATCGGGAAACATCGCATTCATTGTAATAAAAAAAAGGAAATCGAAACAACCTGAACTCACGCAGCGCGTCACACAACGCCCAGCCCACAAACAGCGACGAGCGTAGACGAGAGCGAAGGTTTGCGTTGTCGGGTGCGCGCCGCCAGTATTTGTTTCGTTCTGGTGGCGCAGGATAGGAAGCTATTACTTTTAGGGTGTCTTGGGTGGGCGGAGGGAGCCCTCAAGCGTCACGCGCGGAACAGCAACGGCGGTGCAGCTATCGAGAGCTCGAGCATATCCTCTGTTGTTTTGCTCGTATGCTCCGTTTTCGTGTTGGTTGGCCGATCGAGCAGGCCAATCAATTGGGTTTGCGGCCGCCATGCGTTTTTTTAGGCGCCACCGTCGGGGTACAATGTGCTATGATCTGTGGACGCGGGCGCAGCTATTGCTCCGGTTGCCTGTCGTTGAGTTTCGGGTTTTATCGTCTCGACCGTAGTCATCGAAGCAGCCAAGAATCACCACCGACTCCAGCGGGGGTGTTAACTCGCCACCTCAAGGCTGATCAACTCCCAAATTTGAAATTGAAATAAAAACAGAAACACGAAAAAAATCCAAAAAAATTCACTCGACTTGTTTTTTTCTACTGTGCCCCTTCGAATCCTGCCTGGCCAATCAGATGCAAATAATATATGAAAAAAAATCCATTGAAGTTGAAAGAACTAAACGTCCTCCTTAAGATGGGCCCTAATAAGGCTAGGGTACACCGTTAGCCACAAAAGTCTACCTTCAAGATAAATGTGGTTTATCCCAGCCGTGTGACGCGTTCAAACAACCCTATATCAGTGAGGAGGGATGCATGCGTATAAGTAAATATTGTACCTGGTATATGTATGGCTTGAAGACTAATGCCACGATATATGTAGCACACGCAGGCCTGAAAGCTTGTGACCGACAGAGTCACACGGTCCGTCAACGTTTCTACATAAACATGAAGCCCCCCTCTCGTATTGTGTCCCCCGGACGCCAGTTTGAACCACCTTTTACCGTCGCCACTACTGCAGGGGTAGCGCTTTCTTGCACGACAAACCTTTTGAATATAATTTTGTCATATCCGACGCCATGGCGTACGTGTAACGGCAGTGACTGTCGGAAAGGCTTGCTCCGCAACCACCATAACGCGAACATTTCCTAATTTGTGTCGATTTATGCGTAGCCATGCACTGTTTGTATTCACTTCCGGGCGCATCGCTACAAAGAGGGCGCGTTGCTACAAAGGGGTGGGGGATACACAACTTTCCGGGGGCGCTGTCACTACCTGCAACCAAACCACCTCTCCGAGGAAAACTGCAAACCACAGTGGGCATTGTACCCGATCCCATGCCGCTACATACACGAAACGCTCGATAATAACTTACCAAAATTTGGGACCCAACTGCATGTGTTTTCAGGTAAAAATGAATGGTTTGGGAACGTAATGCGCCAATCCCTAACGCAGTGCAACAGAACAACGGACCCTATATTCTGCTCGTCAAATGTCGGGAACAGCAGAAATTAGCCTCAACGAATCCTCTGATAAAATCCCCCCACCTCCAAGCGTCAAGGCTGAGTTGCCCGAGAAAGTGGCGATTGCGCCGATGGTGAGAGTGGACTCTGACATGTGCACAGCACCACCTGTGGAGAGGGGGGGGGGGGGGGGGGGGGGGGGGGGGGGATAGTGACAAGCGTACGATTCGAGCCGATTTTTTTTTAAGAGATGGTTTTCAGTCGTTGCGGAAGCATCTTAGAGCGCACGGCAACGCGGGGGCGTAAGTACAACTGCAACAGAAATACTTCATGTTGATTCGCTTTTCGGCTGTCATCAGTAGACCCAGCCAGGACGCGAATTACACACTAGAATGTTGATAACAGGTATAATACGTAAACATCGAATTCATACATAACACTGTCTGAGCGAGGATTCGTAGATCCAACCTGTAAGTGCAGTATATACAGTAAGGCAAAACTGAGGCAGGAAAATGAAATCCACGAAGCTGGCTAAGCTAGATATATTATCAACGGTCACAAACAACATACACCGAGCTATAGGTAGTACTTTCGAACACAGTACACGGTAGGACGGAGCCCAAGTCACCGAGAAATCAGTATAACTACGTCTCATTCTTACCGGGCGCAATGCCCGTGTCATGGTTATACAGCCGTAAATACCGTGCATTTTGGTCAGGCATATTCAACACGGGGTGCCCACACCCGATAAAATAACCAAGTTGGATTACTATTTCTCGAGAAAAGCCGTATAACAAAAGGTACCGTATGGCTTACGGTTAAAACCCCTCCAGTGCTGCAAACACGATTTGGGGACAAATCACTGAAATTCTAATTACTTTGTCACCCAAAAGATACTGAAGTGCTCAAGGGGGTTATGTTGTTGATGTTTTCGACGAGTGTCACGGCAGAGGTAGCAGTATATATGTAAACACTGTTTCTTTTCAGGCGACTCTTCACTTGTGCACTTCTACATATACCTCACCCGATTTTTTTTAGAAAAGCAAACAGTGCAGCCCGATGAACCGGCCCAAGCCCTTACGTAGACATATCACGAACATATGTGGTCAAACCCTAACGGTATGCCTACGAAATTCGACTACGGAGCCCAGTCAGTCCAAAATTAGTGTGCTGTTGTCGGGGACCATAGAAAATAGGACGCACGGTTCACAAAACCTATATATTTACCAATTTTTCTAACAATATTTGGTCCTATTTACTATGGCCCCTCGTAACAAGAAAGGCACCCTTATCGTAGTCCGCTTCTGGCATTCCTCTATAGGGCCAGTCAAAAACACCGAACGCACAAAGGACGGCTGAGGGGACATGTCCGAGATCGCCCTCAACGACTTCAAGTACTGAAGAAATGTCCGTCGGAGTTCGTTGCTGGATAAAGTCGCGTACACCCCCATATACAAATGGGCTGGCATGCTACAGGATGGTTGCCAATTAGATTCACTTCCCAATGGGGTATAGATTTTTTTTTGCCACATTGTCTGCTACATGACCTGAAGGCTCACTGAAGCCTGACATAGAGCGCGGGTTGTTCTTACTGCGCGTTCTCGTTCAGGCGGAAACGTGCATAACATACATGTCTGCTGTTACTTCGTAACCAGCAACGCCTATGTTACACAATGCCGTGTGCTTGTAGCAACCCGTGCGGTGAAATGAATTTCGAGCAATCCAAAGCAAGCTCCAGTACATCTTCCGAGTGTTTTCCACGCAAAGTTGTGGGTTGTGGGTCAGGCGTGGCTCATCCCACGCCCTGCTGCAGCCGAGTGTGTTGCATTTCAGCAGTGGTAAGAAATGAGTTGAGAGACGGTTGCTCTTTATTGAGTCAGTTTGGCTCGGTCGCAACAAACGTACATGTAGCTTGACTCACTACTCAGGACCGTGCTGGAGAAAATACACTGAACCCCTCGTGTCCTCTCCTCCTTGACGTTAGTCCGTTCCCTCAACCCGTCCTCGCTTCTTCTCCACTCCATTAGCTCCTCGATGCTCGACCCATGACCATACAATCCCGACCGGCGACGAGTGTATCCATTTTTCCTGCGTGACCTTGGTTCTAGTCGTACATTTGGCCAAACACCGAAATTTCAACAGAAGGCCTGCGTAATATTTCTCACCTCCAAAACTTGAAGCATAGTTCTCGTTGAACACGGTGACGCCATCCATGGTGACAGTAGAACCCTTGGACGATATGGCACCTGTTTGCAAGGGTATCACATTCAGGGACATTTCCCTGGGGTGCATGTATGCATGCACTTGGTACTAGTTGCCGACCGGCCTGTCTGGTCCTTGAGGACAAGGTCGCCGCCATTTACCGTACTCTGGCAACCGTTCCGTTGCGGAATATACTCTATCTATAGTCGATGGAGTCTCTATGAGAAACCGAATCGTTCTATGCTACGTCTTGGTTATTGTTCGATACCCGCGAAGCTTCTGCCCGGCATCCTGTTTGCTTGCTCCAAGGCGAGACGAGCACCACTGGAATTATATTCGAACGTTCCAACGTAGGGACAGGGTGAGAGCGAGAAGATGCGACGGACAGAATATACAACAAGCAAAAGAACCTATCGGGGAAATAAACACAATCTGGAACCAGCCATAAGGTTATACTGTTCGCCATTTGAAGAAACCGCGTCAACATCAAACGCTCGAAGGTACTCTCTACTGCCAGACCGATTGGACCTAACATCGCTCAGATGATGCATACCACGTATTCTATATCTTCCTGACTTTGTTCAACCCGGTAATTACCACGGTCGACTCTTCCGGTGGACTAGACGCGAAGCTGATCGCTCACTCTAGCCTCGTATCTCCATAGTGTTTCTCATGTCACACTTGATTCCAAGCGTCCGTAAGTGGGTCACGCCTCCATATAGGTATTGCTAATCCAGGCACCATCAATGGTTTGAAGAACTGTGCATGTACCACACCATTACGAAATAGTCTGCATACAACTTTGTGGTTCTCACCACCATTGGCTTCGTAACACATGACAGCATGGCTGTTCTTTTGATCCTGATCTGAAATGAATAGTGCACAGCTCAACGTATACGTAGGACAAGTCCCTTTGATCGCTACTAGAAGACCGTAAATATCCACTGCGGCACTCCCCACTATCCCGTTGTGTCCATTGTACAGCATTGTATAATTTCTTACCCCCCCGAGTGCCTCCGATGTTGTTCACGAAGGAAGTGTTCCCACCGAGCGATAGGCTGGAGTCTGTTAGGTCGACGGCACCTGTGAACAAAGGAAGGGGGGACGCCGAACACCGAGGATGACGCCTAGAAACGTGTGGCAACAAGGATCGCAACTAATTTTTGCGTGGATTCCTCACCTAACACGGTCCACACCTCCCCTAAAAGCCGACGTTTGATGCAAACAAATGTTCAACATTCCCATCGTCTATATGTAAGAAGCACTTCAATAAAAAATTGTTTTTTTGCAAGGCAACAGGCAACAACATTTCAACGAGGCTGGGTAGTGGTTCCTCGGTTGAAGTGCGCTGTCATAGACACACAAACCAAAAATCCCAAAACGCCCAGTACTAAGCCCTGCCATAGCGCGCATACCCTCGCTAACATACAACGTTAGTTGACACAGGCAAGAGTCTAAAGGGTCGTGCCACAGTTGAGACACGTGGCGCAAAACCGGCAAAGGCACGAGAACCACCGAACACGTATGAGGTTGAGTCCACTCGATCGGTTGTATACCCCACCCCAAGGATTAACTTTTGAAGAAAAATTGTACCTTAAACCGCGACAAAACAACCCCATTAGATGGTGGTTTCACGAACAACAAGGTGGGAAATATCACGAACGAGATGGGGTGATTTGTTCCGAAACGGAGGAGCCTCTAAACGTCTTACATTTTTCGGTAAAATATGTTGCCTCTTCAATCGTAGTACACGCTTCGCAACGGGACAACCGCAAACGGTCTACGGAGTGGCGACTAACAAGCTACGATTGAGTTCCTGACACAACACGTTGAATACGGCAGAGTACTGCACGAGTTCATCAGAGACAAAACCAGCAATCGCTTGTCATGTCTACTGTGCAGGTGGGCTGGGGGACGATTCTCTGCTGGCCATTCATTTAAAAAAAAACGTAGAGACGTTTGATTGTCCACTTAAAATTCGTATCACTGCAAGCAGACGATATTACGAGAGCGGGAGGGAGCAAATGCGCAAGAAATCGACCCCAAGAGAGAGTGCCACATATTAGGGCGCGATAAATGTAGTGCATGTACCGGTGGTTGGACAAGTTACTGCCCGCGAGGCCAGAGGCTGTTCAGGAGGTTGTTGAGCCGTAATCACTGCACTTTGTTGTGTGGGACAAAGTAATTCTAACCTACTGAGAGGCATGCTCAGATTTTTGTGCAGTGCGGCAGTAAACCGTTGCTGTCTAGACGTTACCCTAGCAACGAAAATCCAACCAATAAAATATCGGTAATAACGACCTTGAAAGACGGAAAGCATGCATGCCGATACACAAATCTCACAAGACGTTAAATTCAAAAAGGTTAGACACAGCTGAGGTTGCAAGCATATTTGGTTTTCTTCGTCAGTGAGTCAGGAAAAGGTTGAATCCCACATTACCTCCGATGCCGATGAATGGTCCACTGAATATCACCAGTACGGAATTTTTCTACCACTCCCACCGCCTCGCCGGACCGCTCACAACATCCAGACAAGAGAGGATAACAACACATGCCTTTCGTATTGAACGGAGCAACGAACTTCCAACAGCGCAGGCTTGGTCGAGCTAAACATCTTCAGCAAGTTTGAAGTGACAAGCACATTGCAGTCAAAACGTCATTGACCTTCGTAGTGAACGATGAAGGGAACTGAAAAGGTCCGCGCACTGCTAAACACCGGGAAAATAATAACAGTGCATCTCAATCGGAACTCGTGCAAGGTGTACGTATCGCACACTACGAATGTGCTATCGCTTAGTGATACGGTGGCTGAAGCACAAAATAGCAGACAATGAACGACCTTTGCCCATTGCGCAAACACGCGGAGATTGGAGGGATTTCGCGGGCCTAGATACAGCATACTACAGTTCGCACACCACGTACGAACCTAGAACAAAGTTTTCACCCGAACCTCGAATGGGCTATCTTGCAATGGAACACATCATGCATATCGCGTTTCTTCGGCTGCGGAAACTCAAAATTTTCCTGGAGTAGCGTAGCACACTAACTCAAGTCACAAATTCGTTCACGTCACCCACTCGTACACAAGCCATTTACTGTATATACTTAGTGAGTGTACATAACGGCGAGTCAGTGTGGACTATAAAAAATTCCGTCGATGGTGGGGCATGTGGTGAAACACTACGACAGCCATCCGCCCTCGGAACAAAAAGGGTAGTTGTGGGTGGCCGTGACCAGCGGTACATCCGCACGAAGCAACGGCTTCAGGTTTGTTTCTGATATGCACGTTTTCTATGGCACACTTTCCCACAAACCACCACGCCGTCCCATGCGCGGGTTCTGCATTCTGCACATATCCTTCTCGTCCTGTTAATTCTGCCACGTTCAAGGTATGTCTGGACATGACCTTTTATCGTGTCGCATGCTGTGGGACGCGTGCAACGGTAGCGAGGCAGCTACACATTCCCGAGCTTACTCCCTAGTGTGGAAAATGTGAAGTTTTCAATCGTTGAAACAATCATATGCCCTGGGTAAAAAAACGAAAATATATTAGTGGAACACAAATTGGACACCGGTAGCGCCTCAATGGAGGGGGTGAGAAAGGGCAGAAACAGTACCACCAAAATGTACCCCGGAAAGAAATAGAAATTCAAAGCTCTATACTACATCCAATAACCGGCTTAGAGAACAAGCAATTTCACTTTCACGGTAGGAACCAAACACAACCCCATGGAACACTGCCGGAATTTTTGTTAATTTCAGGGATCCCACAATATGGGGTAGAGATAGGTCTTAACGCGAGGAGTCCCGGCACAAACAGAAACGGTCTTTCTTCAAACGTGTAATGCCTACGGCAGCACTACCTCGTCCTTACGAGCATGCCACCCCTTGTTTCAAAAAGCCTTGTCGTCGAATTTCATTTCGCTGTCGTCTCTAACTATTCCCTACCTCCATCGTGGAGGCCACTGTCGGAAAGAGGTGTGTTTTCCGAGAACGTGGTTTCGCCGTCGATGGTGATGACACAAGATGACGACGAGAGGGCACCTGTTTCAACATCGACGACAGAGAGCGCCGAAGACATGTTTTGCATGTGTCCTGTATTTAACGTTTCGTGTCAATCGGGATCTGATGAAATATTCACAGCGTTTCAGCAGGTGACGGGAACGTAACACTCGCCTGGCCGCCTTAACGAGAACGCTCGCTCCTAATGTCGAAAGAAGGATGTCCGTTGGTAGGACAACAAGTAAATCACCAGTTTGTCACTCTTAACCCCAAGGTGTTTATCCCGAAGCACGACTTGTGAGTGGCATGTTACAGCACCCCCAAGATCGGAGAACGAGTCGTGTCCGGATGGGGTTACAGTCGTATATCACCACGCCCAAAACGCTCACCACAATATGCAACGATATAGAACGAGTGTAGAGTCCTGATGTGAGAACAGGTCACACATCCACGCCAATAGAAAACGCTGAGAAGGCCCTAACGGGAAACGGTAGGTCATCCGTGTACTACGGACGTTTGTTGTGTACGTATCCCAACTACAGGAACGCCAGACTAAGCTCGATATGCTACGTCAGCAAATAGATCTTGTTGTCGGATTGGCGATGTAAAGGCAACAAATTATCGATCTGATTAAGTCATCTCAAGACTCTTACCGCGAGCCACGAGGACACAACAGCGGACTGTAGGAAATTGTGGATGACTTTGTTATGTATTGAAACCCTAAAATTGTGTTGCTCATTGTGCTTAGATGTAAAGGGGGTTCCCACTGGCGAACGAGAGTGGGCTTCAAGCTGTTGAAGACCGTGGCTCTTATCGTGGTCCCCCCTACCGTACCCTTTGTCCACCTGTTGCGCTGCACACATCAATTTACTAATATAGGACGCATACATACATAGCTTGTAAACTATTATTCGTTTCGAAAGTAAACACACAGCATAGGCAAAAATCTGCAGCATATTCAATCGTACGGTGGCTGAAACATATTGCGGCAATACAGCGGTTGTATTCGCTAATCGTTTCCCCCCATGTTTGTCGAAGGCATCTGGCTATATAACAGATTTTTCCCCCTGTCACCATGCCGCGGAGCTCTTTAAACTAGGTCACAAGTTTGTGGCCTTGGTTAAACATTTGCCCTTGCTGCACAGCCCTCATTCTAGGCTATGGCAAACACACTGAGTCCCAATAGCACCCAAACTGTTTTTCCGGTGGCTTTTCATGCCCCGGTCAGGTCAATATGGCAGGGGCACCAATAATCGTACACAGGTTAATGTGCTTACGTCAATTCATGCAAATTCAACAGGCGCTGCGATGGCACACGAAGCCGTTCAATACACACGGTCCGGCGATCGGGGAGAATGAGGGGAACAGTCGCACTGGCGAATGTTTACGTGAAACGATCGGACTGGCCCTATGATGTGAGAGAATTATTGCCCTACGGGAATGAAGTTTTGAGCAGGCGTACGGATTCGCTTAGTACATGAAGTGTCCGCGCAATGTTCTCCTAGCGTCTGAACGTGACAGCGCGCTTGAAGGCGGAAATGTACGCTTGGTACGGTGTCGTCAACGCTTAGCAGTTCTGAGACAACCACACATTTCACGAGAGGTCCTTGCCTAAAGAATCACTGGGAACGAGTTCAAGAGTACGACTCGTTAGGAAAATCCCATGACCGTACTACACAACGAAAAACATTGATGGAATGCAATGAACATCCAACGATTTCAAGTAGTTCTCCAGTTGAGCATACAGTCTGTCATTAATAATCCTAGCGCACGAGTAGTTTTCGTACCGAAGCAGTCGTCAAAGGTATTGGCTGATCAATCGTCATCTCATGTTCTTCACCTCCTGATAGAGCAGCCAAGTTGTTCGTGTAGGCGGTGGTGCCGTCGATGCCCATCACGGACTCCGAGCAAAACATTGCGCCTGCACAAGTAGGGGCGGTCAACACGTATCAAAATATACAGCACAAGCAGGACTGGGATAGGTTCGCGCGGCGTGCTCTGGTAGAGTGAAGATTGTACCACCGACCTTGATTTCCCTCAGGCGTCTATGTGCATGAAATCCCAATAACCGGATTGCGGAACAAAGAACGGATTTTTTTCAAGGTGATTGTGCAATCGATTTCGTGGCGATCTCTGTATATCGGTCCAAATTTAATCAGCAAGCATGAATCCTGAACCGAAACGCAGTGAATTCTCCGTGCAGATCGCGGCCTGTTAGATTCTCGAGGGAACGTGATGGACGAAAAGTTATACCAGGTAATTCCCGACTACACCTCCCGGCGGACTCACGCAACAACAAAAAGCGAGCTCATTTCGTGGAACAAACTCAGGCATATCGTACAGCACACACAGACCCCGGCACATGTTCCACGTATATTTTTACTACCGATGCCGGGTAAATGTACCAGTGTGTGGACATGTTAACACCTTCTACATCTCCAGTGCTCCACCCACAATCAGAGTGAAGGCGGTAACCAACAAGTCTTGAAGCACGAGTTTGATCAACAAAATACAGGCTATACTGGTTGATCTTTGACTCATTGGGATGGGTACACACCCAAGTGCACCGCCCGTTTTCCTTTTAGCGTAGTGACAATTCAATATGGAGAAGTTAGCCAAGTCGGTACGGCACTCAGAACAACAAGCAGGGCTAACTGGGCTATGTCACATGGAATAGCGCAACCCGAGTGACACATTTTTGGCACCATCCTGGCCGCAATCATTTCCGGAGGCGAAGGTCACCACCCGTTTGTTTTGTTAACGGTCTAGGTCTGGCGCTCTCAGCAATATCGAGTCCGCTACGACGACAGGCATTCAAGAAGGTAAAACATACGTACCTGGTAGGCGCTTTGTTAAGGAGAAACAGTTACACAACGTATACACTTTGGCTTCGAACGAACCAGCTCAAAGTGCGCTTGGCATGTCTGCATAAAATGGTTGGTGGACAATAGTCGACGAACCAGCTGCGTAAAAACAGTATGAAGTGATATTCAACGCCAGACATGTATCCCATGATATGCTGAACGTAGTTTTTTACGAGGCGACGGCGATTATTCAATTTTTTCACCATAAAACCACTTTGTTTTAAAAAGAAAAACCTTTAGAGTTTTCACACGTGTGTGGAGTCTCTGTAGAGCCGTTAGCGGTCACTCAAACTATTCATGCTTCACCAAACGTTAGGACTCCTCAAGGCCTGTATGAATTGAAAAAACACAATGATCTCGCCGACAAAAAACAGTAGGCAACATGTCGACAAGGACCTAACAGAACACGCGTACAAAAATGCAAGACTATTGTCTAGCGAACCGGCAAGGACATCTAGCTCCTGAATGCATATCGACTCCACCATTAGCCAGTTCCTTAGCTAGGCTCTTGCTTTGTTCGGGGATGTAATCAATAAGGAATTTGAGCAGGTAACACAGTGCTGCAATGGCGGTGCACTACAATCAGGATAGGTAACATTGTTGAAACAGAGGTCTAGCAGCCTGCAGCGCAAAAATGGCGGTCTTTTGCAGTCACTTTGGGAAAATTGCGCATTAGTACAGCACCATCACCACGATGTATTCACGAGGTACGTCTTCCTACCTGTCACTTCGGATCTACCCCCCACCCTTCTTCCTCTGCGCCAATATCTGTTTATCGTGGTCGTTGTCGCAGTAGTCTTATCATTGCTTTTACACATTTTCTGTCGGACACGTACCAAACGAGGTAAGGAATAAACTGTAATTGCTGTGTCCAACCCCTACCCTACCTCCACCCAGCGATGCCGAGTTCCCGGCAAATGTCGAATAACCGCTTGTCGCCACCACGGAGTCATGAACATACACGGCCCCTGCAAGCGGAACGAAGTGGAGGTTTGCACGAACGCAGCGTCCTCTCGCATAAAATTTCGACATCCATGCATCTCGTGGACAGGGAAAGATGGCCTGCAGGCGGCCAACCTTGGTAAGTATCGCGAATACAACTGAATGCAGTGGGTCTGAAGATATAAAAAAATTCTAGCAACCTTGAACAGAGCCCCCATGAAACCAAACGCAAAGGGATTTCCCACCACACAAGAGCGTGCATTTTACAGACCACAAAATCCAGTTCGAAATTTCGCATTTTGAGTAACAGTGCTCTCTCGTGAGAGGAGCGAGTCCAAACGCCTAACCCAAATACACAAACCATCTCAGCACGCGTGTTGGTCGTCAATAAGTAGTGCTTGTGTTGCAGAACGGTGCGGCTTCCTCCCTGCGTCCACCAAATACATTCGCCTTTCTGACGTCGAAACCACCTGTTACGGACTGTTTGATATGACGGCCTCTCAGCACGCTGTGTACAAGTCTACTGCTATCAGCTACTGTGGCGAGTTCTGGAACCACGCCAACGCGCAATCCCTGTACCTCCGGCTGCACGGTCACAGCGATGCACCGGCGTGGGAACGTTTGTCTGTAAAGGTGTCGCTGATAAATGCGCTAAATACACACGGACCAAACTCGTGCCACTTTTTCACACTGAACATACAGTGAACCCATTACTGTATTTTGGGAAATTTAGAAAATCTATGTTAATGAATCGTCTGTACACGCAAACCTCGAGGTGACTATTTTGTTCGTCGCGTCAATCAGACATAGCTGATCGCTGGGTACTGATGTATTTGAGACGGAAGTCGCTCTTAAGTGGTGAGTCTCATTCTTGACCGATTTTCTGTGGCGACGAATGTATAGAGTAGGACGTAGACATTTAGATGCCTACGACAGACGAACTACGACGCGGTGCTTTGCCATTGTTATCAACTGGATGAGTACAAACGCAAAAATCCTCACCTCCATAAGTACGGAAAATCACGACCGCACAAATGAAGAGAATAATAAACACTTCGGTATGCAACAAACTTTTAATGCTCGATCATAACGGCGGTGGCAACAAAAAGCGTGGGTGGCCGTGACCGTCGTACGGCCTGCGGCTACTACTGCGCAGGTGGCCAGCACTTCCCCTTGCTCAATGAGCACGTTAAACGATCCATGCTTACACACTGAACCATGCAACACAAAACGAGGCGTACGTCTTGGCGAGGTTGTCCACACCTTGTTGGCTACATTATTCAACTTGTGCAAGAGGAGATGACCCCTGACATCAGCGTACTACTTTAGACCTTGACATGTTTTCGTACAAAGAAGGCGGCAATGAAATATTCGGTTGCCGCCAAGAAAGCGGTTCTGCCGACTCCACCGGCAGACTAGACCCACCACCATGGTCAAACGACTACGGATATAAAAGAAAATCGAGAACCCCTCTCACACACTCTTTCTATTTCCAAATGAAATCTTAGTCAAAAGGCAGACGCTCTACGCATACTTTCGACGGTCAACCCTGACGTGTCGGGCGGGTTTGCGTTTGTTCGGTAGACTTTACGGTACTGCGGTCGATGTACGTAGGCACCGAACGGATTGCTGGAAGGCCCAACGGTGGACCGATATTCTACAATTAATGGAACCAGCCTTTTAGAACTTACGTCAACCCGGTTTGGGAGGGCCAAATTCACCGAAACCAATGGTAATGCCGGGCTCGGCTACTCATAGTATGGATTCCTTCGCAATTCAAGGTACTATCTGGCTGGAAGGCTAGTAGTCCTGAGGTGGCAGAATACGCCTACAAACGGACTTGGTACAGCAGTTTGATAAAATGTACCCCTGTTTCGAGCCACAGACATCACGCGGCAATCAGATCGAGCAGCGCAGTAATACCCACAAAATCCGTTCACAAAATAAACGCGATACCCAGGCGTTTGTCAGGCAAGATATTAGTAGGCACCCTATAGCTAACAAGGCCCACACCGTTTGCTGAAGACCTCTCAAAACAGCTTAAAATTACATGAGCGGTAAAGCGCATGCTACGGTAGGCGTCTACTTAGAAAGGGATGATCTGTACATCACGACCACGGACAGAAGAAACGTCACTCGTGGACCCATGAGGAATCCCGTGGCCTACGATAGAGTAATTTTCATTTTTTGTCAAACCAAAAACGGAGTCTCGGGGGGGTGGGGGGGGTGTTCTCGACAGGAGAGATGTACTCGATATCATGCATGGCCGAATCCGTATCACCATAGACCCTGGCATCCCTACAATGCCAGGACGGAGCATGTCGGGTTCTCACCAACCAGGCAGACATTGCTTACACCAAGCGCGAAGCGCCGTGAAGTGTCCGGCTAGTCGCATGAAGGGTAAGCTGCATCCTAATAAGAACCGCTTGTGAGGCGGACTTGCATATGGGCTTCAACGGGTTACTTTAAAAATTTTACGGTGTAGCCACTTCCAGAGACAGCAATAGGAGTACTGTATAACTGCCTCTTGGGTGCCTTACCTTGAACACTACGTGATACGATCAGTTCCCTTGTGCAGAGTAAAGGTGTTTTTCCTCGCACAAATGATCTAACTCGACAACCAGCTATGGGTGACCGCCAAAACAAAAAAAAACAAAAACGGTACCCTGGTTGTCTAGCTCCCGTAGTGAGCGGCATGTTTTACAGTGTCGTTGCCAACCGACGCCAACTCAACCTATATATAATATATATACAATATGGCGGGGGGGGGGGGGGGGGGGGGGGTTCTTGAGCTGAGTAGTGCGTGTACCTCAATCGTATCATGTCTCAGTAGTGCGTGTAGTGCATTGCTTCTGTCCCGCTGCGCGACCCACCTCCAGCGACAGCCTCATTGCCGGAAAACAAAGACTTGCCGGCTAAGTTGAGCTCGGACCCGATGAAAAAGACGGCACCTTCGACGCCGGATACGCAAGCACGCCGTCGAAGACGTATTGGGGTCAGAGGGTTTGCAGCGATCTACCGCAAATTATCCCAGACTCCATCATTGTCACTGACGGTGCAGTGCGACTCGGGTAGAATACGTAGCTTGTTGTATCACGCACGTATAAACAGATTGCTGCGACACGAACTTTCCCAGCCCACCGTGATGAAAAACTACCATTGCCGAAACGATGATTTAGCTAACAAATGGTATCGTCGACAGACAACCCCTGTAGGTATTATCTCCTAACACGAAGTTTTTTCGTGCGCGCTAACCGCGCGAACACCAGAGGCGAAAAGAATAAAAACTGTTACTAATGGCGACGCCGTTCGCAGGCACCCCGCACATACCCATACTTACCCGATACACAAGATAATCTCCCAGGTCCACACAGAATAAGGGCGTACGAAGCATGGTGACACACTCGAATTGCCTTGTAGCGATGCTTTCGCGATGCCGACAACTCGCGACAACGGTTACTCGCAGATTTGGGTTCGTATCGAACATCAAGCATACGCCACAGCTTGGATCAAACCGTCGATAAGGGCAATATCAACCGATTTTCAAGCTATCAGCTCCTCGAAGGTCTCAGCAGGAAATATGGCTTCACCGATTAGTTCTACATTTTAAACACACCTCCACTTTCTGCCTCGTTGCCTGAGAAGGTTGAATTGCCGGCGACTACCACGGAAGCTGACTCAGAGTAGATGGCACCTGCGAGCATGCAAGGCGTGAAGTTATTAGTTAAATCAATTACATTAATGTTGGGAGCAGTTGGCCAGAACCGCCGTGCTTCACGGTCGACACAGTTTGATAACCCCAAACGATATTTTAAACTGCAGGAGGTAAACTCCGCGGTACAGGGTTGAATTCTGTGCAATATCCAAACCCTAGTTTCCAGTCAGGAAACACACGCGATATGCAGACCCCGCTAGCCCCTTGTATATACGACGGCGACAAATTATCCTACACAAAAAACGTGTGCACCGCTCATTAATCATTGTACGACCGCAACACACCAGATTCTGGACAGTGAAACACCCAACTATTTTGTTTCCAGGGGTGCGGTTGACAAGTGACTAAATTCAGGGCCCTGAAGCTTGCGGGGCGACTGGTGTAGCCTCCTTGTGCCAGCTCGTTGATACCTGCTCTGTGCTGGCTGCAAAGCCGTTTGGTATGAAAACACTTCCGACGAAGTCGACCAAACCAAAGCTCCTTCATGGGGGGGGGGGAGGGGATGAAGAGGGCCAGAATTTCTAACAACAAATATCGAATCTGGACAATTGAAATCGCCAACGGCAGTTGCTGTACTCAAACGGTTTAGGCCACAACACGGTTCACAGTGGTAGTAAGTTATTACGGTGTTTGCCGCCCGACAATATACAATGTGCAGCATGAGCTTCAGCGTTGACTACTCATACAAAGTACAGAAAAAAAAAGAAGGAAAGAAATAAAGGCCAAAACCGTGACACGTACCAGGTACGGCATTCCTACAGTAGAAACATTTCCATAGGAAAACCCTACCGCGCACTACAACTTTTAACCTCTTCCTGTCACCGATAATAGTGAACACCGGATATCAAAAGGACGGCAGGCAACAAGAACACACCACCTCCTTTCTTACGTACCACCGGTACTCGCAGAATTTCCTGTGAAAATTGCCGTGCCGCCGATGTTGATCGTCGACAAGAAAGCCACCATAGCACCTATGTAGGGCGGAAGGGGGTGCAGAAGTATCAAACGATTTTGGCAGAGGTCCAGAGGTACACGCAACGATTTAAAACCTAGATACTCCATAAGCATTCAGCGACAAACATTTGGGCGGAAGGGGGGCGTACCCAATTGTTGCTTGTCTTAGTTATTCGAACATCGACCACGCGTCTCTTTCGAGACGAAGGGGGAGTTATTTAATACAAATCAACTATAAATGGGAGAACAACATCGATTTTCACAATTGGGTCCAAACATTCCACCCCATCGGTTTGCTGTTCATTTGAGACGTCAGGAAAGAGAACAAGTCGTTTTTTTTCCTCTTCGGGTCAAGAATCGCTGAGTGGTTTGAAATGAGTTCGTTTCGTTCTACCGCCCGGTACCTGTACCTTCAAGTAGATTTGTTCTCCGAACCTACTGTGGACACCGTCTAGGACTGATAGTACTTCCTCAAAACTGCTAAATGTATTTCATGATGGTACTACGGATCCACTGGTTGAAATGGGTCAGCTTGTAAGTCGTACGAAGTTCACCTAGACGATGCGTGCGGCGGGGGGGGTAGAACCGCAAGGGGTTGAGGCGCCTTGCTTAACTAAGCTCTAAATCCAACTCATCTATAATCATGGTAGACATGCCAGGCACAAGTAGGAATCTAAAGTAAAACAATGAACGTAGGTAATCATATCCCAACTAAGACGGGCAGCTTCTCAGTTGAGCAGGTCCGTCGGATATATACCTAACTTCCGCGTTTTTCAGCGAACAGTTAGTCACCGAGAACACCGTCATCTAAACCAAGCACCGGCATTTTGGGTTTTGTTGCCCTCCAAACACGAGTCCAGCATATATACCTCAGACCAACAGGTCCTTGAAATACTTTCAGAGTGAAGATGTTCGGCATCGCCACGGCAGGAATATTGTTGGTTTCCAGGCTCTTGGCCTTTGGGGCTACAGACGAGCGTAGATGAACCCAAAAGTCAGTTTTGTATCGAGCAAACGTGTGTTTTGTATTGCCGACACACACTAAGGGTTAGAGGATGAACGTCTACAATCGTCCATACTAACATGGGATATACAGACAAAATGCATGTTGCGTAGATCCCGAGTATCGATAGTTTTTGCCAAGGCCTACCGCGTAAGCGAGGAAGGTGCATATTGCCCCCAGCGTGAAACCCCTGCCGGAGAGCGCCCTTGGAATTGTTATGGCAAAAGTAATCTGTGAAGCGTTCGCGGAAGAGGTTTGCAATGGAGGTAACTCCACAATAATCATCAGGCTGTGTTATCCCCTGAGAATCTCGCTACTTCACACAAACGACAGTCAACACGATTAAACAAGACCAACAATCCCACGTCCTGGGTATTAAAACGAGCGACATCATCTTCACATTTCCGTAATTCCGACTATAGTTGTACTTCCTCGGTACTCTCAAACCTTTCAGGACCGCAAGCTACTTCTCTGGATGAAGTAATGAGGTTGTGAGTCGTTTACACCAAACAAAGGGACTGCAGGTTTAAGAGAGCAAGGTCAGTCAGAAACGTTGGTGTCAAAAGGTGATAGCTCTATAGTAGCGCTGGTCAGGGCTTACCTCCAATTTCTGACGCGGAGTTATCCGTGAAGGTTGTGATGCCTTCGATGTTGACCACAGAGTCAGACGAGAATATTGCGGCTGTGGTGGGAAGATGGACATCAGGAAAATCGCCATTAAAGGAAGTCGAAACGTGGCGATGTCAGGACGGTGTTCTGTGCAAATCACCGTGTATTCAACCTCGGTCGTGAGATCTATTCACATGGAACACAAATACGATGTCGTGCTTAAAGCCGACCATCAGGGGTAGGACGGGACGCAATATATTATAGCACTATGTCCCATTCAACTGCAGATACGATACCAAGATACCACCCAAACGTTTTTTTTTTTGTTTTTCAGTCTACATGGATAAAACTGTTATGGAGCCGGGAACATTTGGACGTTTCTCCGCCGTCCATTCACGCGTGCGATTAACATCACCCGCTGACCTGTGAACCCTTTTGCACTATAAGTCAAACTTGAACCTACACACACTCAAGTGTGCGTGCCCCGTGTCGTAGGTAGGGGTTACTCTTTTCAGACTACCCTCATTTTTCACGAGCGAAGTTTCTGAACTGGACAGCTACCCAATTTCGATTGATCCGATTGCGAGCTATAATGACGTTTTTTAGACGACAACATATAAGCGCGTTCAAGTTGGGTCAGGAGCGAGGTTGGTTTTCAGCGCCTTTTTTCCCGACAAAGGTAACGGTTCTACAATACTAATATTTTTTTCCAGGAATGGTTTCGGTCAGATCATCCAGAAACCAATTTTCCTCGTGATCAGCAATCTTCCCGTTCTGCAATCATCGACACCTGAGAAACGACCGCGCCTTGGCGCGAACTCAAAGCTCTTCTCGGTATATAACCCACTACGAAATGTTATTGGGCTTAGCTTATACACTTCTGTCAAATTTGGTTGCAAGAACTGTTCGCGTGAGGGAGGTTCAGAAGACTTAGGTGCTGCCCCAATCCGTAGCTTGGTGTCACGCTGCGCCCCAGATTATCGGGCCGCTCTCCTTGGACTGAGGCCCCTATGATAGCGACCACAACATTGCTGACGCTATTGAAAGCAACCGTCGGCGAGCAGCGTGCGGTAGTACGCGCAGTATCAAGTTACGCCCGTGCCGTACGTCTCTTCACACTCCTGTCCGGTCTCCGCTTTGTATCATCCGCCAACCACGCAGTTGCCTTTTCAGTAAGCGTAATATGTTTCGTCAAATTCCCTCCCCTCAGTTCAGAAGAAAAGGGCACTCTTCACGCGCGATCTTCGATCCCTTTGCCGAACTCACCAGCATATTCTGCTGAGTTGTCGCTCAGAACAGTGTTACCGTCGATGGTGATCGTGGAGTTGTCCGAAAAAATCGCACCTGCGACAATTAAGCGAAGGGCGTCGGGTGCGTCGGACACCTCCATAACTCGATGCCGGGTCCATTGCGCGCGCCGACTATTACGCCGCACCCCGGTATTAGAAAGAAGGTTGTAATGATTCAAGTATATTCCTCTGTTTGTGTTCGTGATGAGTAAACTGCTCAATCTGCAAACTAGGTTTTACGCCAAGCGAGCACGAATGGCAAAACGAAGTCGCCACCAGGGTCGACTTTCAACCAGCACGACATCATCGAAGAAAGGTTGAGTCCGAGCACTCTTCGTGTCCTTTCCAAGGAATTCTGTCAACGAACCGATATTGATATTGTTGTACACAGCTTGTCTCAAACGCGCCGTATCTCTGAGCTTATCATAGTACAAGCCCGATGCGCAGTTCGTCCTCAAACCCATTTCGGGCATCACGGATGCCCTCGATTCCTGTTTCGTTTTAGTGCAAGTAGAATCGCGTCGTTCTTCTATAGTGCATCGCTTCATGTCACGGCGGGTATCTCAGGAACATGTTGCAGAGTAATCGCCCAGTGGGTCTACGTCAAAGTATGCGAACGACGTGGAGTTAAAATATGGCACTAGCCAGCAGAATACTTGGCAAATATTTTAAAATTTGAGACAACATCAAATACAGAAATGAACAAGAATTCTAGAAGTTTCCCCCCTCACCCTTGTTGGTTCGTTTTCACCTCAATATCTGACTAGCTCGCGCCGGAAAGACCTTTCGGTGTTCACACCTGTTGTTTGGGTAAGTCAGGTGATTAGAACAAACCGTCTTCCTGCACACCAGCACACGTTCGGCGCAAGTTGTTTCCGATAGGCGATGTAACGACAATGCTGGAGCAGCCTCCCCGTGAAATATACTGTATGGAATACACCAAAACGCCTTGTTAGTCCTTCCTATTATAAAGATTGTTTCTTGCGACTGCTGCCTGGCCCACCCGTAATCTTACACATGCCATCCGTAGCGTGTTTCAACTTCGGGGGCTGCGCGTATATGTGAGCAGGCGTAGCTTCTCGCATGTGAAGTGCAATCATGTACTTGATGGTTGGCCTCATTTCGCTTTGTTTTACGACTGAACGTGACCAACGCTGGACCGCATGGTCGAGGTGTACGCCTCTGCTGTGAACGCGCGGATTTCGAATCTTTCTTCTATCGTCCATGTTTTCTGGAGTAACCGCTGAATTGATACACTCGGTTCCTGCTTAGGCGCCATCCAGTTGACGATTCATACGGAGCGTGTTTCAACATCGGCGTAACTTAACCTTTTACACATAGCCTCTACAGTGTAACGTAACCCCGAAACCGGGGTATACCGTATGTCACAAACAATCCATCGCCATAACAATCGCGAGCGGCTACCGGAGGCGGCAGCATCACCACTTCAGCTTGTCACACGCTAAGACAACGCCTCTGCCATCGAAATTGCAGGGATGCACACGCCGACGATTATTGATGCTGGATTAAGGGTCGAACGAAGTATGCACCGACAACCCGTGACTCCTGTAGAGGCGATTCATCCCCCATGGAAGCTACACAGTACTGGTCGTCGAGGGCCTAACCACCGCCTGTTGTGCTACAAAGTGTCGTTGCCATAAGCTAGATGCGATAGGTACTCTACGCATGATTAAACAAGCCAAACCAAATACGAGAGCGAACCCTCACCGCCGAATGTTGCCGTATTGGCGGTGAACGTACAGCCAACTGCTGTAAGCCTGTTGGAGTCCAGTTCCAAGGTGCTATCAGAGACTGCCGTCACTGCCCCCCCTTTGTACGAGCTCCCTCCACGGAGCTCCAGGTTGACGAGCGTTAGCACCGATCCACCGGACACAAGAAAAAGAGAAGTTGAAGATCCAGCTTCGATAACTGCACTTTCATCCAGACCCTCTCCGGTAGAACTCGGGGAATCTAGCCGAGCCTGGGCGACGGTCAGGTGACTACCCCCTGTTACGTTGATCATCTGCGGGACAGTCACGGTTCCGTGCCATGTGACGTTGAAGATGCCTCCCCCGGTGCAGGTTAAAGCTTCCACAAGTGTTTCCACGTCGGCGGTAGACGCCACGTCCATTTCTGTGACTGAGGCGGCGCATGGGGCAGAGTCGACGACCCCCGCGGCGAAAAAAAGTGTGGCGGCAAGAAATGCTCCAATGAATAACCTGAGGGGGTTTTGTTTATCAGACACGCGATTGTAAGTAAACAAGCATTGATATTCATTCGGTGTGATCAGCCAGAGAAAAATAGACGGGCACGGTGCGTCAGAAGCAGAACGTTCTCCGCCAGGTAGACGTCACGTCTATCTCCGTCGCAAGAGGCGCCGCACAGGGCGATGCTTGGATGATTCGTACGCCTAAACGAAAGACTTCGGCTATAGCAATGTTAACTCATGACCACCCCGAAAAGTATTCGTGAGACGAACGAGGAATCCTCAACGACGAAGCAGTGTGTAGCCAGGAATGATCTAGTCGGCAGAAACGAAGTATCAACAGAGGGAATCTTAGCGCCATTTGGAAGGTTCCAAACGTCGGATGGATCGTTCGTCTTCATGCCATGATATAGATATCAGTGACAGATTCCCGATCTGCAGGATGTCAACCGTGTCGAAGGGTGGGAACCGGTCATTTCGCAAGGTCAAATAAATGATACCTGGGTTGAGCATGTAGGTACCGTGCAGATCCTGCACCGTATATGATACCGGTTGGTTAGTGGCTAGATGATCTGGGTCGCGATCTGTCCGGGGTGTCAAGCACTGTAACCACTTATGAAATTGGTTTCTTGGTGTTCTTCTCGCTTTCTATTGGCTGTTTCGCTCAGCAGGCTGTCCATCGTTCCATTATTTAGTGTTGCGCCTCGAGGTATAAGTCGTATCAGAGCAGCTTGGGCGGCGCATACGGGCTTCCGATATATAGTTACGTGCATCGTTATTTCGTAATGGTGACTGTCGCCAGTTGCAACAACCACTGGGGTCCCAGTCCATTGCCCGAGTTTTACAAAGTCGGCGTCCACAGAAGCATACAACCTTGGACGTGAGTGATGGTCGTGCCCGAAAGCACCGGGGCCTCACCGCGGTGGGTATATCGGCATCGGTTGCCGCGGGCTCGGCTGTTTGAATCAGGCTTGTTTTTTGTTGTTGGTACAATCACTTAAAACTCGCACGAAATGTATGCGTCTGGTGCATACATAAGTAGGTACCCTGATTAAAATTATCTTTCCTGCTTGAGCTGAACTGTGTGAATCAGTTACTACGTGTATCGTAATATTTTCTTAGTGCATATTCCAATTTGGTCTTTCCGCCTCTTTGAACGTGGGAACGTGGGTAAATTGTTGGTTCGCCTTGGTCGTCTAGTGAACACCCCTGAATGCTGCCATTTTTTTGTGTGCATTTCGTCAAATTTTATCCTACCGCAAAGAGATCGGGAACATATTTCCAATTATACTTGAGCAAAAAGGGTTGGAATGCCGAGAGCCGGTGGCGTCGGTAGGCGAAACTTGACGCGATTCGAGGAGGGAAGTAAGGCGTGGACTCTTCCTACGATGCAAATGAAGACACTAACCGTATAGTGGGGAGGGGGTGGGTACGCCTGCCGTATGACCCCGGATATGAGTTACGAGTAGGGAGAGATATAAAAGGGCGAATGTAGTAAATGGGAAGAAAATATAAAAAACAAGTTAGATCGCCCTCCCGTTTTCTGTGTCGAACCACGTATGTATCTGCAGCCACGTTTACAGATGCAATTTTCATTTTCTTTATACTCAATATTGTCCTAGGCAGTTTACTATGCGCTTTGATTTTTGAGCTTCAGATTTCGACCCGATTGTTTTTTTTTTTTGAGATGTGAACTTAGCAAATCGAAACAATCATAATTTGCGGAAAAATCAGACTTATTCTAGTTGCAGAGATTCGGGAAAACGCCGACCAACCGCTGTTGTTGTGATCTGGCGCCGCAAAGAGACGCGCTGGGTGCGCTGCACTGCGCGTAAGATCCAAGCGTCCGAGCAGAGGCTGACTGCCTCTGATCTGGCGGCTAAGAGACGTGGCGAGAGCGCTAGATTCCACGTGTCTTAGTATTTTCTGTTCCACAATGAGACTGACTGACTGCTGCTGCCGCTGATGCTGCTGCTGTGCAGCAGTTTAGTATACGAGTACGTATCCACGAGGAGGTGCGCATTGAGTCCGTTTTTCTTGGTCTCTAGGTCCGAGCCCGCGCCAGCCGACCGTTATTTCGTCCCGGAGAGACGCGCCGCCAGCCGAACGCGTGTCGGGCGCGAAGCAACGACGTAATTCAGCTGTGTCAACATCCAACTCATCGGTCGCTCTGCTGCTGTTTGCTATTGTGGATAGCGTGTTGAATTAAGGACAGCATGTCCTTTATTATTTCAAAATCTGATTACCCAAGTCGTCTGATTTTGGGTTAAAATCCGGCAACTTGGGTCGTCGGATTCTAAAACCAATAAATTTCCGATCGGACTTTGGATATTCGGACTGCATAATGAGGGACATTCATTTTGAGATCGGCAAAGGTAAATTTGAAGATCAAAATCGAACCGCGTAGGAAACAACCTGAGTATTCGTTTGCGTTCCCTGTCGCTGGTTCTTTCCGTTCTTGATATTTTTTTTTTTTATGTTTTTCGTAAATTCGATGTCGAGTACTTGTCGTATTCATTATTTTTTGAGTGTATAGTATGATGTGTACCTCAAGCACTCAAACTAAGCGCCCTTCCTGTACTCACATGCTCTGTCTCGACAATGAAGAGATGCGATGGTTTCATGGTTAACGACTACGGCTATGCATGATAATGAGTACACCCTTTAACCCCCCGCCCCCTCAGCGAAACAACGCAATAAACATTTATGAAACGAATGAGAGGGGCTGGAAATACGTAAAATTATGAGGCTCGATAAACAATTTGAAGGACCCATTACATAGGGCAAAGAGGCGCAGGAGAAACTATAGGCGATGATGGAATATACCTGGTACCAGGTATATATTATGCGGGCACCTGTTACGTTGTATACGTGACAGATAGCATGCTAGAGGGAAAAATAACACACGTACGAGGAAGGGGGTCTGCATTTTTCTTCAATTCGTTTTCTATCATTTCTCGACCAATTTTTGTCTCGATAATAATAGCATGCCCCGACGGCGGAGGATATATCCCTGATTGAAAAGTCGGAATCGCAGATGAAGGATGGGTGACCTTGATAGTAGTCCTGATCGGCACGGAAGAATACGTACGGGGGCGAGCAATAGCAGTAGTGAGGGATGGGGTTTCGGACCGCCTTGCGCGCTGCCTCGCTAACATGCCCGACAAACAAGCTGCGACCCTCATCACCGTCGAATATTCACGGGTTACCTCGAAGGGGCACTGGACTCGGGGCTGTCTCTCGAAGCATGTAAAAGGGCAGACAACGGGGTGCAGTGGGCGCTCGAGGAACCAAAGTAGTTCTTCCAAGAGGGGTGCTCTGATGGTCGGCCGACTCTGACACCTTGCCATCAGGCTCAAGCACGCCTTTCTCGGGAGCGACAGGATTGGGGCTGCCGTCGAGAAAAGCAAAGACAATGTCGGCATCGATCGGGAGCAGAGTTGGGACCTTGACAGAGATCCTAGCAGATCTCACAGGCCGTTAGGCGATAAATTCAGGAGGGGACTCTCAGAATCGAGCAGTATTGCTCAGCTGGGAGACAGATTGCGGGAGTTTCGCGACGCAGGGGCCGCAGCAAAGGGAGCGATGGCCGGCATCGTCCACAAGGCTTGGCTGGAATGGGGTTTCGACACAGAGATGTACCTGGCCCCAAGACCCCCAGAGGGCGACATGTTGGCTGTCCTTGATGCTGTGACCACAAGCTCGCGCAAAGCCCGACTGAAGTTGGGCAAAATCGAGAATCAAGGCCGGCATGCCGCCCATACTGTTTCGCTGGAGGAGCGTCCTGAGACGGCAGGTTCCCCCAGACCGGGCGACCCCCGATAGGGGGGCAGAGACCAAAGGCTTCGCAAAGGCTCGCTGGAGGAGTGTACGGGGAGCAGGAAATGCGTTCGGGCGAGGCCAACAGACTTACTCCGTGTCATACCCGCAGCAGAGTCCGTGGGGATGAGAAGGCGGTTCATGGAGATCGAGGAATACGTGGCAACGAGGTACCCCTACTGCGATGACTTCAACGTGGAAACCCGCCACGCGGGCATCTGTCCTAGGGCAGGGGCGCGGGTGAATCAGCACCAACTGCTGATCCACGCGATTTCCTGCTCGTTGAAGAGGCTGGGGATTCAGCACTAGGTGGAGAAAGCGAACCGTTCAACGCAGACCAAAATCTGCGGATAGACCTTGCTGTCTGGAGAGGAAGTCTACGGGACGCTCTTAACAGCGAGTACAGGGAGAAATGCATCCTGCACCCATGCTGAACCTCAAGCGCATATAAACCTGCGAGGAGGCAGCGCTGATAACGAAGATCAGCTGCCTCTTACCTCCGAGGCGCGAAGCGCCAACACTGCCCTCGTCCGAGACCGCCACGAACTTACCAATTTGGAAGTGGAAAGCTTTGGACGTCTCAGGGTAACAGGCAGTAAGTTCATTGACCAGCTGGAAGCTAGTGGGAGGGACGGTGGGTCGATGGAAAAGAAAGGAGTACTGAAGAGACCCCTACTCTAAATCGTCTCGATGACTACACAGGTCTCCATCTCGAGGAGGGTGTCGCGATTCAATCTCCAACTTAGGGGTCGACAGGAATCGAGAAAGAGCAGGGGGGGGAGGATGACAGACCCGCACCGATGGCGTGGAGATGGAGCTTGGATGCGGCTTAGTATCTTTTATAGTAGAACATAAAAAGTGAATATTGATATAAAGGAAAGAGCAAAACAAACAGAGCATATTAGACATATCATAAGCGGAAGTAGACATAAAAGGCAGATAGACCCTGTGCATAGGTTTCCTTTGTCTTCGTGGACTTCTTTGAGGGTTGTGTTGAGCGCTCAACGTTCCAGCTCATGCTGCACGTTGTCGGATGGCAATCATAAATGTAACACTAAGCAAACATTTTCTGACGGCGCCAGGATATGGATACACAGAGCTATATAAAACTCAAGAGAGGATGATATTTCGACTCGTTACGCCAAATCCAATAACTATCGCGAAATTCCTACGCTCGTGCCGCTGAGACATGGCATCTCGGGCAACCCTACCCGACCACGGAAGCTCACTTCCGCCGTATTCATGCAACTGAGTCGTGGTGGCTACTGCTGCTGCTAGTGTCTTGCTGGCAAGGTGATGATCAGATGTGGCCGAGTGGAGGGGACAGGCTGTTTTTAAATGTCTGCCAAATTCGACTCTTATCAGCAAAAAGAAAAAAAAAAAAAATGTCGCGTGGGGTTAAAAATTTCCCTATGTAATATCTGTGTGTTGCTGACCACGTTTCGCGACAATATCGCCTATGCCTGACGTTCGTATAGAACAAGAGGCACATAATTTGACTCTAAGGGCCGGTCCTAACGAGGACAAAAACACAGAAACAAAAATCATAATACGTGCAAACGAACAGACCTTCGTCTTGCGTAATATACAGCAGGTTGAGTCCAAAAGAGAAAAAAAAAAAACGAAACAAATAAGAGCCGAGTCTAATTGCTACGCGGTGCAACTTTTCAGAATGGCCCAAACGCCACAGCACGTTATTCCCGGCGATAACGCTCGGCAGCGACTGTGGATACACACGACTCGCACACGTGAGGTCCCTCCATAGCAAGTGGTTCTCGTGATCCAACTCGCTCCCTCCTGAGTTATCTAGAACTTATGTATCGACCATCTCTAGGCGTTTGAATTTTGAGCGGAACTCATGGCATATATGTCGAAAAACTTATCGCTCTAGCAACCCCCCCCCGGTTTCTTACGAGGGCACCCCTTGGTGAGTACCTACCCGTATAAGCCCCTGCTGTCGCGGACAAGCCGCGAGACAGCCAGATGAACTTCCTCAACCATCGTGCCCTTGCCAATCGGTCGTAGAACCTCTATAGGAACTTCATACCAACCGTTCGAGCTCCTCTTCCATTCTTCTTCGACCCTGGGCAACCCATATGTATACGTATATTAGTCAAATTTTCGTACTTTTGCCAACTTTTCTCTTTGCACGAGCACTTTTAGGCAAAACAGTAAGTACACGGACACGGGAAGCCCTGCCGGACACATTGGTCTAGGTCTCGGCGCGATCCGTGCACTCTGAAGCGCGTGGCAAGCGCTTAAAGTTTTTTTTTCCAGCGGGAGTGGATAAGACGATTGCCCTTGTTTCGGTAAAGAGGCCTTATTATTTTGTACGTGCGCATCGGTACATTGTCATGCTCTCTGTTTTCTCCCCCCGGCTCTCATGAGCTGTGAGCACACAGCTCAGGCATATACTAGGAACACAACAGACAACATGCACAGATCCCATCGTTCCAACGCTGCCGCCCACACCGTGCGTGTTCGACACGCCCATATTCGCAGTGTTGCTGTGGTTGGTTGTGTCTCTGTCAGAGCCTGTCGTCCGCATTCCATCGTCTGCCATATATATATTTTTATCCGTATGTACCCAGGATGACGTAAAAAAATATCCCATACTCGTACATACATTTTTTTTGGGTTGTTGCACGGAGCACGGACCACCGCCTAGAGAACAATGAAAATACCCACAGCAGTGCACAGAGCGTGCTAACCTACAGCTTCCTACAGCACCACAACCAACCCTGCTGCCCAGCAGCAGCAGTGAGCACACCTTGCGCGTATGGATGATCGTACTGCGGCTCATTCGTACAGCAGCGTTCGTAACATACTTACAGCAGTACAGTAGTTCTGATTACAGTGTGTCTTACATTGCTGACCGATAGATCCTAGAGCCAGCTGAAAGGGGATCAGTACACGTACGTACGTTCCTCGCGTTGCATTTTACAGCAGTACTGCTGAATGTGCAGTCATACCTGTACAAGCTACTCTACTGCTGTAGGAGATCGTGCAAAGTGTTGTAGATCGCATAAAAAACACTACATGCCAGTTGTAGGAGCACTGTTCTAGCGTATACGTTTAAAACTGCGCTGGATCACATTTTCGTTTCCGAGGTTCGACTCGCACCATCAACGTTTTTTTTCGTAATTTCACTTTTGACTATTTTTGTACCAGAACTACAACAGAGTACTACAGTAATAATAATGCATTCGTCCACACCTTGCTTTTCTGATCGTATAATATGATAAGAGTACATGTTACTTGTGTGTTTTAGCCCAAAATTAAAGAGTTTGGGCGCGCTTGCGTGTGGCGTGCGTTCATACGTCAACATTTCACAGCTATTATACTCCGAATACATGGGAGTAAAGCAAAGTATGTTCGAGAAAATACTGCTGCTATTACCGTGGGTACTTCGTGCATTCGCAGTATTTCGGGGTGTTTGTACTCGAGATACTGCGAGTACTGACTGGCAGTATTTTGAGGTTCTGTAGATACTACTATACGTATACTTTCTTCGGGCTCGCACTAATGCGGGGTTCGCTACTGCTGCTGGCATGGATACCACCTGTTGTGCTTCAAGTATCTCGGGGTGCTGTACCGCGGGTACTACAAGTATACCAGTAAGTACTAGTCTATAGCAGTATTTCGTCCTTGGTAGTGTTCGTACTGCTGCTTTTTCTGCGAGACTCAGTACTCGCGGTAGTGAAATACCCTCAATATGCCCAGTATACTTCGAGTATGAAGTCAACCGTTTGTGCACCGTGTCGACAAGTCTCAGGCCCAGCGTTCGGCACAAAACACACCCAGATAGTCCCACACGAGTGGGAGTTGGAGCAAACTACTTTCGCTGGAGACGACTTGAGCACCCAACGCAGTCTGCCAGTATTTCGGTATTTCGATACCAGGTATAATATTATGCATGACTGCGAATGCTCTCAGTATCTCGAGGTTCTGTAGTAGGCATATTTTGCGTTTACCCCAAGTATTTATGTCGTGTTTCGATACTACTGCGGGTACATACTTTAAGCAACCTGTATTCTCGGGGTTCGGTACTGCTCACACTCTCATTACTCTCTGTATTTGGGCCTTCTCAGTACTCGCAGTAGTTTTGCCGCCAGTACTCCAATACTCTCAGTACTCGGACTACGATTTGTTCTCGAGAATTTACCTGTGAAACCTTGATATTATACCCTGAGCACCAAGAAACATTTATTTTGGGGGAACATATATATTGTAGTACCAGTATGTATGTATCTGCTGCACCTTATTACTCAGTTGGTCACAAAGGATTATGGTGCAACGTCGACCTCGCGCAACTTTTATGTACTTACGAATTAATCGCCGCGAGTCAGCTGGATCAATATATCTCAACTTACCGATACCCTATTATACAGTATTATAGTAATGATCCCACACTAATTCCGCGAACAGCAGTATAATGTAGTCTGTCCTCAAAAATATGCTGTGTGTTCTTCACGTTAAAATGATGGGTGGGTGCAGGTGCTACTTCTAAAAAAGTGTGCAGGGTTTCATACGAGTATTATTATTTCGCTCTTGCGCCACTCCCCTATTAATACGGCACCTCCCGGAGGGGAACCTTGTATTTCGTATATTTGGCACCCATTTCGAATTTTTCAAGTCGTCTGGGAAAACGAAATGTGAATACGGAGGAATCACGATCTCTACTTCCATATATTTACCAATAAAATTCACGTGCTCTTTAGCTCTGCTCCTCGTCGTTACATTTCGTTTTTTTTAATATCTTTTGCCCCCGTTAGGACCGAACCTAAACGTCAAAATATCGTAATTTTTTGGAGTTTTATATATAACTCTAATGAGACTGTTTATTCGACCATTTCCTGCGTTCCAGCTCAAAGTGACCCTACTTGCTGCGGCCAGTCCACACATGTGATAGTTGAGCCGAGAGGGTAATCTCTTGTAGTCTTCCCCCACGGCATCATGGCCGCAGTGTAAAGTACGAGTGTGGCCAGCGCGCTTGTGTACGACTATTTCGAACGCTTCGTGCCGGATAGTGTTATTTTTTTTTACCATCGCCTAGAATGGAACCCCGCCAGCCATAGTTTGGCCCCCTCCAGCCTCCGGAATGCAGTGCATTGGACATTCGAAGTAATACTGACAGCCGAAATAGTGCGGGTAGTATGTTTACTGTAATCCTTAATGATATATGGGTGGAAATGGTTAGCGTGACAGATGCCTTCAAGTAGTCGAAATCCAAACTGCAAACCTCCAACTGCATTGTCGCCGGCTCTTCTTGGACATATTTGTGTCACGAGCGTGCGTTAAGCTTGACCAGCTACGCCGTCACTCTACTCATTCATCTATTTGTTGTAATACATTCCAGGTTGTGATCCTTCCCGTTTTGAAGAACACTACTTGTATTTAGGATACAACTTTAACAGCACTAGTATTATTTACCAGAATAGACCAATAACAACAGTAGCAAATACCAACGACACGACCATAATGGCTGATGCAAATACAATACAACAAGACAAGTTACTTGGAACTAGTGTAGGACGATAAGACAAGACAATACAAGTCAGAACATTATATTAATACGTAGTGTAAGCCAACAACACTGAACTCCCCAAAACAAGGTCGTGAAAAACCAACAGTGGAGGAGAGAGATTTTTGGACGATTTCGCGTTTGGTTGGGAAAAAGTAGTTACCGTGTATGATACCTGGTGTTTCCTTTCAATATGCACTCCTGAAGAACAACTTACCTCTGGTTTCGAAATTAAGGGTTTTGGAGTGTCGGAGTTTTGTTACCTGAGTCTGTTGAAGCGAACGCATTAAGCCAACGCTACACTTGCGCACTATTGTTGGTATAGCGTTTTCGGCCCCTGTAGGACTACAAGCCCGTTCTGGGGACAAGCCAAGCAAAACCTATTGTTAATATTACGGCGAACCATAGTAAACAGGACCAAATATTGTTGCTAAAAATAGGTAAATATATAATTTTTTATGTATACCATAGGTCCTATTAACTATGGACCTCCGTAATAGTAACTACTGTCGTAGTCTGTCCCAAAATCGGGACTGGCATTCGACGTAAAAACATTGTACCTCGCACCAGGTACGTACGAGGTAAAAATTGACAATGACAACAGCAATAAATAGCAGCGGCATGTAGTCGCCCATCGCCACCACCACAACCAGCAACAGCAAACACCACCATCACCCAACAACAAGCTGCTGCTTCCGCTGCTGGTACTGGTCAGTCGTTGGTGGGTGGGAGGATGGTTATTGATGGTCCCTTGTACTTGATATATGGTTGCTTTTCTAGTGACGCAGCAGCATCTGGAGCAACCTACCTGATATGCTCGAGTAGACACCCGCCACCAGGTCCACCACAACCAGAAGCAGCAACCAAAACCACGAGCATCATACAAGCGACGAGATTCCGCTGTTGTTGGTGCGAAGCTGGTGGCGGCAGCGGCGGTGGTGGTGCTTGACTTGAGGATGGTTGTTGTGGAAATCTCTGATACGTGCTATATACTTGCTACCTGGTATGCGGCGAAATACTGTTAGGAATGTATGCTTGCTTTTTTCAGGATGACCCCAGGTATACCTGGTAAAGTAGGCCACTAAGCAGGACCAAGCTTCGCGAATTCTGTACGGCTTGGAAGACGAGCAGAGGATAAAGCCTTACTTTATATTTCGCGGCCGCCAGAGACGACGTCAATTACGAAAACAGTCTGTAATTTAAATTTTAAACATGATACCAAAGGAGTATGATAGACTATAGGTACGAGATAAGCCTTTCAAAAAGAGAGAAAGTGTTTCAAGTGTCGGATCCGCGAGCCGGATACGCTGGTCCGACCCGCGGCTCAGCAGAAGACCACTCGCGCTTCATGCTGGCCTGATCCGCGAGTGATCCGTTTCTCGCGGGTCATGACCTGACCCGACCCGTGAGCTTTTTGTCATCTATTATTGAGTCGATCTTACCCGACCCATCATATTTGAAAAAAACGTGACCCGACCTGACCCCAAACGTGAGATTTGAACATCTTGTGACCTGACCTGACCCGACCCGTGAGATTTTGAACCCCCTGATCTGGTCCCATCCGACCCGTGACATGTGGACATTCCGTAACCCGACCCGCGCGAAAAACTCTTGTGAATACGTGGAGGGATATAAGGTATGGCATATACCAGGGGCATGTGTTTCCCGAAAACAACTTCGAATATATCTAAGCTCTTGCAGCTCCATTCAACAGTAAGCTAACCCCAGACAGCCGATGAGCTATTGATAGTTCATCTATCGTGTATTGCTCAAGGTTCGAAAACATGTGCAGATGAGCTACTGGGTATAGATCAAGCCGGGAGAAACATGTGTCGCTCATGTAGCTCCTAGAGGTCAACCTGGCAACATGTATGTAGATGAGCTATCTTCTACAGCTCAAGCCTTCAAAGGATGTGCAGATTGTGAGCTACCGCCTATAGCTCAAGCCTCCAAACAATGTGCAGATGAGCTACCACCGTTAGCTCAAGCATTTAAAACATAAGTTACCGCCAATAGCTCAAGCAGGGAAAACATGTGCAGATAATCTATCGCCTTTAGCTCAGCCCCGGATGACGTAATCATAGCCCATGCACGCAGCTCCTTGTAGCTCTTTCTCGGCAACACATGCGTAAGATACGTAGGTGATAAAACCCACCGTCAGGGACAACTGTATATATAGAGAGATATTAGAACAATATGGGTACGGCCTGGATTTGATCGTTGTCCCCATCTACATCGATGACGTTGTTCATTAGATCCACATCCATCGATGGATCCGGTTGCTGCCTACCGCCAGTCTGGTCTACGGTCGAAGCGCCGCTACAGCTGCTACCCAGGGTCGTGGGCATGCTAGGGGTGTTGCTGTGTGATGTCGGTGTTGTGTTCGAGCGCCACTTGGGACGTGCATGTTGACAGCTGACAGCTGCTGTACCAGGTGTATATGTATACGTATATTCGTCAAATTTTCGTACTTTTGCCAACTTTTCTCTTCGCACGAGCACTTTTAGGCAAAACAGTAGGTACACGGACACGGGAAGCCCTGCCGGACACATTGGTGTAGGTCTCGGCGCGATCCGTGCACTCTGAAGCGCGTGGCAGGCGCCCAAAGTTTTTTTTCCCGCGGGAATGGATAAGACGATTTCCCTGGTTTCAGTCAAGAGGCCTTATTTTGTACGTACGTATCGGTACATTGTCATGCTCTCTTTTTTCTCCCCCTGGCTCTCATCATGAGCTGTGAGCATACAGCTCACAGGCATATACCAGGTACACAACACACAACAGACAACATGCACAGATCCCATCGTTCCAACGCTGCCGCCCACACGCCGTGCGTGTTCGACACAACCATATGCGCAGTGTTGCTGTGGTTGGTTGCGTCTCTGTCGGAGCCTGTCGTCCGCATTCCATCGTCTGCCATATATTTTTTTATCCGTATGTACCCAGCATGGATGTACAAAAATTATCCCATACGACATACCACTCTGAACCAAAATTTAAGGGACGTTTGGATTGAATAATTGTGTGCTAACGGTCCTTATATTTCGGTTCAGAGTGGTACATTTTTTTTGGGTTGTTGCACGGAGCACGGACCACCGCCTAGAGAACAATACCCACAGCAGTGCACAGAGCCTGCTTGCCTCCAGCTTCCTACAGCACCACAACCAGCCCAGCAGCAGCAGTGGGCACACCTTGTGCGTATGGATGATCGTACTGCGGCTCATTCGTACAGCAGCCTTCGTACAAATGTACTTACTTACAGCAGTACTGTATACAGTAGTTCTGATTGCAGTGTGTCCTACATTGCTGACTGATAGATCCTAGAGCCAGTAGCTGAAAGGGGATCAGTACACGTACGTTCCACGCGTTGCATTTTACAGCAGTACTGCTGAATATGCAGTCGTACCTGTACAAGCTACTCTACTACTGCTGTATGTAGGAGATCGTGCACGACATGCCAGTTGTACGAGAGCACTGTTCTAGCGTATACGTTTATACTGCGATGGATAACATTTATTTTCGTTTCCGAGGTTCGACTTGCACCATCCACGTTTTTTTTTATTTCACTTTTGACTATTTTTGTACCAGAGTACTACAGCAGTTATAATAATACATTCGTCCACACCTTGCTTTTCTGAACGTGTATAATAATATGGTTGAGTACATGCTTGTGTGTTTTAGCCCAAATTAAAGAGTTTGGGCGCGCTTGCGTGTGGCGTGCGTTCATACCTCAACATTTCACAGCTACTACGTACTCCGAATACTTGGGAGTAAAGCAAAGTATGTTCGAGAAAGTACTGCTGCTATTACCGTATAGATAGGTACTTCGTACACTCACTCGCAGTATTTCGGGGTTTTTGTACTCGAGATACCGATACTGCGAGTATATATACGCAGTATTTTGAGGTTCTTCTGTAGATACTGCGTATACTTCGGGCTCGCACTAATGCGCGGTTCGCTTCTGCTGCTGGCATGGATACCGCCTGTTGTGCTTCGAGAATCTCGTTGATCTGTACCGCGGGTACTACAAGTATACCAGTAAGTACTATAGTCTATAGCAGTATTTATTTCGTCCGTTGGTAGTGTTCGTGCTGCTGCTTCTTGTGCGAGACTCAGCACTCGCAGTAATGAAATACCCTCAATATGCCCAGTATACTTCGAGTATGAAGTATACTTCAACCGTTGTGCACCGTGTCGACAAGTCTCAGGCCCAGCGTTCGGCACAAAACACATCCAGATAGTCCCACACGAGTGGGAGTTGGAGCAAACTACTTTCGCTGGAGACAAAACTTGAGCAATCAAAGCAGTCTGCCAGTATTTCGATACTTCGAAGTATAACATTATGCATGACTGCGAATGCTCTCAGTATCTCGAGAGGTTCGGTACTGCGCATATATTGCCTTCACCACCAAGCATTTATTTATTTCGCGTTTCGATACTACTGCGGGTACATACTTTAAGCAACCTGTATTCTCGGGGTTCGGTACTGCTCACACACTCTCATTACTCTCAGTATTTGGGCCTTCTCAGTACTCGCAGTAGTTTTGCCGCCAGTATTCCAATACTCTCAGTACTCGGGACTACGATTTGTTCTCGAGCATACATTTACCTGTCAAACCTTGATATTACCCTGAGCACCCGGAAACATTTATCTTGGGGGAACATATATATTATAGTACCAGTATGTATGTATGTGCTTCACCTTATTACTCAGCCGGTCACAAAGTATTTTGGCGCAACCTCGACCTCGCGCAACTTTTATGTACTTACGAATTAATCGCCGCGAGTCAGCTGGATCAATATATCTCCACTTACTTACCGATACCCTATTATTTATATATTATTGTTGTGGTATTGATCCCACACTAATGGGGACCCACTGGAAGGCACGCACGGTACAGCAGCGGTGCATAGTAGTGGGATGCGTCTGAAGTCCTGCGTCTGCGTCCGCTGCGGTTATGATGGTCTTGGCTGCTCACTGCTGGTGTGTTGTTGCGGCGGATTACGTTTGAAGACGCAGAGTTGTCTGTCCGTTTTAGCTGTATTATTGTCAGTGGGTTGTCGGCCACCACCCACAACCAATCTCCGGCTGTAGCGCGCTTGTGCTAGGTCGCTGTCACGAGGGCTATGTGTTGTGTGCTCGCATGTTGTCGGTCGGTCTGTGAGACATGCAGAATTTCTGCTGGTAATCACGCCGCATGTTTTTCCCAGTGACGAGTAACAGCAGTTTTGATGTACTGCTACTGTAGATATGGGGGACCTTGTGGACGTAGGAAATGGGGTTGGTCTCTCCCGTTTTTCGACTGACCAAAAGATCAAGACCTAGAACCTAATACTGTACCTGGATCCCAAAATCTTACAGCTAGACGAGAACTTGTTGACACAGCCTGCAGCGCACCATACGGCTGTGCGGCTATGCGCCGTCGTTCCACATTCCACGTGCATCGTTGTAATATCTGCTATCTACACACAGCACTGCCCGGAAAAATGTTCGTGCTGTCTATTCGTACGTGCTTCCGCCCGATGATCCGATATGGTCGTTTTTTTCCTTTCATGTTTGGCCTTTTTCCTTTTTTTCATACCAGGATGGGATCATTTTCATTTTAGTTCGATTTTCTAAAAAATTGGTAATTTTATCGTTTTTTTTTAATAAATTTCGAAATACGTCAGCTGTGAGTTCGACTGGTTATACTCGCTATGGCATGTGCTGAACCATTTTTTGCAACAATTATTTATTTTCCGGATTCGGGGAGAACAAATCCGCGAACATCAGGATAATAGTCTGTCCTCAAAAATAAAAAATGTTGTGTGTGTTCTTCACGTTAAAATGATGGGTGGGTGTGCAAATGCTATACTTCTAAACTAGTGTGCGGGGTTTCATACGAGTATCATTATTTCGCTCTTGCGCCACTCCCCTATTAATACGGCACCTCCCGGAGGGGAACCTTGTACATTAGTATATGTAGACCTATGTCAATGGAAACACGAAGTCCAAAAGTTTCTTTCAAAAATATTGCTTTGAAAAAAGAGCCAAAAATATCCTCCTACCGCCGCTGTGGGAAAAAATGTTTGCTTCTTTTTTTCTAACGGCTGCAGGCGGCGCAATTTGTATTCTCTCGTTGCAAATTGTCAACAGGCTAGTAGAATTCAGCTCCTGTGACGATAGATGCTCGATCTCGATAGAGACCCAGCCCACGGCAAACCCGCTTGGTGTCGGGCAAGGCCAACGAGTATAGATGACGGCATCGAAGATAGAAAGTGGACAAATGCTCTAGGGGGCGAGAGCTCGCTGGTGGCGTCCTGCGGTATCCTCCCAAACCTGTAAAAAAGCCTGTTCTTTGCCATTCGAGGCGGATCGAGAATTTTTGTCTTCTGTTTGGTACACACGAGCGGCTAATTGTTTTTTATCGTACGCGTGGCCAGCTCCCGCCACACGTCACTGGCCATTGTGTGAACACGGTGACCCACAAGGGTGGGTCGGAGCCCCTAACGAGCGCACTCCGTTCAGAATCCATGACGCAATCGTTGGTTTTTTGTCGATCGATGTCTGTCGAGGACTCGGAATCCCGCCGCTTCGAAACAAAGATCGGCCTGAGTTTTTCTCAAGCAGATCTTGGCCCAACCTAGTCCCCAATTTTTTTTTTTTTCGGTCTTTTCCAAATGTTGGGAACTTTTATTTATTCTAAACGTCGACGGCGTCCCCGGTGGCTTGGTAGCTGGTCCGCGAGCCTATCAAGATCAATTTCGTGAGTTCGAGTCTCACCGAGTGCATGCTCATAGGGACTATTTCTTGCATAAAATTGATTAGCGGAAAGCGCGAGACCGTGAGTTAGCTGTACATTCGATGAAAATCGACGAGCAGTGGGAATGCTGACCCCTATGCGCGATAAAAAATAAAGGCACGTACCGGGGGGGGAGAAGGGACGACACCTGTGACCACGGCTTGTCCAGAAGATCGTCGAGGGTAAAACCTCCTACGAGTGGGCTGGAAAGTAAAAGTGATGATGAAAAAAAAAAAAAAAAAAAAAATAGGAAGCGATTTTGGCGGGAATCAATTCAAACTATTTATTGATACTTCGCTTTCCCATTGGCATGGTTGTTGTCAAAAAACTAAAATTAAAATTCTGTTGGCTGTCGATCTATCGTTAGGTATCTTCAGAAAATATGCAGATCCGGTCTCAAATAATATCACATTTTTATTTTTATTTTTATTTTTTTTGTCCATCACTTTTACTTCCCAGCCCACTCGTAGGAGGTTTTACCCTCACAACGATCTTTTCTGGACAAGCCGTGGTCACAGGTGTCGTCCCTTCTCCCCCCCGGTACGTGCCTTTATTTATTTTTATTTTTTTTGTCGCGCATAGGGTTCAGCATTCCACTGCTCGTCGATTTTCATCGAATGTAACTAACTCACGCTTTCGCGCTTTCTGCTTATCATTTTTTTTTAAAGAAAAAGTCCCTGTGAGCATGCACTCGGTGGGACTTGAACCCACGAAATTGATCTTGACAGGCACGCGGACCAGCTACCAAGCCACCGGGGACGCCGTCATATACTGTACCTGGTACCTACAAAAAATATATGGTTGTTTGTGTTGATATCCTGTCTATTCTGCGTACTTGTATTGGTCACTTATACAGCTCATGAACTACAGTAGTAGTAGTTGATCTACCCCCTAAATCTCAAGCCTTGGAAACATGTGCAGACGAGCTATCGCCTACTATAGCTCAAGCTTTGAAAATATTCGCAGATGGCGAGCTACTACCGCCTATAGCTCAAGCTGGGGAAACATGTGTAGCTCATGCAGCTCGGATAGCTCGTCTCGGGAGTAGATGAGCTAGCTAATGTAGCTCCTATAGCTCACTCTGGACATATAATTGCGGATGAGCTATCCTCTATATAGCTCAAGCTTGAAAATATGTGCAGATGAGCTACCCTCTGATATATAGATCAAGACAGGAAAATATGCGTAGCTCACGAAGCGCACGTAGCTCACCGGTGAGCTACCGTGAGCTGACCTGTCCGGGGTGTGAACCTGGAACAGTAGCAATGCATCATGGAAACATGTAGATATATTCTCAAAAGTCTGATATTATGGTTGATCTCGGGAGGGGACTCCCCGTGTTTCGTGCGGTTCTCGGACAGCAACATGATAACAGCTCGCCCCCATTCTTCATGGAGATTCGAAACGCGCCACCAACCATACACCATCTGAAAGCCGTATCAATCAGTGAAGAGTAATAGTAGTATAGTAGTAGTAATAGTAATAGTAGCAGTAGTAGTAGTAGTAGTGGTGCCGTGAGTCGGCGCGTAGAGCCGAGCATTGTCGATACCTGGGGTGTCCTTCACGATTTTTTTTTTTTTTTTTTTTTCTTCATCACTTTTACTTCCCAGCCCACTCGTAGGAGGTTTTACCCTCGACGATCTTCTGGACAATATTAAGGATGATACTTGTCGGTAGCCATCATAGTCGCTACTCGATAACACTTGCGTCATCTGGTATACATTTACGCATTTCTAAGTACCGCGGACAGTTTTCCAGTCTGTGAGTAGTATTACTGTAGCAGTATACAGCAGCAGCAGTCTTACAATAATATCTACTGCTGTGCACTCGTGCATATTGCATAATAACAGATCTCAATAACAAGCAGCGCATCGTGGATCTACTGTATTACGTACGTACAGAATCTACAGCCAGCAGCACACATGTACAGCAGTACCTGGTGCGTGCGCACTGGTAAATAATGGACAGGGTATCTTCAGTATCCCGTCGGGACCAGTAGCATAGTTTTAGTTGTGGTTGAAGTAACAATATAGGCTACAAGAGGGTCATGAGTCGTACCCCAAGTTTTATTGTTTTTAGCAGTAGAATTGCGGGTCTCCGTGTTGTTTTATATTGAACTGAATGCAAGGGTATTTCCCTATTTTTGTTTTTGAACGAATTTGTAGGGGTCGTCCTTTGTTTCGAGCCGTGAGCGCACACGCGCATCGCTCCCCTTTGAGCTCACTCTACTTTTGCTCACCATCATCAGCTTCCAGCTGAGCAAATGAACCAACACTGTGGCTTGGGGTCATCACATCTTCTCTTCTATTTTTTTTTTTAATTATTTGCCTTCTGACAATGTGCAGGGCGTTATTCATTCAAGATGAAAAAACTAACATAATTCGTCGAACTTGAAGCTTCTCGTACAAGTCACCTAAGTGGCTATACGTTTGCCTCGAACATTTATTTTGACTGTGTATTGACCGGCCATCGGCAATCGAGTCTAGGCGTACACACCAGCTACGAGCTGGTATACACGCCAATCGCCATACCTAATACAAGCCGTGGTCACAGGTGTCGTCCCTTCTCCCCCCCGGTACGTGCCTGTATTTTTTGTCGCGCAATGGGTTCATCATTCCCACTGCTCGTCGATTTTCATCGAATGTAGCCAACTCACGCTTTCGCGCTTTCCGCTTATCAATTTCTTATGCAAGAAAAAGTCCACACGAGCATGCACTCGGTGAGACTTGAACCCACGAAATTGATCTTGACAGGCACGCGGACCACCTACCAAGCCACCGGGGACGCCGATACACCTAACTTGTACCTACAAGAAAGAAGAGACAGAAGCTTTCAGCAGATCCACATCTAACCTGAGATACTCCAGGACTGCTGTGCACGCTGGCACACAAGGCAGTATAGTGTTGGCAGGTGTAAAAACCGAATCAAACAATCCGTGGTCTACGCTATACGTACATACGAGGCATGCATATATATCTAAATTTATCACAATACTTGTAAAATTAGGTAGAAATGAAATATAGACGAGGCGTATTACGCACCTTGCAAAGTCGAGTCTCAACTATTTAATCAGTCGAACTCACAGTTGACGTATTTCAAAATATATAAAATAGGCACTAACTTAATACCGTACCCTGTACTAGCTTGCTGCTACGATTACGGATACCAGGTACAGCAACAGCTCGAACAAAAAAGAGGGAAGTTCATCTCCATCCCTCCACGGATCATAGCAACGACGACGACGAAACTTACAGGGACCTCCTGAATGCCGGGAGAATAAAGAAGGTGGCGAGTCGGCCTTGTGTACCATCCTGCCAACGGAAGCCCCGTGATGGTGTGGGCGGCATGACGATATAGATGTCCGACTGTACAACAACAGTAGTAGTTGTTGAGCTCCTCAAATATATATATATATCTGCTGCTGCTGTATAGTATCTGGCGCCTGCTTCGTACTGCTGATGTTGTTCTCCAAGCTCGTCTATGTAGTTATCAATAATGGGTGTTGTTCCTGTCGCTCGACATACAAGCGACTCACAGCAGCAGCAATCAATATAATCTGGAGTGGATGGTCCTGGCGACTGTGTGCTGCTGAATGCATGCATTCCAACCAAGAAGATACGGACCAAAAAAGTCAAAAGCTTCCCACGGGCTGGACTTCCTCTCACGCGTACCATCCCGCTGATGCTGCGTACAGGTACCATATAGACACCATTATATAAATTTATGAAATACGTCAGCTGTGAGTTTCACTGATTTCAGTGGTTGATACTCAACTTTGATACCATTTAGAAACAAATCGATATCCCTGTCGGGGGTACAAAAACAAATAGTGCTGATAGTAGCATACTAAATATACAACAGTCAAAGTAGTACGCGATAGTTTCACATAAAAAAAACATTTAAAAAAATAAATAAAACTTCATCTATATTTTTTCGGCTCTGAAAAATAACAACGTCTGGATACCCTTGTATATCCAAAAAAACGCCGCCGCTAGAAAATCAACAATTGCACCACGCTATCGCGTCCGACGTCAATTTTTTTTAACGTATTCGCGGTTGTTTTCGGGGTTGTGAAATAATGAAAAAACAAGCGCTGCGCGCGGAGCGCGCAGAGCGTGCAAGGGTGCCTTGTTTTGAGTTTTTCTGTATGTATATACAAGGCACTTCGCTCCGCGGACGGCCTACGTCGCCGGCTATACGCTCGCTCAGGAAGGAAAAGTACATCAAATTATGCGAAGCGGACAGAGGTGCATGATTGCAAACTGGCGACTTGATATTGCCAAGAGTCCCGCCGCCATGTGCTCCTGGACTTCAGGAGAAAACAGCTTGGACGCCACATGTACATGCTTCGCGTCGCGGGCTGTTTTCCGCTACGCTCGCTCACAGGTCGTACAAACGTACATACCCCACGTAGGGTACTTTTTTTACTCCGATATATATGCTCTGTGTATATACTCGTATGTACGAAAGATAAAGCACATCATGTCACAGCAACACAGCAAAAACAATGAAAATGAAACCGAAAATTTCTGAAAGATAAAAAATCCCCGTCGCCTTTCCGTGTAATAATTATTTACTACTACCTGATTGGAACACCTTACATCCGGACCGGTGAAAAAAAAAAAAAAAAAGAAAGAAAGAAAAAATCCTACAGCAGAGCTTCTCTCTCAACCTCGTACGCCGCCCCCCCCTCTCGCGATCATCTCGCCACCGATTGAGTCCGGGTAAAGCTTTCCTCTCTCTCTTCCACAGTGAGCCCCGTCGCCCGCCTCACGTGAAGCCCGGTGCTCACCGTGGAACTCCACGCAAGCTCGACAATGATGTTGGTGCTCATTCGGGGTACCTCCCTCTTGTGACTTTCAGCCCGGTCGCAAAAATAAGCGCCGCTTGAATTGTACAATTCCGAACGAACCTTAAATACTTGTACGTACTCTGTCTATCAAAAATCACGAATATAGACGAGGCGTATTACGCAGCTTGCAAAGTTGAGTATCAACTATTTAATCAGCCGAACTCACAGCTGACGGATGTTTTAAAAAAATTAAAAGAAACTGAGAAAGCACGTCAGCTGTGAGTTCAACCGATCGGCAGATCGGTCGATACTCAACTTTGCAAGCTGCGTGAACCGCGCGCGTTTTCCAATATTTCACTCGCGATTGACTACTGGCCAGAGACTCCCCTGGATGCCACCAGGGTCGACGAGACGATAATACTTACAGCTGGTTCGATTTCCAATTGATTTCGGCCAGTACCATTTCGCGCACTGAAACAGCAGATCGATACGTGAGGGCCGGGGTACACAAGACAGTCGAAAGTTGGTTTACAGCAGTTCACAGGTGACAAACACACCAAGACACCGGAAATTTTTTAATACCACCTGTAAATAAAAGTTGCAGCAGGTCTTGACGTACAAGTACGTGTTTTTGATGAATCTCACTATCGTACATGTTCTTGGCCTCTTTTGCTCTTGATATATGAAAACCACACCAAGCACACACCTGGAAAATAGCAGAAGGTGATCCAACAGCACAGGAGGTTATGTTCGTGTTTTCTGCAGGCAGGCTGGCGAGTGGCGCATTTCGATCCTACAGCTCCTTGTTTCATCTCAGACGTTCTACCAGGCAATACGATCACGAGAGCTGGATCCCAAAGCTCGCCCTGCACACGATGCCAAGAAGATGGAAACAAAGGCTAAAACCGAACGCGAGCGTCAATCTACAGCCTCCTGTCGTGTTGATCATTCCGAATCTCAACGAAGTCCGGTCCTTGAATATGGCCCGGATCTTGATTGGAGGATTTTGAAGATCCTTGCTTGTGCATGAATGTACCTACAGTAAAGAATGATCAATAAAAAAATAAAATAAAATGGAGGCCAGACAGAGCCTATTGATGATGCATCCCTTGTGTCTCGAGGCACGCGCGACGCCTAGGCACGAAAGCGGCGACCGCGCTCCTTGCAAGTAACTCCCCTTCTACCCGCCAGCATCCGCTGACACCCGTGAGGGTGCCGGGTTCGCCCGCGCAACAGAGCTCGGAGTACACACACGCACACGAAACGAAAGAAGAAATTCAAAACAGGCAAGAAGGACTGAAAGTACGACGAGAAATGGAGAAAACAAAGACCCGCTGGAAGGGGCCGGCAAGTAATAAAAGGAGGCGATTTCCAAGTGGGAACTCTGAGAGGCCAGGGATGTACCAACCGAGGACTCTCAGAGATCGAGATCTAAGTAAGGGCCATTCCTAACGAACCGAAAAAAAAATCACGATTGGTGATATTTGGCATCAAGATCCGTGACATTTCAGTTCTAGAATCTAACGAAAAAAGACTGTAAACGTCGCGTTTAGTGATAATTTCAAATAGTCAAAGTTCTCATATTTCAAACCCAACGTTTTTTTTGGGGGTGTGGAGCAAACTCTCGAGAGTGGGGCACGGCCATGCCGGGCTGGGCCGTCCGCACCTGGCCCAGCCCGTGATATATTCGAATCGCGGGCCGAGGCCAAGTGACCCAGCCTGCGAGATTCCAACTTCACCGGCCGTCGGCCAAGCTCGTTTCGCGAGATTTCATCTCGCAGGCCGTCTGCTCGGCCTGGCCTGTGACATCCCCAGGTCATTTTCGCGTTTGTCTTCCAGCAGTGGCTCCTCCTTCTGGAAATTTCGAGGCCACAACCTCCTCGTTAGCCCGGGCCCAGCGGTGTCCTGGGGTAGCCGCCCGTTGTTTACAAGCGGCGTACGAAGCAGAGTCTGCCATACCCCTATGCCGACCATCGGACACCGTTGGTGCACGTGGGTTGCGTAGTGCCTTGATCAAGCGTATTTTGAGACACGACAAATGTCACGAATCGTGACTTTGTTTTTTATAGGGAAAAGCTAAATAAACTGGCGTCATGAATCGTGATTTTTTTGTCGTGATTCACGACAAAAAATCACTATTCATGACAAAAATCTCACGAATCGTGATTTCTATTGTTCGTTAGGAGTAGTGTTATGGTTATAGACCATTTTAGGAGTTACGACGACTTGCGTTTTTGTATCAGCAGTGGCCGCGTCATTTACGGCCCCTCCCCAATTTGTGGATAGCAACTCTCTCTCTCCTCTTGGGCAGTCCTACGTGTTGCTTCAGTCATCGCTCTCGACCTGAGTGAGGCTCAAAGCAATCAGTTTACCATCTACATGCCTGGGAGATCTTCTCCCTAGCGTCTGAAGCACGCTCTACCCCTCTGGGACACGTGCGAGCCCACGTCTCGACTCGGGTGGATCGTGGCCAGACTTGAGGTTGGTCTTGTTATTCATGATTATCTGTATATTGTAGGCATGTGTTGTAATCCTGTTGTATCCTGGTATCTGAAGCGGACTGTCAACGGCTGATCCTTCGAATAGGCTCATGCCCGTGCTGCTTGCTTCATCCTGACCTAAGACCTCATGACCTATACGCTCCCGATCCATAACAGTAGTTATATGTGTGTAGGTGTGTGTGTGATTTCAACATTTTTTGGGGCCACGTTTGACCACTGCTGCCAACGCACACGGCACCAATTCCAGTCCCGGCGGGCTCTGTGCACGCACACACAAGCAAAACCTTCTCGTGCTGGTGTGGTGGTGAGTCGTTCACAGTTGGTCGAGCTAGGTGTGTCAACGTGTCTAGGCACATGTTTGTGCTGGGCCATGTTGATAATACAACAGAACCAATAACACATTATAACGGTTTTTGCTCTTTGAGTTCTACCTAACGAAACCCAGTACTCGTAGGCAGACTGTGCCTGTCCACATGTAGCAACAACAAAAAATTTAAATTGCATGTACTCAATGAGTTAACCGATCGGTCGATACTAAATTTGGGTTAGGGTTATAAAGGTTGGAGCGTTTTCCATTATAGTTCCTTTCGATTGACTATTTTTATTTTTTTTTCATCATCACTTTTACTTTCCAGCCCACTCGTAGGAGGTTTTACCCTCGACGATCTTCTGGACAAGCCGTGCCGTGGTCACAGGTGTCGTCCCTTCTCCCCCCCCGTACGTGACTGTTTTTTTTTCTCGTGCATAGGGTTCAGCATTCCCACTGCTCGTCGATTTTCATCGAATGTATCTAACTCACGCTCTCGCGCTTTCTGCTTATCATTTTTTTATGCAAGAAAAAGTCTCTACGAGCATGCACTCGGTGAGATTTGGACCCACGAAATTGATCTTGATAGGCACGCTATACTGGCCCGTGATTTGAACAAAAAATGTCATGTTAACTACAGTTTGGTAATGGTCGTCGTGCTGTGTGGGCGTCTATTTGCTCTCCCACTCCGAATTCGGAAAATAAATAATCATCAAAGGCACAGCACTACTTTTAGCAAGTGCCGAAACATACGATGATGATCGTAAAATACAAATATAGGCTAAAAGTCGAATGTAATAGTTAAGATTCGTAGTCGATACCGCCGGTGGGCCTTGATCCCACGTCTCTCTGCGTTAGCAGAGTGTTCTTACTGTTGAACTACGACGGTTAGAGTGTAGGACAGCTCGGGCTGAGACAGCAGCCCGATGACAAGATCAGACAGGGAGATATGAGGAGTGAGAGCCGAGGGGCGAGCAATCATCGTTGCTCTCGCGGCACTCGGGTCAAAAGACAGTTCAGCGGGGCCTTGCTATGTCCCGCTGCGGAGAATCCGCTAGGCAAAATAGCCGCCGCTGAGGATCCGTCAGCGGAACGTGAAGGAGAAGGCTCCGTGGCGAGATCCAGACGTGACAATCTCCCGAGTTCCCCGAGCAAAGCTTCTGGAAGAGCTTTCTCGAAGGATGCGGAGATTTCGACTATATGGGTAGGCGTGTTGGTTCCGGGGACATGGTATCTACATCACCCCCCAGTTTTAGTGGTGATAGAGCTCGAACTCCACCAAAACCAGAAAGCAATGGAACCAGAGACAAAGGGTGACAACACGTCTACTAGTCGACATTGTATTCCTCAAAAGGCGATTCGCTTAATAGCCTAGAGTTATACACACTCATTTTGACAAGGCAACATAGTATATAATTGCCAGACATATCACAGTAAATGATGACCTAACAGCAGGACAGACAAATCTGCTGCAGTACCGTAGACAGTCGGATGTATATCCGGACATAGGATCGGACAGAAAATTCGTAAGCGATGACAAAAGAGTAATCCGTTTTCACAGACGGTATGTTCAATACGCATCGCACTGTGGCTGGCCAGCTGGTGGATTACGACAAGAGACATTGAATTTTTGATCGAGGATAAAAACGTGCGTGAGCAACGACAGTAGAGTATCCCGGGATTTATCAACACAGTAAGCTAATAAGACGCACGTTACACGGCTGAGTATTTACTCGTCGTGTGGACAACATGGCTGTGAAGGCTCGACAGACGTAACGGGTTCGCGAGTGCTGAAAAGCAATCTGACGACATACCTGACGGAGACAATATCAAGTATTTAGTACTGTGACAAGGACACGTTGGATATTTAAGTTGCGCTTGTCATCTGATGGGTGGTCGAGACCGAGTCAGAATTCAAGTGTAGTTTAAAATCACTTGGGCGGTGACAAAAGTACAACAAAATAAAACCGCTTTCCACAGTATAAAGCTACTTGAGGGTCGCATCCAAACACATCAGATATTGTTAAAGACAAAACAATATGTTGGACTACAAGCGACGAGTTGACTGACATAAGTGTCACAGATATTCATGGAGAAGCAATGCTTCGATCATGCGACACTATAAGAGTGTGCAGTGGATGACAAGACAAGCGTGCAACAAGCGGACACATGATGTATGCCATGATTCGTTCATATCTGTATTGAGACAGAGTGTAACAGAACGAGGAATATCTTCTCAATGACAAATGGCGTGCGCGAACGCTGGGTATGTTATTATCAATCCCTCCACTGGTGTGCGATGGTGCTGACTACCTTTTACAGTAGTACCAAAAGACAAGTTCCCTACAATTGGAAACACATATATATATCTATGCAATCAAAACCTGAGAACGACCCCCCATGAAGCGATGGGAGTCGGGATTCAATACGACTAATGAAGGACATCGCGCCACTGGGTATTAACCTCAATTGGTACGATACGTAAACATGTATGTGGAAGACATTTCAAAACTTTGTACGTACATCGTTTTGAATAAATAAGAGACATGAAAAAAAACAAGATGATGATTGCAAAAAACAAATCTACAAAGGGCACTTCGAGTGGCAACTTGAAATACACCACGAGTAGACTCGCGCTGACAGTACACCGAAAACCGATGACAGGATGGCACGCACACTAAAACACAAACTCTTCTTGGCTCCACTAGACCTATGGATCACCCCCCCCCTGCCAACGAGGTGAGTAGTTGATTACATTATTAGTAGGTCTACAGTACTAGATAACCTAGAACTTGAAAACAAGCTCAGTCTTGGGATCAGACGACGACATGACCTCCCACTGAGTTGGATGCCGAAAAAAAAAAGTCAACTGTACTACGGTACACAGTGTGCACCGTATAGAGCTCACCACGGAGGGTGAAGACAACACAGAAAGTGCGCGGTACTCGCACTCAACAAATGACAAGCCATGCGGTGACAACACCGAAACATAATCTACTCCTGTAGGAGGAGGATTCGACAAATGAATGAACCAGTAGCACAGGGCAAACATCAGTTGTTGCTCAAACTGATGGGACAGAAAAGAAAGCGCTAAAAACAAGACAAGATGAAGCCCAGTAAAGTGCTACGGTACATCCGCGGGGACAGTACGAGATTTCCGCGGAGGAGGGTTAAATGCTGAGGAGTCCGTCGACAGTACTGCAGCACGGTAGGAAGCAATCATTTCTCTGCATTGAGGAAGGGCGTTGACATGACGCTATATACCCATCTGGGTAGGATAACCTTCAAGCTTGAGATGGTACTGAAAGTTAGTCAGAGATGCTGCTCTTACTCCCATTTTGTGTCCATCAATACTCTCAACTGTGAACGCACCGATCGTAACTTTTAACAAGGAGCCTTCAAGATCGGGCACTGGGAGAGTGGTCCCCAAAAATAAATCGTCGAGCGCATCAAGGTCGGGGATAGGGGAAGACAGAGGGACAAAGTACTTTGTCATCCGGCCTAGATGGACAGTAATCTCGGTTGGGTTGCCATCTTTAGTGACACGATAGATGACGGGGGACATTTGCGCTCGTACGGTATACGGTCCACGCCAAGGGCTGATCAATTTGGGATTGGGACCATCAGCTTCGTTGTATGGGCGGTGGATCAGTACTTGATCACCAGTGTTGAAACTGGGAAATGACAGGGTCTCATTGACAGACGCTTGCTTATCCGCTCGTTCTTTAAGATTACGGCGGGCTAGCTCGTATGCAAATTGCAAGTTTTCGACAGTTTGTTTCCAGTAATCGAGCTGAGTTTGCGGTGCGGAGGTGGACGGTACTCCTAGAATGAGATCGACAGGCAGTACAGCTGCGCGTCCAAACATGAGGAAATGAGGAATTTCCTGGAGCGTGGTCGAGTAAGCGGTGTTGTGCGCTAATTGGACAAAGGGTAACAGCTCTGCCCAGTTATCGAACGACAAGTCGCTATACATAGCCAGCATATTATGGACAGTGCTGTGAACACGCTCTAAGACAGAGTTGCCCTGAGGGCGCAAGGCTGCTGTACGCGTTTTCTTATAGCCAAAAACTGACTGCAATTCCTTGACAAGTTGATTCTCAAATTCCGTCCCCTGATCGGAATGCAGAGTTTCTGGGGAACCAAACACCGAGAACACGCGTTCGATCAAATGACGAACTATCGTGCGAGCCGCTTTATCTTTGATCGCTATCAAAATAACACATCGAGTTAGATGGTCAATGACCGAAAGGATGAAAAGATTTCCTTGTGACAAGCTCTTATACCCGACAAGATCAACTGCGACGCATTGGAATGCACGTATGACAGGGCGGTGTCCCACAGGAAACTTTGGCGAGCGGTGGGATGACTTACGGTGTTGGCAAGGCAGACAAGTTTCGATATGAGTTCGGACATCCGTGGGCATTGTCGGCCACCAGTATCTATCTCGAATAGTATCGAACGTTGCTTTAAAAGCTAAGTGACCTCCGGACGCTGGGCGGTCATGACACGAATTGATGACAATTTTTCGGAGAGATGTAGGCACTACCAGTTGATCTCGGAAAGTGCTACGGTTCCTTAGATGACCAGGAAGATAAGACCGAAATAGCAATCCTTCATTCAAAAAGAAGTAGCTCATCGTGTACTTAGATTCTGTAAGAGGGAGTGGGGCCGATGTGGGCGCATGGAGACACTCAAAGTATTGACAAAATTCCTCTTTCTGTAGATCGACAAGTTTCGCGGGATCTGTAGTAGGGAAGACAGACACTGCGCTCATGAATAATTAACGATCGCTTTCGACAGGTGCTACATCGTGCAAATTAGAATCTGACCATTCATATTCGCGGGGTCCCGGTGGATGGTAAGGTCCGTCTATTGGAACGTTACGACAAATCGCGGCCAATCTGGGCTCGGATGGGATGGGTTCCCCGTTCACTTCACTAAAAGCACGAGCCAGCATGTCAGGCACAACCTTTAATTTGTCTGCGACATGTTTGACCGTGAAATCGTAATTCTGAAGTGCTATTGCCCATCGGGTCAACATGTTAGAGGTATCCTGCATTTTGTAGAGGTACGCAAGTGCTTCGTGGTCGGTACAGCAAGTGAAATTCTTACCCCATAGGTAAGGACGCCAGTGAGTGACAGCCCAGACCACAGCACAAACATCTTTCATGGTCGCACTATAACGATGTTGGCTTTTTGAGAAGCGGTGACTGTAATACGCGATGATGTCAAGATCAGAGTCGGATCTACCGTCGAGAGAGGGTTGAGCGAGAAATGCTCTTACTCCTGCTTCTGAAGCATCGGTATGGACAACGAACTCTCGAGTAAAGTCCGGGTATTTAAGAACCGGCGCAGAGGTTAGGGCGCGTTTAGCGCGAGCAAAAGCTTCACGTTGCGCGGGCCCAAAGGGCTTCTTGAAAGCGGTCTTTTTGACAAAATCCTTACGAGTGAGTTCAACCAGCGGCGCTTTGATTTGAGCGTAACCGTCTATGAATCGTCGGACATAATTGAGTGTACCTAAAAATCCGCGATTATCGTTGATATACTCAGGCTCAGGCAGGGCGAGAATGGCTTTGATACGGTCAGCACTGATTGAGATGCCTTTTTCCGAAATAACGTGGCTAAGGTACTCGATTGCGTTGTGACCGAACTGAAGTTTACTCGTAATCAAAACTAGGCCTGCTGCCTGCAACGCTGAGAACACTTTTGCTCAAGGGATTTCAGGTGAGCTTCGAACGTAGAATTAAGACAAATAATATCATCCATATACGTAAGAATACCTCTGGACCAAGGTAGCCAAAAGTGACAGGCATCATGTGTTGAAACAACCACGGGGCATTACAAACTCCAAAAGGCATACGTTTGAAACAGAACTTTCCAGTAGGAGTGACGAATGCTGTCCGGTCGATGTGCTCTTCTGCAACGGGCAGTTGCCAGAACGCGCTGAGGACATCGGCAGTAGATATGAACTTGACGCCTCCTACTGCATCCAGACAGGAATCCAGGTTCGGAAGGGGCCAGCTCTTGCGGGTTGAGGGTATGACGATAATCAACACAGGAAGAGGGCTACCGTTCTTCTTTGCGACTAGAGTTCAAGGGCTACCCCACGGGCTCGGACGCTCTTCGATGATGTCCCATTCTAGCATGTCATGGACACATTTATCAATGACAGCTGTAGAACGACGGGGTTGGCACGGTACGGAGCACGGTTTACAGGACGGGTGTCAGGGGGCAAGGGAAACGTTGCCTCGGCATTGGTGCAACGACCAAGCTCTGACATAGACAAGGCAAAGACAGGACGGTACCGGGCGCACAACTCAATGACAGCAGCTTTTTGGTCAGGTAAAAGCTTAGTATCGGTGAATGCTTTAGACAAGGGACCTTCAAGCTCTGATTTGGCTTGAGCGAGTTCATTGACTGATTGAGGAGTTTTCGCAACAGCGTTCACACGTAATTGATCAGGCGTCACTACTGACACAGTGAATAACTGACCAAGACATAAACCAATTGGAAGTGCAACACCATCAGAGGACGGGTTTGAAAGTTGCACTGCTACTGAGCCGAAAGCAGCATACCAAGTAGCGAGGGTGCGAGCGACAATGATTTTCTCGAACACCGACGAACTACCTGATTCTACGAACTCAAGCTCGGATATTGTTCGAGGTTCTACGACAACAGTAGAATCCTGGACAGGGGGACAATCAGTATAAGCTACGACAAGAGCCTCGTGTCGAGGTTTAAGATCGACACGTTCGCGCAAGCTTACATCTACTCCTACTGCATCATGGTGGACAGCAGCGACGGACAGATTTGGGTCGCGGGAATAGGCAGTGGAGGGGCTAGCGGGGCGATAGGCGGGGTGGCTACTACGATGAACTGCTGGGATAGATTTACCAGCAGATTCAAATTACATGGTTTGGTTTTCCCAATCAAGGACAGCTCCAAAATTAAACACGAGATTGTCGTCAAGGAGTATTGAATCGGGACCAAGAGAAGGTACGTCCAACGCTTCGAGTTCGTGTGTGATCGTGCTGAGGGTAAGTGAAAAACTTTTATGAACCATAAAATATCCAACGGCGAACCATTCGCTGCTCGCAAGGTAACGGCGGTTGGTGGGACAGGTTGAATAGTGACAGAACGCAAGGTTGGGTGGGACATCAACCAAGCTTGAGAGAGAAAGGAAATATCAGTAGCAGTATCAACAATGATTGCGGGCACTGGATAGTTGCCTACAGAGCCAGAAATCTGCACTCTGCGAGACGAGAATGACAAAGAAAAAGGATGGGATCTGTGCGCCAGCATCGAGCTATGCCACACAGTTGTCTTATTTTTTTTCTCTGGGTAAAAATTACCCGGGACAGCCAGGACATGACTAGAGTGGCGTGACGGTAGTGCACTACGGTTACATTTGGACACACACGCAGACACACAGGTGTCATCAGCAAACGTCACCCGCTTGCGTGGACGATGCGAGCTGGACACGCCACTACTCCGACCTGAGACAAGGACACTCTTGACAGACAACAAACCACGATCAATTCGCTGGTTACTCCCATCATTGACAAAGACATTCGGTACGACAGACTTAGTACCTACTGCTACGGCGGAGAGTTTCCTCTTCGCGCTAACCATACCTACCGTATCAGTAGCAAGGTGTGTCCTTACTGCTGCAAGCGCTACAGCAGCTGGGCCACGTCAGTTGCCGTCCCCAGTTGCGTTGCTCGCCTGGCTCCTGCGGTCATCATCGTCGTCCTCGTCGTCGTGACGGTCACGGTCATTGCGGCGGCTGCGGTGGCGAAGGTTGACGCGAGGAGAAGGGGAACGGTCACGCTTGGACGATCCTGACGATCGTTGGTAACGTCCACTGATATCGCGTGCCTTTTGAGGGCACGTCAACTCCCAGTGGCCCACCGGTTTCTCACACCTATCGTAGGTGCAGTGCGGGCGAGGCTTCCGATGGTGGGTCGTCGGGTGCTGCTTCTGCCCGTTGCGGCCTCCTTGCTGGCGGCCATGCTGACGTTGCTGGCGTTGGTTCCGGGGAGACTGAAACAATTGTTAGAGCATGCCGTTGTGCTGCTCGCTTAAGACGTCGAGCTCTCCATTCTCCATCTTCTCCAGCTCGCGGTTGACCATGCGGGTGAGGCGAGTCCGTATCGTGGTTACGGAGACCTCAGGGCCAGAGGCGTCGGAGGGTTCCAGGCTGCCCTCCTTGCTTTCTTATGTGCCAGAAGAGAGTTGTGCTTCCCTGTGTGACATACTTCCTGCTGTATTTCAACTATTCGACTCCAATCGACTTTTGCTGTTGGTAATCAACTGCCGTCAGACGCCAATAAGATTCGTAGTCGATACCGCCGGTGGGGCGTGATCCCACGTCTCTCGGCGTTAGCAGAGTGTTCTTACTGTTGAACTACGACGGTTAGAGTGTAGGACAGCTCGGGCTGAGACAGCAGGCCGATGACAAGATCAGACAGGGAGATATGATGAGTGAGAGCCGAGGGGCGAGCAATCATCGTTGCTCTCACGGCACTCGGGTCAAAGGACAGTTCAGCGGGGCCTTGCTACGTCCCGCTGCGAAGAATCCGCTAGGCAGAATAGCCGCCGCTGAGGATCCGTCAGCGGAACGTGAAGGAGAAGTCTCCGTGGCGAGGTCCAGATATGACGATCTCCCGAGTTCCCCGATCAAAGCTTCTGGAAGAGCTTTCTCGAAGGATGCGGGGGTTTCGACTATATGGGTAGGCGTGTTGGTTCCGGGGACATGGTATCCACAGTACTCGTAGATAATTCTGTTGTCGTACAAGAAGTAATCGACCCCTTTTTGTTGTACTGTAAAATACCTGCTTCTGCTATAGTATGCAAAGTTGTTGTTGGCCAAATGAGAAAGGAGGTGGGTGCATGCTCTAGGGGGCATAAAACATGACTTAGTACTGTGGGAATATCATATCGTATAGGGGGCATATATAGGGTAGCCCTATACTGATACCTGGCTCTACTGCTATAGTATGCGAATGACGGCGCTTTGTTGGCCAATCATTTTGTGGGTTGTTACACATTTGACAGATTGACATTTATTTTCATCTGTCAGGTTATTATTCGTGAGTACCGAAACAAACAATGAGGATCGCAAACAAAAAAAAGGCGAAAAGTAGAAAGTAATCCACTGCTGCCGGTGGCGTCCTACGGTATCCCCCAAACCTGGCAAAAAGCCCATTTTTTGCATGTCCCTGCTGTAAAAGACCTGCGATAGTATGGAGTTTTTTCGCCATTCGAGATGAATACAGCACTACCGTAGTACTCGTAGATAATTTTGATATTGCACAAAAAGTAACCCACTCCTGTTGTACTGTAAAATACCTGCTATACTATTCGAATGTAAACGCGAAGTACCAAAAAAGTATTATTTCAGCTCGTGCGACGATTACTGATAGACGCTCGATCTCGACAGAGACTCAGCCCACGGACAACCCGCGCCGTGGCGCGCAAGATCAACTAGTATATATGACGGGCTCGACGAAATGAAGTGGATGCATGCTCTAGGCGGCAAGAGCTTGCCGGCGGCGTCCTACGGTATCCTCCCAAACCTATTAAAAATCCATTTTTTGCCATTCGAGACGTTTGTTGTACTGATAGACGAAATGCATTTTTTCCCCCATTTTAGACGGATACATCACTTTGCACTAAAGTAGCACTCGTCGGTAATTTCGCTGTGGCACAAAAAGTAACCCACTCCTGTGGCACTGTAAAAGACCTGCTATAGTATGCGAATGGAAACGCGAAGTACACCATAAATGTATTATTTCAGCTCGTGCGACGATTGCTGATAGACGCTCGATCTCGACAGAGACTCAGCCCACGGACAACCCGCGCGGTGGCGGGCAAAATCAACTAGTATAGATGACGGGCTCGAAGAAATGAGGTGGATGCATGCTCTAGGGGGCAAGAGCTTACCGGCGGCGTCCTACGGTATCCTCCCAAACCTGAAAACAACCTACTTTTTACCATTCGAGACGGATACAGCAGTAGTAGTAGTCGTAGATAATGTTTTTCATCTATCTCGTGCACACCAGCGGCCAACGCGTTGCACTGAGCGTAGGACCCAAGCGTCTGAGCCATCTCTTGTATTCATCGCCACTCTTGCAAAACAAGACAGCACTACACCAGTAGCAGGCACCTGGTCTGGTGTATAGACCTCTCCCCAACTCGGTATGGGCGTCTGAGCCAACTCTTGTATTCATCGCCACCCTTGCGCAACAAGACGGCACTACAGCAGTGCCAGGCACCTGGTCTGGTGTATAGACGTCTCCCCAACTCGGTATGGGAAATGGGATATGTTGGTGGTATGGTATATGGGAATATGTGATATGGGATATGTTGGTGGTATGGTACATAGGAATATGGGATATGTTGGTGGTATTGTACATGGGAATATGGGAAAACCACCGTATGTGGTATGGTATGTGTTGACGGTATGGTACGGGAAACCACAGTATATGGTATGGTACATTTGCGGTATGGTACCGTGGTACGATGTCGTGGATTTATTATATGGCTAAATTTGCCTGGTGGTATGGTCTGTTTCAGTATATAAGGTCCGTAAGCGTCAAATACGTCGTACGAATATCATCTGTAACGAGTTTATATATCGGCCATTGAAAAGTGTTCGAAAATATAAGCCTTGCGGACATGCAGACTGACAGGCAGACATATTTGCATGTACCAAAACAGAGACTCAGTTCTACAAACTTAGAACTGCAAGAATGGGGGGAGGAATGAGTGCTGCTTTCTCGGCCACTACAGAAACCAGCAGTACCGGCACAATTATAGCTCTGGCATCCCGACGTCCTACGCAGTCAATCACAACCCATCGATACCAATTCACAACTATTACGGGGGACCATAGTAAACAGGACCGAAATTGTTCGAAAAATAGTTAAATATATAGCTTTTTATGTGTACCATAGGTCCTATTAACCATCGACCCCCGTAACTGCTCAGAACAGCACATTATTATCACCTGGTCTCATTCGTAGTGTTGTGAACGTTCTTTGCGAAATGCCTACTCGAGGCTACATTCGAGTTTATGCTCAACTACTCCTGTCAGTCGGCTTGCTGCATTTCGCTCGAGGTTCGATCTCTTCTCGTGACCAGCGACTGGTGAGAAAGAAAGTACCACCACGCGAGCGGTTATCCACGTTGCTCTGACCATGGTGCGCGGCGTGATAGTATATCTGATACGAAGATAACAGGCAGCGAGGTCCCACGTCTATATTTTCAGGTAGATCTCGCTGCTTGCCAACACACCGCATTTGGTGCTCTGCCCAGTCCTTTCATGTATATGTTGTTTCTGCGGTGTATATATATACCTGGTTTATATATATGCCCACTTGTTGAGTACCTTTCGTGAATGTTTGTGTGCGCGCGAAGGGTTGGTGCTTTTGTTGGTGCGAGCAATTGTAAAATATGGCGAGGTGTGATGATCTTGAACCGAAGACACGATGATCATTAGTCGTGGCCGCACAGTGCAGTAGCGGCTGTGCCGTCGTTGCCACACTCGTTTCAGGTGCGTACCATAAACTGGTACCTGGTATGTGTTATGCAATAAATAAAGCGAACGTTCGTGGGCGAGAGTTACACGACGTCAGTACTCGTAGATATTGCTTTAGCCAGATACAGTTTTTTTTTTTTCATCATCACTTTTACTTTCCAGCCTAACTCGTGGGAGGTTTTACCCTCAGCGATGTTCTGGAAAGCCGTGGTCACAGGTGTCGTCCCTTTTCCCCCCCGGTACGTGCCTTTAATTTATATCGCGGATAGGGTTCAGCATTCCCACTGCTCGTCGATTTTTATCGAATGTACAGCTAACTCACGCTCACGCCCTTTAAATTTTAAGCAAGAAAATGTCCCTACGAGCACGCACTCGGTGAGACTCGAACCCACGAAATTGATCTTGATAGGCTCTCGGACCACCTACTAAGCCACCGGGGACGCCGGTCTGTTGTATAGTACCAGGTCTTAAGGGCATGCATCTGTCATCGGATATCGAATGACACTGTTGTGTACAGCACGTAGCTCGTACATACTCATACCATGAGAAGTTTAGCAGTCTCTACGTAGTTCTACGAGTATGAAACTGTTTTAGTATTGCAACCGGGCAAAGGGACTTACGTGCTGCGTAGGCGGCGGGTCACTGGATATTATTCGGCCTTTTTACTGCAGTAGTCATCGGTAACGGGGGAATAGATGATGTGCAAAATTCGTATTTTATCTTTTGACGCTCTAAATAATGGGGGATACCTGGTACTACATTCCTGGCATTATTCGACGACACTTTTGGGCACTTGGTGCACCACCAAAGACATGCGCTTCTGTGCTATTTTGTCTCCCCGAAATCTTGCTCCAGGACGGCAAGCGACCAATGCGCCTCGATCGAAGAACACATTGACGTGTACGCACACACTACCGCGCCCGAAGGTACCAGGACGCAAGGCAAGGATCCTAAAACCGAGGTGCTCGAGAATTGCTTTATTTTCGGTGGGCCTGGGGGCGGAGAGGCATATTACGTGCCGTAGGCGAGCCTTATACTTTGTGTTTTAAATCCTGGTTTGACAAACCTTTGATTGCACAGACTAGTGGAGCAGCGCCGATGATATGCGTTTCAGCGCGGTTGATATACGGGTATGTGTTGGAAGTGTGGTTCAACTCTTAATTAAGCACGTGGTGACTGCTGTGAATATTTTCTATGGTAAACAAAAGAGTATTTTTGAAAACGTGTCTTCAGGAATTTCCTCTCCCCCCTGCTGCCTCCTGCTGCTGCTACAGAGGCTACAGCAGCGTGGGCATTTATTTCCGCTTATGCCTTCACAGCAATCAAAGCAGCATGAGCATCTTGCGTAGCAGTAGCCGCGGTAGGCTGGGCCTCGGCGGCTTGCTCTCGTAGGACATCTTGAACTTGAAACAATTACGGGGGACCATAGTATATAAGATATACTGTACACACAAACCTATACCCATAGTATTTACTATTTTTACGAACAATATATTGATCCTATTTACTATGCCCCCCCGTAATAGTCTGTATCACGTGTAGCTCTGCCGCTGCTCAACTGCGCTATTACGTGCAGAATGCCGCTCCGATCCATGCTACCATCTACAACTGCTTTAATCAGATACGAAGCAAAAATTATTTCGTACGTACGTACAAATTTCACCTTGTCACATTCTTCCGCAGATATTTTGCAGTCCCTTCCCACCAAGCTTTGGTTTGTTTGCCGACGAGGCAAACCAAATCGTGCAGGCGACGACTCCTAAATTGAGGAGGGAAGTGGGGATATGCCCAACGCGTCAAAAAAAAAAAAAAACGACCAGTACGTAAAACAAAACAACTACGTGCGAGTAGCGACGGCACCCCAGCAACGGTCTCGGCTGCAGAGTTGCCCGTTGTGCCGCCACCGCCTGCTCATGAGAACAAACAGTACCACAGCAAGTGACTGCTTGTAGCGCTAACCGCACCGAGGGGCTCCATGAGCTTAAACAACAACAAAAAACGGCATCAGCACCAGCACCAGCATTAGCACCAGCACCAGCACCAGCACCAGCACCAGCACCCATTTTTAAATTGCAACTAGCAGCTGCTGCTGCTGCCGCTCCAGCTCCTACTGCTGTCCTTGCTGCTGCTACCGCAGTACGGTGGAATTTAAATGCCACACGAGCTGTCATGCGGTCGAGCACTACAAGCAACGCCGTATGAGCACGAGTATGAGCATAAGTGCGAGTCCTTTCGGGATGACTCTACTTGCCGATCTTAGACGGGCGAAAGCGTACCACACCCGCCGCCAATCCGCTGACACCATCCAACGCCATTTACCCGATTTATACTCCTGGAGCAGCTACACCTATCGACAGCCTTCGGGATGCGTTCTTCGTTGGGATAATAAAACATACTCAAGATTCTTCTTTCAACTCGCCGACCTTTAAAAAAATATCAAACCCCCGCTGCTCATACACCCCCACGAGTAGAGGACTACGGCAGATGGTCTTATTCCTCACTGGTCTTCTTCCTCACTGTGTCGACCCTTCCCATCTTGTCTCCCAAGGTCCACCAACTGCACCCGTCATCAACTCTACGCACCTCTTACCCATTCCCTCATTCTAAGCATGCCAACGATTCAATACCTCTCCATAAACCCCAGATTTACGCCGTTCAATTTTCTACGTGACAAAATTTACCGCAACTTTCGCATGTACTTTTTTGCTGTTTTTCCTAGTACATGACCTAAGAAGACCATCTCGGGATAATTTGGCAAGAAGTGAAAGTTGCAAAATATGAAAATAAACACACACACTTTATAATCTTTCTCCACCTAACGTGACATAGTCATGGCTACCCTTCATGGTCCGCCAAATCGTGCTCCCGACAACGGCGTTTTGTTGCGGCTTGCCCGCGGCCGTGCACTCACGTTGAATCCCAGCAGCGTCGCAGAGCTCAACGAAGCTGCGGTCGGTGAACTCCCCAACGTTGTCCAGGCGAAAGCAGAGTGGTCGTTCCATGGCGTTGGTGTCGGCGAAGAACTTCTAGATGTACGCGGTGGTCTCCGACTTGGTCCTCATACCGTACGGCCGCATCCACCTTGAAGCGTTGTCGACGAACTCGATCAGGTAATGAGACCCGCCAATGGACGCTTCCTTGAGCGATATGTCGTCCTCCGTGGTACTCCCGCGCACACACGCTTCGATTCCAAACACCAACCACACGGTTGCAGCACTCCTGTGAGGGTGATACCGTGCTGCCCAGCCATTTCCCTCAAAGCACGTTTGTACAGGTGGCCGAAGGAGACGTGAAAGTGGTTAATATCAATACACCTGTCACGTTTCCCAACAGTGAATGGATGCCTACTCGGAGCAAGTACAGGTGCAGCAGTCATGACTTCGTGCCTAACATCAACGTCCGTCCGATCCGACTCTGTAAGGACTTGTACTGCGGCCTCATGAAGGGGCATGGGGAAATAATCGGTAGACACAATGTCATCCGGACCGTCCATGGGTCGAGTATCGGTAAACACGCTGATGTCTGGCTACTGCATCCCGGGGGCGTCGACCAGGAGTCTAGTCCTCAACACGGGATGCTCTATTCTTACGGCCGATCCTACATCTGCTTCGCCAGGAGCCGGGGGTGGACTCGATAGGAGGATGTACCGATCTGATGGATGGCAGCAGTCGTATGACCATAGACTCTCGCATCCCTACAATGCCGGGACGGAGCATGTCGGGTTTTCACCGACCAGGCAGACATTGCTTGCACCAAGCGCGAAGCGCCGTGAGGTGTCCGGCGAGTCGCATGAAGGGTGAGCTGCATCCTACTAAGAACCGCTTGTGAGGCGGGCTTGCATATGGATGACAGCCTCAATGAGTTAGTTTAATTTCCGGTGTATCCACTTCCATAGACAGCAATGGGAGTACTATGTAACTGCCTCTTGGGTGCCTTACCTTGAACACTACGTGATACCATCAATTCTCTTGTGCAGAGTAAAGGTTCTTTACTTCGCACAAATGATCTCACTCGACAACCAGCCGCGGGCGACCGCGAAAACTAAGGGGAGGTAAAGAAGAAGTCATAGGCACTACACCGCTGTCGGTGGGCTAGAAACCAGAATCCTGAGGTACTACACCGTTAAGGGCGGGCGGGAAAAGATTATCCGCAACCACCACCTCTTCTACACTATGGTGGGTCAGGGGGCGGGAGTTAGACGGCGAGGGCCCTGCCCTATCTACGTGTGCCTGAAACACCAGACATGGCAGGTACAGCAGTAAGTCCTGCAATGGGGTTCGGGTCTGTCTGCTCCATGCGAGTCGCGTACAAACGTGATCCGACCGAATCACGGAGGTAGGTCAGACAGTCAACGAACAAGTGCAGACCATCCTCGTCCATGATGATTCTCTGCAGGCCTGGGGCTTCGCGTAAGGAAAAAAGGTTGTACTGGATACCCTCTGTCACATACACTCTCGTCAAATTCGCATTAAAGTCCGTCTACGAGTGCAACTTCAGGTTGGGGCTGCCTATTCCTAGCACATTCATCTCCTTCCCATCACCAATCAGAACATTCTCATGCCCAGGGGGAATCTTTACCAGTGTAACATGCATGGAGAGCCACTGGTAATGTGGTTACAGGCCCCGTTGTCGGAAACCCACATCTCACTGCCGGGTGGACGTCTGCCACGCCCCTCAACAGCCTCAATGTCAGTCTGGCCTGCAAGCGCCATCCCAGCTGCTCTTGCGCTGCCAACACTCGAATTCGACTTGCCTTTGGACACTGAACGTGCCACCCAAAGATGTAGAGCGCTCGGGGGAGATGCAGATTCTCCGGGAGGAGGTGCCGAGGAAGAGGACGGGACATGGCTGGGAGGTCGCTGAGGGTGCTGTGGCGGCGGTGGCGGTGGTTTGCGGTTATCTCGATATGGCGATGGTCTCCGACACGGCAATCGGTAGTGTAGTTGCCAGTTGAATCGGATAGCCGTCCGAGTGTACATGATACGAGCATGCCGTTCCACGACGTCACCTGGCCATCTGCTGTTGGGGTGGAGTTGATCATCAGGTCGAAGGGTGATACAGAGAGGTCCGATCGAGACCCCGGCCGCTAAGCGGCAGCACCGGAGTTGACGTAGGCCGTTATCGTTGTAATAATATAAGTGTAAGAGAAAAGTACGTAAAAAGCACGTATTCGTACCATAGAATCCGCTTTTTCTTGTGGTTTGGGTACTAAAAAATTTGGTTTGTTGTATATCCTTCGAATTGTCATATTAATATTCTCTCCGACGTCGGGGGGGGAGTCTCCTGGCGTGGTACGAGAGTCGCGGCACCGGCCGCTGACTCTCGTTGCCTTATCGTACTGCCAGCACCCGGGAGTTCCCCCCCCCAGCCGACTGGCCGGGCCTCTAACAAACGTAGTATCGGGCGACCGAGACCCCAATGGTAGAAAACCATTGACATACCCCACTCTCCTGGTGAAAGCCCCGAATCGCTACCAGTTCTTTGCAGATAATTATACAAGTATAATACGGTGTGGCCAACACCCTGTGGTCGCTCCGTTCCACCCATCTTCGAAAGAAGAAAGGGACGGGTGGGCGGGAGAAACCACAACAGTAGACCTAGCCTGTAGGCCTATCTGTCGGCAGCGAGCAGTGCCGTGCTCTGCTTGTGCACCTTTCACGAGAAGCTAGGCGGGGGCGCGGGACGAGTGTGGCCGTTCTTCTCTTTTCTCTGCCTCTGGGCAACTTCAGCTATTAGTTTCCGTCGGTAAAGCACAATACTATATACCTGGTATAATTAACTCCGTCGGTTGTGAACAAAACATGAATCTCTCGTTAACTTAGAGATACTACGCTTTTGGCGCTTGCTTTCTTGTGGTTTTGGTACAATAAAATTTGGTTTTGGCACTATAAGAAGTGGGTACCGTGTCGAAAAGTCAGTATCACTGCAGTCTTGTTTCGACCAGCTGTGTAGGGTGTTAGAAGGGTAAGTTGTCTGCCGACCAATGATTTTGAACCGTTTCAGTCGTTTCTCGTCCGCATCAATGCCGGTCGAGCAACGTTTGCACTGCAAGATATAGGCGGTGTGTATGGTGTGAAGGCAAAGGACGACCGCAGGAACTATACTGCTACTACAACTGCTGTACTCTCAAGATATGCAGGGGACCCCTGCTACTACTGTGACGCAGCTTTTGGGTCCACTATATACGTCAATGAAATTATGACGAGCTTGTCGATCCAAAATACAAACCGCGCAGCTCGAACAACAACAGGGACGGCGGTGCGTGGTGGTTGTGCAGGCAAACGGTGGCGACAGCAGGCACGTTCGCGCTGCTGTCCTTTCGATTGGCGGTGAGAATTGCACTGCTGCTCAGAACAACAGCAGAGGAGCACAGCATTTTTTTTTGCGGTGGCGATTGTTGATCGTTGTGGTCGGTGTGGTTTGGAGTGAGGATGCCATTCATGCTGTACATGCGCCCGTGTCCCCAGCTCTGCCTACTATCCGTCGTCGGTGCTGCATCGTACGCTCCGATACGTGCGACTAGTCATAAATTACACCCCGGATATGCCACCGTGCGCGCATGATCTGGCCTGCTGCTGGTGTGCTACTGGGCGACTGCTGCTGCTGGAGGATGAGTATTTTTGTCAGGTAGCAGTTGGTCGTTGATCGTTGTGGTGGGCGTGGTCGGGAGTCAGGATACATACATGGGTACATAGATACATACATACGCCCGCACCCCAAGCTCTTCCTATTTATTCTCGATGATGCATCGTAGGCTCCGACACTTTACTTGCAACTACTACAGGTACAGTAGCCAAGAGTACACCCTGGATGTGTCACTTCACGCAGTTTTGCCTGGTGGCAGTTAGTTGGTTGTTAATCGGTGGGCGTGTTCGGGAGTCGGGTTACACACATTCCCCCACACACCAAGCTCTGCCTATCTATTCTCTATGACGCGTCCTACGCTCCAACACTTGCAACTACAGGTACAGTAGCCAAGAATACACTGCGGGTGTGCACCTCACTCGCTTGTTTGGCCTGTTACTATACTGCTGGCCAACAGCAGGTGGCGGTTGTTGTTGGTCGTCGTCGTCGTGGGTATGGTCGGGAGTCGGGATACATACATGCGCCCGCACCCCAAACTCTACCTATCCATCCTCCGTGATGCATATCGCAGGCCCCGATACAAGCCATACATAGAGTAAACTGCGGATGTGCCACCTCATGCGCATGGTTTTGCCTGCTGGTGCTGGTGCTGGGCGGCATGGCCGCAGCGATGTACAACAGCCTGCTTGTTGTACTCGTAGCACGTTCAATACGATATTTGTGCTCAGCAGCAATTGTAACGGCCCTGCTGGCCAATCACGGCCATTTTGAAAGTCATACGGTAAGTCATAGCTCTGCTTTGACTTTGTTGATTGATGCAAGCTCGAAAAGTCTAGTCTGTTTTTACGTTGTTTTTTGCTTGTAAATTAGTCATAACTTTGTACCTATCCATCCCTCGGCCCTCTGTCTCCTCTCTTGTAAAAAATTTCTGCCTGCTTGGAACACGTTCCCACCGGTCAAAAAGAAAAAAAACGAACAGCAGAGCTTTCCTCTTAGCCTTGTACGCCGCCCGCCCGTCTCGCGACCACCTTACCACCGATTGGGTCCGGATAAAATTTCCCTCCCTCTCTGCCACAGTGAGCGTCGTCGGCGCCTCGCGCGAAGCCCGGTGCTCATTGTGGCCCTTCTTCGCCACTTCGACAAAGTTGGTGCTCAAACTGCATTGAAGTCGCTTTGAAGTTTAGTTTGGTCGCAAAAATAAGCACCGCTTAAATATTTTTTCGCGTATCAAAACAACCCTTATGTCTCGTATATAGTGCAAGCGGAGCGTCACAAGGAGGCCAGACAGAGCCCATTCGTGGTCCCTGCGTGTCTCGAGACAATCGCGACGCCTAGCTATGCAAACGGCGACGGCGCTCCTTGCAACACCCCATCTACCTGCTAGCACCCGCTGACACCCGCGGCGGCGCCAGGCTCGCCCGCGGTACCGTGTTCTGACTGCACGCACGCGCACGAAACGAAATATAATGGCTTCAGATTATACATAAGCAACGCTTGACTCGTACCTGGTACGTTCGTTTGAACACAACAAGTACACAGCAGTACAAGAAGGCGCTTCTATTGACGAACGTAGTGTTTGTTCGAGAATATAAGCTGTACCGGGACATTGTTTGTTTGCCAGAAAACGGTATACCTTGACAGAAAATGTCACATGACTTGAGTTTGGTGTGTTCTGATCACCTTGTTTTACTATTCGTACTGTAAACTGGCAAAAATACGATGGTCTACCGTTTTTGGAATTTTTGCAAGTGAGACGGACGAACATAGATGTTTCGCCAGAAAACGGTATACCTTGACAGAAAATGCCGTGAAACTTGTATCCTGATGTCCTGGTTTGAGTTTTTCGTACCGTAAACTGGCAAAAGGCGCTGGTGTACCTTTTTTGTTTTTTGTCCCGTTAGGACAGGAAATTTATTTGGCTTCTAGATTACCCTAGGGTAAATCGAGGGGATTCAAGACCGATGTGTACAGGTACAACAATAATATGTGGCAGGAAGTAGACGTAGAAGATAGTTAGACCTTGTGATTGGGGTTTCCTTTAAATCCGGGTGTTTCTTCTTTCATGAATGTTTTGATGAAATTCATGCTGGACATTGTCGGATGGCAAGCCTAATATGAATATGTGGAATAATGAACGAGTGACTCCTCTCGAGGACCGTTGGCTGTTGGGTGAAATAATATTCATGGCAAAACGCTCGTATGAATTATCGCACAATGAGTAAATTACTTCCCAGACGAATTATTGGGTGAGAGAGAATCGTTACAGCCGAGGCGCCCGAGACGTCTTGGGCGCGTATACTCGTAGATAGTGGACCGCAAACGTGGAAGATTAGTCCTTCTGGGTGAACTAGAGTGTCGCAAATGGTATTTTGCTTATACGTCCCGGCAGGGCGACGATACGTTACAGCGTTGGAACGCCGATGGGTATGGCGCAACATATACATATATATTGGCGAGCAAAATTAATTCAGATTGATCCGCACATCGACGATAATATCATGCGGCGTAATGAACGAGCTACTCTCCACGAGGATTGACGAGTTGGGTGACAGAACCTTCACAGATAAACGCTCGAGAGTCCTGAGCGCGAATACAGCTATCTACGATTACAGCAATGGTTAGGTGACTGCTCAGACGAATCATGGAGTAAGAGATAATAAACACCCGAGATGTCTTGAGCGCGGATACCTGTAGATTGTCGCCTCAAGGGCACATACATAATGCACAACTTGTTATTTCGCTCACACACGTCGCGGCAGCGTGACGACAAGTTTGATCGTGAGAACGCCACAATATGTGCTCTGGCTGGTTACCAAAACGAAATGTATGGGTTTTTGTGTTTGCCGTGGGTCCAATTTGATATGACCTCCCGTAATAAATCGTGCAAGCAAAACTTGAAAACAAATGTTTCATTGGGGTAACCCACTAGTCTGTTATTAATCCCGACCTTATGCTAGAGTGGTGGATGGTTGGTTATGTCGGCTTCTCTAATATCTTGTTGTCACAAGACCGCTAAGTATAATCGCAACAGACTCTGGTATCCCGAACGGTTCACCGGCTCTCTGTGCAAAGCACATAACGTCACCGCAGCCCAAATAACCATTTATGTACCAACAGGGAATAGTCGGGGAAAGTTGACGGTTCCAAGCACCAGAAGATGTTTCCCCTCAATAATCGTCCGTCACTCCTGTAAACGGCACGCCACAAAACCGTCAGTGAACTCCAACTTAGAAAAAAACCATAAACAAGAAGCATATCCGTAAGGGACAGAAGAAAAGTTCCATCGCGAGAATCACCGACACATCATCCAAGTCGGGAGGCAGAGGGGGGTATCAAAGGCGCAGGGCGAGCCGGTTCGGAAAAAAAGGAAACAATACAGGGTGCTTTCACATCCTCAAGAAGATCAGTATGTTGCGCTGTAAATGCGAAATCACGATAATCCTGCCTGCCTCTCCCACGCTAAGAAAAGCAAAATTCCCAAGACTACCCATATGTTTGATGACGGAGAGGGGCAAGGGGGACATATAGGATTACACAGACATGCACATGTATAAAAAGGGAGACTCGGCCACGACGCACCGACGCCCATCTTGGCCCTGCGAATTTTTGGAGGATGTGGGCAAAACGAGGCTGAGAACAAGACAGGACTCGCGAGTGGTACGTACAAAAGACAACTTTCTTGTAGTCAATAGCAATGTAACCGCCAGGACCAAATTCTACGGGCTAGCGACAAATTAAGCCATCAAGAACATAGTTAGCCACCTGGCACAATGTATAAATCGATGGTTTTTCATGGTAGAGGGCCGGTCACGAAGTAGCGAAACTCCAACTCACACGTTTCAATTACTGCATCAAAAGTATGGTTCTCATCGATACTTTTATACCGTCTCCCCTTTGGGATAGGGTGTCGTCGATAGCCATTGGTACACCAGCGGGAGCAGCACACAAGTTGACAGGAAACATTTCACATTCGTATATCTACAGCACCCCTGCTCGTCTGATACGATATGGTACGACGTGATGAAATACCATTTCTATCCACAAAAACATTACCCGGACTGAAAATACGTTTTGCCAAACAGTTGGCCTCACAACACTGATCGCGGAACTAATGGCAGCCAAGAACACTTAAAAACAACACAAACCTTTTGGTATTTGAACCAACAACCCGAGAAGCACCGAGCATCGAAGCCATGTGTGGAATTATGCTGATGTGAATCAATGTATACGAGATATTTGAAATTGGAGATATCGTTTTCCACCAAAAAAGCACTAAAAGAAACCGACTGGTACTCAAAACAATACACGAGAGTTTTCCGGCGAATAAAACTCGGACCTGTGAAACACAAGTAAAAACCTCTACGTACGAGCTGAACTATCTGACTCCTTATACATCAACCGTAAGGAGACACGAAGCGAGGCCACCCCGGGCAGGGTCAGGAGGCTGGCTGAGTCGGGAAGCCGGCTGAGTCGGGAGGGGCGACCAAAGTGAGACACGCGCAAGAAACAGCGTACCGAATGGTCGATCTCAATACGAGGTAGGGCGAAATGACCAAACCAATCAGATCTAACATCGTTAAACGGTTCACAGCCAATCTAAAAACGATATGTAGTGACATACGTACGCCACAAACGCAAGGTCCCATGCCGCAGTAGGAGCGGCTGCATTACCTCGATCATCTCCAGCCATGCGCAGGGGGGGGCTCGGCAGATTGAATGAATAGAAACACCTCCGAATGCCCCCCCCCCCTAACATCCGACAATAACTTAGGGAGGAGATCATGTCAGACATTGCACACCCTCTACACTCAAAAACAAACAAACGTTAAAAGTATAGTGGGGACACCGAACACCACAAGCAACCGCGTATGCGCCTTCCAATCGCTTTTTTTCACTAAATCACCGTTACAAATGCGTTGCCAAAGTTGATTCGGAAATCGCCAAGCGCCCCGTACTGTTCCTGGTCCCCTTCAAGTCTGGCACAGGGAAGTGAATAAGGAAGTTCGACCGTTCCCGCGGTACCCAGAACACAGGAACAAAATTTCCAACCCGTAGACGTACTCGCGCTTATGTTTTACGACATGTGTAAACAGCATCGCCACCCACATCTGAAACGTAAGGGTCGTTGTGAACGATCGTGCTTACCATCGCGGAGGATGCGATTACCGCGCGTGCTGGATGATGCCGTAGATCTTGTCGTTGTACCCTAAAACTCGTTTTTGAGACCAAAGGCCGTCATTCTGCTGATTCTCCTGAACAGGGCGTACTGTCGCGACTGCTGCTGCATGTACCACTGACAGCTATGGATAGATCGCAACGATATACGTTTACTCCTCGGTTTGACACCACATGCGAAGGCAGAGATAGCACCTATAGCTTTAGTAGCTCCTCATTTAATAAGCCAATTTGCGTACCACTTTGCATAGTCAATAAACAATAAATATACTCAGGGACGTAGTGCTCTATATAACAAAGCAATCCACTTTAAGAAACGTTGAAAAATGATCCGTCGAAAAATATTCCCAGTATGCAGAGATGGTTTCCTAAGAAAGGCCAAACAACCATGGCAGCGGATCCAAGACCATTGGACAACAATATAGCTCTGAATATGGGAAACAGATATCTGTCAACACTCCATTCGAAACGGGCCTTATGAGCAAATGTTCGCTCAAACGTGCACTCCATACGTTTGCACGGCCCCCTCACGGATTCCGCATATCATACTTCAACAAAACCCATCTGATATCCCGGGTGCTGTACGCCTCGTAAACGACAGCGATATCAGTGTTGCGCGCATCATCGGGTCAAACTCGCAACCTATGCCGCTTGTGCGATTTCACGACGGTACTCTAGAATCATCTGGGACGACTGCACAATTACCGTAATTACCATGAACACGTGCGCCGCGATTAGCACACCCACAAAGGCTGACAGGCTCTGGTGGTCCTCGTTCGAAACGTCCACTTTCAACAGGAGGGCTGCGTACATGCTTGCCAGGACGATGCCGTTGCCCCAACGGTACAGCCCCATGTCCAGGCTGTCCTTAAATGGCGAGCTCGACTCATAGATGAACAAGAACACGACGGCGAGCAGGAGCACGATAGCAATCTGCGCAGGGCTGTCGGGAAGCACGAAGACGGCCACTCCGGTGAGCGCGAGTCGTCGACCGCACTCTACCACCTCAAAGAAGAACCGGCCCGGCCTGTACGCCGCCCACAGACCACGCCACGGCTTCAGGTGTTCCATCGTGTCCCTGGCGTCGACCTTAAGGTACCCTCTATTGCGAACGAGCCACCAGGTGAAGAACGCCGGGATGCCCACCGGGTATATCAGCACCATTATACCAGCGTACCACTTGTACGCGCTGTGCTCTGCGGTGGTGCAGGTCAGCCGGTAGTCGGCGCGGAGATAGGTGACGCCGTCGTCAAGCTTATCGCAGACGAACGTCTGGAAAATTGTGAACGAGACAGAGGAGTAGATGAAAAACATGACGAACAGCGCCACGGAGATATGTTTGCGCTGGATGGTTCCCACCGTACTGTCGGATTTGTTGTTTCGTTTCGTCGCGACGAAGTACGTGCCAGCGAGCGCAGCCAGCACAACTAGCGGCCCGATCGTGGCCAACAAGAGTCGGGCGTAGAAACCGGTGGTCACGATACATGCGTGCGACAGGATAAATCCAATGTCGAGGTTGATAGGGTCAAGAAACGAGATAAACTCCTCGTATTGCTCGGGGTAGACGTCTCCAGCGATCGCGGAAAACTGTACGGCATCCATATCGAAAACGAGGTACGGGGGAAGCAGGGTTAGGCGTAAAGGGGGGACTAGCAGAACACATGCAGATATAAACCTTTCGGAGAAAATTAAGTTAACCGATTCTCCGGTCAAGGCTATGGCTCGAGTGCATGGCGATCAGTCTGCCACCTCGCGTTCCTGACTCAGTCCCCTACTAAGCTATTGTTTTCGCGTTCGTCGTCGTGAAGCACATCGCTTTTCGTTGGCTCTATTGAAATAAGACTCGTTTAGCCGTCATGCAGATTTTCGATGTTGGTGTCGATCCTTTGTGGGTTCTACAGTAATACTGCTGCGGTCCACGATACCTGTTGAAATATAAAGTTGTTCACACTATTACGTTGAGTCTTGTACTATTCCATAGCTACGACCTTTCGCCTGTTCTATCAACTCTGAATAAATTTAGCGATGTGACGTAACCTGAGACTCCCGGCATTGATCCATATGTTCTCGTGCGGGACGAAGCTGATTACGGGGGTGAAGGGGTGTTGCGGATGCGGCTCGCGCAACGATCAAGAAAACTCCATGAAAATCGACATATTTTTCGAGTGATCAAAGGTCTGGTGATCACACAGGTAACTGCGTGGACATAGAGTCAACAAATACGCGCGGTAGGTCCACCGTATAGCCTGAAGTTCAAATACTAAGTATATCCGCAATACAATACGTTTTATGTTACTAGGGACACCAACGATTAATAAGCACCCGTATCTGACTTCGAAACGGCAGAACTATGAAACTTGGCTATTGAACTTTACAGCACAGTGTGCTGATAGTTGTACAAGTATGACAAAATTGATCGTACAGTGATACGTTTGTGTGGCGTGCTTGCTCATCCTCAAGCATGGACTGCTAAGCGTACCAGTGAAATTTTCAATCCACTAGTGCTCACGTGTAGACTCCACCACGCGATCGCCCGCTACGTGAAGTGTACGTGAAACCCAATTTTATGATGAAGCTCATTTCAGGAGCTCTGCTGCACCAGATTCAACACATTACGTTGTGCTAGAGTATATCTCAATATCATCCCGATACGCCGTCCCATGGGTTATGCATAAAACAAAAAAAACACAGAAGTAACCACATTGGAGTCATACCTGCCGGGAAAGGTAAAAGCTACGGTACCGGGGGGTCACTACGTCTCGGCCACTCAAATCCACTCGCCAACAATCATTTGTGCACATTCTACGCAGAATTTATATTGGTGAGTTTTCGTATCGCGGTATGCACGCGGTATCGTGCAATGGTGAGTGACGTCGGGCGAGAAACATCTTTCCTAATAATAAAATATGAGTACGGTACAGAAACTTTCGTCGAAGTGACCACAGCGTGGCAAATAAAAGAGGGGTAGCCGCCGCACCCCTTGCACCATTATTAAATCATCCTTTCGGGCTATCGGGCAAGTTCAATTGTGTTGGGTCCACACATGCTATCCATGCAGATCTCATATCGACACAATCAAATGTCGCTGTCGGTGGTAAGTTATCTAGGAAGGAGAACAGATATTATAAATTGATCAAATGGGCAGCTCCATGCTCAGGTATCCCTTTTGTCCGAAGTGCGTTTTCATACCTGTGTCACGATCTGCCAGACAACGACGACCGTCTTGATAGCGGTCACCGGAAAGGCCTTTGCGATAAACCGTCGGCCAGCCAGCAGCCTGCGCCCCCAAACAGTGCCACTGCCGTCGTCTCCCACCACGCGCACGAGGTCAGACACAATGGCAACAACCACCACAATTGCCAATACCAGCGCCAATACTGCCAGCCAAGTTGCCGATCGCCCGGCCGCTCCTGAGCACTTGTGGCAGCTGTATGCAGAACCAGACGCGTACCCATCTGTGCACACCGCGCAGTCTTCAGCGTGACAGATTCGCACAATAGCGGGGGGAAGAGGTTTACGATATAGGGTCATGGTTCTGTATACACTGTTGAGTGATTACCTCCAAACATTTAAAGGCGTGTTCAAACAGGGGTAAAAGGGTTTATACCGATACTTGTTGGAAACCCATTTGTGTCTATGAGCAATAGTTTACGCTCTTATGTGGTTCACAGGCCAAAGCGTATATGGTCTCCTACAAGGTGAAACCAACTAAATTCGTTAACACCAACTCAAGGCGTCAGTGACTATCACCGAATACGTTCGTAACCTGTGGTTCTGTCTTCCTTGGTTTGCGTGACGCTTGCGATGAGGGCATGTAAAACAACACGATACACCAGAAACAAAGCGGGCGGTTCCAACCCAACGAAAAAGGCGCCAAAACAAGGGGTGTTTTGCAACCATTATTGCGATACATAACAGCCCCTTGTATCAATTTTCGGTACCTTCGTTGAGTAGTTTGAGCTCTTCAATCGAGTTTACTCGTAACCTCACCTGTACACCCCTACGCCGGCACTCGCCCCTAGACATTTTCCTGCGTATTCGGAGAGTTTAGGACTCGGTCTACAATAGAGGTAGCACTTGGTAATTTTCAAATTGTTGACGCATGCCGCGTTACCTGTCTCCCCCAAAACAGCAAACAAAGTATAATATCAGGATCAGAGAAATGCCACTGTTGGTAGGTCTACCACGAATACTACCATAAACCTCTACACGCACCTAACGACATTGATTACATCCATTGTTCAACGGGAACATCAGCCCGAAAATGGCGTGACCAAACTGCGATAGTTTTTTCCCATCACGGGCATATTTCGAACGGACGAGGGGCCTCTATACAGACGAGAAACCACCGGGAAATAATCCTTTAATGACATCAGTTTGTGTAATATGATGCCTAGGCCGTGTATGACACATTGTATCAGGACGTTTGATCCTCGTAAGGTGAAGGATTTGTGTCAGTTCTGTAGAGCTCGTCGAGTGAGAAATCCTCGGAAACGATATAGGGACACGCGCCGCTTTGTTGAAATGCACCCGGGCCGTGCAACGCCTATTACAACAGCGCGCCAATGCATGGAGACGAAGGTTTTGAAAAATACGAGAGGTTGTGGGCATGCTTCGAGCGATACCGTGGCAACATGATGGCGGATAACGATTCCAACAGACTACTACACGGTCGGCGCCGATCGAAACAACAGACCGATAGCACGGTCGCAGTATTTGTAGTGAACTCCCTAGTACTAGATTCACTATGGGTCACTATTGTCGAAGAGGTTTGGTTCTTTCCTTCCCCCTACCTTTGATTAGAAGACAAGATTAGTATCGATAAAAGCAACACTCTTTTTTCGAGACCACGAATGTTCTTCCAGAGATGAAACGACAGACTCGAGAACGTGTAGCTATGCAGGTCACAACAAGACCACAAAGACAATCAGGGAGCCCAGGCGTAAAGGATAATCGATCATCTCGAGACGAGACAAACCACGTGTGTATGTCTGTCACCTAAACCCCACGCCAACAAGCGAATCGACGATTGAAGCCAGCGCTAAACCACGCGGGGCGAACGACAATAAAGCAAGCACTGCCGTGGGAACCTAAACGGAGGGTCTGCTGTACGACTCCGGCCGTAGGCTGCGAAACGGGCCGCGGTAGAGAACGCAGGGAACAAAACGTAATTACGATGGGACACAAGGCATAAAACACGCACCCATGCACTTACAAGGGCCCTCGTAACCGGAAGCACAGTTCTGTTCTTCGGCGGTTCCTCCAATGCACGCGTCCGCTTGGTAACACTCTAGCACTTCGCGGCTTTCGGCAGACGTGCGGTAGTACCCCTCTTCGAGGCTTAGGGTGGCCAGGCTAGTTCCACTAGATTCAGCGATCGCACCCTCGGGCAGGTCGACGCACACAGGTACTGTGGCGTCTGTTGCTAAAGTTGCGCCTCCGGGGGTTTCTTCGCATGACGTCGCGCATCTTGCGCAGACAAGCTCGAAGCGACAAGTTTCATTCTGCGGTGCAGCAGCAGTTGGCACGATGGGGATCTATGGGAAAGCAAACACAATGTTTCGTGTTTTGCGGCGAGTTGACTTATTGCAGCTACACACCACAGCCCAATTAAGGCGATGATTCCATAGTGCGACCAGTGCCACATCTTCGACTTGGACCAACCGCTAACTATTTCATGCATTCGGTTCATTTCGGTATCTGAATCGAGCACCGGCTGACCACCGCCTTTGAACAAAATACCCGGGTCTGACTTTCGAAGCAAAGCCACTGTATCATATGGCCCTGATAGTAGGGCAATCTGGCGAAAAGGTCGCGGTTTCCTCGACATAGTATGGGCTGTCAGCTCTAAATGTGTGCAGCGTCGACCACAACCTATTCTACGCATTCGAAAAATAACCCGTCCCTCAAAGAATTTTCGGCGGCTTTTTCAAAGCCGTACTCGCTAAGAGGGTAGCGTCATACTCATCAATCGAAAACCACATTGGACATTGCGCCACGCTCCTTCTCCAAGATTTACTGATCGGGGGTCAACTTGGCGAGAATGCCACGGTCCCTCGACGTAGTACGGTGTACATGTGTGTTGTGTCTCGACCACCACCTATTCTACCCATTCGAAAAATAACTCCTTCCTCACCGAATTCTCCACAGCTTCTTCAAAGCCGTACTGACTTGCAGGGCAGTGTGGTACGTTTCTGTCGAAAACCACATTGGACATTGAACCGTCTTCAAGTACTCCAAGACTCATGATAGCAAGACCCTCTTTAGAGGCTTGGTTGGCTTCGAACGTCGTGTCCCGAACTTTCAGAACTCCGGTGTAGCTCACTGCTCCTCCCGATACCTCTGGAAAACGGCGCAAACGACACCGTGATGGAGGGGTGGCAAACGTAAGGCAATTGTTTCAAGAATATACCGTTGTACTGGTATTGGATAGGAAAGCCACACCACTGCACCCATTACGGCGCACGAATCGAATTGCGACCGTGTTCGTAGTGGTTATATATAGTTGGCGATTTTGACCTAGAATATTCGAGAGTCAGAAGACATGAACAACCGGTCTTCCCCGCAGAAGTGTTAGAAAGCCAATATTGGTGCAGTACGCTGCGGGATACACGAGGTATATTGGGTGCTGGGGTTGACTTTAATCAGTGAGTGTCAAGCACGAGCCGAATATTTGTTTCGGCGTTCTTAGCTGCAGCATAGTCAATACAAAGACCAACAACATCTGGAGGGATTTTCGTGTCAAGCCGTTGTGTCAAGAAGGCAGTCTTTCAGATTAAATTGTGACAATGACTCACTGACGACTCATCTCACGGTAAGAGTTGCACGTTTTTGGTTCGTTGTTTTGCGAACGGAAACCTTCCCAAGTTAGACACTACAGGCTTGTACGATACGTTTACGAATATATTCGGTTCAGGCCCACCGCATAGAGATGATAGTCGCGCTGCGATGTAAAAACTCGTTTAGAGTCAAACATTTCGTGGGATATTGAGCTCCTTGTGTGAGGATCTTGAAAACAAAAAACGGCGCCACCCCTCCCGTGATAGTGCCCTGACGGCGCTCTGCACTCAATAGGCTGCCCATTACATTCGGGTCCGGATACGGTACGATAAACGATTTCTTGCAAAATCGTAGCTCATGGAGTTGTGCATCGGGATTAGGTTACACTTTCTTTTCCCACATTTGTTTCGGTGCTGAAAGCCCTCACTAAAACGGTGGCACCCTTACGGTGGCGTGCCTTCTTGAAGTGAATGAGTTGCTTGGAGAACGAGGACTAAAGCCATGTCGGAGAAGCGCAAAAACGGCAAGCTAAAAGTTGTCCTGGGTTCAACAAACGTTAGTCGCGGTTAGCAAGCCAGAACTATAAGTGACATGGGGTGCCGTGAGCGAGTGAGATGTATACACATCACGGGGCGGAACCTATACGACCGCGAAGAGTCCCTATCTGTCTATCCGGAGGCAGATATATAGAGCGAAAAGTATTGGAATTTTGACGGTAATGTGTCAGTGCGTACGCGTCTCACGTGCATAGTTTCGACTGAAGGATGATCCTTCAATTATCTCCAGCCCCGCGCTTGTGTAAAAGTACAAAGCGCCCCCGTCACTGGCCTGGTTGTCCTCAAATGTGCAACCCTGGAACGTCCTCGTGTTGTCGACCCCCGAATTGAGCGCGATCGCGCCACCGAAGGAAGCGATGTTTATACGCAAAAGCTGCTCCGCTGACATTCAGCTGCTCGGGCGACGATAGTGACATTGCGCCTCCTCCACTCTGAGCGATGTTGCCGATGAACAATGTGCGCCCCGAAATGTTGACGGCCAGACTGTTTACGGCGTACAGTGCGCCTGTGGCCGGCCCGACCGACGTGGGTGTATAGGCACATGTTGCCGTTTTGAGAGGGTGGCTTGACATATCCATGATTGTTCAATAATATTCAAGTCGCATGTATTCTTCTCAGGACTCATTTCGGCTGGTAGTCGGTTTTAGCAGAGCAGTGCCATTGGTGATGCGCTTCCACAACGTCTGATTTGTTCTCTTATCTCGACTGTCACAAGCAAGCTTCGATAATTCTGGCAGAATGCGCAAGGCGAGACATACCCGTCCCATGTCCCAAACAGCTGAGTTTCCTCTACTTCATCGATCGACCTAGCAGCTGGCGTTTTCGACCAACAACCAAGTATTATACGTTCAACATATTATATTGATGTTTATTGCAGTATCACCCGAATTCGATATTGCAAGATACATTCGTTTCTGGAGGACCATGTTTGACTTTGGCCCTGACCGGTACGATTTCACGAGGTCTTCTTGGTAATGCCCACACACGTGCATGCCGTCGTTGTTTCGGTAACAAACCAAATGAGAAGCGAGGAAAACAGATTGGTAACGTAGAAAGGAGGCCAACAATGATATGGCAAAAATCAGCGAAAAAACTGGCCCGCGACTTGCTCTGCACTATAGTGAAACAAGCACGAGCGCTATCGCAGCTTGTGAACCAAATACTGCTCGCTATGCATGAACAGCAGGAGACGTTCAATTTTTGGGTTACATCCGTATCTAGCTCCAGACGCATGCTCCCGTAGATTGTTTGAGGGTCCTCACTAAAAAAACTAACGATAAGCCCGATATATAAAAATAATTTTGACTACGTATATACTCGTCGATAAGCCCGACTTACAATGTAAGAGGCTTGCAACAAATATATGCAACACACACCGAAGGAGAGTACTTTATGGCTTCAACGTTTGGGGGTCCCTTCCGTGGAAATTGTTTGACCTAAAGGAAGGGCTACCATTTAGCACAGCCTTCCATACCTCCTGGACGGCGGCCTCGTTGTTGGTGAAAGTTGTTCTCCCGCTGATTTTCAAGTCGCAGGTTGCGGCGGAATATATTGCACCTGTGAACCGAAACATAGGCGGAGGTTTGAACGCGCTCACTCTTCATGAAGATTATGTTGCTTCCACTATTTTCTCGGGGGGCCGGGAGGTTAGAAGTTGTTGATGACATAGTTGGTTCGGGTTGGGCAGGTGTGAGACGCGACACACGGAAGCGAAGCCTGCCAAGATGTAAATAGTTTGGATCAAACGCTTCGAGACACAAATCATGGGTTTCAAGGCAAGCTCGACCGAGGGATTGGACGCCGGATTATCCGGACGACACGTTTCATAATGAAGCATCTACAGGGAGTTTTGCCTCGAACGAAAACATATTGCGAGCGTCGATGTACCCAAGGGTAATCATACTGTGCCATTTGTTCGTGACATACCTCCTTGAAACGCAGCCACGTTGCCAGTGAAGGTTGAAACCCCGCTCATGTCCAGCTGAGACCTTTCCAGAGAGTGTATAGCGCCTGCCCTCCAGCGTTCAAACGAGTCATTTTGGTATCAGAAATGTAAATGTTGCGATCGGTTTCACAGAACTGTGTGAGACAATAGTCTTTCGAAGTTTATGCGTGCAATGGTAGGGAAAGCCATTTTTGGTTGACATTTCCGACGGGGGCCTTTCAGGTGATCGAAGCATGCGACATCTATTTTGCATTGCACGCTATGCTCCCGTCAAAATCTACGCCGCCATGAGATACGTTCACCGGGTTAAGACTATGCAAGTGTGGGACATCGTGGTTGTCACTGACGCTATTATTCTCCTCTACCCCTAGAATCTACTGCGATCGAAAACGAAAGCGGATACGAACTGTAGAACACGATGAGAAAGCGTGTGCAGCACACTATTGTTTTATCTACCGCGGGCTGCTGAGGGAGGCAATCATCGGCTAAAGTCTGTCGGCTGCGGAGGCGCTGCTTTCAAAACGAAATCCTCTAGAATTCTGTGGGTACTAAGCTCGAGGTAGCCTGCGCTCGAACGATATAGTACTTGTGGGTCGGCCATTCACATTTTACGTGCTCGTGTACGTAGGGAGGACCCCCACCGTTGATTGGGGCCTAATATGTGATAGACGAATATATCCATGTATCGCAAGGAGGACTTTGCCGTAGAGGGCTGACCCTCGCCTTGGAGAATGTTCAAAAATCAAGAACAACAACGCGACAGTACCGCCAAGGGGCACATTGACCATTAGCGTGTTTGACTAAGCATAAGCCAAACACTACGTATAGAAAGGTTTGATGAACCAGTGAAACAATGTTGCCACGCAACATAAGGTGTAAACCAATCAAAATGTAAGGAATGTGTTCCAAAGAGCTGACAACGAAGTAACGCGACACGCCGACTCGAACGTTTCTGACATCATCAAGTGTCATGGCATCGGGTTCCTTCGCCGTCCCCTTCCTTAGGCCAACCTCCAGGTGCCGTTTTTGCCTACTAGCGCTTTTGCGTACAACAACGGCAACATCACTACGTCCCTGTGAATATGGAGAGATTGTACGCTCCAATACCTACATCAAACATGTTGTATAATGATCTACGATAATGCGTTTAGAATGGACATGGTAGTTTTATGGAGCAGGTCCACAGGAAATATTTGGTGACAAAAAAAAAAGAAAGGAGAAAACACACCCACATTACAGATCACCGTGATTTGGACAGCAGACCCGCAGAACTAAAGATCTACCAAGTATCTGCTGAACCACATAATATCCGAAATTTTATAAACTGATGCGTACCTATTTTGTACGAGTTGACTTTGGAACAACAATATATAAACAAAACTCGATAGTAGTTCGCCACTTGAGACACGCCGCGAGTATGACCGAGGCGGACTCAGGAAAGATCGGGAGGGTCGAGCAAGGTACGGTGCGAGCATGGTGCAGTCTATCGACAGGTGGATCTAATCAACAGCCAGTACGGGAATACCTCCAAACTCGACGAGCAAAAACACCATTCCATTGCTCACAGCAAACCCCGACATTACGTTACTTATGTGCAGACTCCACCACATAGTACATACAGTACACGTCACACATGCGTAGACTGTTCGATTCATTTCGAGGAGGTAGGGGTCTAAACCGTTTGACCCTTATGCCTTTACAACCAGTATGTTCAACAGCAAGCATTGGCCGAGGATTCGATACATTTCTACGTTCTTGAGCTATATACGGGATTCGAGAGGACAGTCGATAATCGCATGAGCACAGAAAGATGCTCCGTCTTATTCACCATTTTCTCTACGTGGGAGTACGATATTTGGATTGGTCGTAAACCGAGGAGTGCCTCCAGCAACACCAACGAAGTGAAGACGTACGAGTAATGTCGTTTTCATAGTGCAAATTTGTCTTATCCGTTCCTCCCCACCTACCTCCGGTGTTTGCAGAATTATTCCTAAACTCAGCGATGCCGCCGATGCTGAGCAAGGACATGTTGTGATAAATGGCACCTGCGCAGATTTAAGTGGGTATCAGGGGAGTAACATAGGCACGACGTTGGGTACACGCTGGTATGTTTCGTTCCGAGGGCAACCCTTGTGGGACGTTTACACTACGTTGAGGCCTGTGACACAGACCCTCAACCTCGACAGGCTTTCACCGTTTTTTTTATTTACGTGTCGTCCCTTACTGCAGTGGCGGAGATAATAGCTGCATCGATGAAAACTTTCTGCCAGGAAATATTCTCGTGTTCAGGGTACAGATTTTGATTGTCGAGACTTGATGGCACCTCTGAGCGCCAAACAGGGGCACTCTGAGATGCGTTCGATATGCAACCAATGAGGTTAATCTGAACGGCCTTAACGGAAATATAGTTGTGGTGATCCTTGTCGATAAGCTGCAACTTCAGACTTCTCGCTGCAACGTCCTCAACTGCATCATACCCAAACCTCGAGGTGGTGTCCGCAAAATCCTTAGTACACTACGAGCCGAAAATCAATCATGTGTTCGTCTCTCTGACGCCTTTAGAGTTTAGCAGAGCCCGACCTGGGGCGTATATCATAACGGCGACTGCGTTCAGCTTTCGACCGCTTCGCCGAAGAATCCAACCTTTTTTACGCGTACGTCGGGTGCTAGTCGTCACGGAATGCATGATACCTCGTAGTATACACGCTCGAGACGAAAACGTCACATTATCTATCTGCGCACAGACGACGTACTCAAACGAAGTCGAGAAGGCAACTGTCGCAAAGCGGGAAACTGTAATGCTTTACAAACTCCAGTAGTAGGCTTTTTCCTGAAGTCGGTTCATTGACCTTATTCAAATATCACGCACGGGACCACCGGCTCCGGTCCCGCAGTACGCTCGATTCAGGTTACCTGAAGCAGCTCCGAAAATGTGAGATAGTACGTATTTATTGCGTGGTTCGTGTCGTTTGTGTTTATACCTTAGATTGGGGTAAGTTTCGTACTCTGAGAGACGTCTCCGAAGAGATCGTCTTCATCCAGAACAGCACCATATCCAGAACATTGCCCGGTCTGAAATGCCCCTGCTTATTACGCGAGAGTCTGCATCATGTGATGTCCACACATCGCTACAACACCGTAGAGAGGAGTTTCTCGCGAAGTGACCCCGCATCTCAGCGACGACGGAAGGGGGGGAGCTTCAGAAGTAGCTCAGATACACGCAGTGTGATACAGCAGACGAGATTGATAGCTTAACTACGAAACTACTGTAGCTACAAACTTGTCTCACCTCCGAGACTAACCGACGTGTTGTTGTCGAAGGTTGCGCTACCGTCGATGTGAACCTCGCCAGTTCGTTGCAAAGCGCACCTACGGGTGCGGAGAGTCAACATGCGGCAGTGGAAGGTCTGACGCTTGCACGATTACATTTCATGCATGATATGAATCCTGACCCTCATGGGGCTTAAGAGAGAAAACTTCGACGGAACCAATTAAACGTGCAAAGGTTTCAACAAACACGACCACCGCGTGATTGGGGGGTGCCGCGAATTGACGTTGCCAGTTACACGCGCGAGACGTAGGGCACGGGCTCAACAGGATGTCGCCCGGAATGTTAGGTGGTCCGGATGCTTGTAGACGGACTTTACAACCCCGGTAATCTCTAAGTATCTTTGTTGTAAAACTTATTTCTTCAACAGCGCCCCAGAGAAGGGGATGCAAATGTTGAGGTACAACCTAAGGCCAGGGTCAGGTCCCTAAGGTATGACCACATGTAGTCTACACTCAAACAAAACCAGGATAACAACACGGTTTACGTAAGCTTCTTCCCCGGAAAAATGTACAGGCATAGCAATCTAGAACAACCTAATTTGAGACCGCTCTGTGGGGGTCCTGGGCCCTACTTGAAGAGCCGCGTCAGGCAAAATGGTGTAGATCACAGTTAATGCCACCCCCTATACGTGCGTGTCCCCATCGCCGCCATACGTTTTTTCGTGCTCAAACGATTGGCCTGGGCTCCGAACTTGGATGGTGAGGGTCATGAACGCAATTATACATCAGCAGTTGTATATAGCCCAAGCAAAATTCGTACGGTATTGTTTATAGAAAACAGAAGTGGGTCCAGTTAAGCAGAGAAACATGTCCAGGAGGAATATTGGAAACTTCTGCCAAGTTGTTTCATGCGTTTATGCACGGCTGCGTAGCAGTATAAGGGTATAAGCCACTTAGACATCGACTATACATGATTTACCGTCCGCACCTCCTGAATCGTTTGACCCCGCCGAGTTGCACCGGCCGTCATATGACAAAGCGTCTCGACGTTCCAACCAGTTTACACGCGTTCACCGGACCGACACGTCGTTTCATCGATCAAGAATAATCAATCAGGGTCCGGTTGGACCACGCATTTCTTTCACCCGGTATCGCTTGGTGCAGAGCGTCGACATTGGCGTCTAGCTAGACCAGCTACCATGACTCCATGATTTGATCTTTCGTGTGAGTCTTACACCGCTCTCTCGACTTTGTTGGCGGCGGCTGCTTGTGCAGGCGTTAATTGTGCGTTGCTTCTGCGCTTGTTCGTCGTGATACTTGAAACACTGAAGCCAACGGTCCGTTAAAATATCTATTGTCCAAGAATTTCCTCGGGGATCATAAAAGTCTCCTTTGCCAATCTCGGCCGGGGTCCGATGTTTCGACTCGGGCATATTGGGAAACACGCATTGTGTGAAACGATGGAAATGACGTATGCACACGTACCGTTCATATGCATAGTGGATGAGCACTCATTGGCGACTCGAAAATAGCGACTAACAGAGAGGAAGATATTACGCAGCAGATCTGAAAAAATAGTAGTCGGAACTCGTATATTCGCTGAGCGATGCCGCAAGCGAGGATTTCTAACATCTATATGCCACTACTATTGAACGTCTTGCCGCTGAAAACTGTTCTGAACTTCAATACTTTGTGTTGCTCAGGGGTTGTTGCTCAAAGCGGATGCGAAGCATTTCTGGTGTTTTATCTGTTTCTATTTCTTGGGTTGGTATTTTCTCTTTGGTTCGTGGTTGGTTTGACCAAATATCGAAAAACAAAGGAAAGTCAAGACGATCGTCCTTCGATAAGATTCAACCGTACTCCAAACCTTGCAAAATTGTCGTTGAAGCTCGCGCTGCCGTCCACATGCAAAACTTGGTCCGAAGAGTATATAGCCCCTGCTCAATACAAGTGGAAAGGACAAGTAGTATATAAACTGTAACACGAAAACAATGAAAATACGTGTTTCCTGTGGCGTAGGAATCGATAGGTCCTGCGAAAACACCGAAAAATGAAAGCAATGGTTAAAACGTTGTCCCGAGCCGTTGGGATTGGGTAGCTCCTGCAAAAGCAAGGGACGAACGCGCCCTCTTTCGGTTCGATGAATCGTACAACCAAGTAGTGAATGATATTTTGCGGCTAGTCGCCGGGGCTCCTACAACACGCGTACGCACATTTATCGACCATACCTATGCACTGTTGGATTATCTGACGCGAGAAGCTGGCGCATCGGAGCATCAAAGCCTGGGGTGGTCTATTTATGTGTCCGTTGTGGACGGCAGTAGCAAAAGCCACGGCGCGATCGATGATACTGTATGCAAACATGAAGCGAAACAGGACTACTCGTCGATCGCATTTCACCCGCCGGAAACCGTTTAATTTTCGGCTTGCCCGCCATATCAGTGAGAACTCATCCCACGCCCTTTCTATTTGGTGGCGCACACTTCAAACGTTTTCGATCCGTGTCACGGTCAAGGCTCAACCTTCGCTTGTCGATGAGGCGGGCGATTCGATTCGCCGGTCTTCGAAAACCTAGCGTGGGCCGATAAACGTTTATTTATCGGGCGCAAACGGTGTGCGTATAGCCACGATGGTTTCTCTACAATGGAGCGGCTGGTGATGCGCACCTGTTTACCCTCGCACGCGGGACTTTAGGGGGGTCATAGCGACGTTTTGGTTTGCGCGTCAGTATTGTTATACGGGTCGTCGAGAAACGGCGGTGTTGCTAGGGGACGCAAAGGTCGTCCGCCCTGGAATATATCTACCCGAAACGTTCGCTGCATGGCCACGAAGGGCTGGGCTCTGCGCGTGCCCTGGCACGATGCATTGCTCGTTTCAAACTGTGTTTAATTTTATAGGGACAGATCAGTTAGCGTTGGATTGGATCATAACATTTTCCCGCTCTCAACGGTCGTGTAAGCTCACCCTTACCCGAGCAGGACGATCTGACCAACGCCATGTTTACCACGACATGATCGCCACCCCGACAAAAATTGTTTTACGGATCCAGTTAGCAAGAAGAGCTGGGTGGACTATTAAATCTCGTTCGCTCGACCTCCTGGAACAAACATAACCTCACGAACCGTTGCGATACACATTTCATTCGCAGGGACGGTGAGGCTTGACACTTAAGACCCAATAAAATACATAGAAGAGGGGTAGATGTTAAGGTATACCTTGCGGACATAAAACTTAAAAAAAACAATTGCTGGGCAATGCTACAAGGGATAACTTGTGAGATGTCATACTCTCCTTCTATCGAATGACGACTTTCTCAACGTTCCGGATTCTCGTGTTCTACATTGGCTTTGAACGAGGGACCTATTATCGTGGTCGAAGTTGTTTGATACTTCTTGCATCCGGAGTTCGGGTCTATCCCCGTGTTATCTCTGTTGTTCTAGGCTAGCACACAAGAGACAAAATCAGATCAAAACCTCTGCGAAAACGAAAAGAGAAACCCGTACCTCCTGTTCGAGCCACGTTGTTGTTGAAGCTTGCGCTGCCGTCAATATGGACATCTTGAAACGAAGAGGATAGAGCCCTGTGAACGTAAGACGGACGTACATATTGTTAAACCAACCTGCTAATGAACGGACAGGCCGTGTGAATGGAAACGTCCGACGTGGAAATGTATTGCGAAATATGACTCACCCAAATTAAACGACAAAAATGTGGGGCCGACGCGTCTGGAGGTGTTCCAATCGTACCCGCTTGCCGAAATACCAAATGAATAAAAACAGGACATAGTAGCGGCACATACAAGTGACTCGTCGGGTCCTGTTAAACTTCCTACAAAATGACACTTGGGATATTATCGAAGTTACCTACACATGACATTTGGCATCTCGTCTAGCTTCCGCTACGCCGCGTACGGGCGGTAAAGCATATTGGTCTATGAAGTGGCGGATCCTATGTCGAGTATTGCCGCCCGGTGAAAATTGGGTGGCGCCATCCATGATATTCCACCCTAGATCAACCTTGTGTATGCTTGGCTTCTGATGGCCGACGTTGGAATCGTCTTTATTTCCGTCGCTTGTCTCATCTAAAGGCCCCAGGTAGGAAAAAAAAACAGATTAGGAATGTTTCTGCTGTGACCGTTCGTTGACGACGGTGTGGTCAGCTGCTGCTGTGCATAGACGGTCACCAACAACCAGGGTCAAAAACATCATGCGGGGGGGCTAGGGGGGGGGTACCCATGCCATGCACGGCGTTAGTGGTGTCCCGTCACCCTTACAATGCAGATTCGGGGTGGGGGGGGGGAGATTCGATATCATACATGCATGGCCGTAGTCGTTTGATCATCAACCCTAGCAACACTATACTGACAGGACGAAGCATCTCGGGTTCGAAGCGACCAGGAAGACATTGCTTGCACTAAGCGCATAGCGCCGTAAGGTTTGGCAGGTGAACTGTGTTCCAGCATGAACTGCTGTGCAGACGGATTTGTTCGCAACATAGATGACAGCGTCAATGAAATGATGTTTTCTGGTTTGGTATACGATACATTATATGACTGCGTCATGGGTGCCATACGACATGTACACTACGTGCTACCATCATCTCCTCGTGAGGAGCTAAGGTTCTCCACCCCTAACAAAAATTATCCAACTAGATCACTAGCCGTAGTAACCGCCAAAATAACAACAAACACGGCTTGGTTGTCTGTCTCACGCAGCCCAAAGGGATTCTTACAGCGTCGTGGCCAACCCAATCCAGCTAGTACGTCCGATATATACCGGGCGCTGAGCGTGTCGGGCGGTTCCGCCGGCTACGCTCGCAGACAAGAAACAATGGAACGCAAAAGCTAAATGGCGACTAGTAAAATGCCAACAACACCATGCTGAAGGAGAATAGCCCCGACACAGCGTACACGTATGGTATGTACGTACAACCGCTTTTGATATGTACGGAAAAGAAAGCGCACCACGGCGAAGCACCATTTGGCGCTGCACTGCGCTGCACTGCGCTGCGCTGCTGCGTGGGATGTACTCAGCTGGGTGTGCCTTTCTTTTCCGCTACTGAACTTAATGTGGTGCTTTGCACGTGGTATACATGATACTGTAGTTATATACATGCCTGTGATACGCCAGAGCAACCCTGCACTGCGGCCCTCCCGAGCTAAGAGAGCTAGCGCTGCACTGCTGATCTAAGCCGATCTAAGCTGAGCGGAGCATGATTTGGGCTATTCTATTATACTATGTGACGCGCCGTACTTTCTATGCTGTAACTTCCTTCGTGTTGAAGCTCCCCTGGTAGGGCTACTGCTGTATCTCGCACGGGTTTGGTCAAATTGCTTTCGATTCAGGTTCGAGTGATAAAAATATTTTTTGACGTTGTTTCACAAAATAAAAATCCGGTTTCATTTCGATTTCAGTCTAAAAGCGGTTACCTCGGTAGGTTTTGGCTTCTTTTCGTTTCTAACTGGAGTTGCAAAAGTCGTTATTGTGACTATGTTTCGATTCTAAGGAAACAAAATGTCATGGAATTTAAGTGATACGTTCATCCTGGGTTTAGTACAAGCGGAGTTGCGCTGGAAGACTTTTGAAAAAAAAACGAACAACAAACAATAAATAAGAGAAAGCCAAGAACCGGAGGAAACCAAATACCGTCTCCATCGGCAAATACCAGCTGACGAGGGCTGCGAGTTAAGAGAATATACGGAGCGAGAATGCTGAGGGTCGGACTATGACAACACAGGGGGGGGTGTACTCCTGTCGTGCATGGGCGCTGTTGTATGATCACAGATCCCCGGATCCCTTCAATGCCGGGACAGGCCGCGTCAGGTCTTCGCCGACCAGGCAGACATTGACGGGGGGGGAGGGGTTCTCATTAGCTGCTTCCTTTGGTCCTTCCGCCATCGACCATGCATCCATTTAGACACGGAGCACCGCACCTACTCCTATTGAAACTTCTCAAAAATTTGGGTCCCCATTACCTTGTTTCCGTGTATCACTTAAATAAAGTTGGCTCATGTTGTCCCCTTCCTGTTTCACCGCCCTGTGGCCACCATCTATCGTCTAGGATAGGGAACCCGTTTTCTCGCCGCTGTCTCAAGTACAGTAGTGTGCAAAACTCCTCCATGTCAAATTTCCCTGGACGCCTGTTTGAGAACGTCAAGTTCCCCATTGTACAGTTTAGATTTTTTCAAAATGCAACTTGTACGCTTTATGTCGTTCTGCCACACGGGCACAATTGTGCTGTTAGGCGCGTCCACGATTGCTTTATCGACGGAGGTTCGTAGATTCTTGCTACGATAGGGGTGGCCCGTCTTCGCTAAAGACTGTTTGAGAAAGGTGGCTCCCCCTCATCTGAGCAGAGTTCCCCGTTAATGTTTGAATGTCATTTTGTGTGTTACACTTAAACTTTGTTATATTCGTACCGGTGTGTTGATAGGGCCGCACTCTCCTTTTTGGTACAACATGGTGTCAACTATCTGAGTGACGTATCGAGCGATCTCGAGCGACGAACCTTCCTACATGAGAAGGCGTGTTCCGAATTGACGTCCCCGCCCGTATGTGGTGACAATACGTTAGTGCGTGGACTGTATTAATTCCTCTTCGGCATACACATAAGAACAGTAACAACTCATCTTCCGACCGACATCTCACCGCCAGTTCCCGTTGCTTCATTTTCAACGAAGAAGGCCGTGCCTGCGAGGATGAAGGTCCCGCGAGTTGAATATATTGCACCTGGCATGAAAAAATATAAATATTGACGTGTGTCAAGGCACTCCACGAGTACGGCACAAGCGAGAGATGCTGCTCTATCTGTTTCACGTTCACCGCGTCATACAGAAGGGTCTTTAGCACGCGGAAGACTGAGGCTAACAACTACGCAAACATACACCGGGTGCGCAACACAGAAATATGCGTGGGAACAACCAGAGAACCACGGATCCACGCCCAAGGACAGGTAACATCAACGTGTTCATTATGTGCCCGACACGGTCAACCCACGACGATACGCTGAGAAGAGCATGCCGCTTTGTACCTAGCGTAAACGGGGCATTGTGAATCGCCATGGAGTCCTAGACAAGTATGTTTGAACTGACACGTTCGACAGCAGGGAGCTGCCTAGTGTACAGTGGTTGTCTACAACCTCTTCATGGAGATCCGTGATATCGCGGAAGTGCTGACGGTTAGGTGTTAGTTGTACATGATGGCTCAAGAAATAAATCCAGTGAGAAATAAGCGCAGACTAGCGTTTGGGGGTTTTCGGGGTGGCTTCGTTGATTTCGGAAACCAGTTGCAAACGGAAACATCAATAGTAGACGAGACAAAAATGGAGTCAACAATACCACCGAAGGGCGTAGGTCACGAAGTGGTATCCACACAATGCTCACGTCAGCTAGCATGCCACCCTAACAAAGACGGCTATACCGTCTCTCCGTGCGATTATCGTTTCTACGAGGCGTCGAAACAAAAACCTCAAGGACTATGCCACCCGGTCAGTGAGGTCGGTACATGCGACAAACGGCATACATGGTTTGAGGGCCATACTCGTAGAAACGACAGACATTCCACGAGTTCAGTGCATACAATTCCAGCAAGGGCGATATCTCTCCGCCGAGAACTGCTAAGACGTGTTTACTAATGTACCGAATTTATTGACCACACTCCACAAGGAAAGCCCACAATTTATTTCCAGTAGGTTTCAGTAACGGACTAGCAAATTTCTAAGGCTGTAAGTGGGTTGTACGTCACGTATATAGCCTTGCTGGGTGCCGGAGTACGCAAGTCAACCCACTCACTCCAGGCATGGGTACACATACGATACACATCAAGTCAGGCACCCGTCAGTAAGATGCCCACACAAAACCCCCGCGAACAACACCGCAAAATATATACAGAGACTATCAGCAAACTCACAACGATAAATGCACGACTTACAGCCCTAGTGATGGCAATTTTGGCGGGAGTATTCAAACAAGCATTAATTCTACCTACCTCGACAATAATGAAACCCTAGTCTGCTTCTCAACTGCCTCAGTCGGGGAGGCTAAAAGTTAATCCCCAATTCCAGCCATGACAGCTGCACGTATCATCAACTTGTTACTTCCATCTAGCCATCTGTAATGCCCGAGATTTGCCGTATCCGACATATCTTTAGAAACCGTCAACATATTATGTATATATACAAAACAAATATACAGTTACTTCCGAATCAATCGACCGTCACCTCCAGTATCCCCCGAGTTTGCGGTGAACGTCGCAGTTCCGTCACAGGTTAGGTTTGAATCGACGCAACGTATAGCACCTGCGAAACGAGTATCCACCGAAAAGGTGGAGGTTAGGATGGGTGCGGAAGCAAAACAGAACAGTTGTGGCTGGCGAGCTTATCGATGAATACGTCCCCAAATCCTTAAAAAATAAGAAGCACTAGTCGTTGACGGAATTCTAGCAGGATTCGATGGTGGCAAAACGGCTTCCTTTATATTACATTCGCCACTTCGAGTAAGAGTACTATACCTGACGGAACTGTCGTATTAACGCAAATAGTTCTGCAATGTGCAGAGACAAACACCTATGTTAACATTTTAGCGCGTTTAACCCGAAACATCAGTGAGTGCGTCAATCAGTTCGATCTGAAACGAGGTTAGTCGAGTACAGCAAAATATGTCTGACTCAAAGGGCTCGTTGACTACATCATACGATGCATAATGCAGAAAAACACAAACCCGATTCAATATTTTGGGTAGCTCCCCTAGTTGAGAATCACTGTCAACGAAAAATCGAAAAGTTCAACCACTACCGTTGAACCGACCCTATCCCGGCGTGAAATCAAATTTCCAAGTATGCATCGTGCTTCAACACGCTTGTCGAGCACACGACAAATAAATATATCATTACTGTGTGTGCCAGCTCGTCATCAAAGCATTCGGTACGTGGCGTACACCCATAATAAAACACGGCCGAAAGACCTCTACCAGGGTACGGGTTGAGTGCGTGTCCCAAGGTGGACAGGCAGACGAGCGTAGGTGCCAGCGCCATGAAATCAGAGCTGTTAGAGCTCTAAAACCGGAAATATTCTGGCAGATAATCAAGGTTTGGCTGTACATAAATTATCACATGTATAAACGGTCGTTAGGTCGAATGCCTTGCCGCCTTCCAGGAAACAATTGTCTGCCACAACGAGGTTAAGTCAAGTATCCCTCAGGCGGCTATGTTCAGGCAGAACGCGTTGTTATCTCCGGCCTTCCTGCGGAGTTAAATGACAATGAGTTATTTTCACTGTATGCCTTGCCGCTTTAGGAAATCTATGAAATTCATAATCATAGACGTGGTGATGTTATACTGCCGAACGTAATCGAAGCACGGATCCCCCCCACCCCTTATCCTCCTTTTCCCGTAGCGTACTCCCTACGGTTGCGCATACTTGAATTTTGTCACATAACAACAAGACGTATACTCATGTGGGGGCTGTCGTATACCATGTGGGTCTGGTAACCTCCCTACCTCCGAAGATCGCGGTGTTGCTGGAGAAGCTTGTGGTGGTGCCATCAACGAAGACGCTTGACCCAGTGGAGGCATATATGGCGCCTGCACAGTGGAGAATACGACCACGGAGATACGGTCCGTGTTTTACGCGTGTCGGTTCTAGTTGGTGAAGAAACCAATGTGCTTAACGCGTCGAGGCCATGACACCCATCAAGGGAGGTTTGCACTGGATTTTTTTATGGGGCTCCTTGATCAATGTGGTCGAGTCCTGACGAACTATCTCGAGAAACTGGTTTCGAGTAAAATAACGGGGTCTCAACCCGAACAAAATTAACAATATCATACCCGGAGGGTATATCCTAGAAGCACATAGTAAAGCACACAAACAAAAAACGTATTCCGATCACAAAACAGGCCTAGTTGGGTGATTTATCCACCCCTTAAATCCGTTCAGGACTGCGGTCCCATTTTGCGACGAAAACCTAACCGAACCGGTGCCGCAGTCCTAACAAGGTTCGGGCGCACCGTCAGTCACAAAACGTCTACCTTGCAAGAAAAATGTAGATTATCCCGGCCATATGACGCGTTCGAACAACCCGATATATGTGAAGACGGATGTATGCTTATACATATATATATTCTACCTGGTATATGTATGGCTTGATGACTAATGCCACGATATATGTAGCACGCGCGGGCCAGGAAGCTTGAGACCGACGGAGTCAATGAGTATGTCAACGTTTCTACATAAACATGAAGCCCCCCCTTTCGTGTTGTGTCCCCAGGACGCCAGTATGAATCACCTTTCAGAGTCGCCACTGCTGCAAGGGTGGCGCCTTCTTGCGCGACAAAGCTTTGGAATATACTTTTGTTGTATCCGACACCACGGTATACGATGAACGGCAGTGACGGCCGGAAAGGCTTCCTCCGCAACCAAGACGGCAACATTTGCTTCTATGCGTCGATTCATGCGTAGCCATGCACTGTGTAGACCCACCTTCGGGCGCAGCGCTGCGGAAGAGCCGAGGTTACACCACATACCAGGGGCGCTTTCACTACCGCAACCAAATCACCGCTTGGTTGAAAAACTGAACAAACAGATTGCGCCGGCTATCCGCTGCAATGCCGCTACGTACGCAAAACGCTCTATCATGACTGACCTCAAATGTTGGACCCAACTGTATGTTTTTGCAGGTAAAAAAGAAGAGTGTGGGGACATAAAGCGCAAATCCATACCGCTGTTCGACGGAACACCGGAGCATAGTTTCTGCTCGTCCACTGCCGGCAACAGTCAAAAATGGCTCAACGAACCCTCTCATAGTGTCTGCCCACCTCCTTGTACCAAGGCCCCCCCCCCCCCCCCCCCCCCCCCCCCCCCCCCCCCCCCCCCAAATCGAGTTGCCTGAGAAAGTGGCGATTCCTCGGATGGTGAGATTAGACTCTGACACGTACACAGCACCACCTATGGAGGGTGGGGGGGGGGGGGGAGCGGCAAGCGTAAGCTTCAAGCTGAATTTGACTCAAGCGATGGTCTCGAGTCATTGTCGAAGTACCTTAGAGCGCACAGGAACGTGGAGGAGTGAGTACAACTGCAACGGATATACGTCATGTCGATTCGCTTTCCGGCTGCCATCAGTAGACCCACCCAGTACGTGAATTAAGCACGTCAATGTTGGTAACTGGGATTTTACGTAAGCATCGAGCTCATGCCACACAGTATCTGAGCGATGTTCTGTAGATCCATCCTGTAAGTACAGTATACATGGTAAGGCAACATTGAGGCAGGAAAATGACATCCACGAAGCTGGTTATTCTAAATAAAATTTAAACGGTCACCAACAAGACATACCGAGGTATAAGTAATACGTTCGAATACAGTACACGGTAGGACGGAGGCCAAGTTACTGAAAAATCAATATCACAAGGTCTGACGTTTACCGGGCACAATGCCCGTACCGTGATTATACAGCCGTTGTTTCCGTGAGAGTCGTCAGGCCTGTTCAACACGGGGCGCCCACGCACCATGAAATAAAAACAGTAAGGATGACCATTTCTCGAGAAACGCCGTCTCATAAAAGGTATCAGAAGGCTTAAGGTTTAAAATCCTCCAGTGCTGCAGACCCGATTTGGAGACAAATCACTCAAATCAAAGTAGTTTGTCCACCAAACGGGACTGAGGCCGTTTCTTGCGTGTGCGGTTCGAATTCGAGCTTCAGATTTTTATTTTTCAATCTAAAAAACGAATGAAATAACGTACGACCGGAAATTTTTCGATTGCGAATCCGATGACCCAAGTCGTCGGATTTTGGCCCAAACCAGACGACCTGGTTCATCAGATTTTCTAATCGAAAAATGGCATGCTCTTTAAATTCAAGATGTTATCCACGACAGTAAACAGCAGAAAAAACGATCGATGAGTTGGATGGTGATACTGCTGTATAGCGACGTTGCTTCGTGCCCGACGTGCGGACGGCGCGTCCCTCCGTGGCCAGACTAGAGTCGGCTGGCGCGGGCTCGGTCTTAGAGACCAAGAGAAGCGCTCTCGGCACGCGCCGCTCGATGGATATGTACTCGTAGACTACACTGTTGTACAGCAGCAGCAGCAGCAGCAGCAGCAGCAGCAGTCAGCACAAAAATGAAACACCAAACCAAGATAGGTTGACTCTAGCGCACTCGCCACGCCTCTTCGCTGCCAGACCAGAGGCAGTGAGCGTGGGCTTGGACGCGTGGGTCCTACGCGCAGGGCAGCGCACCCAGCGCGGCTCTTCGCGACGTCAAACCACAATAACAGCAGTTGGTCTCGGCGTTAGCTCGAATCTCTACAAGCACAGTAAATCTGATTTTTCCGCATAGGAAGACTCTTTCGATTGGCCATGTTCTTATCTGAAACTGCAATCGGGTCAAAATCTGAAGGTCAGAAATCGAACCGCATAGGAAACGGTAAAGGGGGTGAAGCCGTTGATATTGAGGACGAGTGCTACGGAAGAGGTAGCAATAAATAACCAAATATTTTTCAGCTTCGGAGTCGGGTCTTGACTTGTGCACTTCTATATATGCCGCAACCGATTGTTTTTAAAGAAAAGCGAGCAGTGTAGCCGGAAGAACCGGCGCAAGCCCTTGTGAAGATATATCACGAACATGTGTCGTCAAACACGCACGGTATTTTTACGAAATTTGACTACGGAGACCATTCAGTCGAACCTAAATTTCCCAAGGAAGTCTGGTCTTATTGTAGCCCGCCTTTGGTATTCCTCAACAGGCCAATATAAAACACTGAACGTACAAAGGACGACTAGGGGGTCATGTACCAAATGACCCCCAACGGCTTCAAATATTGAAGTATTATCGGCTTGGAGTTCGTTGATGGTCAAAGTCGCGTGCACCACTACGTACAAAAGGGCCGACATGCCCGGGGTGGTCGCCAAATAGGTACACTTCTCAGTGGGGTATGTTCAGTTTATGCCGTATTGTCTGCTACAACACGTAGCGGTTCAGTAAAGACGCACAAAGAGCGCGGGTTGTTCCTTCTTCGCGTTCTCGTACATGCAGAAACGTGCATGACATGCATATTTGGTAATACTTCATAGCCAGCAACGCCAATAGTACACTATGCCGTGTTCTTGAAGGAGTCAATGCGGTTTAAATCACTGTTGTGGACTGCAAAACAAACTCCAGTACAGATTCCAGGTAATTTTCACGCAAACAATGTGGATTGGGATCCAGACGTGGGTCAGCTCAGGCCCTACTGCACCTTCGGTAAGGGCCGAGAGTGGTGCATTTTGTCAGTGGTCAAAAATGAGTTGAGACACGGTTGCTCTTGAGTCAGCTCGATCCACATACCAGTAGTGTTCTGGAGGGGAAAACACTGAACCCCTTCTTTTCTCTCCTCCTTGACGTTCACCCGTTTCTTCAGCCCGCCCTCCCTCCCTCTCCGCCCTATTATCTCCGGCATGCTCTGCCATGACCACACAAACCCTGGCTGGCGACAAGTGTATCTATTTTGCCTGTTGGACAGTGGTTCTGGTCATGGATTTAGCCAAACTCCGATGTTGGCACACAAGGCCTGCGTAGTATTTCTCACCTCCAGAAACTGAAGCAGAGTTCTCATTGAACGCTGTGACGCCATCCATGACGACCGTAGAACCTTTGGACGAAATGCCACCTGTTTGTAAGGGTATCATATTTAGGGACAATTTCCTGGGGTGCATGGGTGTATGCACTCTGTACGAGTTGCCGACCGGTCTGGTCTCTGAGGAGAACGTCGCCGCGATTTACCGTACTCTGGCTACCTTTCCGTTGTGGAACATACGAGACATAAAGGAGAAACCAAATCGCTTTAAGCCACGTCTTGGTTATGTTCGGTACCCGCGCCGCCTCCGCCCGTAATCCTGTGTGCTTGCTCTCAGGTGAGGGGAGCACCACTGGAATTATATTCGAACGTTCGAACATGGGGGGACAGGGTGATAACGAGAAGATGCGACGGACAGAAATTACAACGACCAAATGAATACATCGGCAAAAAACCCAAGTATGAAACCAGCCACAAGGTTATACCGTTCGCCATTTACAAAACTCTTGACTGCATGAAGTGCTCGAACAAACTCTCTACCGCCAGTCGAATGGATCTAACTTCGCTCAGGTTATGTCACCATCTAATCTACATTTTCCTGACTTTGTTCATCCCGGTAATTTCCACGGTCGACGCTTCCGGTGGGGTGGACAAGACGCGAAGTGGATCGCTCAGCTTAACTTCGTATCTGTACATTGTTTCTCATGTCACACTTCACTTCAAGCGTCGAGAAGTGGGTCACGCCCGCATATAGGTATTAATAATCCAGGCACCATCACGAAGTTGTCCGTATAAAAACTTCGTCGCTCTCACTACCTAACGCTTCGTAACATATAGCATGGTAATTCGTTTGATCCTTACCTAAAATATATAGTACACAGCTCAATGCATACCCGGGACAAGTCCGTTTGACCGCTTTGTCAAGTCCTTAACTAAACAAAAACAGCGCTCTCTTCGAACCCACTGCCTCCATTGTACAGCACTGTATAAGTTCTTACCTCCCCGAGTGCCTCCGATGTTGTTGACGAAGGAAGTGTTCCCACCGAGCGATAGGTTGGAGTCTTCTACGTGGACGGCACCTGTGAACAGAGCAAAGGAGGGCGCTGAAAACCGAGAATGACTCCTAGAGTCGTTGTAGCAACAAGGATCGCACCCAATTTTACGTGGATTCCTTACCTATCACGGTCCACACCTCGCTCAAAAGCCGACGTTTGATCCAACATATGTTCAACATTCCCATCGTCTATACGTAAGTAGACAACAGGCAACATTATTTCATCGTTGTTCGGCGTGGTTCCTCTGTTGAGGAGCTCTGTCAGAGACGCATAACAAAAATTCCTCAAACGCCCGTAGCTAACCCCTGCCATAGCGTGCATGCACTCACTAACAGACAGCGTTAGTCGAGACGGGCAAGAGTCTAGAGATTCATGCAACGGCTGAGACACGAGTACCATCTACCATTTGTGAGGTTGAGTCCTCGCGAAGGGCTGTATACCCACCCTAAGAACTAACCCTGGAAGCAATACTGTACCGTAAACTCCGACAAAAAAAAAAAACACCTTGGGATGCCTTGGGCGTGGTAGTTCTGACAAATAACCACGTGGAAAATATCATGAACGAGATCGGGTGGTCTATTTTAAAAAAGGGAGGAGCCTCTATGTGTCCTACATGTGTTGGCCAAACATGTTGCCTCCTCAGTCGTAGTACACGCTTCGAAACGGGACAACTGCACACGGTTTACGGAGTAGCGACTTACGCTCCGCGATTGGGTTTCTGACACAGCGCGTTTTATACGACAGAGCACTGGAAGACCTCAATATAGATTAAGCTTGCAATCGTTTGTCATTTCTATTGGGCAGGTGGGCTAGGGAACGATTACCGCTGGCCATTTATTTATGATGTCTAGAGACGTTTGATTATCAATGTGAATCTCGTATCACTGCAAACACACGAGATGGCGAGAGCGAGACGGAGCAAATGCGCAAGAAATCGACCGCAAGAGAGAGTGCCACGCGATAAAGTTTAGTACATGTACGTTTGGTTGGAGAGGTTAATGACCGCGAGGCCAGGGGTTGGTCAGAGCGTTGTTTTGGCCTTATGGGACGCTTTAATGACTGCACTCGTTTTGTGGGACAATTCGTTTTGATCCAATGTATAACCATGTTTAGCTTCCTCTACAGCGCGGTAGTAAAATCGTTATTCCCTGGACGTTAACCTGGAAACAAAAATCGACGAATATAATATTCATAACAATGAACCTGAAAACCTGAACAGGTGCATGCCGATACCCAATTCCCACATAATGCCAATTGAAACAACGTTAGACACAGCTGAGGTTGCAAGCATATTTCGTTTTCTTCGTCAGTCAATCGCGAAATGTTTGGGTCCCAAAATACTTCCGAAACCGCTGAACGGCCCACTGAACATCACCGGTACGAAAACTTCACATCACCTTCACTACCTCGCCGGAACACTGAACGTGGACACGAGAGAGCGTAACAACACATGTCCTTTGCACTGAATGACGAAAGTAATTTCTAAGAGCGTAAGCTTGGTCAAGCTAGCAGCTTCAGCAAGACTGAAGCGACAAACACATTTCAGCGAAGGTGTCTCATTGGTGGAGGAAACTCAAAAGGTTCGCTCACTGCTATCTACCGGGCGAACCAAAACAGTGAATGTCAATAGGAACTCGTGTAAGGTGTACGTGTCGCACACTACGAATGGGCTAACGCTTATTGAGACGGTTAGCAGACATAAAACACCCTTTGTCCATTGCGCAAACAAGCGGAGTTTGGAGGTATTTCGTAATCCTAGAAAACCCATAATACAGTTCACACATTACCCACTAATATAGAACTAATGCCTCACCCGAACCTCCAATGGGCTATCTTCCAATGGAAAAAATGTGACGCATATCGGGGGCTTCGACTGTGAAAACTACGAAATGTCTTGGAAAAGTGTAGCACCCTACTGCAACTCAGTTCACTAGTTCGTTGAAGCAACCCACCCATGTACAACCTACATACAATATGTACTTATTGAGTGTACGTAACGGAGACTCAGTGTGGACCATCAAACATTGTCGTTGATGGTGGGGTATGTAGTGAGACACGACAGCAGCAGTCCGTTCTCGAAAACACTGGCGTCGTTGCGGGTGACCATGACCAGCGGTACATCTACATCAAGTAACGGTTCGAGCTTGTTTTCGCTGCTCTGCATCTTTTCCCTTGCACACTTGCCAGAAACCACCACGCAGTCCCATGCGCAGGTTCAGCATTCTGCGCTTATCTTTCTCGTCCTGTTAATTCTGCCCCGTGCAATGTAGGTCTGGACATGACTATTTACCGTGTCACATGCTGTGATACGCGCGCCACGACAGAGAGGTTGCCAAGCATTTCCGAGACCCCTCCCTTGCGTGGAGCTCCATTCAGACTCACACTCTACTATAGGGAAATGTGAAATCGCAAGGTGTTGAAACAATGTAAACCAACGAACATATATTTGTGGAACACAAATTGGACACCGCGTAGCGCCTCAATGGAGGGAATGCGAAAGGTCAGAAACAGTCTCACTGAAATGTTATTCGGGAAAAAATAGGGAATATAAACTCTCGTCACCCTAGGAAACTACCTGGTACATACTACACCCAATAACCGGCTTGGAGGACAAATAATTCCAAGGTGAGACCCAAACACAACCCCATGGGGTACTTCCGGAATTTTGTTTATTGCGGATAATCCCACGATATTGGGTAGAGTCTTGACGAGAAGAATTCCGGCACAAGCAGAAACGGTCTGGCTTCAAAGGTGTAATACCTACGTTAGCACTACCTCTCCCTTAAAAATATTCTACCCCCTGTGTCCAAACGGCTTGCCGTCGCACTTCATTTCGCTGTCGTCTCCATCCATTCCCTACCTCCGTCGAGGAACCCACTGTCGTCCAGAGGTGTGTTACCAGAGAACGTGGTTTCGCCGTCGATTGCGATGACGCATGATGACGAAGCGAGGGCACCTGTTTCAACAACCACGCCAGAGGGTGCTGAAGACACGCTTTGCATTTATCCTGTATGTCACGCGTTTCGTGTCGATGGTGATCTGATGAAAGCTTCACAAGCGTTAGAGTCGGCAACGGGAAGGTAACACTCACCTGGCCGCCTTAACGAGAACGCACGCTCCTAGTACCGAAAAACTGATGCCCGTTGGTAGGAAAACAGGTACACTGGAAATCGAAAAATTATGCCTCAAATACGTCGCTATGTACTCCGAAGCCTCCATCCGAAGCACGACGAGTCAGTTGCATAATACAAAAAAAAATTGATGTAGACATACAGTGACTTAGTAACACATTCAAGACGCTCATCACAATATGCAACAACATAGAACAGGTGTGGAGTAAGGCAAGCCATACACCCACGCGAAGAGAACACGCCGAACAGCCCCCCCCGGGAAACAGTGCGTCATCGGTACGGTACATTACGAACGTTGTCGTCTACTTAGCCCAACTACAGGAACGCCAATTGAAGCACTATATACTACGCCAGGAAATAGATGTTGTCGGATTGGCGATGTAAAGGTACCAATTTATCGACCTGCGTATGTCACCTCTAGACTCTCACTGCGAGTCTTAATGACACGATATCGGACTGAAGGCAATTGTGGTTGACTTTGTTACATATTAAAACCCTGAAAGGGTGTTGCTCAGTGTTCTTAGATGTAAAGGGGGTTCCCACTCGCGAAATACGGTGGACTTCGAGCTGGTAACGAACGAGGTTCTTACCGTGCCCCCCCCTATCGTACCCTTTGTCCACCCGTTGCGCTGCACAAAACAATTAGTTCATGTAGGACTCATGCATACATAGCTTTGAAATAATAATTCGTTTCGGAAGTAAACCACACAACATAGGGTATCATCTGCAGCATATACAACCGTAGGGTGACCGAACCATATTGTACAGCAACACAACGGTTTCGTTCGTCAAACGTTTCCGCACAGGTTTGCCGGAGGAATCTGACCATGGCACATAATATTTCCCCCATCACCATGCCGCGGAGCTCATTCGACGACGTCACATGTTTGTGACCTTACGTAAGCATTTTCCCGGGCTGTACAGGCCTCATTTTAGGCTATGGCGAACACACCGACTCCCAACATCATCCAAACGTTTTTCCCGCTTTTCCTTCGCCGGCCAGGTCAATATGGCAGGGGCACCAATATCGTACACATGTTTGTGTGCGTACGTGAATTTAAGCAGATTCAATGGTTGCTGCAATGGTACGCGAAGCCGTCGTATGACAAGGTCCCGCGACCGGGGGAGAACAAGAGGAATAGTAGTACTGGCGAACGTTACCAAGAAACGATCGATCTGGCCTAATGATGTGAGAAGTATTGCCTTGCGGGGATGAAGTTTTGGGCAGACGTACGAATTCGCTGAGCGCATGAAGTGTTCGTGCATTGTTCTCGTGGCTTGTGAACATAACATCCCACTTTAAGGCGGAAATGTACGCTTGGTATGGTATTGTATGGTGAACGCTTAGCGGTTCTGAAACCACCACACACTTGACGAGAAGTCCTTGCCTAAACAATTACTGGGAACTAGTTCGAGAGTAGAGTTCGTTGGAACGATCCCATGACCGTAATACACAACGAAAAACATTGTCAGCATACACTGAACATCCAACGATCTTAGATAGATCTCTAGTTGAACATCCACTCTGTCATTCATATTCCTAGCGCACGAGTAGTTGTCGTACCGAAGCAGTCGTCTAACGTAGTGGCGGCTACATCGTACCATATAATCTTCTTCACCTCCTTGTAGAGAAGCCGAGTTGCGCGTGTAAAGCGTGGTGCCGTTGAGGCTCATCTCGGACTCCGAGCAAAACATTGCGCCTGCAGAAGAAAGGGCAGTCAACACGTATCAAGATATGCCGCACAAGCTGGGCTGGGATGTTTCCTTGCAGCGTGCTCTGGCCGAGTGACGATTGTACCATCGGCCTTGATTTCCCTCAGGCGTCTAAATGCATTAAATCCAATGCCCGATTGCGGGAACAAAGAGCGGTTATATTTCAAGATGATCGTGGAATCGCTTTCCTGGGAATATCTCTGTATATCGGTCCGAATTCAATCAGCAAGCATGAAACTACAAATGAATGTTAGATTCTCGAGGCAACGTGAAGGAGAATAATTTTTAATTCCCGCTTACACCTCCAGTTGAACTCATGCAATAATAAACGCCGCGCTCATTCCATGGAAAAATATATATATCGTCCATCATACACAGAGCTCGGCACATGCTCTACCTTTCTATCATTGATGCCGGGTAAATGTCCCAGTGTGTACACATGTGAACACCTTCTACATCTCGAGTGTGCTGCCGCTAATCAGGGTGAAGACAGTACCCAAAAAGTCTTGAAAGCACCAGTTTGATCGACAAACTACAGGGTATAGCTGTACCCTGGTTGTTCTTTGGTTCTTTTGGCGGAGTACACACTCAAGCGCGCCACCGCTTTCCTTTAGTGTTCGTTTACAACTCAATGTGGAGGAGCTCGTTAATTCGGTACGGCAATCAGAACAACAAGAAGGGCTAACTAGGCCATGTCACCTGAAATAGCGTAACTCGAGTGACACATATTTGACACCATCCTGACCGCAATGATCTCCGGAGGGGAATGTCACCGCCCGTTTGTTATGTTAACGGTCGACGGCTGGCGCTCTCAGCAAAATCGAGTCCTCTATAACGGCAGACCTTCAAGAAGGTAAAACATAGCTACTTGGTAGGCGCTTTGTTAAGGGGAAACTGATACACAACGTATACGTTTAGACTTTGAACGAACCGACTCAACGTGCTCCAAGAATGTCTGCTAAAAATGGTTAGGGGATAATAGTCGGATGAACCAGATGCGTACAAATTATATCAAGTGATATCTAGCGCCATACGTGTATCCCATGCCATCCTGAACGTAGGTAGTTACAAGGCAACCAAGATAATTCGATCCTTCCACCGTACAATATTACAACTTTCGCTCTGTTTTGTAGAGATAAACCCTTACAGTGTTCACACGTGTTTGAGTCTCTGTCGAGCGGTTAGCAATCACTCAAAATATATATGTTTCGCCAAAACGTTAGGACTCCTTCAGGCCTGCATGAAAAAAAAGAAGATCTCGCTGACGAAAAATCAATTAGTCAACAGGTTGACAAGGGCCAAACAGAACACGTGTACAAAAACACAAAAACCATCTTTTCGCAAAGTGGCGAGGACATCCAGCTCCTAAGTACATATCTAGTTCACTACTCACCAGTTCGCTAGCCAAGCACTTACTTTCTTCGGGGGTGGAATCAATAGTGAATTTGTGCAGGTAACACAGTGTTACAGTGGGGGTGCACTACAATGAAGAAAAATACCATTGTTGTAACCAGGGGTCTGGCAACCTGCGGCGCCGAAATGGCGGTTTTTTGCAGTCACCTTGGGAAAGTCGCGCATCAGTACCACCATTTAATCATGAGGTACGTCTTCCCACCTGTCACTTTGGATCTACCCTCACCCTCCTTCCCCTGCGCCAATCGTTTGCGCTGTTGATCGTTGTCGTTGTCATTGTAGCGTTATTATTGCTTTGACACGTCTTGTGTCGGATATGTACCAAACGAGTTAAGGAAGATGATTCTTAAAAGCTGTGTCCAGTCCCTAACCTACCTCCACCCAGCGATGCCGAGTTCCCGACGAATTTCGAGTAAGCGCTTGTCGCCAAGATGGAGTCTTGAAGATACACGGCCCTGCAAGCGGAACGGAGTGGAGGTTTGAACGAACGCAGCGTCGTCTCGCATAAAATTTCGACGTCCATGCACCTCGAGGTCAGGGCAAGGTGGCCTGCAGACGATCCACCTTGATAAGTATCGCGAGTACAATTGAATGGGATCTGTCTCGAGGGATAAATCAAACTCTAGCAACCTTGAACAGAGCCCCTAAGGAACCAAACGCAAAGAGATTTCCCACCATACAGAAGCGTCAATTTTACAGACCACAAAATGCAGTTCGAAATCTTTCGCATTTTGAGTTCCAGTGCTCTCTCGTGAAATGAGCGAGTCCGAACGCATAACCGAAATACACAAACCATCTCAACACGCGTATTGGTCGCCAACAAGTAGTGCTTGTGTTGCAGAACGGCGCGGCTTCTTCCCTGCGTCAACATAATATATATTTCGCCTTCCTGACATTGAAAACACCCGTTACGGACGTTTCGATAAGACGGCCTCGCAGTACGGGGGGTACATGTCTGTTGTTGGCAGCTACTTTGGCGAGTTCGGGAACCCCGCCAACGCCCGTTTCGTGAAGCTCCGGGTGCAAGGTCGCATCGATGCACCTTTCTGCGAAAGTCGGCCCGTATAGGTGTTACCTATGCCCGGACGAAAACTGGTGCCATTTTTTCAAACTGAACATACAGTGAACCCATTCCAATATTTCGGAATTTGGGAAAACTATAGGATAATATATCGCCCGTACACCCGAACTCGAGGTGAATATATGGTTCGTCGCGTCCATCAGACATACCTGAACGCTGGGTACTTATGTATTAGAGACGAAATTCGCTGTTAAAAGGCGAGTCTCATTCTTGATCGATTTTCGGTGACCATGAATATATGGCGTAGTACGTACGTTTTAGATGCCTACGACCGACGAACTACGACGCGGTGCCTTGCCATTGTTATCCACTGGACGAATAGAGACTCAGATCTCCACCTCCATAAGAACGAAAAAACACGACCGCACAAATCAAGCGAATATAACCCACACTTCAGAATGGAACAGACTTCACATACGCGATCATAGCGGAGTTGGCAACAAAAAGTGTGCGTGGCAGTGACTGTCGTACCACCTGCAGGTACTTCTTCAGAGGTGGCCAGCACCTCGCCTTGCTCAATGAGGGCGTTGAACGATCCATTCTTTGCCATTGAACCATGCACCCAAAACAAGGCGTACTTCTTTGCGAGGTTGCCCACAACCTGTTGTCTACATCATTCAGCCTTTCCAAGAGGGGACGGCTCCGGCCATGGGCGTACTACTTTATGGCCTCGAGATGTTTTCGTACGAAGGAGGTGGCAATGAAAAAATCGGTGGTCGCCAAGAAAGCGGTTCCGCCGACTCCACCGGCAGACTAGACCCACCACCATGGTCAAACGACTACGGATGTACACCACATCGAGAACCCCCCTCACGCACTCTTTCTGGTGCGAAATGAAATCCTGGACAAAATGCAGACAATCTAGGCATACTTTCGACGGTCAAGACTGACGCGTCGGGCGGGTTTGCCTTGGTTCGGTAGTCTTTACGATACTGCTGTGGACCTACATCTACGTACGTACCGAACGGATTGCTGGAAGGCCTAGCGGTGGACCGATATTTGAAAATTAATGTGACCAGCCGTTGAGAACTTTCGTCAACCAGGTTTAAGAGACTTAAATCCACTGAAAACAACTGTGATGTCGGGTCCGGCTACTAAAATAATGAGTTCCTTCGAAATTCAAAGTACTATCTTGTTGCAAGGCTGGTAGTAGTGAGGTGGCGGAACACGCCAGCAATCGGATTCGGTACAACAGTTTGCTAAAACGTAACCCTGTTCCGAGCCACAGATATCGTGCGGAAATCAGATCAAGCAGTGCAGCAACACCGACAAAATACCGTTGACAAAACACAACGCGTTATCCAGCCGCTTGCCAGGCAAGACGTTAGTTGGCGCCCTATAGCTAACAAGCTCCACACCGTTTGCTGAAGACTCCTCAAAACAGCTGAAAAGTACATCGGCGGTAAAGTGCATGCTACGGTAGGCGTCCACCTGGATTTTTGTCACGTTCTGGTCTAAACGAAAGATGTGTACATCACGCTACATTATGGACGGAAGAAACATCTCTCGTGGACCCATGAAGAATCCCGTGGCCTACGATATAGCAATTTTATTTTTTTTCTACAGAAAAACCGTTTCTCGGGGGGGGGGGGGGGGGGGGGGTCTTCAGCTGACAATCATCATCCACCCGGATGCCGATGGACACAATGTGTGACCCATATCGTATATCGTCTGAGTGGTGAATGTAGTGCACTGCCCAGTCACGCTGCGCGACCCACCTCCAGCGACAGCCTCATTGCCAGAAAAAGAAGAGTTGCCGGCCAAGTTGAGTTCGGACCGGACGGAAAAGACGGCACCTTCGACGCCGAGCACGCAAGCACGCCGTGGAAGGAGTATTGGGATCAGAGGGTTTTTACCGATCTACAGCAAATTATTCCAGACTCCATCGTTGTCACTGAGGATCCAGTGGGACTCAAGCACTCAGGTAGCATACGTAGCTTCCTGTATCATGCACGTGTATACAGACTGCTGCGACACGAACTTCCCAGCCCACGGTGATCAAAAACTATTATTGCCCAAGCGATAATATAGTTTAAAAATTGTATCATCGACAGACGACCCCTGCAAGTATCCTCCTAACAGGAGGTTTTTTTCGTTCGCGCTAACCGCGAACACGCCAGGCGGATAAATGCAAAATGTTACATATGGCTACGCCGTTCGCAGGCACCAGCACGCCCAGAATTACCCGATGCACCAGAGAATCGCCCAGATCCGCACTAAATGAGGGTGTACGGGGCATGGTGACATACTCGAATGCCGTCGTAGCGATCCTTTCGCGATGCGACAAACTCGCGACGATAGTTACTCGCAGATTCGGTTTCGTATCGAACGTCCAACGTACGGCACAACTTGGATGGAACCGTCCACAACGGCAATATCAACCGATTTTCAAACTATCAGCTCCTGGACGATCTCAACAGGAAATACGGGGGCACCGACCAGTTCTACTAAACACACCCCCATTTTCTGCCTCGTTGCCGGAGAAAGTTGAATTTCCGGCAACCACCACTGAAGTTGACTCAGAATAGATAGCACCTGCGAGCGGGCAAGGCGCGAAGTTATTAGTGAAGTCAATTAGATAATTATTGGGCATAGGTGCCCAGCACCCCCCTGCTTCGCGGTCGACACAGTTTGATAACCTCGAACGACATTTAACATTACAATAAATAAACTCCGCGTTATGATGTTGAATCTGTGCCATATCGAAACGGTAGTCTCCAGCCAAAACGTCACGCAGTATGCAGACCCTGTATATACGACGGCAATAAATTATCCTACACAACACCAACGTGTGCACCGCTCATTAATCCTTGTACGACCGCAACACAATATTATGGGTATTGTAACACCCAACCATTTGATTTCCAGGTGTGCGATTGACAAGTGGCTAAATTGATGGCCCTATAGCTTGCGGGCGACTGATGTGGCCTCCTCGTGCAAGCTCGTTGATACGTGTTCTGTGCCGGCTGCAAACCCGTTCGGGTTTAAAGACACCTCGGACGAAGTCGACTAAAACCAAACTTCCTCCATGGGGTGGGGGTAGACAGGGCCAGAATTTTCAACACTGAAGCCCGAAAATGGGTATGTAACGCGAACTAAACGACAAAAAGATGAAATCAACGACGGCACTTGCCGAAATCAAGAGGTTTAGGCCACAACCCGGTACACAGTGGTATTGAGTTGTTACTGTGATCGCCGCCGGACAAGATCGATTGGGCAGCATGAGTTTCAGCGTTGATCACTCATACAAAGTACAGAAACAAATAGAAGGAAAGGAAAAAAATGGCCAAACCTTGACACGTAGTAGATCCGGCATGCCTACAGTAAAAACGTTTACACACGAGAACTCTAGCCGGACTGCACGTTTAGGGCTCTTCCTGTCACCGATAATAGTTAACGCCGGGTATCAAAAGGACGGCAGGCGACAGGAATTTGCCGCCCCCTTTCCTACGTACCACCGTATCTCGCAGAATTTCCTGTGAAAATTGTCGTGCCCCCGATGTTGATCGTCGATAGGAAAGCCACCATAACACCTATATAGGGCGAAGGGGGGTGAACAAGTATCAAGCGATTTTAGCAGACGTCCAGAGGTACACTCAACAACCAAAACCCAGATACCCCACTACAATTTAGCGACGCATATATCGGCGGAAGGGGGGCGTACTCAATTGTTGCCTACCTTAGATATTTGGCCAGTGACCACGCGTCTTTTTCGAGACGAAGGTTGGGTTTTTAAAACAAATCAAATATAAATAGGTCAAAAACATCGATTTTCAGAATTGTGTCCAAACATCCCACCCCACTGGTTTGTTTTTCATTTTCGACGTCAGGAAGGAGTGCAATTCGCTTTTTTTCCTTCGCGGGTCAAGCATCCCTGAGTGGTCTGAAATATATCGTTTCGTTCTACCCCCCGTTACCTATACCTTTAGGTGTAGGCCATTTCTCTGTTACTACTTTGGACCCCGTCTTGCACTGATAGTACTACCTCAAACCTGGTAAATTTAACTCAATAGGATACCACGGATCTTCTGATTCAAATGTTTCTGCTTGTTAGTCGTTCAAAGTTCACCTCGGCGATGCATGCACGGGGGGGGGGTACCACCTCAAGGGTTAGGGGCGCCAGTCTTAACTATGCTCGAAATCCGAACCAACTAGAAACATGGTAGACATGCCAGGCGCAGCTAGGCATCTAAAGTAAAACATACAATGTAGGTTATCAGATGCCAACTTAGATGAGCAGCTTCTCAGTAATGCAAGTCCGTCGGATAATTACCTAGGTTCCGCATTTTTCAGCTAAACGTTGATGACCAAGAGCACCGCCATCTGAACCAAGTACGGCATCAAGGGTTTCGTTGCCCTCGAAACACGAGTCCAGCATATATACCTCGGACCAAGAGGTCCTCGAAATACTGTCAGTGAAGATGTTCATCATGGCAACGGCAGGAATCCTATTGGTTTTCAAAATCTTGGCCTTTGGAGCTACAGACGAGCGTAGCTGAACCCAATAGTCAGTTTTGTATCAAGCAAACGTGTATTTTGTATTGCCGACACACAATCTTGAGGGTTAGAGGATGAACATCTACAGTCGTCCACACTATCATGGCATACAAAGAGACGATGCATGTTGCGTAGATCCCGGGCTCCGATAGTTGTTGGTAAGGCCTACCCCGTCAGCGAGCAAGGCGCATATTGCCTCCAGGGTGAAATCCCTGCCGGAAAGCGCCCCTGGAATTGTTATGCCAAAAGTCATTTGTGAAGCGTTCGCGGAAGAGTTTTGCAGTGGAGGTAACTCCACACTAATTATCAGGCTGTGTTTCCCCTTCAGAAGCTCTCTACTCCACACAAACAACAGTCAACACGATTAAACAAGACCAGCAATCCACGTCCTGTGTATGAAAACGAACGACATCGTTACATTTACGTAATTCCGACAATAGTTGTACTTCCTCGGTACCCTCAACCCTTTCAGGCCGCAGTCTATTTCTCTGGATGAAGTAATGAGGTTGTGTGTCGTTTACACCAAAAAAAGGGACTGCAGGTTTAATAGAGCACCGACAGTCAGAAACGTTAGTTTCAAAAGGTGATACATCTATAATAGCGCTGGTCAGGGCTCACCTCCAATTTCTGACGCTGAGTTGTCCGTGAAGGTCGTGATGCCTTCGATGGTGACCACAGAGTCAGACGAGAATATTGCGGCTGTGGTGGGAAGATGGACATCAGGAAAGTCGTCATTAGAGGAAGTCGAAACGTTGCGATGTCAGGACAGTGTTCTGTGCAAATCACCGTGTATTCCACCTCGGTCGTGAGGTCTATTCACGTGGAACACAAATACGATGTCGTGCCTAAAGCCGACCATCAGGGGTAGGACTGGACGCAACAGAATATAGCACTATGTCCCATTCAACTGCAGATACGATACCAAGATACCACCCAAACGTTATAAAACATTTTCAGTCTCCACGGATGAAACTGTTATGGGGCCGGGAAAATTTGGACGTTTCTCCGCCGTCCATTCACACGTGCCACTAACATCACCCGCTGACTTGTGAACCCTTTTGCACCACAGGTCAAACGTGAACCTCCATTAACTCAAGAGCGCGTGCCCGTGTCGTAGGTAGGGGTTGCTCTTTTCAGACTACCCTCATTTTTCACGAGCGAAGTTTCTGAACTGAACAGCTACCCAATTTCGATTAATCCGATTGCGAGTTATGATTATGTTTTTTAGATGACTACCGATAAGCGCGTTAAAGTTGGGTCAGGAGGGAGGTTGGTTTTCAGCGCCCTTTTTCCTGACAAAGGTAACGGTCCTAAAATACTAATATTTTTTCCCGGAATGGTTTCGGTCAGATCATCCAGAAACCAATTTCCTCGTGATCGGCAATCTTCCCGTTCTGCAATCATCGAGACCTGAGAAACGACGGCGCCTTGGCGCGAACTCAAAGCTCTTCTCGGTATCTAACCCACTACGAAATTTTGTTGGGCTTAACATATACACTGCTGTCAAATTTGGTTGCAAGAACTGTTCGCTTGAGGCAGATTCAGAAGACTTAGGTGCTGCCCCAATCCGTAGCTTGGTGTCACGCTGCGCCCCAGATTATCGGGCCGCTTTCCTTGGACTGAGGCCCCTATGATAGCGACCACAACATTGCTAACGCTGTTGAAAGCAACCGTCCGCAAGCAGAATGATCGCGTGCGGTAGTACGCGCAGTATCAAGTTACGCCGTGCTGTACGTCTCTTAACATTCGTGTCCGGTCTCCGCTTTGTATCATGCGCCAACCACGCAGTTGCCTTTTCAGTAAGCGTAATATGTTTCGTCAAATTTCCTCCCTCAGTTCAGAAGAAAAGGGCACCCTTCACGCGTGATCTTCGATCCCTTTGCCGAACTCACCAGCATATTCTGCCGAGTTGCCGCTCAGAACAGTGTTACCGTCGATGGTGATCGTGGAGTTGCCCGAAAAAATCGCACCTGCGACAATGAAGCGAAGAGCGCCGGGTGCGTCGGACACCTCCATAACTCGATGCCGGATGCATTGTGCGCGCCGACTCTTACACCGCACCCGTATTAGAAAGAAGGTTGTAATAACTCAAGTATATTCCTCTGTTTGTCTTTGTGATGAGTAAACTGCTCAACCTGCAAACTAGGTTTTACGCCAAGCGAGCACGAAGGCCAGAACGAAGACGCCACCAGGGCCGACTGTCAAGCAGCACGACATCATCAAAGAAACGTTGAGTCCGAGCACTCAAAGAAATTCTCTAGACGATCCGCTATCTGTCCACAGCTTGTCTCAAACGCGCCTTATCTCTGAGCTTATGACACTACAAGCCCGATGCGCAGTTCGTCCTCAAACCCATTTCGGGCATCACGGATGCCCTTGATTCCTGTTTCGTTTTAGTGCAAGTAGAATCGCGTCGTTCTGCTATATGTGCATCGCTTCATGTCACGGCGGGTATCTCAGGAACATGTTGCAGAGTAATCGCCCCGTGGGTATTCGTCAAAGAATGCGAACGACGTGGAGTTAAAATATGGCACTAGCCAGCAGAATACCTCGCACATATTTTAAAATTTGAGACAACATCAAACACAGAAATGAGCAAGAATTCTAGAAGTTTCCCCCTCACCCTTGTTGGTTCGTTTTCACCTCAATATCTGACTAGCTCGCACCGGAAAGTTCGGGTAAGTCAGGTGGTTAGAGTAACCCGTCTTCCTGCACACCAGCACACGTTCGGCGCAAGTTGTTTTTGATAGGCGATGTAACGATACCGCTGGAGCAGCCTCCCCGTGAAATATATTGTATGGAATACACCAAAACGCCTTGTTAGTCCTTCCTATTATTAAGATTGTTTCTTGCGACTACTGCCTGGCCCACCCGTACCCCTACACACGCCATCCAGAGCGTGTTTCAAAATCAGGGGCTGCGCGTTGTTGTGCGCAGGCGTAGCTTCTCGCATGTGAAGTGCAATCATGTACTTGATGGTTGGTGCTTTTGTTTTGTTTTACGACTGAACGTGACCAACGCAGGACCGCATGGTCGAGGTGTACGCCTATGCTGTGAACGCGCAAATTTCGAATATTTTTTCTATCATCCATGTCTTCTGGAGTAACCGCTGAATTGATACACTCGGTTTCTGCTTAGGCGCCATCCATTTGGCGAATCGTACGGAGCATGTTACAACATCGGCGTAACTTAACCTTCTACACATAGCCTCTACAGCGTAACGTAACCCGGAAACCGGGTATGCCGTATGTCAAAAACAATCCATCGCCTTAACAATCGCGAGCGGCTACCGGCGGCGGCAGCACCACCACTTCAACTTGTGACACGCTAAGGCAACACCTCTGCAATCGAAATTGCAAGGATGCACACGCCGACGATTATTGATGCTGGATTATTGGTCGAACACAGTATGCCACGACAACCCGTGACTCCTGTAGAGGCGACTCATCCCCCATGGATGCTACACAGTACTGGTCGTCGAGGGCCTACCCACCGCCTGTTGTGCTATAAAGTGTCGTTGCCATGAGCTACATGCTATAGGTCCTCTACGCGTTATTGAACAAGCCAAACCAAACATGAGAGCGAACCCTTACCGCCGACAGTTGCCGTATTAGCGGTGAACGTACAGCCAACTGCTGTAAGCCTGTTGGAGTTTAGTTCCAAGGCGCTATCAGAGACTGCCGCTACTGCCCCCCTTTGTACGAGCTGCCTCCACGGAGCTCCAGGTTGACGAGCGTTAGCACCGATCCACCGGACACAAGAAAAAGGGAACTTGAAGTTCCAGCTTCGATAACTGCATTTTCATCCAGACCCTCTCCGGTAGAACTCGGGGAATCTAGCCGAGCCTGGGCGACGGTCAGGTGACTACCCCCTGTGACGTTGATCATCTGCGGAACCGTCACGGTTCCGTGCCATGTGACGTTGAAGATGCCTCCCCCGGTGCAGGTTAAAGCTTCCACAAGTGTTTCAACGTCGGCGGTAGACGCCACGTCCATTTCTGTGACTGAGGCGGAGCATGGGGCAGAGTCGACGACCCCCGCGGCAAACAAAAGTGTGGCGGCAAGAAATCCTCCAAGGAAAAACCTGAAGGGGTTTAGTTTAGAAGACACGCGATTGTAAGTAACCAAGCATTCAGGTTCAATCAGTGTTCTCAGTCAGAGAAAAACAGACGCGTACTGTGTGTCAGAGGCAGAACGTTCACCGCCAGGTAGAAGTCACGTCCATCTCCGTCGCAAGAGGCGCCGCACAGGGCAATGCTTGGATCATTCGTCCGCCTAAACGAAAGACTTCGGCCATAGGAATGTAAACTCATGAACATCCCGGAAAGTACTGGTGAGACGAACGAGGAATGCTCAACGACGAAGCAGTTTGTACCAGGAACGGTCTAGTTGGCAGAAACGAAGTATCAACAGAGGGAGTCTTAGACCCATTTACAAGGTTTCAAACGTCGGATGGATCGTTCGTCTGCATGCCATTATATTGATATCAGTGATAGATTCCCGATCGGAAGTATGCAAACGGTTGTCGAAGGGTCGGAAGCGGTCACTTCGCATTGTCAATTAAATGATACCTGGGTTAAGCATGTAGGTACCGTCCAGATCCTGCACCGTATCTCATGCCGGTTGGTTAGTGGCTAGATGATCTGGGTCGCGATCTGTCCGGGGTGTCAAGCACTGTAGCCACTTTTGCGATCATATTATTTTTTGGTGGTGTTCTCCTCGATTTGCATTGGCTGTTTCGCTCAGCAGGCTGTACATCTTTCGCTTATTTAGTGTTGCACCTCGAGTTACGAAGTGGTATCAAGGCGGGTTGGGCGGCGCATACGGGTTCCGATATATAGTTACGTGTATTGTTATTTCCTGCTGGTAACTGTCGCCGGTTGCAACAACCACTGGGGTCGCAGTCCATTGCCCGAGTTCTACGAAGTCGGCGTCCACCGAAGCATACAACCTTCCACGTGAGTGATGGTCGTGTCCGAAAGCACCCGGGCCTCCCCGCGGTGGGTTTTTTATAGCGGCATCGGTGGCCGCGGGCGCTGCTGTTTGGATCAGGCATGTGTTTTTTGTTGGTACAATCACTTCAAACTCGCACCAAATGTATGCATCCGGTGCATACATAAGTACCTACCCTTATTTCATTTTTTTTCTTGCTTAACCTGAACTGTGTGGTTCAGTTACAACGTGTATCGTAATATTTGTTTGGTGCATATTCGAATTGGGTCTTTCCCCCTCTTTGAATGTGGGCAAAATGCTGGTTCGCCTTGGTGGTCTAGTGAACCCCCCTGAATGCTGCCATTACTTCGTGTTCATTTCGTTAAATTTTATCCTGCCGCAAAGAGATCGGGAACATATTTCTAATTATACTTGAGCAAAAATGGTTGGTATGCCGAGAGCGGGTGGCGTCGGTCGGCGAAACTTGACGCGATTCGACGAGGGAAGTAAGGCATGGACTCTCCTACGATGCAAATGAAGATTATACCCGTATAGTCGGGAGGGGATGGGTACGCCACATATATGACCCCGGATATAAATTACGACCAGGGAGAGATAAAAACAGTGAACATAGTAAGCTAATAAAAAAAGCAACTTGGATCGCCCTCTTGTCTTCTGTGTCGAACCAAGTATGTATCTGTAGCCACGTTTTCAGATTCAATCTTCATTTTCTTTATACTCAATATGGTCCTGGGCAGTTTACTATGCGGTTTGATTTTTGACCTTCAGATTTCGACCCGATTACATTTTTTGAGAGTTGAACTTGGCAAATCGAAACAGTAGTTCTTTGCGGAAAAAAAATATTTATTCTGGTTGCAGAGATTCGGGAAAAACGCCGACCAACTGCTGTTGTTGTGTTCTGGCGCCGCAAAGAGACGCGCTGAATGCCCTGGACTGCGCGTAAGACCCAAGCGTCCGAGCCGAGGCCGACTGCCTCTGATTCTGGCGGCGAAGAGACGTGGCGAGAGCGCTAGATTCCACCTGTTTTGGTATTTTCTGTTTTACAATGTGACTGACTGACTGCTGCTGCTGTTCGTGCTGCTAATGCGCAGCAGTTTAGTATTGGAGTTTACGTATCCACGGGGAGGTACGCGATGAGTGCATTTTTCTTGGTCTCTAGGCCCGACCCCGCGCGAGCCGACCGTAATTTCGTCTCGGAGAGACGCACCGCCAGGCGACCGCGTGTAGGGCGCGAAGCAACGACGCTATACACCTGTGTCAACATCCAACACATCGATCGCTCTTCTGCTGTTTGCCATTGTGGATAACGCGTTTAATTAAGGAGATCATGTCATTTTTTATCTGAAAACCTGATTACCGAAGTCGTCTGATGTTTTGCTAAAACCCGGCAGCATGGGTCATCGGATTCTAAAACTATTAAATTTCTGATCGAACTTTTCATATTCGGACTGCATAAGAAGGGATATTCATTTTGAGACCGGAAAATATAAATTCGAAGATCAAAATCGAACCGCGTAGGAAGCAGCCTGAGTATTCGTTTGCGTTCCCTGTCCCCGATTCGTTCCGTTCTTGATTTATTTTTTTGATTTACGTATATACGATATCGAGTACTTGTCATATTCATTGTCTTTCGAGCGTACGGTATGATGTGTACCTCAAGTACTACGAAATAAGCGCCATTCCTGTGCTCACATGCTTTGTCTCGACATTGAAGAGATGCGATGGTTTCGTAGTCAACGACTTCGGCTACGCATGATAATGAGTACACCCCCTACCCCTCCCGCCCCCTCAGCGAAAGAAGGAAATAAGCAGCTATGAAACGAATGAGGGGGGCTGGGAACATGTAAAATGATGAGGCTCGATAAACAATTTGAAGGACCCATTACATAAGGGCAAAGAGGCGCAGAAGGAACTATGGGCGATGATGGAATATACCTGGTATATATTATGCGGGCCCCTGTTATGTTGTATACGTGACGGAAAGCATGCTGGAGGGGGAGAATAACACACGTACGGGAAAGGGGGTCTCCATTTTTCTTCAATTGTATTCTATCATTTCTCGACCAAATTTTGTCTCGGATATTAGCATGCCCCGACGGCGGAGGAGATATCCCTGATTGAAAAGTCGGCATCGCAGATGAAGGAGGGGTGACCTTGGTGCTAGTCCTGATCGGCACGGAAGAGTACGTACGGGGGCGAGCAATAGCAGTAGTGAGGGATGGGGTTTCGGACCGCCTTGCGCGCTGCCTCGCTAACATGCCCGACAAACAAGCTGCGACCCTCATCACCGTCGAATCAGTACGAGTTACCTCGAAAGGGCACTGGACTCGGGGCTGTCCATCGAAGCATGTAAAAGGGTAGACAACTGGGAGCAGTGGGCGCTCGAGGAGTCAAAGTAGTTCTTGCAAGAGGGGTGTTCTGATGGTCGGCCGACTCTGACACCTTTACATCAGGCCCAAGCACACCTGTCTACCTGAGCGAGAGGATTGGGGCTGCCGTCGAGAGAAGCAAAGACAATGTCGGCATCCAAAGGGAGCAGAGTTGGGACCTTGACAGAGATCCTAGCAGATCTCACAGGCCCGTTAGGCGATGAATTGAGGAGAGGACTCCCAGAATCGAGCATTATTGCTCGGCTGGGAGACAGATTGCAGGAGATTCGCGACACAGAAGCCGCAACCAAGGAAGCGGTGGCCGGCATCGTCCCCGAGACTTGGCTGGAATGAGGTTTTGACAAGGAGATGGACCTGGCCCCAAGATCTCCAGAGGCCGAGATGTTGGCTGCCATGATGCTGTGACCACAAACTCGCGCAAAGCCCGACTGAACTTGGGCACAATCGAGAATCAAGGCCGGCATGCCGCCCACACCGTTTCGCTGGAGGAGCGTCCTGAGACGGCAGGTTCCCCAGATCGGGCGACCGGAAAGGGGGGCAGAGACCAAAGGCTTCGCAAAGGCTCGCTGCAGGAGTGTACGGGGAGCAGGAAATGCGTTCGGGCGAGGCCAACAGACTTACTCCGTGTAATACCCGCAGCAGAGTCCGTGGGGATGAGAAGGCGGTTCATGAAGATCGAGGAGGCAACCAGGTACCCCACTTCGACGTGGAAACCCGCCACGCGGGCATCTGTCCTAGGGCAAGGGCGCGGGTGAAGCAGCTGATCACGATGGATCAGCTGCCTCTTACCTCCGAGGCGCGAAGCGCCAACACCACGCTCGTTCGGGAAATATGATATTTGACGAACGGAGCCACGAACTTACCAAATTAGCGTGGAAAGTTTTGGACGTCTCGGGGTAGAAGGAAGTACGTACATTGACCAACTGGCAGCTAGTGGGAGGGACGGTGGGTCGATGGAAAAGAAAGGAATACTGAAGGGACCCCTACTCCAAATCGTGTCGATGACCACACAGGTCGCCATCTCGAGGAGGGTGTCGCGATTCAATCTCCAGCTTAGCGGTCGACAGGAATCGAGAAAGAGCAGGTTGGGGAGGATGACTGACCCACACCGATGGCGTTGGGATGGAGCTTGGATGAGGCTTAGGATTTTGATAATAGAACATAAAAAGTGCATATGGATGTAAAGGATAGAGCAAAGACAACACACAGAGCATCTTATATATATCATAGGCGGGAGTAGACATAGAAGGCAGATAGACTTTAATAGATAGAGCAAAGACAACAAACAGAGCATATTATATATATCATAGGCGGGAGTAGACATAGAAGGCAGATAGACCTTTTCCCTTTTTTTTCGTGGACTTCTTTCAGGACTGTTTTGAGTGATCAACGTCAACGTTCAAGCTCACGCTGCACATTGTTCGATGGCAAGCATAAATTAAACATTAAGCAAATATTTGCTCACGGGGCCATGGTATGGATATATAGAGCTGTCAGAAACTCAAGAGAGGGTGATATTTCGACTCTTACGCTAAATTCAATAACTATCGCGAATTTCCTGTACGCAAATGCCTCGATTTGAACTTAAGACCGGCTTTGGGCCAGAAGGATGCGAGATATATCACATGGGTGAAATAAGAATAGTAAGCAAGTCCGCAAACACTTACTGCTGTAGAACACCGCATAAGTTGGAGGATGTGCTTGATGCTGCTGTTGCTGTTGCTGCTGCATGCTGCTCTCTTGGCATAGACGAGGCCGCAGATCGGGCGCGTCTCGCGCTCGTGCTGAGACATGTCCGCCTAAAACGAAAGTTCTTGGCGCTACGCGCTTATTGCTGGATAGAGTGAGTGGCGTGCCGCCTTGGGGACCTGTTTCTAACATGTCTGTCAAATTCGACTCTATCAGCAAAAACAGAACCCAAATATCGCGTGGGGCCAAAAATTTCCCTAGGCGATATTTGTGTTGCAGACCGCGTATCGCGAAAAAATCACCTACACCTGACGATCGTACAGAACTAGAGGCACATAATTTGACTCTCAGGGCCGGTCCTAATGAGGACAAAAAAAAAAACGAAACAACAATCATAATACCTGTAAACGAACAGACCTTCGTTTTTCGTAATATACAGCAGGTTGAGTCCTAACGAGAAAAAAAACGAAACAAAAACAAGAAGCCGAGTCTAATTGTTACGCGGTGCAGAATGGCTCAACTGCTCCCGGCCATAGCGCTCGACAGTGACGGTGGATAGACACAACTCGCACACATGAGGCACCCTCCACAGCAGGTTGTTCTCGTGGTCCAACTCGCTCCCTCCGGAGTGCTCTAGAACTTTTGTATCGACCATCTCTAGGCGTTTGAATTTTGAGTGGAACTCATGACATACATGTCGAAAAACTTACCGCCTGTAGCCAAAAGATACCAAGCCGTGGAGGTTTCAGTGTAATCGCATGTGTGAGTGGAGCAGTGGCCGGGGATCCTGTGTGATGTCCCCTAGCCACCTGGCTCGTGGTCCGATGAGGATCACTCCGTGATAATACAAGCTCTAAGAACAAGACTTACTGAGTGCGAGGCCAGCGAGACTGGTGGAGTCCCTCGCTGGAAGCCCTCTTGCTGATATCATCTGGCAGAGGCCATAATATCTAGATATTCGCGGAACTTCTGTTGGAGGAGTTTTCGGCTGCGGAGTATTGGGTCACAGCTGGGAAGGCAGTTGGCCGTTGGACGGATCGAAACGGCTTGAAGCGCACAGCAGGGGGGAGGACGCTCCGGGAGCTGGAGGACGCACAGGTCAGGCGGCAGTTTCTCCGTTATTACAGTAGAGTCCAGGTGGACTGCTGTGGATTATGGCGCACACGGCAAGCACGCCGCTGGTGGTAGGGGAGTCTCTGACTCCACCGAAATACGGAGAGGTGTGGACCGAGCAGGCCTCTCGTGTTTTTTACGCAGCGTACCTCGATTATGAGGAACGGCTGCAGCTCGCCAACGCTCAGGGGGTGGTTCAGCACTCCAAAGTGAGCATGGGCCAGCTTATCCCCAATTACATTCATCGGTGTTTTGAGGGATTTTACAAGCATCAGACTACGATGACCGCCTCGGAGTTGTTGGACGCTGTTAGGCAGCACGCTGGTTACACAACCACCAGCAACAGATTTGACACCTCGCGGGCGGCAGCGGACTTGCGTCGCGTTCTCTCAATGAGGCGCGATGAAAAGCAGGGCGGTGAAAACATCCGTCAAAGACCGCGCGATGATGGTAAACTCCGCTATGGAAAAGTATTTTGCGGAGAATCACGCGGTGCATGCCATGTACCGCGCGCAGGACCGTTCGTGGTTGCCCGGACCGGCGGAATTTGTGAGCATGGCGTTGGTGGATGGCTTATGGCCGTCCGAGTTCAAAAAGTACGTAAAAGGTCAGCTAACGTACGCTGCAGGGTGGAAGAAGGACCGGCATTGGTCATGGACAAATTTTTTCTGCTGCAGAACAGTGGAAATTCATCGAGGCGTATGGTCGGAAAGATGCTGCAGGGGCAGCTGAACCGCGACGCCAACAGCAGCAGAAACCGAAACAGCAGCAGTCCGCGAAAAAGTCGTTTGTTCGCGTCTGTTTCGAGTGTGGTGATCCCCAACCATTATGTTTCTGATTGCCCAAAAGCTCGCGGTGGCGGCACAGCTCCCAGCAGTGGTGGGCGCGGGTCGTCAGGGTATCGCGGGGGCCGCAATGGCGGCCGGGGCAGATTCAACCATGGACGCGGGCGCGGTGGCCGTGGTGGCAATCAATTGACAGCGGGCGGTGGAACTTCTGCTGTTGCTTCTTCAACTTCTGGTGCGCCAGCGGCAGGAGCCGCTGGGTCGGGATCTGGTTCGTCTGTTGCCGGCCGAGCTGTATACGTTGGAGGAGCTGGAACATCGGTGGGTGCTGCTGGAGCGAGAACTTCGCCATCCACCGAGCGGGCGGAGTCAGTGTCTGGTGCTGCTGCAGGGGCGGTTAGCGCCGGAACCGTCTGTATATTCGACGTCTTGGTCGGGGTGGACCGCCGATTCTATTTCTTCGGCGCCGGCTGTAGGAGGGCAGCCATGGCGTCAGGTGACTCTTGGTACCGACCAGAGTTCAACGGCAGGTGAAGTGCCTGTCGATCGCAGCGCTGAGTGTTTACGCGCTGATCTCTCTTTGCCAGGGTCGGTTGGTTCGCTGATGGCGCGTGTGATCCTTGATTCGGGGTCGGCGCTCACGTCCATCGGTGTCGGCTTACTTCAGCAGCTGTCTTCGCATTTCGGCGGCGCGATCTGCAAATTCCGTTCGAAAATGGCCCGCAGCAGGCGAAAACCGCTACGGGTGTTTCAGTGATGGTCACGCACAAAAACGGTGCCGATTGCCGTGAGTGTACGGACGCCGTGGGGAGCGGTGAAATTGGAGCCCATCACTTTCGCGGTCATGCCTGGTACAGATAACGTCGTTCTGTTTGGCATGGCTACCATGAAAGCTCTTGGCATCGACGTCTACCGTGAAGCTCTGGAGAAGCTTCGCCCTCGCGCAGTGCCGGTATCGACCGGTGTGGAGACTCCGAGTTACCTTGCGGCGCGCAGAGTGACGGTTTCCGTGCGTGCTTTTCAGACCGAGGCTACGGTGGATGCTCCGGAGGACAAGGCGGTGGAACATTTGGTCGACCGGGGGCCAGACATGTTCATGGATCCGGAGGAGGAGCGGACGGCCGAGAACGGGCGTTGGAGGACAGCGTGCAGCAGGCAGAGCAGAGTGGATTAAGCGTCGGCGGAGCAACCCGTTTGCGCGAAATTTTGGCTCGTCGCGTGGGTGCTTTTCGCCGTGCGCTGTGTGGTGATCCGCCAGCGCAAGTGGAGCCGATGCGAGTGCAGCTGAAGCAACAGGCGAAGCCTGTCAAGGCAACGCCACGTCGGTACGAACCGACGAAAAGGGACTGGCTCTCGAAGTGCATTGCTGCTTTGGTGTTTTTTTTGGCTTTGTCTACCACAACATCCAGGCGGTGTGGGCGAGTCCGGCGATGGCGGTGCCCAAGAAGGACTCTTTCCGTTTGGTGAGCGACTACTCGGCGGTGAACGCACAGGTGGAGAAGTCCCCGGGCGTCATGCCCAACCATGAAGACATGGGAGATCTGCTGGGGGCGCGTTTCTTCGGCAAAGCTGGACTACTTCAAGGGTACTGGCAGATGCCTTTGGCTCCGGAGGCGCAAGACGTCTTCACCATGGCGACAAGCGACGGTTTGTTCACGCCTACCCGTGTTCCCCAAGGTGTTTTGAATGCGACTTCTTATTTCCAAGGTGTCATGACTGAAGTGTTGCGTGGTTTGGATTGCAAAGTTTGGGTCGATGACGTTTTCTTTTTCGCAGACACCGAAGAAGCTCTTCTGCAGCTGCTTGATGACATTCTTGAACGCCTGGAGAATGTTGGACTGTTTGTCGCCGCCCACAAGTGTACCTTCTTCTCTCGTGAACTGGTCTGGTGTGGTAAGGTGTATTCCAATGGTGTCGTGTCCCATGACCCCGCTCGAGTGCAAGGTTTAAGTGAAATGCGTCGTCCCGAAAACGTGGAGAACTAATGCAATTCTTGCAGGCTGTCAATGGTTGCGTACATCGTTACCACGTTTAGCGGAAACGGTAGCACCGTTACGTGATTTTTTGGAGGAGCTCCTTGTTGGGGCTACACGTCGGACTAAGCGAGTGGCGCGCAATCGTGTCATCAAGGATACCGCGTGGACGGAGGATCGGGTGCGGGCGTGGAATGCCGCACGGGGTTTGGTGGCGCAAGCAGTGCCGCTTCATCATCCTCGTCCCGGGTGCGTTGTTTTGATGTTTCCTGACGCTTCTGATTTCCATTGGGGTAGTTTTCTCACCCAAGTGCCTGAACACGAATTTCGCAGTGGATTGGCGTTGGAAAGCATGTCTCACGAGCCTCTCGGATTTCTGAGTGGTTCGTTCACAGGTTCGCAGTTGCGCTGGGCGACTGTCGACAAAGAAGGTTTTGCGATCGTTAATACGTTCCGGAGGCTCGAATACCTGCTTTGGGGTGGTGTTCATATCTTTACTGATCATCGAAACTTGCAGTACATTTTCAATCCGGAGAAGTGTGTCACGACGGTCACAAAGACCATGGCACAACGCCTAGAGAATTGGAAGGGTGTTTTTAGGACAATACCGCTATGCAATCGAACACATCCCTGGCGATCGAAACTGTTGGGGGGATCTGTTGTCTCGTTGGGTCAAAGTTCCTACGGTGCCTGTTCGTTCGGTTGCCGTGCACAGCCCATGTAATGCTGACGATTCGCTTCCCGCATTGGATGTGATTCGTGCCTCGCAACAAAGGTCTGTCGCTCGTATCGGCGTTGGTGTTCATGAATTTTCGACAACCTTCGGTCAAGCTACCTTGGCCGATGATGGTTTGTTTCGTGTGCGTGTTGGGGTGCGTGACGTCTTGTGGATTCCGCCGGATGATCTTGCTCTTCAAACTCGTTTGATGGTGTGCGCGCACATGCGCTCGGCTGGTCACCGTGGTGTGGCGCCGACTTTGTTTCGCCTGAAGGAATATTGTGTTTGGCCTCACATGGATTCTCAGGTTCGCGAATTCGTTCGCCAGTGTTTTGCACTGTGTAGACACGCGTGCAGGTGCACTCATTCCTCGTCCCTACGGAGACACGGTGCATGGTACCGCTCCGGGAGAAGTGGTGCACTTTGATTTTTTGTATGTTGGCCACAGCGGGCCCGAAAGGTAGCGATGGCCTGCCTGATGAGGATGGTTTCCGATATGTTTTGGTCATCATGGATGATTTGTCCAACTACGTGGCGTTGGAACCGGCCGAGGCTTGTACAGCCGAGGTCACAGCGAAGCATTTGCTAGCCTGGTGTAAGACTTTGGGGGTGCCGCGTGTGTGGGTGAGTGATACCGCCACGCATTTCAAGAACAGGGTGCTTGCTTTGTTGAGCGACGCGTTGCACATCGAACATCGTTTTGCTGTCGCTTACACGCCGTGGTCGAACGGTACGTGTGAACGCATGGTAAAAGAGGTGGTACGTGCTCTGCGTTCCATTCTGTCAGAACAGCGTCGTCAGGTTTCGGAGTGGGTTGATGTTTTGCCGGCCGCTCAGTGGGCCTTGAACACTTCGTTTCGTGAACGTTACCGAAGCACTCCGTACAGCGTGATGTTTGGGCGTGCTCCGCGTACCGATTTCTCGGCGCTCGTTTCTGAGTCTGATGGCAGGTGGAATGTTGACGTGATGAATGCTGACTTGTTGCGTGCGAACGTCCGTGAAGTCGTTGCAGAGCAGGAGAGATTTTGCGCCGATATTCGCGCAGCTGTTGCCGTGTCTCGCGACAACAAACGTAAACAGGCTCAGGGCCAGGTGGTGTTGCCAAAATTTGCGGTTGGTGATTTCGTGTTGTATGCTCGTGTTCGTCGGCAGGGTGCCACACCGAAATTGTTGTCCACATGGACTGGTCCGTGGCGTGTGGTAGCAGCTGATCATGATCATGTGTACTCAGTTCAGAACATCGTTTCTGGGAAGGTGCATCAAGCTCACGTGGCTCGTTTACGATTTTATGCGGATGCGACGTTGAAACGTCACCGCTGATCTGAAGGATGTTTTCCAACATTCCTTTGCGCAGGGTGAATGCCGCATGAATGCTTTGGTGCATGTGGCCGAAGATGATGCCAACGAGGTGATTGTCTTGGTCGATTGGGATGGTTTCGAAGCAGAGGAGCGCACGTGGGAGTCTTTGCGGTCGATTTATTCTGCTGCGCCTGAATTCGTCGTGAAGGAATTGCGCAAAAATTACGGATGACCCGTGCGCTCAAGATTAAAATTGCTTCAGAGTTCAGCATTGATTTGTGATTTGCCGCATGCGATTTCGTCTTGGTTTTTTGGTTTTGTCAAGCTCGTTCGTGTCGAGTGAACTCGCTTTGGGGGTGCTGTAGCCAAAAGATACCAAGCCGTGGAGGTTTCAGTGTAATCGCATGTGTGAGTGGAGCAGTGGCCGGGGATCCTGTGTGATGTCCCCTAGCCACCTGGCTCGTGGTCCGATGAGGATCACTCCGTGATAATACAAGCTCTAAGAACAAGACTTACTGAGTGCGAGGCCAGCGAGACTGGTGGAGTCCCTCGCTGGAAGCCCTCTTGCTGATATCATCTGGCAGAGGCCATACGCCCCAGCCAATTCCACCGGATTTCTTACGAGGGAACCCGTTGGTGATTACCTGCCCGTATATGCCGTGCCGTCGGCAGACAAGCCGCGTGACAGCCACATGCACTTCCTCGACCACCGTGCGCTTGCCAACCGGTCGCAGAACCTCTATCAGAACTTCATGTCAACGGTTTGAGCTCCTCTTATATTCTTCTTCGACCCTGGGTAACCCATATTTCGTACATTGGGCACCCATTTGTATTTTTGAAAGTCCTCTGGGAAAAAGAAATGTGGAAAACGGAGGAATCGGGATGTCTACTCCTACTTTCTTTTTTTACCATTAAAACTCACGTGCTCTTTTGCTCTCCGAGTCTGCTCTTCGTCGTTGCATTTCGTTTTTTTCATCTCTTTTGCTCCCGTTAGGACCGGACCTAAACGTCAACATATCCTGATTTTATTGAGTTTTATACATAATAACTCGAATGAGACTGATTATTCGACCATTTCCTGCCTTCCAGCTCAAAATGACCCTACTTGCTGCTGCCAGTCCACATACGTGATACTTGAGCCGATAAGGTAATCTCTTCTAATCTTGCCCCACGGCGCTATGGCCGCAGTGGAAAGTACGAGTGTGGCCAGGGAGCTGGTGTATAACTGGTTCGAACACTTCGTTCAAGATAGCGTGATTTTTTTACCATCGCCTAGAATCGAACCCGACGAGCCATATTTTGGCCCCCTCCAGCCTCCGGAAAGCAATGTATTGAACATTCGAAGAACATTCGAAGTAATACTGACAGCCGAAATAGTGCGGGTAGTATGTTCACTGTAATTCTTAATAATAGATGGGTGGAAGTGATGAGCGGTGCAGATACCTTGAAGTAGTCGAAATCCTAACTGCAAACCTCCAACTGCATTGTAGATGGCTCTTCTATTGGGCATACTTATTTCACAAGTATGCGTTAAGCTTCACCAGCGAGGCCGTCACGCTCCTCATTCCTTTAGGTGTTGTAACACATTCCAGGTTGATTCTCCCGTTGTGAGAGCATTGCTTGTGTTTAGGGTAGGACTTGAACATCGCTAGTATTTTTTACCCGAATAGACCATGATCAACAGCAACAAAGACCAACGACACAACCATTGTAGCTGATCCAAATATAATATAACAAGACAATTTACTTGGAACTACTGTAAGAGGACAAGACAAGACCATACAAGTAAAAAAAAACTCTGAGGACAAATACGCAGTGTAGGCCAAAACAAGGTCGTGAAAAACAACCCGGAGGAGAGGGATTATATAAATTTTGAAATACGTCAGCTGTGAGTTCGACTGATTAAACAGTTGATACTCAACTTTTCAATCTGCGTAATGCGTCTCGTCTATATTCCATTTTTACCGAATTTCACAAGTGTTATGATAAACCGAACGCGGGTATTCCATACGTAATTCCTTGTCAAAGACATAGGCCAGCGGCTCCCCTGGATGCTGCCCGGGTTAAACAGGACATTTTTTCAAATTTTATAAAAAACTAAGAAAGCACGTCAGCTGTGAGTTCAACCGATCGGCAGATCGGTCGATACTAAACTTTGCAAGCTGCGTGACCCGCGCGCGTTTTCCATTATTTCCCACGCGATTGCCTACTGGCCAGAGACTCCCCTGGATGCCACCAGGGTCGACAGGACAAATGTAAATAATCATTATGTGCACTGATTTCTGGACGATTTCGAGTTAGGTTGGGAAAAATTATTTACCACGCATGATACCTGGTGTTTCGTTTCAATATGCACTCCTGAAGAATCACCTACCTCCGGTTTCCAAATTAAGGGTTTAGGAGTGTCGGAGCGTTGTTACCTGAGTCTGTTCAAGCGAACGCATTAAGTCAACGCTATACGCACTAATGTTGGTATAGCGTTTCGGCCCCTGTAGGACTGCCAGCCCGTTTTGAGGACAAACCAGGCAAATTCAATTATTGTAGTAACTACTGTCGTAGTTTGTCACCACAACGGGACTGCGATTCGGCACAAAAACATTGTACCTCGCACCAGGTACGTACCTGGTGTAGAATTTGACAATGGCAACAAGAATAAGTAGCAGCGACATGTCGATGCCCATTGCCATCACCACAACAAGCAACAGCAACCAACACAAACCACCAACAAACTTTTGCTTCTGCTGCTGCTACTGGTCAGTCGTTGGTGGGTGCGAGGATGGTTATTGATGGTCACTCGTATTTGTTATATGGTTGCTTTTCCAGTGACGCAGCAGCTTTTGGAGCAACCTACCTGATATGCACGAATAGACACCCACCACCAGGTCCACCACAACCAGAAGCAGCAACCACAACCACGAACATCATACGAGCGACAAGATTCCGCTGTTGTTGGTTCGAATCTGGTGGCGGCAGCAGCGGTGGTGGTGCTTGACTTGAGGATGGTTGTTATGGAAATCTCTGATACGTGCTACCTGCTACGTGGTATGCGGCGAAATATTGCTAAGAATGTTTGCTTCCTTTTTTCAGGATGACCCTAGGTACCTGGTAAAGTAGGCCACTAAGCAGGACCAAGCTTCACCAATTCTGTATGACTTTAAAAACGAGCACAGAAGAGAAAGCGTTTTATATTTCGCGGCCTCCAGAGACGACGTCCATTATGAAAATAGGCTGTGATTTCGTCGCACACGGCGACAGAACGCGACGTACGAGGAGGATGACAGGAGTATTAGAGCGAGTGTGCACAGAGCAGTCGCAGCAAATACATAAAGTAGTACGTCTATAGAGCAACCGTGAATGGCCGTGGTCACTATGACAACCGGCGTTGCATTACTGTAAGCTAACCTGGCACGTAAGAAAACGAGACCGGACAATATTGCGCAGGGAGAAGCGTGCCTTTTACGAGCATGAGCAGGGGGGGGAAAAAAAACATTTTTTTTTTTATAGGACACAAAAAGAAGATGACTTGATTCAAGTTATTACTGTATGTTTTCGTCCATCAGACGAACGACTTTTTCCCTTCTTTTTTGTATGTCTCTTGCACTTTTCACCACCGCTACCTGGAAGTAAGTTTTACCCTGGGCCAGCCGTGGTTAGTGTCGTCCCTTTTCCTCTCCGGTGCGTGTGGATATATAACACGTACCACGTGCCTTTACAGATACGCGGAATATATCCTTGCGTTACGTGTTTGCCTCTTATGTTTTGGTACCACAGTATGGTATGTACTGTAGTACGTGCTTGGTACAGCAGTATATATATACAAGGTTCCCCTCGAGGAGGTCCCGTATTAATAGGGGAGTGGCGCAAGAGCGAAATATTACTCGTATGAAACCCTGCACACTTTTTTAGAAGTAGCACCTGCATCCACCCATCATTTTAACGTGAAGAACACACACATATTTTTTTAGAACAGACTATTATACTGTTCGCGGAATTAGTGTGGGATCATTACTGCAATAATATATAATAGGGTATCGGTAAGTGGATACATTGATCCAGCTGACTCGCAGCGATTAATTCGTAAGTACAAAAAAAGTTGCGCGAGGTCGAGGTTGCGCCATAATACTTTGTGACCGGCTGAGTAAGGTACAGCACATACATACTGGTTTTACTGTACAATACATATTATGTTCCCCTAAAATATATGTTTCTTGGTGTTCAGGGTAATACCAAAGTTTCACAGGTAAAAAGCTCGAGAACAAATCCTAGTCCGAGTACTGAGAGTAGTGGAGTACTGGCTGCAAAAATATTGCGAGTGCTGAGAAGGCCCAAATACTGAGAGTAATGAGAGTATGAGCAGTACTGAACCCCGAGAACACAGGTAAGTATTTACCCGCAGTAGTATCGAAACGCGAAATAGTTGGGGTAAAGGCAACATGCGCAAGACATAACCTTGAGATACTGAGAGTATTCGCAGTACATGCATATCTATTCCTCGCAAATGCATATCTCGAAATACTGCCAGACTGCTTTATTATCAAGTGCTCAAGCTGTCTCCAGCGAAGGTAGTTTGCTCCAACTCCCACTCGTGTGGGACTCTCCGGGTGTGTTTAATGCCGAACGTTCAGCCTGTCGACACGGTGCACAGACGGTAGAAGTATACTTCATGCTCGAAGTGTACTGGGCATATTGAAGGTATTTAATTACTACTGCGAGTACTGAGTCTCGTAGAAGGAGCAGTACGAACACTACCAACGGACGAAATACTGCTAGACTAGTATACTTGTAGTACCCGCAGTACAGAACCCGAGATACGTGATGCACGACAGGCGGTGTCCATGCCAGCAGCAGTAGCGAGCCCCGCATTAGTGCTACCCGAAAGTATATGCAGTAGTATCTACAGAACTTCAAAATACTGCGAGTACTACTGGCAGTATCTCGAGTACAAAACCCCCCGAAATACTGCGAGACTCAGTGTACGAAAAGTACCTCTACGGTAATATCAGTATTTTCTCGAACATACTTTGCTTTACTCCCAAGTATAGTATTGGGAGTAGCTGTGAAATGTTGAGGTATGAACGCACGCAACACGCAAGCGCGCCCAAACTCTTTAATTTGGGCTAAAACACACAAATAACATGTACTACATCATTTTGTACGTTCAGAAAAGCAAGGTGGATGAATACTGGCACAAAAAAAATCACAAGAAGTGGAAAATAAACACACACAACATATATTACAGTATATCATGCTACACGTTCAGAAAAGCAAGGTGTGGACGAATGTACTATTACTGTGTGTAGTACTGTTGTAGTCCTGGTACAAAAAAAGTCAAAAATGAATTTAAAAAAAAGCGTGGATGATGGGAGCCGAACCTAGGAAACGAGAATGTTATCGAGCGCAGTATAAACGACTACTTCAGAACAGCAGCGCTCGTACAACTGGCACGTCGTGTTTTTTACGCAATCTAAAACACTTTGCACGTCGTGTTTTTTACGCAATTTAAAACACTTTGCACGATCTCCTACAGCAGTAGAGTAGCTTGTACAGGTACAGCTGCATATACAGCAGTACTGCTGTAAAATGCCACGCGAGGAACGTTCGTGTACTGATCCCCTTTCAGCTGGCTCTAGGATCTATCGGTCAGCAATGTTGGATACACTGCAATCAGAACTATACTGCTGTACTACCGTTGTCAGTATGTTTTGTAACGCTGTTGTACGAATGAGCCGCAGTACGATCATCCATACGCGCAAGGTGTGCCCACTGCTGCTGCTGTGCAGCAGGGTTGTGATGATGTAGGAAGCTGGAGGTAAGCACGCTCTGTGCACTGCTGTGGGTATTGTTCTCTAGGCGGTGGTCCGTGCTCCGTGGGACAACCGAAAAAAAATGTACCAGGTACAGGGATATTGTACGTAATCCTGGGCACATACGGATAAAAAAATATACGGCAGACCGTCGAATGCGGACGGCAGGCTCCGACAAACACAACCAACCACAGCAACACTGCGCATATGGGTGTGTCGAACACGCACGGTGTGGGCGGCAGCGTTGGAACAATGGGATCTGTGCATGTTGTCTGTTGTGTACCTGGTATATGCCTGAGCTGTGTGCTCACAACTCATGAGAGCCGGGGGGGAGAAACAGAGAGCATGTACCGATACGTACGTACAAAACAAGGCCTCTCGTACTGAAACCAGGGAAATCGTCTTATCCACTCCCGTCGGAAAAAAAAAAAACATTGGGCGCCCGCCACGTGCTCCGGAGTACACGGATCGCACCGAGACCTGGACCAATGTGTCCGGCCGGGCTTCCTGCGTCCAAGCATTTGGTGTTATGCCGAAAAGTGCTTTGTACGAAGAGAAAATTTGGCAAATATACGTACACATAGTTTTTCCTTTCTGGAATACCTGGTACAAATAAATGCGTCTTTCCCCTTAACTTTGTCATCTTGATTAAAGCTTTGTACACTGATGAACGAGGTGATTTGTTCGTAATGTGCCGTTATTCCGCGTCCATAGTAATGGGGCATCTCTATCGACATCGAGATCGTTTGAGGGGCTTGACCGTACATCGTCTTTCGCCGAAAATTGCGACCTGTCGAACGTCAAAATCATCAATCCCTAGTTTTTCAGTCCGTCTGCCCTATAGCTCTCAACTCTCTCCTCTATTCGTTCGACCCTCAAGTCTGGGGTCAAGTCACGGGCACCCCCCCATCACACCCCTATACTTTTGGATTACGTTGAACGATTGTACGTATTATAGCAAACTTCGATATTTGATAGATCGTGATCCTGGTGTAACAAAACGTATCAGTACCCGTACTGATCCTGTCTCGCCGTGTACAACCATGATGATGTCATGTCGACGAGTATCATAGATGTACAGCAGTGGCGATGACAATGGTCAAGACAACCACCAAGTATTCAATTTTTTTGCCGCCCGGATGGACTCATGCCTGGTTGTAGTGGGTATGGATGGATGCGAGCACGCTTATGTATATGGATTCGGCGGTAATTTCAAGTTTGAACATACATGATACCTGGTACCAAACAAAGGAGTATTATTATCATGTAGACTATACGTACGAGACATGCCTTTTGAATATGAGAGAGAAGTGTTTCAAGTGTCGGGTCCGCGGGCCGGACGCGCTAGTTCGACCCGCGGGTCATCAGAAAACAACTTGCGGTTCATGCTGGCCAGATCCGCGGGTGACCCGTTTCTCGCGGGTCATGACCTGACTCGACCCGTGAGCTTTTTATCTATTATTGAGTCGATCTTACCCGACCCGTCAGATTGGAAAAAATCTTGACCCGACTCGACCCGACCCGTGATATTTTGAAAACTCTTCACCCGACCTGACCCCAACGTGAGATTTGAAAATCTCATGACCTGACCTGACCCGATCCGTGACATTTTGACATTCCGTGACCCGACCCGCGCGAAAAGCTCTCGTGAGTACGTGGGGGATACACGGTGAGGCATGTACCAGGGGCATGTGTTTCTCGCAAACAAATTCAGTTATTTCTAAGCTCTTGCAGTTCCATCCAACAGTAAGCACACCCGGACAGCTCATGAGCTCAGCCAGCTCATCTGTCGTGTATCGCTCAAGCTTTGAAAACATGTGCACATGAGCTACCGAGTATAGCTCAAGCCGGAGGAAACATGTGTAGCTCATGTAGCTCCTATAGTTCACCTCGAGGGCAGATGAGCTTGCTCATGTAGCTCCTAAAATGGGTCAGCCTGGGAAAATGTGTGTAGATGAGCTATCTTCTATAGCTCCAGCCTACAAAAGATGTGCAGATGAGCTACCGCCTGTTGCTCAAGCCTTTAAGCCACGTGCAGATGAGCTCCACGAAAAGCTCACAAGCCTCCAAAACATACATGTGCACATCAGTTACAGCCAATAGCCCAAGCAGGGAAAACATGTGCAGATAGGCTATCGCCTTTAGCTCACCCCGGATAACGTAATCATAGCTCATGCACGCAGCTCCTTGTAGCTCTTTCTCGGTAACACGTGCGTAAGATACGTAGGTGTTTTAGCCCACCCTCCGGGACAACTACATACGTATAGATATAAATAACAAGGGTTCGGCCTTGGTTTGATCGTTGTCCTCATCTACATCGATGACGTTGTTCGTGAGGTCCTCATCCATCGATGGATACAGTTGCTGCCCGCCGCCAGACTGGTCGACGGCCGAAGCGCCGCTAGATCTGCTACCCAGAGTCGTGGGCATGCTAGGGGTGTTGCTGTGTGGTATCGGTGATGTTGCGTTCGAGCGCCTCTTGCGGTGTGCATGCTGACAGCTGACAGCTGCTGTACCAGGTATATACATTAGAATCTTTATTAGTTGTCAAAAAACTAAATTTCAAATTCTGTTGGGTGTCGATCTAGCGTTAGGTATCTTGGAAAATATGCAGATCCAATCTCATATAATATCACATGCTATACCTGGTACTTACAAAACAATACATCGTTGTCTGTGTTGATATCGGTATATTCTGTGTACTTGCAGCTTGTATTGGTGGTCACTTATACATCTCATGAACTACAGCGCAGTAGCTTCATCCATCCCATTGGAAACATATATATTATGCAGATGAGCTATCGCCTATAGCTCAAGCTTTGAAAAAATATGCAGATCGACGAGCTACCGCCTATACCCCAAGCCGGGGAAACATGCGTAGCTCATGCAGCTCGTATATCTCATCTCGGGGGTAGATGAGCTATCTCATGTAGCTCCTAAGCTCACTCTGGACATAGACCTGCAGATAGATGAGCTATCCTCTATAGTTCAGTGCAGATGAGCTACCCTCTTATAACTCAAGCCAGGAAAGTATCCGTAGCTGACAAGGCTCACGTAGCTCACCGGTGAGCTAGCTTCTCAAAGAGCTAGCTCGAGCTGCCGTGAGCTGACCTGTCTGGCGTGTGAACAGTAGCGATGCATCTTGGAAACATATTCGCAAAAGTCTGATATGGTTGACCTCGGACAGCAACTGTTACATGATAACATCCCGACCCCATTCTTCATGCAGATTCGAAACGCGCCACCGAACCATACACTACACTGCTGTTGTATCTGAAAACCCAGATCTCCAAGGAAGATCAAAAAAAAAAAAAAAAAAAAAAAAAAAAAAAATCAGTGAATAGTAGTAGCGGTAAAAATGGAATATAGATGAGGCGTATTACGCAGCTTGCAAAGTTTATTATCAACTATTTAATCAGTCGAACTCACAGCTGACGTATTTCAAAATTTATGTAAGCCTTATTAAAGATAGCTACGTTGTTACGCAACAGCAGCGTTGGTAGTAGTAGTAGTAGTAGTAGTAATAGTAGTAGTAGTTGTAGTAGTAGTAGTTGTTGTAGTAGTATAGTAGTAGTGCCGTGAGTCGGCGTGTAGAGCCGAGCATTGTCGATGCCTAGCGTGTGCTATACGATACACCTAACTCGTACCTACAAGAAGACACAGGGCTTTCAGCAGACCCAGATCGAACCTGAGATAATCCAGGACTGCTGTGTGTGCTGGTACATACAAGGCAGTAGCAGTGTTGCCAGGTGTAGAAATCGAACCAAACAATCCGTGGTCGACGTACATACCAGGCATGCGTATCACTAAATAGGCACGAACTCGATACCGTAAACTATATATACTGCTTGCCGTTGTGATTACGGATACTAGGTACAACAACAGCTCAAAGAAAAAAGAGGGAAGCTCATCTCCATCCCTCAACCGCCACGACGAAACTCACAGGGACCTCCTGAATGCCGTGAGAATAAAGAAGGTGGTGAGTCGGCCTTGTGTACCATCCTGCCAACAGAAGCCCCGTGAGGGTGTGGACGGCATGACGAAATAGATAGATGTCCGACTGCACAACAGCAGTAGTATATGTACTGGTAGCAGTTAAGCTCCTCGTGCATATATCTGCCGCTGCTGTGGTATCTGCTGGCTGCTTCGAACTGCTGCTGTAACAATTTGTTGTCCAAACTCGTGTAGCAGCTGCAGCAATCAATCTGCAATCGATGGTCCTGGCGACTGTGTGCTACTTGAATACATTGCAGCGAAGAAGATTTGGACCTATAAAAAAATATTTTGTCTCACTCGCTGGACTTCTCCCGTATCATCCCGCTGATGCTGCGTACCAGGTGCCAGATAAATACAATTTTTTTTTATAATTTTTGAAATATATACGTCAGCTGTGAGTTCGACTTTTTTTATACCTGGTATACTTTTATGAAATACGTCGGCTGTGAGTTCGACTGATCAAGTAGTTGATACTAACTTTGTTATCATATTTATAAAAAATCGATCTCCCTGTTGGGGGTACAGAAACATATTGTACAAATAAATATTACAGCAATATATTATTATATTAAATAGTACAAGAAATACACGACAGTTTCACATGAAAAAAATTACAATTATTTATTTTTTTCTTGTTTTATTTTTTTTCGGCTCTCAAGAACTACACTTTCTGGATACCAATAAAAAAACGCCGCAGTATAAAAACAATAATCGCATCACCGTTATCGCATCCGACGTTAATTATTGTGTGTATTCGCGGTTGTTTTCGGGGGATTTTGTAAAATTATGAAATAGTACGTCTCAGCTGTGAGTTCGTGCTGATTTAAGAGTTGATACTCAAATTTGCAAGCTGCATATACACGTACGTCTCGTCTGTATCTCAGTTTTACCGAGTTTTTCCAAGTAAGTGTTATAATGAAAACCGATCGCGCGGGGGATTTGTGATGGTGAAAATTCATTTGCGTATATTTTCTGCTCTGTTTAACAATTTGATCGTACAAGAAAAATGAAAAACTGCACGTACGTACTCCGTGAGTTCACCCGATCGGTCAACGCTCAACTTGGCGATCTGTGTGATAACGGTTGGAGCGTTTTCCATTTTATCCCCGTCACTGGCCCGTGATTTGCAAAAAAAAGTCATCTTATCTAGTTAATGGTCGTCGTGTTTCGTGTGGGAGGCTATTTTTACGTTGAGCTTCTGGAATTAAAACCAAGAAGTAAAGTGATAAAACTACGATGAATCAAGCGCTGAACATTAAATATCATATATATATACTGGGACCTACGAGTTCATCTACCAACCACAAGATCACTCTATTCTATGATGCTTTCCTTCGGTCCGTACCGGTCTTATTATCCTACAACAAATACAGTAGTAGTACGTATCTAACGATATTTCCGCTTCTTCAGCAAACGTTTCAAAAATTCAAATATACCAACCAATTTGCAAACATTATTTCTGGAACAATCTAAAAATCACACTCTTCAACATTGATGATACTGCAAGAGTGTGACGAGGAATGAGTGCTCCTCTCTCGGCCACTACAGCAGCAGTATCGGTATAATTATAGCTCTGGCACCCGGACGCCCAACGCAGTCAAACACAACCCATCGATACCAATTCACAACTAGCTCAGAACAAGACCAGGTACCTACCTTGTTATCACCTGATCTCATTGTTCGTGTGGTGACCTTGCTTTGCGAAATGCCTACTCGAGGCTACATTCGAGTTTCTGCTCAACTACTCCTGTCAGCCGGGTTGCTGACTTTCGCTCGAGGTTCGATCTCTTCTCGTGACCAACAACAGCAGGTGAGAAAAAAAGTACTGCCACCACGCGAGGGGTTATCCACGTTGCTCTGCCAACAGTGCTCGGCGTGATGGTATATCTGATACGAGGATAACAGGCAGCGAATTCCCACGTTTATATTTTCAGGTATGCTTTTTGCTTGCCAACACACCGCTTTTGGTGATATGCCCAATCTTTTCATGTATATCTGGTATGTTGTTTCTGCGGTGTATATACATATATCTCCGCCCACTTTTTGTGTACGTATAGTGAATGTTTGTGTGCGCCTGAAGGGTTGGTGTTTTTGTTGGTGCGAGCAATTGTAAAATATGACGAGGTGTGATGATCTTGAACCCAAGACACGATCATCATCAGCCGTGACCGCGCAGTGCAGCAGCTAGCTGCTGCTGTACCGTCGTTGCCACGCGCGCTACAGGTACGTACCATAAACTGGTACATACATGGTATGTATTATATGCAAGAAATAAAGCGAACGTTCGTGGGCGAGAGTTACACGACGTCAGCACTCGTAGATATCGCTTTAGCGAGCTACAGTGTAGTATGTAGTACCAGGTATTGACGACGTAAGCACAACGTTGGGCATGCATCAGTAATCGGATATCGAATGACATTGTCGTGTACAGCACGCAGTAAGTACATACTCATACCACGAGAATTTTACCAGTCTCTACGTAGTTCTACGTAGGGTACATGCTGCTGGAGTTTAAAACTGTTTTAGTATTGCTACGGGCAATGGGACTTGCGTGCTGTGTAGGCGGTGAGTTACTGCTCAGGCCTTTTGACTAGTCGTCGGTACCGCGGGAATAGATGATGTGCAAAATTCGTATTGTATCTTTTGCGCAGACACTGTAAATAATGGGGGATATTTCCTGGTATAATACGTTATTCGACGACACTTTTGGCCACTTGGTGCACCACCAAAGACGTGCGGTGCTGTGCTAGTTTGTTTCCCCGAAATCTAGCTCCAGGACGGCAAGCAACCAATGCGCCTCGATGCGAGAAAACATGGGTTTGTACGCACAAGCTACCACGCGCGAACGCACCAGGACGCGAGGCAGCGATCCAAAAACCGAGCTGCTCGCGTATTGTTTTTTATCGGTGGGCCTGGGGCCGGAGAGCGTTACCTGCCGTAGGCGAGCCTGCTATTTTAGGTTTTCATACCTGGTTTGTGAAACCTTATATTGCACAGACTAGTGGAGCAGCGCCGATGATCTTTTTCATCGCGGTTGATAGACGGTTATGTGAAGGATGTTATTAAACTCATAATCACGTGGTGACTGTGAATATTTTCCATGGCTAAAAATAGAGTATTTTCAAAAACGTGTCTTCAGCAATTCCTCACTCTCCTGCTGCTTCCTGCTGCTGCTACATAAGCTACAGCAACGTGGGTATTTACTTCCGCCTGTGCCTTCGCAGCAATCAAAGCAGCATGAGCATCTCGCGTAGCAGTAGCCGCAGTAGCCTGGGCCTCCGGCGGCTTGCTCTCGTCGGACGTCTTGAACTTGAAACTCCTACGGGGGACCATAGTGAATAGGATATACGGTACAAACAAACTTATATATACTACTTGACGGACAATATTTGGTCCTATTTACTATGATGGCCCCCCGTAATAGTTTGTATCACATGTAGCTCTGCCTCTGCGCAACTGTGCTATCACGTGCAGAATGCCGCTACGATCCATGCTACCATCTACCACTGTATTCATCAGATACGAGGCTAAACTTCTTACGTACGTACGTACAAATATCACCTTCGCCCGTTCTTCCGAGGACATTTCTGCATTCCCTTCCACCAAGAGTTGGTGATTCGCCGACGAGGCAAACCAAATCGTCCAGGCGACTCCGAAGTTGAGGAGGGAAGTGGGGATATGGGCAACGCATCGGGCAAAAAGAACTACCAGTACGTAAAACAAAAAAACTGCGTGCGAGTAGCCACCGCACCCCAGCAACGGTCTCGGCGGCAGAGTTGCCCGTTGTGCCGCCACCGTCATCTCATGAGAGCACACAGCAGCAGCAGCACAGCAAGTGGCTGCTAGTAGCGCTAACCGCACCGAGGGGCACCATGAGCTTGAGCAACAAAAAAAAAACAGCATCAGCACCAGCACCAGCACCTATTTTAAAATTACAACTAACTGCTGTTGCTGCTGCTCCTGTTCCTGGTGCTGCTACCGCAGTAAGGTGGCATTTAAATGACACACGAGCTGTCATGGGGTCGAGCTCTATAAGCAACGCCGTATGAGCACGCGTTCGAGCACAAGTGCGAGTCCTTTCGGTATGACGCATCCTCCCGATCTTAAGCGGGCGAAATCGTACCACACCCGCCGCCGGCCCGCTGACACCATCCAACGTCATTCGTCCCCGAGTTATACTCCTGCAGCAGCCACATCTATCGAGAGACTAGGGGATGCGTTCTTTGTCGGGATAATGATAGGGGCGTGTAGGCCAATATTACCGACTCCAGATTCTTCTTCCAACTCGCTGACCTTATAGAGGATATCAAACCCCGCAGCTCGTACACGCTCACGAGTAGAGGACTACGGTAGATGGTCTTCTTCCTCACTGGTCTTTTTCCTCACTCCGTCAACCCTTCCCAGCTTGTCTCCTGTAGCCAAAAGATACCAAGCCGTGGAGGTTTCAGTGTAATCGCATGTGTGAGTGGAGCAGTGGCCGGGGATCCTGTGTGATGTCCCCTAGCCACCTGGCTCGTGGTCCGATGAGGATCACTCCGTGATAATACAAGCTCTAAGAACAAGACTTACTGAGTGCGAGGCCAGCGAGACTGGTGGAGTCCCTCGCTGGAAGCCCTCTTGCTGATATCATCTGGCAGAGGCCATAATATCTAGATATTCGCGGAACTTCTGTTGGAGGAGTTTTCGGCTGCGGAGTATTGGGTCACAGCTGGGAAGGCAGTTGGCCCGTTGGACGGATCGAAACGGCTTGAAGCGCACAGCAGGGGAGGACGCTCCGGGAGCTGGAGGACGCACAGGTCAGGCGGCAGTTTCTCCGTTATTACAGTAGAGTCCAGGTGGACTGCTGTGGATTATGGCGCACACGGCAAGCACGCCGCTGGTGGTAGGGGAGTCTCTGACTCCACCGAAATACGGAGAGGTGTGGACCGAGCAGGCCTCTCGTGTTTTTTACGCAGCGTACCTCGATTATGAGGAACGGCTGCAGCTCGCCAACGCTCAGGGGGTGGTTCAGCACTCCAAAGTGAGCATGGGCCAGCTTATCCCCAATTACATTCATCGGTGTTTTGAGGGATTTTACAAGCATCAGACTACGATGACCGCCTCGGAGTTGTTGGACGCTGTTAGGCAGCACGCTGGTTACACAACCACCAGCAACAGATTTGACACCTCGCGGGCGGCAGCGGACTTGCGTCGCGTTCTCTCAATGAGGCGCGATGAAAAGCAGGGCGGTGAAACATCCGTCAAAGACCGCGCGATGATGGTAAACTCCGCTATGGAAAAGTATTTTGCGGAGAATCACGCGGTGCATGCCATGTACCGCGCGCAGGACCGTTCGTGGTTGCCCGGACCGGCGGAATTTGTGAGCATGGCGTTGGTGGATGGCTTATGGCCGTCCGAGTTCAAAAAGTACGTAAAAGGTCAGCTAACGTACGCTGCAGGGTGGAAGAAGGACCCGGCATTGGTCATGGACCAAATTTTTTTCTGCTGCAGAACAGTGGAAATTCATCGAGGCGTATGGTCGGAAAGATGCTGCAGGGGCAGCTGAACCGCGACGCCAACAGCAGCAGAAACCGAAACAGCAGCAGTCCGCGAAAAAAGTCGTTTGTTCGCGTCTGTTTCGAGTGTGGTGATCCCAACCATTATGTTTCTGATTGCCCAAAAGCTCGCGGTGGCGGCACAGCTCCCAACAGTGGTGGGCGCGGGTCGTCAGGGTATCGCGGGGGCCGCAATGGCGGCCGGGGCAGATTCAACCATGGACGCGGGCGCGGTGGCCGTGGTGGCAATCAATTGACAGCGGGCGGTGGAACTTCTGCTGTTGCTTCTTCAACTTCTGGTGCGCCAGCGGCAGGAGCCGCTGGGTCGGGATCTGGTTCGTCTGTTGCCGGCCGAGCTGTATACGTTGGAGGAGCTGGAACATCGGTGGGTGCTGCTGGAGCGAGAACTTCGCCATCCACCGAGCGGGCGGAGTCAGTGTCTGGTGCTGCTGCAGGGGCGGTAGCGCCGGAACCGTCTGTATATTCGACGTCTTGGTCGGGGTGGACCGCCGATTCTATTTCTTCTTCGGCGCCGGCTGTAGGAGGGCAGCCATGGCGTCAGGTGACTCTTGGTACCGACCAGAGTTCAACGGCAGGTGAAGTGCCTGTCGATCGCAGCGCTGAGTGTTTACGCGCTGATCTCTCTTTGCCAGGGTCGGTTGGTTCGCTGATGGCGCGTGTGATCCTTGATTCGGGGTCGGCGCTCACGTCCATCGGTGTCGGCTTACTTCAGCAGCTGTCTTCGCATTTCGGCGGCGCCGATCTGCAAATTCCGTTCGAAAATGGCCCGCAGCAGGCGAAAACCGCTACGGGTGTTTCAGTGATGGTCACGCACAAAACGGTGCCGATTGCCGTGAGTGTACGGACGCCGTGGGGAGCGGTGAAATTGGAGCCCATCACTTTCGCGGTCATGCCTGGTACAGATAACGTCGTTCTGTTTGGCATGGCTACCATGAAAGCTCTTGGCATCGACGTCTACCGTGAAGCTCTGGAGAAGCTTCGCCCTCGCGCAGTGCCGGTATCGACCGGTGTGGAGACTCCGAGTTACCTTGCGGCGCGCAGAGTGACGGTTTCCGTGCGTGCTTTTCAGACCGAGGCTACGGTGGATGCTCCGGAGGACAAGGCGGTGGAACATTTGGTCGACCGGGGGCCAGACATGTTCATGGATCCGGAGGCGGAGCGGACGGCCCGAGAACGGGCGTTGGAGGACAGCGTGCAGCAGGCAGAGCAGAGTGGATTAAGCGTCGGCGGAGCAACCCGTTTGCGCGAAATTTTGGCTCGTCGCGTGGGTGCTTTTCGCCGTGCGCTGTGTGGTGATCCGCCAGCGCAAGTGGAGCCGATGCGAGTGCAGCTGAAGCAACAGGCGAAGCCTGTCAAGGCAACGCCACGTCGGTACGAACCGACGAAAAGGGACTGGCTCTCGAAGTGCATTGCTGCTTTGGTGTTTTTTTGGCTTTGTCTACCACAACATCCAGGCGGTGTGGGCGAGTCCGGCGATGGCGGTGCCCAAGAAGGACTCTTTCCGTTTGGTGAGCGACTACTCGGCGGTGAACGCACAGGTGGAGAAGTCCCCGGGCGTCATGCCCAACCATGAAGACATGGGAGATCTGCTGGGGGCGCGTTTCTTCGGCAAGCTGGACCTACTTCAAGGGTACTGGCAGATGCCTTTGGCTCCGGAGGCGCAAGACGTCTTCACCATGGCGACAAGCGACGGTTTGTTCACGCCTACCCGTGTTCCCCAAGGTGTTTTGAATGCGACTTCTTATTTCCAAGGTGTCATGACTGAAGTGTTGCGTGGTTTGGATTGCAAAGTTTGGGTCGATGACGTTTTCTTTTTCGCAGACACCGAAGAAGCTCTTCTGCAGCTGCTTGATGACATTCTTGAACGCCTGGAGAATGTTGGACTGTTTGTCGCCGCCCACAAGTGTACCTTCTTCTCTCGTGAACTGGTCTGGTGTGGTAAGGTGTATTCCAATGGTGTCGTGTCCCATGACCCCGCTCGAGTGCAAGGTTTAAGTGAAATGCGTCGTCCCGAAAACGCTGGAGAACTAATGCAATTCTTGCAGGCTGTCAACTGGTTGCGTACATCGTTACCACGTTTAGCGGAAACGGTAGCACCGTTACGTGATTTTTTGGAGGAGCTCCTTGTTGGGGCTACACGTCGGACTAAGCGAGTGGCGCGCAATCGTGTCATCAAGGATACCGCGTGGACGGAGGATCGGGTGCGGGCGTGGAATGCCGCACGGGGTTTGGTGGCGCAAGCAGTGCCGCTTCATCATCCTCGTCCCGGGTGCGTTGTTTTGATGTTTCCTGACGCTTCTGATTTCCATTGGGGTAGTTTTCTCACCCAAGTGCCTGAACACGAATTTCGCAGTGGATTGGCGTTGGAAAGCATGTCTCACGAGCCTCTCGGATTTCTGAGTGGTTCGTTCACAGGTTCGCAGTTGCGCTGGGCGACTGTCGACAAAGAAGGTTTTGCGATCGTTAATACGTTCCGGAGGCTCGAATACCTGCTTTGGGGTGGTGTTCATATCTTTACTGATCATCGAAACTTGCAGTACATTTTCAATCCGGAGAAGTGTGTCACGACGGTCACAAAGACCATGGCACAACGCCTAGAGAATTGGAAGGGTGTTTTTTAGGACAATACCGCTATGCAATCGAACACATCCCTGGCGATCGAAACTGTTGGGGGGATCTGTTGTCTCGTTGGGTCAAAGTTCCTACGGTGCCTGTTCGTTCGGTTGCCGTGCACAGCCCATGTAATGCTGACGATTCGCTTCCCGCATTGGATGTGATTCGTGCCTCGCAACAAAGGTCTGTCGCTCGTATCGGCGTTGGTGTTCATGAATTTTCGACAACCTTCGGTCAAGCTACCTTGGCCGATGATGGTTTGTTTCGTGTGCGTGTTGGGGTGCGTGACGTCTTGTGGATTCCGCCGGATGATCTTGCTCTTCAAACTCGTTTGATGGTGTGCGCGCACATGCGCTCGGCTGGTCACCGTGGTGTGGCGCCGACTTTGTTTCGCCTGAAGGAATATTGTGTTTGGCCTCACATGGATTCTCAGGTTCGCGAATTCGTTCGCCAGTGTTTGCACTGTGTAGACACGCGTGCAGGTGCACTCATTCCTCGTCCCTACGGAGACACGGTGCATGGTACCGCTCCGGGAGAAGTGGTGCACTTTGATTTTTTGTATGTTGGCCACAGCGGGCCCGAAGGTAGCGATGGCCTGCCTGATGAGGATGGTTTCCGATATGTTTTGGTCATCATGGATGATTTGTCCAACTACGTGGCGTTGGAACCGGCCGAGGCTTGTACAGCCGAGGTCACAGCGAAGCATTTGCTAGCCTGGTGTAAGACTTTGGGGGTGCCGCGTGTGTGGGTGAGTGATACCGCCACGCATTTCAAGAACAGGGTGCTTGCTTTGTTGACGATTTTATGCGGATGCGACGTTGAACGTCACCGCTGATCTGAAGGATGTTTTCCAACATTCCTTTGCGCAGGGTGAATGCCGCATGAATGCTGTGGTGCATGTGGCCGAAGATGATGCCAACGAGGTGATTGTCTTGGTCGATTGGGATGGTTTCGAAGCAGAGGAGCGCACGTGGGAGTCTTTGCGGTCGATTTATTCTGCTGCGCCTGAATTCGTCGTGAAGGAATTGCGCAAATTACGGATGACCCGTGCGCTCAAGATTAAAATTGCTTCAGAGTTCAGCATTGATTTGTGATTTGCCGCATGCGATTTCGTCTTGGTTTTTTGGTTTTGTCAAGCTCGTTCGTGTCGAGTGAACTCGCTTTGGGGGTGCTGCTGTAGCCAAAAGATACCAAGCCGTGGAGGTTTCAGTGTAATCGCATGTGTGAGTGGAGCAGTGGCCGGGGATCCTGTGTGATGTCCCCTAGCCACCTGGCTCGTGGTCCGATGAGGATCACTCCGTGATAATACAAGCTCTAAGAACAAGACTTACTGAGATGCGAGGCCAGCGAGACTGGTGGAGTCCCTCGCTGGAAGCCCTCTTGCTGATATCATCTGGCAGAGGCCATACTCCCCAGTTCCACCACACTGCACCCCGTGATCTACTATACGCACATTTTGCCCATCCCCTCTTTCCAAGCATGCCAACCATTCAATACCTCTCCACAAACCCCAGATTTCCTCCGTTCACTCTTCTACGTGACAAAAGTTACCGCAACTTTCGCATGCACTTTTTTGCTATTTTTCCTAATATATGACCTGAGAAAATTATCTCGGGATAATTTAGAAAGAAGTGAAAGTTTAAAAAAACTAATAAATAAACACACACTCTTTAATCTTCCATCACGTAGCGTGATGTAGTCGGCGCCATCCGCCTTCGCCTCCCGCGGTGAGGAAAAACTACGTAGTATATTGGCTCTCTCTAGACGTTAACAAACCGATGAATTTGAAGAGTTCCCTTTTACAGAGAACGTTGTTTTTTGACCGCATTCTCGAACTAATGTGTTATTATCGGGCTAAAACCAAACATATGTGTATACCTACCTGGTGCGATTTTGGTGCCATTTATTGATCTCGAAATACTTTGTTGTCGGTCAAAACCTAAAAATAGGTATACCTACCCGTGGGTACGATTTTGGAGTCACAGTTGATGGTACACTATATATTACACTCCGGAAAGGCTTCCCGGCCCTCCCTCTGATTGACCAGCACCCGATGGTACAAAACAATGGCTGAAAGGGTCCAGGTGCACCCCTTGGTAACCTAGGCTTCACGTATTGTTGACCTCGATGACATCCATTCGTGTCTAGAGTCCTATCTACAACAGACGGTAGTTCAACTCATAAACAAGATCCTACGTAACAGGCCAGCTTCGTGCTGGGTTGGTGTTGTGTGTGCTGTACTCTGTAATAATTAAAAATGATACTCAGTTGTCCCCGCTAAACGCGACTTCGGTATCTAATCGTGCCTTTTGTTATGACAGCTTGGGTCACCTGGTTCCTACTGCTCTGTAGCCATCCTGACATTGGTGATGTAGTTTTGACGCTACAACAAAACAGTACGTAGTTTACCTCCCGTGAAAACGGAATATTTACGTCGTAGCGATTTCTCGGCCTTTTTCTTGTCCTGGGGACTAGCGACTTCCGGTGCACGAAAGCACGCCATGATTCGCCCAGAGATGCTTACCGTTCGGCCCTCACGGCGCCCTTACTTTCTTCATCAAGAGTGGGCGTCAATTTCGCTAGACGTTTGGTCGTGGGTAGATGTAGCCGTCCGCATGTGAAGTGCATGCGTCCAATTGGCGATTGTCTTTTATCTCCATTCGTGAACCACAAATTTCAAATCTCGACCAACTTGGACCACCTCAGCACCTCGAAGCCGAGGTGTACACATTTGTTGGGAAGGCGAGGAAGGCTGGCCTGAATATTTTTTATATAGCCTACTTACGATGAAGCATTAAGCTGGCGCACACACGAGAAGCAGTTCGCAAGGACGCAACCATATATAGCAAGAACATATCGGTTGAGTCATGCGTGCTGGATTGGGATGCCTCCCCAAGCTGCCGACATTACTGCTGTTGAAGGGTGATAACTGCGAGTTCATACTACACGGAGAAGGCGGTTGTTCTTCGGTTCAGGGTTAGTATCATATGGCGGGGCTTTGTGTGCATTGTTGCTGCAGAGCTGAAACTGCTTCTCCTGCATGCTGCGGTAGAGCTGTGCTGTGGGCTGTGTGCTGTACGATGCGGGACACTATGAAAATAAGATACCCAGAAAAAGCTTTAATACCAAATAATATTTCGAGTGAGTATAGTGTATGGACTTGGTCGGAAAAGTGCCCATATTGTTTTTGTTTCGGGAAAAAACATGTGTCACGCTGGTTCCTACATATTTTGACACCGTGTCGATATATGCTTTCAAATTTAATGATATTTATCATCCAATAATAATAATACTTTCGACTCGTAGTCTTAACCGTGTCCATTGTAGTGCCACCACGAGAATAGGGTTGATTACTTGGTGACGGTCGTGGGTACAAGCACAAAAATACATGCCAAGAAACCTCGTGGCAGACCACTGTGCCGCCGTAGATCCATCGCGTTCGTCATTCCCACTCTTGTATTTAATTGTACGCTGCGAGAGAGTCTGGTGCATCATCACTACTAATAATACCAGCAGCACGAAAAAGTATAATTCACATCAACTTCAAGACGAAAAGTAATTCGATTTTACCTTCCAATCCTCTGTGTGGTTTACGGACATGTATGTTCTCTTTCTAATTGTCCATCGATCACTTTGTTACCGTCGTATATTTCGTCTCCCGATTTCAGAAAATAAAATACCTACTCAATATTATATCTTGCAAGCTGTACCTACTGATCCGCCACCGCCTGGACTCTACATGACGTTATGATAGCATTATTCGTAAATGGAGTATGTCTTTCCTTAAGTAGGGCCGGGCAGGCTTCCGGCTTCCATCGTCGCTCGGAACCGGAGTCATGGGCCCACGGCTGTGGGCTCTGTCTTGGAGGCGGGGGGGAGACATTCTGCGATATACAGATGTCGGCAGACGTGCTTTCCCGTCTACACTACCGCCGTATGGACCAGACAAGCCACAACTTGTTGGTGGTTGTTGGGGAGTGAGGCGTCCTGCTCCCGCCGCGCGATCGTACTGCTGTAGTACTGGCATACCACTCTGTCCCGTAATATAGTATCCGTATTTAACCACGAGGCGCGCGAGCGCGGAGCGCGAGCCTTTTGTTCTTGGTTTTCAAAGGGAAAAAAGCAGACGCTCAGTCTGAGCCGAACCCCGCCTGCTGGAGTGCCGTCTGTGCCGGTGCCGACTGGTGTCTCTCGACACTCGCATCAACTGCAACTGCGGCTTCCTAAAAAAATTACAAGCAAACTCAGAACCGCGCTAGAATACGTTTCATACAGAGCAATAACCCTTATATAAATCAACATGATATGTTGGAAACCCAAAAATGGGAAGTCTTGCAGCCTTGCCAAACTTACGTCAGTATTTTTGTTCCGACAAACGCTGTACATTGGCGCACAAAATATACGTTCATTCCACCTAATATCCTCGAAATTGAAGCAATCCCCGTACATCAGAGATCATGCAGTAGACGACACCCACGCCGAGGAATGGGTGACCTTCAGAAAGATCCCGGGCCATCTCGTAGACACCAGTTTTGAACAGTACCGTCATCGACCAGCATCTGCTGTCACCAGCGCCACCTAATCTTCGCTTCATACTACTGGATTGCTGCCCTTGGCCTGTGGTTTGGGCATCTTGGCGTTGCCGTTATTGGGGTAGTCTGCCGAATGAAATGCGAATTTACCTGTCCACAGGTTTGCCGACGAAAAGAGGTAAATTTTTGAGGTAAATTTCTGAAAAAAACGGCCGGAAAAGACTTCAGCGAAGTAAGGATTTCAGCGAAAGTTACGGTAACTTTTGGCTCTCTGCTTCATTGGCCTACACGCACCGAGCATTATCCCGACGCTGGACGCAACTCAAATCTCGAAGGATCAAAACACCGAGCATCTTCCATGCCACCATGCTGCTTGCCGTACACATCACGACAACCGCTGGGAGCACAGAGGCTCGAGAGGTGTAGCTTGAGTATAGCGCGCACGAGCGGCGTTGGATCGTGCCAGCGGCAAACTCCACTTTTGCTTTTTTGATAAAACGGCAAGATTTATTCTACTTTCGCAAGTTCATTTTTCCTTGGGGTTTTAGCAAGTATTTCGTCAAATAAGTACCGTAAGGAAGGAAGCAGTCGACCCTTCGCAGCTTAAAAGGGTGCCGGATGCTTGTTTCTTCCCAGGAAAAATAACTACCTGGAATGTATTACGGGGGACCATAGTAAGTGCGATCTACGGCGAAGACAATATCCTATATTTCCTTATTTATAGCGAGAGTAGTCTCATGTTCCCCCGTAGTAGTATATATTGGAGTGACCAGAAAGCGAGGGGATGGGGAGTGGCACCATGATTGGTGGCCTTATGGTCCGCGTTTGGTATTGCGCCGCCAATCCGGATATGAGCAGGACTGACATAAGGATCAAGTTTGGTTTAAATTCCACTTATTACCTACGCGTCTACACCTCAGACACAGGACCCGGGTGATCTCGAGGTTGAAAGTATTGGTCGTGTTCGATTATGTTGCCATACGATACGACCTTTTAACTTCGCCATCATCTAGTAGTTTGATGTGTGTATCCTACGGATCCGGATTCCAACTGTTCAAGTCCGCAGTCCGCTGTCGTTTTTGTTCTTATCGTCGCTTATGCGTCGCACGATATAACCGTCACAATTTAGCCTGGGTAGTTCAAGGAGCCCACGCGTACAGCGAGGGGCGGGTTGGACCGAAAGACAACCAGACTGCAGTCGGCCCACTAGGGATCTTCCCGGTACCACTGCCTGTGAGGAAGTACCCTGTCGTCGTTGTTGTGCTACACTTGGTGACTGCCACAATCGGAACACATTACGGGTTGGTGTAAGGAGGTCAGGCGTACATATTGAGGTAGATTGGAACACAAATATAGCTACCAAACCACTGTCCCGTGTTTCACGACGATACCCAGTTCCACGGCCTGTTCTACAAACGCCCATTATTCACACGTGTCACGAGCTACGAATATGTAACAGGCGTACTCCCTGGTATCTCGTTCAACTGTCTGTTATGTATGTCTTGACTTCCTTTGATATCACCCCAAGCGTTTGTTTTCGGGTTGTACTTCTCACTGGCTCCCATGCCCTCGACGGCCGTAGCAAAACGCACATCAGTAGCTGACACACACCGGGCCCGCCTGCGCCAAGTCTGCGTTTCTGGGGTGCTACATTGTCTGTGATGCCTTCCTCACACTCATACAAACGAGATGCCTGATTTTTACTAGTTTTTTTTGTGCCCCGAGCCTTCTCGGGAGTATCCGACTCAATTGTTTTTTTCGAACACGTTGCCTTGACAAAAATGCCTCAGTTTATGTAGTTGTAAATGGAATGATGCACAGGCCAGTACTAGTAAGGGTGATACACAATCGTACACGTCGCCCTGGTCTGATGGAGCGTATCCGCACAAATATTTCGCGCTGAAAGACGAAAAAAAACTTTTAGGGTAAACTAATAGGGTCGGCGGCTACCTGTCCTCTTGCCGGCCACTGTGACCGACCTCCGCTATACAAGATACCACCGTGGTCATGGTTCTGATGAGAAACGAGGCTTTTTCCCCTGCTTGGACATTTTGACCGGAAATGTCAAAATGTTTCTTAGTACAGCAGTTTACTTGCGATAGATATCTAAGTCTAAACTCAAGTCTAGGTCCACGTGACTTGTTCCCATTCGAGGAGTGCAGTTCTAAACGGATCGACGACACCTTACTACCCCCCCCCCCCCCCCCCCCCCCCTCCCCCATTTGCTGTGGACGAGTTGTTAGGTCTACTACCCTCGCCTTATCGATGCCCTCGACGGGCTGGTTGGACGGATGCCTGCGCAAACCGTGAAGCGCCAGGATACCCCCTCGGTCTCTCACGATGCTACTGCTCGCTCTACGGGTCTCGCGATCGGTGATGGCGGAACAATTGTCGATGCCCCGCGCGAGCACAAACGTATGTTTCATTCGAAATCCGTTCCAACCTGGGCGATTGATCGCCGCCGCAAACTGCAGGAATCCCAGGCATCGAGTTGCGAAACGTCGGTTTCGGTAACCTCCTCCATATTCCCCCTTTCTGGAAGGCTGCCTTTCTTCAACGGTGGTGGATGGTTTTGACAAGGCATATGTTTCCGATACCGGATTCGTTGGTTACGGGGAGCTGACCATCCCCCAAGTTGACGGCTACGACGCTGGGGTAAGAGCTTCATCAAACACCACTGACGAGCGCGTGTTCTCGCGGTGTTCTCCGCGTGTTATCCTCCACTCTTGCCATGGTTCAAAATGTCGATTCTTCTGCCTTTGGCTTGAAGCGCGTGCTCTCACCGTATGATATTTTTATTTTTTGCATCCCCTACCTATCCTTTTTTGTTTCCGCTGACGATGTTCGGAGATTGATCAGCGTTCGCTACTAGGATTGCGCCCCTAACCCTAAGCAGCGTTTCGAAAAAACCTCGTCGCCCCCCGACTGACACCTCCATTGGAACGAAAACAGCGCTGTTGTACGGAGGATCTCCATAGCTGAGACAAAGGCGTGAAACCTACAGCCCCCGCTGTATCAGGCCACGTCACAAGTTGGTCGGGTACCCGAAACATTTTCAGATTATTCGCGTGAATAGTTGTGTGAGTCATCGATGAGCGCCCGGGCAACATGTGCACAGTTGGCGTGCCAGTTCAATAATCTTACTGCTGAGTTGGACACCTATTGCCGCTCGAAGTCTGAGTACGACACTGAATATAGGCTACAGTAGGTATGTAGTTTCCCACTTACCTGTCGGAAAATACGGGCACCAGATGTAGCCCTCCTACCGTTTTACAAGTGTGTTAACCCACGTCGCATGCATACGGTTTTGCTCTAGGAAGCTACCAAGGTCATACACATATGTGTGTGCATTTTGTACTACTAATACTAGACACACAAGGGCTAAAGGCGCAGTTGCTGGTATTCAGAACAAAGTATCAGTGAGCGATCCAAAAATACGTGCGTCTCCATCCCCCGACGAGTGGTACTGTCTGCCATGTCTTAAGTTCAACAGTCCTGCATGATTCTCGGTTACCTTCGCATCCCTGACGCATGCTACGGAACAGATGCAACCTGCAACTTCCCGAGGATCCTGACTTGCGGATCACTAAAATCGCGCTGTCAATCCGCAAACCAGTTGATGATAGAAGCGTACGCTCAACCAGTGGAAACCTCAATATGCCTGTTTTGTTTAGACCGGAAATATATATATATATATATTTTTCAAATTTGGAGTTGTTATCTTTAACTGGAAATTCCTCATCAGTCGAAACCATGTTGTTCGAACACTGCTACTCCCATTCTTCAACGCATCCTCATGGTCTGCTCGGTACACATGCATCTGTTTTTCGCTATTTTTGCAGATGCCGAGGTGGGCTGCGTTTTTCCACGAGAATCCTTGGGACGATTATGAGATCGGGTGCCTCTCGTTCGAGGACGGAGAAGAGGTGGCCGCTTCGGAAGCAACTTGGATCTGTAAGTCACGAACGGGGCGGGGGACATCGTTCATAGCTCATGGGGTCGGTGCTGGCATATCTTCTCCGAGCAAAAAGGCCACCGCGCTTGACGACGCAAGAGTGCCTTGCCGACTTAAAAGCTCAATGTGGTGGTTGTATCCCGATGGATACATACTCTTGAATCTTGAATGGGGTCACCACTTCACTTAACCGTTACTGGTTCTCCGCTATGTATGCGATTGTTTTAGGACAAAACAACAACACAATTTAACGGAGCGAGAAGAATAAAATTGCTTCGCCATGGCCGTGGTGAGGGTTAGATGCAGTAGGGAATGTATCCTGCAAAGGCAGTATCTCACTCCAAGACATCCGTCCCCATCCGCCTCCGTGTGGTTCATACTGAATATGTATTCCGCCTATGACAGCACATTCTATTCAATGAATCCCCGTATGACGGTGACGCCATCAACACTTTAGGTTCGATCCTAGCCAACGTCCCCTCATGCAAACTACTGCGTTACCAAACAATGATGATAGTTTCTCGCTTGTGCATCCTCTTCTCAGATTGCCAGTAATCATTGTGCCCATCTTGCATGCAGGTGACGCCGACGGCGACGGCTTCTTAGAAACGTATGCCTACCAGGGTGAGGAGCTGTCCGTCTTTTGCGGCTGCTCTCTCTCGACTTCGCCATCCACCGAACGCTCTGCGCCCTCACCGAGTCCCTTCACTGCTGCCCCCACCCCAAGTGGTTATGATATTTGTGGAGAGGGCGGTTCTGTGTCCGTTATCTCAGACTCGTTGCCAGAAGCAGACGGGTGCCTGTTTAGCACGACTACAACCCAGGGCGGCCACGCGCTCTACACTAGTGATGGCACCGATGATGAAGACCAGCTCTGGATGTATGCCTTTGAAATCGATCAAGAGGACTCTTCCACAGCAGTGAGTGTCACCGTGAATGCATGTTTAGTTAGACATGCGTTGGGGTGATAAGGGAGAGAAGGGGCGCGCATCCAGCATAGATCATAGTCCGTTGTCGTCGAGGCAGAGGTCTATCACCTCGAATACGTTGCTTTTCGGCGACTGTCACGAAGGAAAACTGAGTTTCGCTGCTGAAAGTGACACGCCAATGAAATCGAAGCACACCGTCTCCTCAAAATATGTATTGACGCATTGCTCAACCCCTACCACCTTACACATCCGTTGGCTCGGAATACTCTAGTTTCATTGATGTTCCATGATGAACGTTAGGTTTTTCGATCATATACGTATTAAAAAAAGGTGTATTGAAACGAGGATAACAAGTACACGACGCGATGTACACATGGTATAATGCGTGTTGCCACTACCATTTTTTTCAGCGCAAGGCCAACGCCTTGATATTATCTCCACCTCATGATAACATAATCTTAGATCCCCCCCTGTCCCTGGTGCCTTCTAAACGTTTTCAAACAACGGGCTTGTGTCCGCGGCAGGTCGTCTGGGCCTTGGTGTACATGAACAACAGATTTCTCGTCGGTGGTTACGATATGCTGTGTCGCTCGACTGTGGAAGCGGCCTTGTACGATCCGTGGGAAGTTCGGTTTGGGAATGTAAGTTTATCAACACACGTCGGAGAAACCCACATTTTGCCTGACGTCGGTCGTACCTATCCGCTAATTGGGATGTATGAAGATATCGCCCATTCTACAAACCACTATCTGCTAGAAAAGCGTAAGTATGGCGCAGATCCGTAGGGAGTCCCTGTTTGGGGTTAAATATCGCACACGGAGGACATATAGCTATTTTCCCTAGCGATTGCGTACTTATCAGTGAGTGGGGATCTATGTAGAGATCACGCATATCTTTCCGATCATTATTGACGCTAAAACTCGTACGTACCTCGTATATATGATGCAAAATACGTCGAAGTGAGTGGTGTTGTCTGCATGGTGATATGATTTGTCCGACGTGGTCAAGCTTCGGACGGAAACTACTAATGCTTGATATCTTCCTTAAGGGTTGCGCTGCCGATTCGCATGTAGTTCCGGGTGGTGGGTAAAAAACCGCCAGCCGGCATTGGCTTAGCAATCAGTATCGGGGTCACGTCGGCTCGGTTGGACTTCTCCCTTTAATACATTGGTCTCCTTTTCTTGCAGATTGTTGACGGTATCATATCAACGCATGTTCACATACCCTCGTAACTGCTGGTGGACGTCTCGTGAATCGGTGGTGATCACGCGCTGGCCGTTCTTCGCAAAGCTAGTCAGCCCATCTATACCTTGATTTCGACTTGGGGCCAAACCCTTGTTGGTCGACAGTTAAGTTCCATATGATATTCTTTGCTCGACTTGTGCCGTCACCTTTTCACCCAATAAATTGTACAAGCACCCCTGCTTGGTACAATATCTCGTCTTCTTGTGTGTGCGACAGTGTGTTAAACTAATTTAGAACATGTCGGTGTGTTGACCTGTAGAGCCGATACTGTCGCGGCGTGTTTTAGTTTGCACGTTCTAAAGCAAGTAGATTGGGTGTGCATCCTTGTTTAACCAGCAGGAGTACGCACTAGCTAAGCTTTCGACTAGCTGCGGCCTTAGCTTTCGACTAGCTGCGGCCTTAGAGATGCGTCATTAACCGGGGGAAGGGGAATACCGCAACACCTTAGTCAGCATGTATGCTATAAATTACACCCGACTCTGTTGTTTACCTCCGCTGTGACGATGCCTATCTGTTGCAAGTGTTTTGCCAATCTTCCGGATTCCTAGACAAACCAGTTATCATACGCTGCAACGCTAGAATCAATGTAAATGTTTGGTGCAGGTGGGGATATCTTCTTACACGCCATGTGGGCATCGTTGTGGAAACGTTTAGCTGGTCTTCTTCCGGTTGGTGAACGAAACGTAGTATCTAGAACCATCCCAGTCCCTATGAGCTCCCCTAAGACGAGGAACGTCCACCTTCTGAACTGTACACACGACATGATCAGGCGTATTATAAGAGTATTTCGGTGGCATGACTAAATATTCGTCAGTTAGTAAGTACCTAGGATCGGTTTTGCCGATGCACCAGATGGAGCAGGCATTTTTCTCATCCAGACTAAAACTGACTCTGTCACCCGTGTTCTGCCGTCCTGGTTGTGCTCAGGCAACGGGGAAGGAGGAATACCCGGAACTTCATCCGTCACCTTTTTGAGTGATTCGAGCATCACTATTGACTTAGAGTGCAGCTGCTCCGGCTCCTCATCTCAAGAGACACCCTCGCCGATATTTCCGGAGACGCCAGCACCTTTCGCGGCACCGACGACAGGAGCTACCCCCGAGCCCGTATCGTCACCTGTACCATCACCAGTGAGAGCACGATTAACGTTTTGTATCACCGCTGAGCCTTCTAGAGCCAACATTGAGCCCGTGTGATACTGTGAACAATAGACCGGGAGGCGTCCAACGATACGGCTACGCCACCCATATTTCAGACAGCCCTCGCTCGAGGACCTGTTCCACCTGATCCAAAACCATATCCTTGATGGTTACGAAATTGAATCCCGACAAACAACATTTGTACAGTGCGTCACAAACCAGTGTCGAAAGCACAAGTTCTATTGGAGCGATATAGGGTATTTTCGCAGTCCAGGCGACGTTGTCCGCCATACGTTACGTTTTGGTAAACACACGTGTTTCCCCTACTGTAGCACAGGACTCACAGTATCAATCAATCTCCTCCCACGATTGTGGGTGTATCTAGTTTATTATGGCCGGCGGTGAGATGACTATCCAACACAGGATCAGTTGGTTCGCCGGCGACGGGGACAGCTCCTGTTGGAGCGATTGTGCTCGAATCAACCAAAGTAGTATCTTACCGATGCACGCGAATCAACGCTGAACCTAACAATCAACACAGACTCGTCACTCAGCTTTATTGCCATCTACCACATATTCTACCGGTACGCTGGGGGGTCTCTTTTCCCCGTCACTGAGTCTCGCGTGACCCCATCCGATCCAAACGATCAGAACACCGACGACGACATTTCTTCGAGTGCTAACACCTGCCCTGGCGATGGATCGTTCACCGTAACGTCAAGCGCGGCATCCGTCTTGGATGGGTGTTTCGAGGAAGTTGACTCCTCGGAGGCCAGTTCGAAGGTGGTCTACACTATGTCGGGGACATCGGACACTGCTGAGGTCGTCGTCACCCCTATTAAAAGCGCCACCGGTGATGTGAGTCATGCGGCCACGGCTTGTGGGTAAGCGGTGCTTCGAAATTTTGCGAAACGTGCTCTTTTTCTGTCGTGCTGGTTTAAAGTAATTGGTGCCGATGGAAGCTCGCCGCCGAGCCTTAGTTGTGTGCTTGTCATAGTATTGATTGATGTTTACAGCAATTCTCGTGAGTTTCGGGTGTGCTCCCGGCTTACAATAACATTTCAAGCATGCCGAATGCTGGCTGTGTACCTGCCCATCCAATAACTTACATTCATGTATTGTATTTTTTCTCCACAGTACAATTGGCACATCGTCTTCATGCCATCTGGCGCCGACAACAGCGGCGACTCCCAAATCTACTGTATCTCGGACGAGCGTTCGAGCGAGGTCAACCCTGCGGATGCTTCGTGGATCTGTGAGTACCCGGCGAGCGGGCCAACCCTCGCGACGGTTTTCACTCGTATATCGGGTGCTTATGTCGCCATGGAGCTGTTCACTCGTATGTCGGGTGCTCATGTCGCCATGGAGTTGTTCGACAGATAGCCGGCAGCTGTTAATGACTTTGTCCGAGTGCGACCGTTGATGGTGCTTGGAGATGTAGCAAAAACGTCCCCAAGGCGTTCTCTTAAAGTGATCATTATTTGCCTGAGCTGAATGAACTCCCCTGGCTGATGGTTGCTCTGCCCTTCTGGGGTGTCATCATCCGGCACACGATTGTTTGAGATCGGAATCAACCACTCTGCAACATAGCACTCTGAGCCACTCTGGCGCAGACTGTTTACAGAAATTGACCGCATTACGTACGACGCAGGCCAACGCCGATGATGTTGTCTAGACAGATATCTACCATCTGGAACACGTTTACAGTAGTATACGCTGCAAGTACGGATAAGTGAGAAGTTTACTTGCTTCTCGACTTTTTCGAGTGCGATCGTTGTCTTTTGTCAGAAGATATGACAAAAGTGACGAAGACGTTTTGTCTTGGGGACAGGTGTTTGCCTGGTCAAACAGAACACCCTTTGCTGTGGTTTGCTCTTCCCATGGACAGGCATCATCCGGCACAAACATTTTCGAACCCAAATTCTGCCACAGCGTATTAAGAACGAACGTAGCACTGGCTGTTCACATCAATTGGCGGTATCGGGTACGGCGAAAGACTATATCATTCGCGTCCTGTAGATATGTATCAAACACGTTTATTCTGTGATTTAGGGAGTGTCTACGATGCTACGTTGCCGAACGCTTGGAGTGGTCCTGTAGCGTCGAAATCGTGCATGCAGGTAACCATTTGAACGATATACCGTTTGTTGGCATTGATGAACAATTGATACACAGAGGCGCACGCCAAACGGTTTCTGAGTTATTACACTCAGCTGACGGCAACTGCGCCCATACCGACTGGAACGTTTTCATCACAGTCCATAGGTTTTCTATTCGGTCTGACACAGCGTTCACGACATTTCGAAACCGTTGTCGTTTTTTTCTTTGCCCATGAATTTAAAGGCGATTTCACCGGCGAAGATGAGACCTTGTTGGCGGCAACCGAGGAGGATATTGCTATCGTGTGTGGTTCATGCACCACGGTTGAGTCGGAGGGGGATGCCAATCCCGCGAGCAAGCTTGTCATCGGATTCATGACGTCTGCTTGTGCCGGCTTGGTGGCGGTTGGTTCTGCTTTCGGTTCGTGGTTTTAACAGTGTAGATAAAAAGACGTCGCTTTTCCTGTCGACTCGAGGCATCAAACGTTCTTTGCCATATTAGCCACAGTCATGGAGCAGGCCGGAGATCGGTCGAGGAATGACCCGTTTTTCGCGTACGAGCCATCCACGTTCCGGAGCACAAGAATATGTTTTTGGTAGCGACCCTAAAACAAAAGAGCCACTCGGTACCAGAAGTTCCTGCGTTTGTCTTTACCATAGATTCTGCTGTATGTCTAGCCCGTATGATAGTGTATCGGGCGTGCCTTGCACACGATCTCGAAAAGTCGGTTGTTGTGCGTTTTGCAGCTCCTCGTGTGAAGGTCCTTATAAAACGAGGTTGACACCGCTCCCGTGATTCGAACGCGGAAAATGTCATACGCCTTTCACACCATGCCATCATTTGACGTGGAGGGAGTAGAGGCTCCATTAGACCAAGAGTCTTTATATAACCCTAAGATTCCTTGTCCGTTCGTGTAATATTTAAGCCGTTATTGCAGGTTTAAAGTTGAAAATTCGACATGATCCGTAGTGACGACTGAAACATTGCCACATTTTCACGATGGTTGAGAGGAAATAGAAAATGTCTAGTTGGACTATGCATTCAGGTGCGTGGAAAGAACTGCTCGCACAACCCTGTACGGGGTGAATCTGTCGTATGTTTTTTCCACCATATCAATCGCAATGACACTCATGTGGTTGTCGTTTTTTAACCGCCCGACGTGGAATCATGCGCGCGGTGGTCGACCTTATGCGCGACAGTGAGGAGGGGTAGTATATCTACAGGCCATGGTAGTTCGCCCTGTATACTGGTCGTTCGTTCTTTTTCGTTTGCCATGGGTGGTTTTTTAGGTGGGGGTGGGGGTCGATGGGAGTGGTCACAGTGAGATAAAATTAAAATGCGCATGTGATACATCCATTCAGGCATCTGAGGGTCTACTATAGCAAGCGAAATATCACAGCAAGCAGTGGCAACCATTAAATTTCGCGGCACGTAGGCCGCTTTCAGGAGAACCCAACTTCAGCCGTCATTGAAAACTGTAGAAATACGCCCAATGTGACGCTTGATCCGAAAGAGCCGGGGGGGGGGGAAAGGTTCGTGCGTCACACGTTGACATCGGACATCGTGACTCCGCTGATGGGCAGGGCCGCACCGGTAGTTGCTGCAGAAAGTAGGGCCAGAGACACGAAGGACGAATTTTATGCACATCAAGGGACCACCAGTTCTCATCGACTCTACATTCTTGACAGTGTGTTGTCCATTTATATCGCCGTCACGAAACACTCACCTGCGCTTTCGTCGTCCTCGGGTAATACGTGCGTTGGTTTTGGTTCGGACGCCTGCTGCTATTGACGGGTAGCACCTACCGAACCCCGGAGACAATTTTAATCTATTTGTTTTTTCTGTTCATTCTATCACCGGGTTATTATTTTTGTGAGGGGGGTGAATACTAGAAACTGATTTTGGCGAGAGGAAGTTTTCTCAGGGATAATGCATGCTAGACGAACCTGCAGAGAGATAGTAACTTCATTCCTATCGACCACCTAACATACTTCTTTAGCATCGAGTCGGGTGTGTCCTTCAGGCGATCACGCTGGGGACTCACCACCCTTGAACGAATATTTGTGCCCATTGATTTACACTACAGTTTACAATAGCTTGCGTTTGAAAAAGTGCGCCCGTCGACCTCGTACATAAACCTACCTTATTGGACGTTCAGACTGGAGGCGCGGTCCGCGGTAAACAGCGTGTTGGTCTTCCTAAACAGTGTCTTGGTCTTCCGGCACTGGAAAAAAGGAGCATGAAACAAATCGACCTCTGGATTGATCTGAAATGTCCAAAAATGGCATTTAAAGAAGTGTGCGAAACAAAATCGCCTCAAAAGGTCTGAAAAAACAAATTTCCGCGAGTTGCTTAAGCTTCATCCTGCCTTCTGCCCACTTCAGCAATCGGCTGGGCGTGGTCGATGCAGGGGTAGTAGAGCTATGGAGATCCGTGATCGGAAAACAGCTCGACTCGGGAGACGGTCGAACTTGAACTCTTCTCCAGATGGGCTGGCGGCGGCGGTGACTAAACATGTAAAGTGCGTACGCCAAGCGCATTCCGGCAAAAACAAGCACTGTTGTCAAGCACAACTGGTAAAAATACGCCTGTATGGTACAGTTGAAAACGACCGTTGTTGATGCCAGGCGCTCGAACCACACAAAATGTCAAGGGGACGAGCATGGTCCCCAACCGAAGCAGCTTAGAGCCCGCAATTTAACAGGACTGTAGCTTGATAACAACAACAATCGCAACGAATCTGACGACGTAGTGGAATCCCCACTCTATTCTTACCGTGCCTTGCTTTTATAGTTTTTTTGTGTCTATCAGTACATCAGTACAACAAACGTCTCGAATGGAAAAAAATGGGCTTTTTCAGTTTTGGGAGGATACCGTTGGACGCCACCGGCAAGCTCTTGCCCCCTAGAGCATGCATCCACCTTATTTCTTCGAGCCCGCCATCCATACTATTACGGTGGTCCAGAGTTAATAGGACCTACGGTACACACAAAAACCTATATATTTACCTATTTTTCTAATAATATTTGGTCCTGTTAACTATGGTCCTCCGTAATAGTTGATCTTGCCTGCCACCGCGCGGGTTGTCCGTGGGCTGAGTCCCTGTCGAGATCGAGCGTCTATCGCGTATCGTGGCACCAGCTGAAATAATAATACTATAGGTGATATCTACAGTACAACAACAGGAGTGGGATACTTTTTGTGCCAGAGCAAAATTATCTACGAGTACTACTGCTGTGTCTCGAATGGCTAAAAAATTGCATACTATCGCAAGTCTTTACAGCAGCGGAAGGCAAAAAAAAGGCTTTTCTTCAGGTTTGGGGAGAAAAAGTAGGACGCCGCCGGGCCGCCGGCAGCAGTGCATTACTTTATACTTTTCGCCTTTATTTGTTTGCGATCGTCATGGTATGTTTCCGTACTCGCATATAATACCATGAATAACCCGCCAGTTAAAGCAGCGCACAGCGCTCATCCATCGTATACGAGAGATTGGCACAGCATACCACGTACGTAATTGCAAATTAATGCACATGGACTGATCGTTTTCCGAAAAGATCTATATTTATAAATTGATAAAGCGCATGCCGGACAGACATCATTTTTATATAATAAGTGTACCGACGAAAACACCCTATTCAATTTTCGTTCTGCGTTAATACTCTAGAAGAGTACTTTTGAAAAATTGCATACTACCACTAAAAAATTGCATACGAACTATCGGCGGTCTTTTACAACAACAGTAGTTAGTTGATTTGACCTATGCCAATGGAAACGCGAAGTTCGAAAGATTTTTTTTTCAAAAAAATTGCTTAAAAAAACAGCCGAAAATATCCTCGTACCGCCGCTGTGGGAAAAAAGGCAAGAAATGTTTGATTTTTTCTTTTCTTTTTTCCAACGGCTGAAGGCGGCGCAATTTGTTTTCTCTCGTCGCAAATTGTCAACACGCTGATAAAAACCAGCTCGTGCGACGATAGATGCTCGATCTCGATATAGACTCAGCCCAAGGCCAACCCGCTTGGTGTCGGGCAAGGCCAACGAGTATAGATGACGGCATCGAAGATAGAAAGTGAATACATGCTCTTGGGGGCGAGAGCTTGCCGGTGGCGTCCTGCGGTATCCTCCCAAACCTGAAAAAGAAGCCTGTTTTTTGACATTCGAGACGGATCGACAAATTTTGTCTTCTGTTTTTTGACATTCGAGACGGATCGACAAATTTTGTCTTCTGTTTTGTACACACCAGCAGCAACGTCACTGGCCATTGTGTGAAGACGGTGACCCAAGGGTGGGTCGGAGCCCCTAACGAGCGCACTCCGTTCAGAATTCATGACGCAATCGTTGGTTTTGTCGATCGATGTCTGTCGAGGACTCGGAATCTCGCCGCTTCGAGCCAAAGATCTGCCTGAGTTTTTCTCAGGCCGATCTTGGCCCAACATCGGCCCCAGATTTGCTTTTTTCGGGCTTTTCCAAAAGTTGGGAACTTTTTTTTTTCCAAACGTGCCCATAGGAAGCGTGTTCTAAAATGTTTTGGCGGGTATCTTTGGAATTCAAACTTTTTATTGATACTTCGGCTTGCCATTGGCATAGGTCTTACTTTCTACTTTTCGCCTTTATTTGTTTTTTGCGATCCTCGTGTCGTATGTTTCGGTACTCGCAGCAATAATGGCCCGGCAGTTGAAAATACGTCAACCTGTCGAATGTGTAACAACACACAACAAAATATGGGATATTTTCAAATTTGGGAGGATTCCGTAGGACGCCGGAGGCCAGCTCTTACCCCCCAGAGCATGCATCCACCCCAGTTCTCCTTTCGCCAACAACTATATTTCGCGGTACAGAGATCTCTAAAATCTTGTCAATCTGTCGTTTACTTGTTGCAATAAACAACCGACATGTTTTGCTTTAGCCAAGATAGCGTCGTCAGCTTTCTGAATGACTGTTGGAGATCTCTCCCCGTTCATGTTTCGTTTTTCATTGGCCAACAGTAATGTATTTTGCCCTGCAGCCCCAACTACATCTCAATGATATCGATCCCATTGCTGTGGTACTGGTGCGGGTGCTCGTGCCGACTTCGTGTGCTGCTGCTGGATATATGTCCCCGCCGAGTACTATAATAAGTGGTACCGGTAGTCAACAAGTAGGCGCTCTGCCTGAGCCAGACACAGCACTCTGGGGTTCCGTCTGTGCTGGTCCCGACTGCCCTCTCCCGTCACTCTCAACAACTCCACCTGCGACTTCACAAAAGAAGAGACAAGCAAACTTAGAACAGCGCTTGGATGCATTTTATCGAGGGCTATAACAATTAGTACCGTGCCTTGATTTTACAGTTTTTGATATATCGAATTTTGCAAAAAGTGGCGGTGTTTCGGAACCATCGCCGGGTTCATGCATGTTGGCAGATTTTTCGCTGGATTCCGACAAAACTCGTTAAAACCCGGGCACCAAGTACCTCATATTTTTGTTATCTTCGTTGAATGCCGGTAGAGGCATCATGGCGTGCAATGTTGGTTTTCCAGACCGTATCCAGGGGATAATTCGTATCCACTCCCGCTCCCCCTGGATGTTTAGAAACGCATGACCGCGGATAGCGCCCAAAATTTATGTTTTGGAGCTTCGTCCCTCGAGGAACTTATGTTCGTCCCATTGAATATAGCAAAGACGTCCGTCGAGTCAATTATCACCCTGGTCGGAGCTGATGGATTCGCTAACGGCTTCTTCGTCGATCACCTTTGGAAAACACTTGTGTGGCTGTCCATGTCTCGCCATATTGCGGGCTTTTCGTCCGGTAGAACAACCTTGTAGCGTTGAAGGGTATGTCGTGCTCGAACGCCAAGGGGACACCACAGGGCCTGAAGAAGTCTATATTTTTGTGCTCTCCTCTTGCCGAATCTTGTATTGTTTTCGCACAGGCCCTTCCTTTAGGTCTCGAGTAGATAGTCACGCAGAGTAATGTCCGCTGTTGGTCTACAGGAGGATTAACACTGGACAACTCTTGTTGCAAGGTGATCCGGGGCCGACTAAACAACAAACAAGTGAAGTTCCACTAGATCGACCATTGTTTAGGTTGATGCTTTTGTGTGGAGTCCACAAGTTAAGCAATTATCGAACCATGGAATTCGTTTGCCTACTCGTACGTAGCTCGGGGACGTCAAGCGAAAAAGAAAACGATAGCACTGGACGGTTTACTACTATCATCGACGAGGATAATTTTTCGGGCTGCATGTTTGAAGTCCGTGAAGGCTCTGCTACGAAAGCGCCAGTTCACTGCTGACAAGAAAGCTTTCTCACTGCCATGGTACTGCTCCCTCCCGTAAGCTGTTACCCGATACGGACCTGACGATATATACCAGGCACCTGGTACCATACTGTTGTACGAGAACGTGCATCGTTGACCTGGTCCCACCTTACAGTGTTGCAAGTTGTACATGGCACTCCGTCCCGACGGCAGCTTCCACCGCCAGCTACGCTCGTTCATCCGTGCTGATATGTTATCCTTTCACCGACTTGTCCTCGAAATGTTCCAGACTATAACGATAAGAGAACTTCATGTTTTGAGGTGTGCATAGTCTTACGTGTGTCTCATCCTACCGTTTCGTTTTGTGATTCCAGAGTGAAACCGGTCAGGTTGCGGCGGAAGCCGTAAGCTTTGCGGCGAAATTGTTGCTCTTTAGGCCGCTGTCATACAAGAAGTGCCGGTTGTCGGCCTACTTGCACGGTACATGTTGTACCACGTCTCGATTCATTTTGTATAAGGGACACACTCTTCGCCGTGCCGCTTGCCGTATTCCGTTTGGATCCTACCTTGAAGTGGATGTGTTGCCCTACGTATCATGGTACTGAGTGACACGCGATGATGGCGCCAAGGCTGCTGCGCAAGGGGAGCAATGCTGGGCATCCGTTCTAGACGCCAAGTTAACGTCCTTGCTGTGTGATATTATTGTGTGTGGCTCCTCTTTGTTGTCCTTCCAGCCGTGACTGTCAGCTGAGGGCAGAGTGTTGGCGCCGGCCCTTGTCGCTGTCGTAAACTAAGGGAAGCTCGTCGGTCTTCCTGTCCACTAATTTTAATCTTTGCCCTAACGGGGTCACTACTGTGATGGCGCTCGACCCTGAAATCACGTGTTTCTGAGATATAGAGCAGTGGGTTTATTTTCAGATAGTAGTACAACACACACAAGCGGGACAAACACATGCCCCTTACACTTCTTGTGGGTCATCCTACCACGTCCTACTTGTACGGCATCTCACCTTCTGCTTGTCAAAAACTCTTAGAGGTCACCTGTCTACCATGTACAGCAGTACGCACTCACTCCAACCCACCAACCCATCTACCCACTTCCTCACTCACTCACCCACCTACTAATCCATGGACCCAGAAATCCACCTTAGTCGCCCACCAATACACCCACACATCCGCCCACACACCCACTCACGGACCATATGCCCGGCGCAGTACCATGAGTCGACGCATGTCGCCCAGAGCCCTTTCAACGCAGAGAAGATGCAGAGTACTCTGTAGGTGTGGGATAGGTGTTTCATTCAGTAGACGGTTGCAGACTGTTCCAGAAACAAGACCTGACCAATGTGTTCAGCACATGCAGTACGTAGGCCAGCACAAAGTTTCTTTCTATGCTACCAGGCAAAGAAAAGGACACGTGCAAACCCTTAATATTCATCAAAGGGACAAAGTGCTAAAGGGTAAAAGGATAAACGGACTAAGTGTCTAAGGATTCAAGGTTAACAAACTGTTTGCTCGACAAAATTCTTCTCTCCGGGTGACTCCGAGCTTAGTCGAGTATCTGCATCGGTTGTAATGGGAGCGTTTGGTCGTCCTTTGTTTCGCCCTCGCCTGAGCGAAGCAGTGGAGCAACGTCGGCGGCCGACGGGCCTAACATACAAACTGAGGAGACAAGTCAAGTGCGTGGAGACAGATCACGCCTTGGAGTTTGCCGGAACATTATGAACACAGAGATCGGTCCAGGCAGCATCGACAACTGAAAATATGGGTACTAGCACCATGCAAGCAGGAGATCAAGTCAGACGAGCAGCAGCTGCTTGAGAGCTGTAGTCTTAGAATATACTTTGGGGGGCTCGACGAATTGATGTAATCATATACTATCTTGTATTGTTTGTTTTGCGGCGCACCTGATGTAATCTGGTAATGGTTTCGGCACGATGAACGTTTCGCCTGCACAGATATTTATCTATGCACGGGGACAAAGTTCCTCTCGGAAGCACGCCGCACGAGGCAAGACTCGAAAGGAGGCTGCTGCTGCGAAAAGGTGTGCCATACGCCCCGCATAGCCGTCGTTGCTCATAAAGTCGTATTAACAATCCTATTCAACAATTGCTGCGAGGGATATACAGCAGTGTCGTGCTGCTACTCTCGTCTGTGAACCTTGATTGTCCACCCCTTTTACCTCTAGCCCTCTAGTTATTACACTCGCTGCATGAAAACCGTACGGCATGGTCGTTGCGCGGAACTACAGCAGTATTTAGTGGTCACGAGGCGCAACCACAATACCTTCAGTACTGCTGGAGGGATCGAGTCTAATTCCGCGCGTTAATACGGAGTGAACTCTGATGTCCTCTCCTATATCATTCGCGCTCTTTTGGCACTTGCTGCGTGCGGGTATGGGGGGGTCTGCTGCCGCCAGTATATGTGCCAAACTCCCCGTATAACCGTTATCCGTATTCAGCTGCAATCCTTGTAAAAGTTACAGCAGTAGTGAATACGCTGTTGCCCCCGTCCGTCAGCCATAATTGTTGGTTGAGCCCCTGTAGATCTCTATCACTAGCTGCCACTTTCCCTGCAACCTTACTGTGTGTCATTATGCTTGCGTGGAACTAATCTTTCGTGGTTATAAGGCTCAACTGCAATACCTGCAGCGCTGCTGGAGTATGGCAGTCTGCCACGCTGCGATACTATAGAGGTTTCTCTTCTCTCTCTCTGTTTTGCGATTCGCTTCATGCGGGTCGCGAGGAGGCTGCTGCCGCGACAACGTGTGTTGAACGCCCCGTTTAACCATTACCCCTATAGCCGTAATGCTAGTCGAAATTTTTCGGCAGAGGTATACAGCAGAGTTGTGCTGTTGCTCGCGACCATCAACCATAATTGCAGGAAGTAGTGACGTCGATCGTCCGCTGGCAACGGTCGTGTCTTTGTTAGACGAGTCTACTCGTCGCGCTGCTGTATCATATACCAGGTACCGGGTTTAGTGAATACAACATACATACTAGACTTAAGACCTACGAGAATACTAAATGGTAAGGCTTGTATCAGATGTACGATAGCTCAAACTGGAGCTAATATTGTGAAGCAAGATCGAAGTCGTGATGACGAAAGGTGCGACCACGTAACAACCAGGTACCAAATGCCTGGCAGCGTTTAGTCGTTAAATGCTACAAGCCCTTGGTGGCTAGTAGTGGTAGAGGTGCATGTGCACGTTAAGACTATCTATGCAAGAACGAGTGCACCTTTCGCAAAATGTGTGTTACACGAAACATGGTGTGCCTTTCATCTTTGGAGGGGCATCTCTATCGGCTATCCGGACGTTGAGGAGTCCGAGATAGGCGATGCAGGTCGTCAAATATTAGCAGACGTATCATCGCAGCACAATACGAAAATATATACTATATGACTACTTACATGTAGATTTCTCCCTGAGCGTGCCCGGTTCGTACATCGCTGGCCTCTCAAAGCTCCCGCTAGAACTGGGCCTCTTTCTTTTACGGGGGGGCATAGTAAAGAGGATCAAATATGGTTGGTAAAAATATAGAAATATGCGGGTGTTTGTGTGTACCGTAGGTCCTATTAACTATGGTCCCCCGCAATATTACATCATGGATATTTTTCAGCGGTTCTTTGTTTTTTTTTTCCGATTTTCTTCACACTTTTCAGTTTTTTGCTCCTTTTTTCGTGTTTTGTTTCGTGTGCGTGCTTAAACTCAGACCACGCCCCCGCGGCCGAGTCCGGCCCCGTGGCCGGTGTCGGTAGGTGCTGGCGGGCAGAGGTGGGTCGGACGGAGCTCTGTAGCGGTTTGCGTGGCTAAGCGTTCCATCGAGACACGAGGCAAGCATGAGTAGGCTCTGTCTGGCCTCCTCGTGTGGGTTATATTGTATTATGTACGAGTATATGAGGTCGTTTTTATCTGCAAACTAAAATGCAGGCGGAGCTTATTTTTACGACCAAGCTGAGATTCACAAAGGGAACTAGGCAGTCTGAGCACGGACATTGCCGAGTTGGAGAAAGAAGACCACTGTGAGAACCGGGCTTCTCGCGATGCGGTCGACGGGGCTCACGGTGGCCAATGTGGAGAAAAGCATAACCCGGACCGAATCGGTAAAGAGGATGTCGTAAGAGAGGCGGTCGTCATACGAGTCTGAGAGGGAAGCTTTCATTTATTTTAGACCGGGGCAAGGTATTCCAATCTGGAATACCATGAGTACATGTGAGGGGATGGGGATATTTGTTTTTATCCTTTTGAAATTGTCGGTTTCATCTTCATTGTTCTTGCGGTGCTGACGTGCCGTGCTGTGCTTTCTCTTTCGTACATGCATGCAGCATATCAAAAGAAAACAATATTTACCCTATCTGGGGTATGTACGTGCGTACGGCATGCGACGTTCGGGTTGTTTTCCCGGATGGAGCATGGACCTCTAGGCATGTGGTAAGTTGCCTGTTGCAGCCTAACAGATTGTTTGGACCGTCTCTTCCGTTCGATTCCTCTCCCTCGCGAGCGAGGGTAGCGGGCAGAACAACCCGCCACGCGAAGCGCTTGTAATTACGTATGATATGTATTGCCCTGTTGTCGCAGCTACGAGTACAGAGTTACAGTCGGGAACGGTTGGTCAAATAGGTGCCGGTTAAATATTGTAAAGGTGTTCTATTTTTACATCCACTTTTGCAAGACGTACCTTCTGCCTATCGGCAAAAGGAAGGGACGCGGTAGAGTTACGTGTTCAATCGTTTACGGTGCGTGGTGTACCGGGTGTAATGTATCGGACTCGAGCAGGCAGAAGGGTAGGGGCAGGATGAAAAACCATCTGTGGACGTTGTATTGTCTGACATTGCGTACCAGTGCGAAGGAACAGTACGACAATCGACAGGAAAGATGCTGTGCGTGTTGCCCTGTAAAGAAAGTGAGTGGAAAATGCAGTAGGACATAGTCACCTTAGCGAACTAACCATCTCGTCGCCGAATGCATTGTTGTTGCTCGCGTTTGCATGCGTACTGAGACGCGCAGGGGCGCTTGAGTACGGGGCAAAGTCAGGGTAGGTCATACCTGGATCGCGCATGCGGCGTGATTATTTAGACCGGGTTGGATCTGAAACAGCAAACGCGGTAAAAAATTCTAGCATTAAATCGCTGGCGAGATACGACAAGCTCCTGGACAATTTTATTCATAGTGTGCGTTTGAGTTGGTGGTTGATGTGTGGAAACTACTGCTTGATTTATAGCAGGACGTCCTCCTAGGAACTACCGGCGCGTAGTATTGGGACTGCGGATGTGCGGATACTGCTGTGGATTGCAACGAGGACGTACTCGTATGAACTACCGATACGTGCTTTTGGCAGCCGCAGCGGTTAGCAACAAGGACTGAAAGGTTGTTGAGGAAGATTGTGGTGTTTCATGCTGTCGACTGCCGTGGGTTCACGGGCTGCGAATTGGGTGGTGTCGTCGTTGCTCTACTTATCTGTAAGGTTTGCATGCTTCTTGTTCGTAGACATGCATTCGTGTACGCGTGTGAGAACCACTAGTATCTATCAGGTATGGGTCCGTTTGCGCGTTTGTGCAATACTGTATAACATTTCTTACGAGGAGATAGAGACATGTGCGCTGGAAGCAAGCCTAACATACGAAGAAACCATCAATAAAAAGTGATGTTGCGCTGTCGTCTGCTGTGGTCGTAAGGACGGCGAAACGAGTGGGCGACTACCTTGGCGGTAAACTGTTACCAGGCATCGCTCCTATTCGACAGCGGTTCCAGGAGTTTCTTCGCTACGCTCACAAAAACATTGGACTCCAACGGGTACGGTAACAGAAACCTGCTAGCCCGCTCCGCCACAAGCAGCAGGTACCTATTCCCTCCGCTGGATACTAGCTTTATGTCCCAGACGTCCATCTCGAGAACTTCCCAATGCTAAAGTAACCGAACGGGTATCATGGTGACACGTTGGAATCAGCCTCGTTTTAGAATGCTGCACCCACACGTGAGTACGTACTCCCTGACGCCCTGGGCTACTGCCCGCCAACCGTACTTGTCTCTTATCAGCAGATCCCCGTAACGCACGTGTGGTCGTGGAATGGCCAACTTTGGTGCCTCCAACCGAGGCGGGCTCCACAGTAGTAAGTCGTTATCGTCGACACCATAGCTCGCCGTTCCCTCCGGTGACTGTCTGTCGCTTCTTCCTGGCAACCTGCCCCGAATGGGTCCAAGTTGTGGGTGCTCATGTTGCCATTGCGCGATTCGTGGCGTATCACGCAGCACCTCAGCTAACTGATAGACCCTCAGCGCAAGGGGTCCCGGGTATTCTGCGTATTCCCTCGGTGCTCGCCGCCTCAGTTAAGGGTGTGAGTTTGGACTGTGGCTGCACGGTTTATGTAGGCTTCACCAGCAACGACGCTGGCAGTGGTGACGGGGTTGACTGTGCAACAAGCGGCATCGGTACTTGCGCTAGCTGCTCCGTCGACCTTCTTCCCACTGCTTCCACTTTGACCCTCGCGACCGCCTACGTCACGTGTGCTATGTCCTCTTCGGAGATCGCTTGCTGGCCTTCAAGCGATCTGGTTCCGTGAAGCTGCCCCCCCCTGGCTTTGTCTTCCTATGGCCCCTTTGCCCACAACCCCGATAAAGTTCTCTCGATATAAAGGGCTTTACAAAGTCTGCCAATATCGCGACCACTGCTCTCCTGCTGACGATTGAGGGAGACCGGTAGTCCGCTAGTCCGGTGGAAAGGTTTTGCCACTCCGAAAATGTTAGCTCGTTCCCCTGGTCGATCTCGCTTCGTCGAAGGGGTGTGGTCCGTACGTTTCTTCGGGGGGTTTCTCGCCAATGATGTGCGTTTGGGTGATGGACATTGTGGGATCGTCTAAAGAAAGTATCCTCTTCTCTTCTACGCCTCGCTTAAAGAAGTAGAATCCTCTCCACCCCAAGAAACCCCCTAGAGATTTGCACCTTTCATTGCACCTTTCGAGTCCCTCCCGCATTCCCTTAGCCCTCAACGTTTCGTTGCGGAGTTCTCACTCTTTATGCGAACAGTGAATGCCTTCCATTTGCCCGGCGAAACCTCCGCGAAGTTCGCCACGACTTCGACTGTCTTTACCGTACACGCCGATTCCCACAACGCAGGCAGGACTACCTGACCGCCACTCCGTCGAGCGAGGAATGTTCGGGTAGCATTCCAGCAAAAGAACCCTGTTTGTCGAAGAAGTGCAGACCTTCAATAAATTCGTTGCCAAGGTTGCTGTCCCGTCGGGCTCCTGCCTACCTGTCTTTCTGAACGCATCTCCTTACTACGGTCGGGATCAGGGCGCTTATGAGCATTTTCCAATCTTTCCCCCCTGGTTCCGCACTCACCAGTCGAATTCATTGGTCCAAACGGTGTTACTTATCGCACTCGAGGGCCTTCCAGCGTGGTCGGTGGCACTGTTGACTGCTACCAGCTCCTTCGCCGCCATGAGACCGCTCCTCCACCCCAACAGAGCACCACGGCGACTGGATGATCCTCTGCTGCGGATGTTATATCGGCTTTCTCGGTATCTGCGTCATCGGCTTTTCCTTGGTAAACATTTTGCTAGCCGCAACCGCAGTTTTTTTATTTAGGCTTTTTCATTTTGTCCGCCCCCAGTTCGCTGAGCAATACCCAATCGAGCACCGGTCGCTTGGTGCCTCAGTACGTTGTCCTCGTGGGGGTCGTCGATGTCCGTACGCGGTGGGTCGCTCGGCGGTAGCACCGAAGGGCATGCGGCAGAGTTTAGGTTGATTTCGGTCGACAGTAGAGGTCAGTGTCGTGCTCCATACACCTGAGCGTCATCCGTTAGAGCTTCGACGAGAGAGCCTGCGTCTTGAACAGCCACGAGTGCGCGGAGCATTTGGTAAACAGAACGAATTCCTTCCCCACAAATACGCCCTGAACGGCTGGATGGCCCACAGCACTGCCGTCACCCTTTGTTGAGGTGGGGACTGTTTGGCAGCCGTCTTTGACCATCGGTGGTCCGCGCGTCCAAAAGCACGCCATTTGCTCTTAGTGTCCTGCGTAAGCGCCTCTCTTTCAACCGGCTCGCTGGCGTCCGCATGTGGCTGAAAAATCGCCTCTCAATCGAGAAACGCCACAACCAATGGTGATGTGAGGAGCTCGATCAGCGCCTTCATCGAGTTTTCCTGCTCCACACTTCACGGAACCAGTAATATCCTTGCCCGTTTCGATGAGAACCGCTAGTCCCTTATCAGGTCCGAGATGGACGGTGCGACCGACCTATATCCGGACACAAACTTTCTGAGGTAGCTGCACCTGCCCATACGTGACCTGATCTCTTGCACAATGTTGGCGCGAGAGCGTTTCGCGACAACTTCTATCTTCGCTTGTGATTTTTGTGCGCCCAATCTGCTGACCACCATGCCGACGAACGCGCACCATATCGCCTAGGCACCGACAACCCAAACCTCTAGAGTGGTGCCAGCACCTCCTCCACCAAACCTACAAGCCCCAAGACATGTTTCGTGTGGATGTTGATGTCGTCGAAGCATTTTTAAACCGCGTTTCTTTCTAGAGAAACTAACGCCTTCCCTAAATCGCCCGCAAAGCCGGAAGGGAGAGTCTTTAGCCTAAACCCGCATCGGTTGCACTCCCACAGCTTCCCATGAACGTCATGAAACAGGGTCATGTGCTTGTCGTCCTCGGGCATTTCCAGCCGGGTGAAATCTGACCCTAGATCATTCGACGTAAAGCACGTGGCGCCTTTCATGCTGTCAAAGATGCCTATGATATGTCCCAGCCTACGCCATCGTGCTCCAGCAACGCGTTCAACGGTCTATAGTCCTGACATACTCTCATAGTGTTCTCTGTCTTCGACACCAGGACGAAGTTTGGTGCCCACGCTGACTGCGACCGGAGAATCGTCCCTGCAGTCTGTTGATGTTGCTTCGCTACCATGCTCCGGACAAATATCGTTTCCGCTGGCGGATACCGTCAATGTTTCGTGTCGTTGGGCGTGCAACTGCTGTCGGTCAGCCGAAACTGAAACTTAGCGCGGATGCAGACCGGAACGATCGTCCGGTTCGCCGGGAACACCCGGTGCTACTTCTCCCGTGCTTGAGTAAGAGCCTAATTCACGAGCGCACTCGTCTGAGCAATGTTTGTCAACGATAAGTACACCACGTTGTCGTCCGTCCCCTCACCAGCAGGTTCAGTTTCAGTTCCGGGGTGCCACCACTGAGCCCTGACTGCGATTACCAACTCTGCCCCCGTCTCCATTCGGCTGACGCCTTTTGTTTTCTTTCCACCCGCTGTCTATCTTGCAGTTGGATTCTCCTGGCATAAGCGTCCACCTGCGCGCTGACTAAACCTATACCCGAATGTCCGGCTGGTCTCATCTCCCACTGGAGGGTCCCATCGTCCTCCCATGCCGCGGAGCCCTCTATGAGTTTTGTCGGCGTCTTGACTATACCGCTGGCTCCCCCTGTATATTGGATTCCACAAATATGCTCTTACGTTACCGCAATTTTCGACCGCTACTGGCCCCACCTCTGCTCTGCTCGGTTGGACCTACGCTTAGCAGCTCACCGCCGTTCGTTCCACCACCTTCGATGAAGAAGCTCCTGTTCGCGAGATACAGGGCACCCAGTGTGACGCTTGTGCTAGTATGAAGCCTCTACCGGCCGCGAAGCTGACAATGACGCCAAGCGTTTTGAGAAACGCCCCATGATGAGGCTGTAAAGGAGACACCGTGCACCACTTGCTGCAAATCCTGTCCTCCGGTCTAAAAATCATCCGGAGCTTGCACGACCCTGAAATCGTCGTTCGAGGGACTGCACTGTTCGTACGATTGGCTGCCCTCCACAACCCCTGTCCTTTCGGGCTCATCACCGATTGCCTTCCTCTCCCGACGCGCTAGACGGACTGTACGAATGCCGCAAAGGAGTAATTTCCGCCCCGCGTGATGACCAACACCTCCGCAGGAATGCAGTAACTCGTCCTGGTGTGGTGCCATACGAAACTGCGCACCCACACTTGCTTAGCCCCCACTCCCCTAGCCGCCACGCTGCTTGGGGCATCGACACCTAAGGAAGCTAACGCGCAGTTGCTGTACTGCTGTGCGGGGACTATTTCATCGTCGTTTGTCCCCTCCCCCTCACTTGCTCTTGATATGTCTTCCCGTGGTCGCGGCGGCGCGATAGATACTGCCCCTCTGTTCCTCAACCTCACGGCGCCGAGACGTAGATCACTTTGGCTGATTTTCCCCTATAAAGGACGCCCTTGGGCGCATCTTAAAGCTCGCGATGTCCTTGAGGCACTTACGGCGGCCCTGCTCTTCTCGACCGTGTAAGTGCTTTGCATTTCGAGTGCCGTAGGTATACCCGGCTCCAACTGCAGGGCTTTCGCCGGGGTGGTCCTGCGGAGGGAACGTCCTTAGGGCACGACGTCCTCGTTGTGCGCGAAGCTGCGCCCTCCTTCAACGGCTGAAAGTTTGTGGAGGCCGTCGAAACCCCTCGCATGGAAGAGGCAAACCTTTCGTTTGCGCAAAGCGTAAAAATTAATCCTGTTTTCAACATCCGGGCTCGGTAGTTCCTTCGTTTCCGTCCTGCTGTCCCTTGATTGCTGGCTCCTACTTTTGGGCGATCGTTTCTTCGGTCACCCTCGAGACTTACAAAATAGGTTCCGTGTTCACCTGGTATAGAGACGCGGATGTCGGAAAATACCCGCCCGTGGTCGATCGTCAAACGCTTCGTCTTCCTCTACTATCTCCTCTCCCTGCTCACTCTCGGCAAACAATTACCCGTCTATCGCGGCCAGCGCCGCGCACGTGCTGTACCGGAGCGCCTTTACCTTCTTCTTCCACGCTTTGGATAGTTCCCTGATGAGTGGCGTACCACTTCCCCCCCGTTCTTTCCTCGACAAACCCCTCTTGTCTCGCTCTGTTATCGTGGTCAGGGGGTATTGCCTGCACCTGGTGAGCAGGGCATTGATTACGCCGAACATATGCCATGAGAGACTTCTCCACGGTGTACCATGTACGGATCCGAGGGTTTACAGGCTTCCACGTGCACAGGAAAGACATATTCCGTTACGCCTGTTCCCACTTAGATAAGGAGGGACAACATCCCATTGCGATCATAGGCGCCGGTGAAGAAACGATTTACCACTCGTTTGCAGAGTTCCGCTTCTTTTCTCATAGCAACATAACTCCCAAAAGTCTACGTGTGCGACTTCGAATCGTCAGCTGTTACAGCGCGCACACGAAGCACCAGCCTGCCGGGTGCGGCCATCCACGACTCTTCTAGGAAAAACTATGTCTTGTGAGCGCCGCCTCAGGCCTTTTCCGTGTCTGCCCAGATAATATGACACTTCAACACGAGCTTCCGGCAACACTCCTTCGTTGTGACCGCTTTGAAAGGAAAGAGGCAACTCCCCCCCCCCTGGGCTAAACGATCCTTCACCGTAGAGTGCGGGGGCATCGGACGGGCACGTCACCAGACTGTCTGCGATAGTCCTTTATCATCAAACATGCATGGGCGCGATCATGAACAACAGACTGACGGAGGAGCAAGCGCAAAACGCAAACTGAGCACGAGCTACATGTATGCCTGCATGAATTGAGCGATCACGTATCTTCAAAGGAATACAAAACAAGCTGGCAATGCGCCATTGGCAGCGTGCTTACATAGAATCTTTGCAACTGTTGTCCTTATACGAAGTAGGCGAAAACAAAACGCGTTGCTTTACACGTGTATACGAAGGTGGGTGTTCACAAATGCATTCAGAATATGCACCCGAATATGTGGATTTACACAGGCATGCAAATAATTTGAGAAATCAATGTGAGATGACGCAAGAGTGCGATAGCATCATCTCACCGTTTGGCAAACTTCCCGATCTCCTGCAACAGTTTTGCAACAACTCGAATCTCCTGGTATGCACTCAGATCAACCATAATTCACCATGACACAACAAGGTACAGCTCCAACTCAATAATTTCGTTCCGCTTTGGTTAGATATCTGACGTCGTCTTACTTGTTGCTTGAGATTTTGATAAGTGCCCTCGTGCTCTATTGATCGGGCCACGCAGAACGTGTATCGATGCAAAGTGGTAGTCACAAGCAGTCAGAGTGAACAAGTCAAAGTAGCACCACAAATACGATAACGTGCACAACGGGCAAAGCGGGGCCCAAGGTGCTGAGTGTCGATATGACTGGTATCGCCGATCACGTGGCTTTGACTTTATTCGGTTCACTTGATGGTGCTTAGTAAACGCCGGGCTGCCCCGTGACCTTGTTGCGGGTTTTTACACGAAACTGAAGGTGTTCCCAAACCGGAGATCTCCCCTGCCCCCATAAGATTCATCCAGAGGAGATATTCAAAGCTTGCCCTCTCCCGTCTAATAGACCCGGCGCGTGCAACTGATCGGAACAACTTTGGCGCGCCGTATTACCCTCCTGGAAACACTGTCGCACCGTAATAGTTCCCCGTCGCCGTACGAAATCAGGGCAATCCATATAAGTTGTGCTGGTGCACCATTGTGTTTGTGTTTGGCGTGCCGGTCAAAACCAGTCTTGGTGCCTGGAAGAGAAAGAGTGTTAGAGAAGCGGTCACACCCAGGACGCACCCCCGAAAACATCTTCACTAGGTTAACGCATAGCACGCAAAGAATCGGCAGTGATCCACAGTAGTGGCTCTGGATCATGGGGGGATCTGAAAACTTGTGTTAACCCGTGGCGTGCAAGCAAGGACATATATAAGCCACACGCACAACAATGCAGACCCGGCACGAACTATCAACGATGATACCACACCAGTAGCGTCATATAAATGCAATCCGCAATTTACCAGCATTTGATGCATGATGGTTAGGAGTGAGTTGTCGTCGTTACACGTGTTCATGTTGCTCAAGACCTGATTTCCAGGGACCAATGAGGGGGTTGTATGCTAGTATGCCTGATTTAATTGGTATCTTAGCCAAGCTCGGGGGACATGCCTATCTGCAGTTGTTCGGGTTGCATGATTGATAGTATTCTTGGACTCGTCGGTATAATAGCGTGCCTGAGATGTTTTTATAACGCCCGTTGTAGAGGTTTTATGATGGCAGTCTGAGTACTGCTGTTCGTATGATAGAATGCGAGGATTGAGCATGTCATTTACTGGAAAGTGGCATGACGAAGTGAGCGCCCCCGGGAATCGAGCTCAGTGAAAGTAAGCCCTTGTCATTATGCTATCGCTGAGGGTGAAGGTGAAGAAGAGATCTCCAGCGAAATTTATATGGGGTGGGGTTTCCTTGGAACCGGTACGTTTTGTGAGCTGTCGGGTGTTCCTGGGGTCTGGTTTTTTGTCGAGTAGAGCGTGCTGGTGGTTTGACATGTAAGGTAAGGGCGAGTGAGGTGTGTACCAGCTCGTAGTTGATGAGCATGCCTAGACTCGATTGCCGATGGCCGGTCGATACACGGTCGATGTTCGTGGCCAACATGTAGTCACTTCTAGGTTTCCAGAACAAAAGCTTTAATACATGAGAGAAGCACGACGAGATCGTGTGGCGACCCTAAGCCACAATGGCGATCGATTTGCTCAGCTGCAAGCGGATGGTGGGCTAAAGTAGAATGAGGTCAAACGGGAGTGGTGGACGTGTGCGCTCGTTTCTGAAACGAAGGACGCCCCTTACATTTCGTTCAGACCAATACAACAGGGAGGCGCCCGTCTTTGCTGCAACATCCGATGTTTCATCAGATACGTACTGATTATCCCGTGTAGAGTATGAGATGTCATTTTTTCAACCTCAACTACGATTATGCTACTGGTGCCGGAGGGGTACTGGATGTATGTTTCCATGTTTTGCGAGAGTGCACGTATAACATGTGCTGCTGTATATTCATTTGGACGTGTGCAGCGACTACTTGAATCTGATACTGACTACTGCGGTAATAGGTTACATCCCTGATGCGACCCCTCTACACGCCATCGCATCGAATTGAACAGATTTTTGGAACTCTTCTCTGCAACAACGTACTCGTTCTTCTGTGTTGCATGTCACACCTGCGGAAATGCAATAAACAAGTTGTTGATTGCTTCGGAAAAAAACAACAGAAACTTCTGACAGCTAACCCATTCTGTTACAAACGCCAGGGGTATATACGAAACAGGTTTACGCAAAAAATCCTGTTCTGCTACAGTGCGATTTTCTGCACGTGTTACGCAAGGTCGTCTATCAGTTCACATTATTAGAATCATCAAACGTGCACTGCATTCCAGCCAGTTAAAAGACCAACGAGTATGAAATGAGTGTGACAGTCTGAAAAAAAAAAAACGTTCATCATTCCGAAACAAGAATAAGGGTAAACAAACTATTAAGGTTCCTGCCGCCCTAAAAGCTAACAAAAGAGAATAATTCGATATTGTAAGCTTGAAGCTGTAGCAAGACGACCTGTTATAAGAGAGAAACCCCCCTTCGTGTATGATAATCTCCCGTAATGACTCTTCCAGGTGGCGGGTTCTCTTGCCACACATCCTGATGTTCTTTATACGACGTAGACAAATTTGATTTTCCACTACACAATCGAAACGAATACTTCGACTTGGGTACAATGGCACCAGCTATTACCGCACAGGGAGAAACGCGGGCGGGATACGCTACCAATGAACGAAAGGAAAATACTCCAGTGATCAGTTCGTCCACAAAATATTTGAATTTATTTCCGGCCCGTAGGAACTGAACATGCGACATCCTACAGCTTCAGCAAGGGAGCTAATGCAGTTCAACGTTAGGTCGCTTGACCATGTTGGTGTAGACGTCGGTGATCGTCTGATGCGCTTGGTCCGTTCCGTTTATATCAGGATATGAGACCAACGTATGTGAGAGTCGGAGAGGTAGGTAGCTTTTTTATCGCTCAAAACTGATTGTGGTCTTAGACGCGCGTCTCTTACTCTGGAGTCCAAGATCAAGAGTTTTTTCCTGGCGCGAAACTCCCGGCCTCTGCGTCGTTGTGGGCGGAGGCGTCCCACTGGGCGTGTGACGGCTTAAACGGCACAGCAACAACAGCGAACCCACAGAGCATGTCGCCGCATGATATGTGGCATGGTAGCCCCCCCCCGGTAGTACTACTGCCCTTCCTCAAGCCTGGCTACTGCAAGGTGAGTAGGGAAAACAAATCACGGGCGAAAGCACAACGATGCGTTTACCGTGGCCATTCACTATACTACCCCCGAGACTAGCACGAGTACTGACAAGGAAACGCACTTTGCTAATCACGCGCAATGTCACCTGGCAACGCGTGTCGTCTGCGCCACCTTTACCAGCCGAGGCGAATGACTCTGTCTTCGGAAAAGGGGGGAATCAGAGGCAGACGACGTGAGTACGTCGGATCGAGCTGGTGGGGGGGTGGTGGATGAGGTGAGCGACGGTCTGGGTCGCTTGAACGACCTCGATCTGACGTGGGGTTTTGACCTGGACGCGTTTATGCAGGAGCGCGCACGGCAGGCACCTGCCGCCGGCGAGGCCGGCGGTGAAACACCCGAGACGATGTATTCGTCTCAAGGAGGCGACGTGAACGCCTCCTCGGTCGCGACAGGGAGGGTCGAAACAGCCGAGACGATGAATTCGTCTCAAGGAGGCGCCGTGGACGCCTCCTCGGTCCCGGCGGGGAGGGCCGGAAGCGACCCGGAAGCAGCATCAGCCTCCGACACCGGGCAAGGGAACAGTGAAGATCCCCCCGCAGTCCTGTCGGGGAGACCAACACACCGGACCCGGGGTTAGAGCCAACGCCTGGAGGGTGAACCTGCTGTGCACCAGGTAAGGATGGATGAAGCAGCCGCAGACGCGCTGCTTGCGGCAGCGTACGAGTCGTGGACGAAGCCTGGGAGTATGCTTAATCGTACGTCTTGGACGACGGAGAACGCAGTGGCTGTGATGGCCGGAGGACCTGCTGTGGAAAACAAAAGGGAGTTGGGCGTGTGCGTGGCGAGCGGTTTCCCGGAAGACGTAGAACCGCCTCCAAAGTCCGTAGCAGATGTAGAGCGTTCTCAATACAAAGCATAGGGCGGAAACATGTAGGTGCGAAGTGGGCGTCTACCTACAAGACGGGTAGGGATGGCTTGATAGTAAAGACAAAGGCCAGATGTGTGGCTAAGGGTTTTGGCAAGGTGCAGAATAGATATTATTTTCAAACGTTGCACCAACTCCCTCGTCAGCGTCAGTTAAAATTCTGGCGGCTGTTGCAAATGAACATGGTTTAAAGATTTGAATCTAAACGTCGCACAAGCTTTTGTTCGCGCGAAACTCGACGCCGAGATTTACATGAAACTACCCGGTGGCTGTGGTGACATGTCAGGAAAGATCGTCTGCCTGAACAGATCACTGTATGGTTTAAAGCAGAGCGGACGGCAGTGGGCCGGATTATTAGTAGAGACCGTGGTAGAGTACGGAATGGAGCAGTGTACGTCTGACCCGTGTGTGTTTCGCATGGTTGTGGACGGCAAGGTAGAACTGATCATGGCCATTTATGTAGATGACCTCGTGATCGCAGGATCGGATGAGACATGCAGAGATTTCCATGCCACGCTAGCTATGAAATTTCCCGCGAATAACCTCGGCGAACTGACTTGGTTCACTGGTTGTGCTTTCCAACGCGACTGGGAACTAGGGATATTGGAGATTACGCAGAAGGCGTTTATTGAGAGCATGCTGAGTCGTTATGGTGTTAACTAATCCTCTGACAGCCCCGCGACCCCCGGTTTGGAACTAGGTCCAAGAGGGGAGGGCGAACGTGGAGAAGGCTGGTCGTGCAGGGAGGCTGTGGGCAGCTTGATGTGGCTGTCAACCATGAGGAGGCCGGACACCTCGAACGCTGCTTGTGCTGTGGCGCGCCACTCCCACAACCCAACGGAGAGGCACTGGAAGGCAGGTTTGAAGATTATGGCTTATCTACACTGGACCAGGTTTATGATACTCGTAGGCGCTCGGTATCGGGAACGGTAATTGCCCTAGGGGGTGCGGCCGTCAGCTGGGCAAGTAGCACGCAGAGGTGTGTTACGTTGTCGACGGCAGAAGCAGAGTACGTCGCCCTGGGTGAATGGGTGAAGGAAGCTTTGTTGACGGGCGCGGTGTTGTCGTTTATCTGTCCAGAGCTGAGCGGATCATGTGTCCAGGTTTTCGAGGATAACCAGAGGGCGATAGCGTTGGCTGAGAACCCTCTTAGTTTTGCTCGGAGAAAGCATATCGACGTGCGTTTTCATATCGTCAGAAAGCTACTTCGGGCTAGGAAGATCGACATTCAATTCGTCGCTTCGGAGGAGCAGCACGCGGATATTTTGACGAAATTCCTTGCTGCCACCCCTTTTAAGTCCCAACGTAGGTTCTCGTTGAATCTGCCTTTGGAGCGTGAGTAAGGGGGTATGAGCATTATTCGATGAGTATCGTGTTTGAGTGATGCGAGGAATGATTTGTCGGATCGCCAACCCTTCGCTACTTTGAGGGGAATGGGGGAGTAGGGCATCGCTTGGCATTATATTTTCTGGCCACGGTAATCGTTTGGAATACGGCCGTTGTTCAATTGCAATGGTTTGGAGTATATGTGTTATTCAGGGGTTTTGACCCGGTGGCCGGATTGCCTCCTGCGGGACTGTCGTTGGCAGTTCTTAGGTTCTAGCAAGTCTTGAATGTCGTTTCGGTCCTGTCATTTCTTTGAAGATCCAGGGAGGGTGTTTGTTTGGATCGTTCCAGCAGCGACGGTTACAAGTTGTAGAGGGTTGCGTATATCTTTGCAGGCTTTATGATGAAGTATGCCGTGTGTTCACGAGGCGAGTTTGAGCACTCCATTCTCTGCTCCGAGCTACGAGCTAGGCTCCGCTCTCTCTCGCCTCCTCTGTCCTCTAGTACAACGACTACAAAGAATATCATCAGACCACGTGGTGGTCAGGGCATCCAGGCTTCGACTCTATGAACACACTCCAGCTTGTTGTGGTTGTGTTCCAGTCTCTGCTGACGACAGTCCGGTGCCTGACGAGGAATCGTTAGAAGCTGGTGATCGTGTCTCGGCCCCTGGTTAGAATACGTCTGCTCTCCCGTCGATGACGCTCCGGCTGTTGTTGTCAATGACATGTTGTCTTTCTGACGGTTGCTTGCGTATTGCTGCGGTTCGTCTAAAATGTGCACTCGTTGGCGCTTCGTATCTGCGACACGATCTACTTCAGGCGTGCTGCCTTGAATGTGCGCACATTGGCGTTTCGTCCAAGCGAAAGTAGCTTCCTTAGGCTGCTCTTGCCGCTCCTTAGCATGCGCCTGTGCTTGGCCGTAGGCGGTAATTTATTATGCTTAGATACTCCCTTTATTTGTCGCGTTGTTTTTGTCAATTCAGCTGTGCCTCCCAGGGCGCTCAAAAATATGCAGTATAAGAACGGACCCTCGTCCTCATTTCGCTTCTTCAGCGGAAGGGAAGTGTTGTTGTCGGACTATAGATGGGTGTTCGCCGTCTCGAAGATGGTGCTTACTCCCGAGTTCTTCGCTTTGACAGAAAATAAACGGTTGCGTCCCGATCTAGGATCGATCTTGGAGGAGATTCGACTAGAAACACGCTGTCCAGCTTTGTCGATGATGTATCCCCAGATAGTTCCAGTTGACGTCGCGAATTCTTTCTCGTTACCGTCGGTGACCATGGTTGTCGGCTCATTGAGCCCATTGGAATTCTTCATGATGTCCTGCAGTCTTGGAACTATCTCCTCAATCACTTTGTTGCCCGACAGGCCGCTGTTCACAGTCATCGTGGCCCTGTCAGCGTTGAGGTGAAAACTCCTTCTGCTGCTGCCTGCCACCAGTCCCGTAAGCGCATATCCTTTGCCGAAATCAAACAGCTTGTCGTGGCGTTGGCGGCAGATTATACCGCGAGCAGTACTGCAGAGACGAGTTTAGTGACGTTGTTCTGCAACGAGTAAACATTCGAATCGTCGTGAGAGGTAATCTTGTGTACAGAACACCACTCCAGCTCAGCTTCATTGTTGGATCTGCCTTGATCTACAAAAACTCTTTATTCTTCTGTTTGTAGTGGGGAAAGTAGATTTGACGTTGTTGCTGTCCTTGTTGTACTTATTGACGAGTTCTTAAATGGCCGGCTGATCATTCCCGCTCGTACCGGCCGAGTGTTCGTCTTCTACTAATGCTGATTTTGCTCTGTGTAGGTAGAGAAATGTGTAGAGGTCTTCTTTCGCCCTGTCGAAGGCAGTAATTGCCTTCTCGACCAAATACCGAGCTCTCGTCGCGGTCGTATCTTCCGTTGACAAGACTTCTCTTTTGATCGGGCTTGCAGTGTCTCGGCGTCCGACGTCAAGCGCTACGACCAGTCTCTTATGCCAATTGTAAAATCGCTTGGCATGCCGCCGTCCAAATTCGTTAGTCTTTTGATAGCATTAGAGAGGGTGCTGCTGTTGTTGAAAGCCGAGGCTTTGTGATGATGGGCAGTACTCCGCCAGGCGGTCGTGTATAATGCTACACCAGTAGTACCGTATCTACAGCAGATGTCTTGCAGTAGCTGCCGCTCGATGCTCGAAGATCTCGAAGTTTTCAGTTTAACCTGTGTGTGATTCATCAGTGATGTGCGTACTAATTGACAGGTATATGCTATGACACAGCAGTAGTACTACTGTACTAGCAGGATACTCGACACGTTACTATCGAGATTTTTTTAGCTATGCCTTGGGGCGTCTGCTCAATGATCACATTTGGAAACTTGCGAAGTCGGGGTTGCTTAAATAGACGCTGGTACCGCCGGAAACGGCTTGCGTACAACTGCCGCTCGGAATATCCGAAGTCAGGCTTCCTTTGACAGACGGTAGGACCGCCGGGGATTGCTTCTGAAACTCTGCAGCTTGACTTGACCGAGGCCGAACATCAACGATAAGGATTGCATTGTTTAAAGGCAGAGCTCGTTAACCCCAGCGGTGCTTCGGGCTGTGGTGAACTTGTCTCTGACAGACAGCGTAAAGCAGATACTCGACGTTTTTGATGAAGATTTTTGTACTTCTTAGGCCCCTCTCCAATGATTGAACCTGCCAGAAAATGAGACTCTTTTGGCTGACAGCTATCACACTTGATAGGAGATCACTTTCACACCGATGTTGCTTGGAGATTCCAACGCTCACGATCCACGATATACGAACAACGCCTACCAGAGCAACTAACCTCAGGGTGCTGGGTTGGGTTCAAGTGGCCTTTGACGACGTGCAACAGTATAATAACCGATTTTGGGTCGAGATTCTTGGAGTCCACACTTCGTATGAGAAACATGGCAATAAATGAGCTGTACATACGCTTGCAACAAAGCAGTGATGCTCGCCGGATATCTCGCGCGGATGACACGGCTCTAACTAGTAGCACAGCAAACAGTTGTTAGCAGAAGTCCATTTACTCGGCACCCTTTTGATCCACGCAGTATATCCGATCCCGCTCACCTTCTCCTTTCACGCTCGTGTGATATTCGTATGATTCTACGGCAGTAAGTGTAGTAGCACTGGGGTAGGATGTAGCAGTACTGATGTGTGATCAAGATAAGGAAACACAATGAGGTATCCTACTTGGAGAAACTATAGTTCTCGATTAAACGGTCGTGCGGTGTCACAGCTTTACGTAGAGTCTAGTGACGACTGTCAAAATAGAAAATCTCTCTGGCGCCGATGGTCCACTTCGAAAATTATCGAACTTGAGCGCTTCTGTGACCAATAGCAGAGGGCTTATCGGCAGTTAACGTATGTATGGTTGATGTTCAGAGTGACTGAAGCATGTGATCCACGCAATGGACTACGCTCAACAGTGCCCCAAACCTTCAGGCGCGCTGGGTTGTGACGTGGAGTTGTTGTGGAGCAGCGTACAGCGGTTGTATTCGAGTTAGATGGTTGGTTATCGTCACTGAATAGACAAAGCGGAGGTGAGATCGCACAGGTACCTGTGAGGTGGTGCTCTGTAGGTGTGTCTGTCGCCGAATTCGCAAGTTGACTAAAGCAGTATTAAACAACAGTAACAGTAGATGCCCTGCGCAGGACCTTGTTAGAAGCACGCATTATCCATGACGCGTGTCAATCACGCTTCAACGAAGTACGTAGACCTTCACTGTAAAGTTTCTCTCTTCGTAGAATGAGCTCCGTTTTCATACGTAGCAGGTTAGTTGATCCAAAAACCGTCAAGCCCTCCTCCTTCTCCAGTGAGCCAGTAGCAGTTGAGGGTGGCGGTCTTGGCCCGTCATGCTGATGTCTTGCCGCGTGTACGCAATCCGAGGCTCATCACCTATAAGGTTACGACGATTGACGTGTGTACCAGCTGGTGGATGGTTCGTACGCCTAGAATCGATTGTCGATGCCCGGTCGGTACACGTTGGATATTTGAGGCAAACAATTATTAATAGTCTCTGTCACGTGCCTTCTATGAAAAAATTCAATAGAAGAGAAGGACGATGAGATGGTGTGGTGACCCCAAGCCACAACGCAGATGGATTTGCTTCCCTTGAGGTTAATGGTGAGCAATAGCAGAAGGAGCTAACATGGAAGCGGTGTGCGTGTACGCTCATGTGCCGAAACAAAGGATGACTCTTATCATACGTCCAGGCTCACCTCCTAGGGGTAGGGACAAATGTTGTCAATTTAAACGATTTTGAGGCGTTTCAGTCGGTTTTCGTCCGCCTAAATGCCATTCGAGCAATGTTTGCACAGCAAGATATAGGCGGTATGTATGGTTTTGAGGCAATGGACGACCACAGGAACTATACTGCTACTACTACTGATGTGCTCTCAAGTGGTTGCAGGGGACACCCTGCTACTGTGACGCACCTTTTGGGTCCAATATATTCGTCAATGAAATTGTAACGAGCTTGTCCATCCAAAATACCAAACGAACAGCTCGAACAATAGCAGAAACAGCGGTGCGTGGTGGTGGCGCAGGTAAACGGTGGCGACAGCAGGCACATGCGTACTGCTGTTTTCTAAATTGACTGTGAGAATTGCACAGCTGCCCAGAACAACAGAAGAGTTTATCAGGTTCTTTCCTGGTGGCGGTTCTTGATCGTTGGGGTCGATATCGGTTGGAGTCGGGATGTCATTCATGCTGTACATGCGCCCGCGCCCCCAGCTCTGCCTACTATCCATCTTCGGTTCTGCATGGTAGGCTCCGACACATGCAACTATAAAGTACACCCCGGATGTGTCACCGTACGTGCATGATTTTGCCTGCTGCTGCTGGTGTGCTGCTGGGCGTCTGCTGCTGGAGGATAAGCTTTGTCTGGTGGCAGATGGTCGTCGATTGTTGCGGTGGGCGTGGTCGGGAGTCAAGATACATGGATAGTATTACTTTGTTGTATATCCTTCGAATTGTCATGTTATTATTATTCTCTGCGACGTCGGGGGGGGGTCCTCTGGCGTGGTACGAGAGCCGCGACACTGACTCTCGTTGCCTATCGTACTGCCAGTACCCGAGTTCCCCCGCCCCAGCCGACTGGCCGGGGCTCTAACAAGCGCATTCTCGGACGACCGAGACCCCCAATGGTAATAAACCATTGACATACCCCACTCTCTTAGTGAGAGACCCGAATCGAAACCAGTAAATCACAAGCAATCATAAAAGTATATATCACGGTGTGGCCAGCACCATGTTCCCGCTCCGTCCACCCAAATTCGAAGAAAGAAAGGGGCGGGTGGGCGGGAGAAAACCACAACCGTATGCCTAGCCCCTAGGCCTATCAATCGGCAGCGAGCAATGCCGTACTCTAAGGTGGCACCTATCACGAAAAGCTATAAGGGGGGCACGGGGCGAGTATGGTCGTTCTTCTCTTCTCTCGGCCGCTGAACCAATTTAGCCATTTAGTTTCCGTCGGTAGAGCCCATGACTATAAAAAATAGATTCCGTCGGTTGTGAAGAAAACAGGCACCACACGTGAACTTAGAGATACTACGCTTTGTTGTATATCTCTCGAATTGTCATGTTATTAATATTCTCTCGACGTCGAGGGGGGGATCCACTGGCGTGGTACGAGTGCCGGGACACCGATCGCTGACTCTCGTTTCCTATCGTACTGCCAGTACCCATGAGTTCCCCCCCCCCCAGCCGACTGGGCGGGGCCCTAACAAACGCAGTCTCGGACGATCGAGACCCCCAATGGTAGTAAACTATTGCCATACCCCAATTTCGAGGTCGCGTCGATAGTACGGTGTTAAGCCCCAAACAGAGCCCTGGCCTGGCTGCCTCTGCCCTATGTTTCCCGTCTCTGCTAGTTTACGAGATATAATTCCCGCGTCGTCTGGGTTATTGCGGATATACGTCTAGGAAAACTGTGAAGACTTCCATCTACCTTCTCTCAGATCGCCCTCTACGGCACTTCCCCCTGGCCGCCAGCATATTCGTTGCGCAATACGCAATGAGTGGAGGCCGACTTCGCTGGCATCGGCTCCTTCTTCCGCTACCAATTCGCGAAGTGCCCCGAGGGCCTACGTGTACCTCCCAACTTTGACCTCCTTGCCGTACCGATACGACGACAGGGGTCGCTTTCTAGCAGCGTCGGATATCCCGACAACAACTCCACCATGAGAGCGACGGCACCGCCGCCGGCTCCTACCCCGGAACGCGCCCCGAAGGCGTCGTCGCGTGTTCGCACGATACCCGATACTTGCCGAGCCTGGACTCTTTATGGCCCCGAAACAGGACCTTGATGCTGGTGGCCTGATTCCACTGCAACGAGGTCAACCGCCTCTCCCCCGCGAATAGCGATACGTCATCCCTCGTCAAGCAATGCACGGGGTGTACAACTCCGGGACGAACTAGCGAATATTTCGTCAGATTTCGCCACGAAAATATATAAATAAATAGCCCGATGCCAACGACAGCATAAAAACTCGGCCGCCCGAGCCCCACGACACGGACAGGCCCTGTCCTCCCAACAACGTGTCCAACGAAATAGGGCGACGAATTCTTTGTATGAGGTACCGGCGGCATTGTGCGACCGTGCCCCCCTTACAATGCACGTTTAACAAGCGGCGACGACGTGGGAAACTCCGTTTGCAAGTTTACGCGGTCGAACACGGCAGATAGTTTACTGTCAACAGTGCCGGCTTGGTTGCCCTCCAACGAACACCATGCTATGATCTAAAGCAACGCATGGATCTTATCTGTAGTGGAGGCTGGCGTCTCAAAATACGCAGCCATCCTTATTAACCCCCGAAAAAAACAAAAACGATTCGAGGCCGGAAACCTGACGTATAAGCTCGGTGACATGACGGTGCAACCGACTGGCAGAGGAGCTGGCTACCAGCGCTCCTTATCGTAGCGCGACACCCGCTGGCCCCAAGACCTGGGCTGGCAACGGACACCGACCCCGAACGTACAAGCTGTGCAACTCGCGCTGCTCTTTCCATACGTCCTACGATCGGCCTCGTCCCCACTCAGGGGCGAGGCCCGTCCCGTTATTCGTCAGCTTTGGCAGCCGCCGACCTAGTGAAGCCCCCTCCACTCGACGCCCCGCTGTCGCTGCCCCTGCCGCTGCCACTGCCGCCGCTGCTGCTCCCGTTACTTGTATCGCCACCCCTAGCCTCGCCTGCCCTTGCCCTTGGCCCTCATGGCCAGGGTTCCCCGAATACAGCGCCGCTGGCTGCGACGCCGCTATCGGTCGACCCCCCCAACCGGTAGCCGCCTTGCGCTTATTGCCGCTGCCCGTCTTACGAGTGGGACCGACGTGGAAGAAAAAGCAGGTGTCATCGAAGCTGCACCTGCCGGTCTCCCCCCCCTGCCGGAATTCACCACCCCTGGCCACGGCCGCCGGGGTGGAGAAAAGGCGAGGTTGCTGGACTTCGGCGTTGACGAAGCCGCCGAGGGCCGCGCAGCCGGAACGGCTGGGCCAATGCGGCCCCGGAATGGCGGTAAAGGGACTCCGCCGACGGGGGGTAGGCCCAAGCGTGGCCGCAGCGGTCGGGGACACCGCGCAGGTCGAGTGTGAAAGTCGCCCGGTCTTTGGGGACCAGAGCCGCCAGCCTGGCCTAGTTTTCCAGGCGATCGGTGACCGCAACGTGTTCCATAACGTGGCCATTGAGGATCGTATCCCCCGCGCTGAAGGCTCGTCTAAGGGCCTCCAAGCGAGCCTGCGCCAAATGGAGGCCCGCGCCATTTTGTGGGAGCCCGCGGGGCGCGATCGTGACGATTGCGTACCCCAAAATGCTCAAGTGTCGTGCCAGTGGACGGTTGATGCCTGCCCCCCGCGCGGTGTGTAGGCCCGAAAGATGACGTCGTCCAACGCTTCAACATGCCATGGACGCCGGCCGAAGTGTTGACCGTGGCTCCGACGTACCCCTGCACGGCCGCCCTCTGCATTGACGCCAGGCGGTTACTGCAGATGATCTGCCATAGCCGAGTCGTGGGGCTGGCCCACGATGCCACTGCGGTGGTGATCATAATCTTGTTGACCTCTCGGCCCATGGCGTAAACAGGTTGCTGGCGCTGCCGTCCCCCGTAAAGCGTCCGAGCCGACCTCAGGCGCACCCGGCCCGTCGCAGGCCGCGTGGCCGAGTGCAATCGATGGCGCGCCGTTGGCTCCTGCCCCACCAGGGACGTAGCCGAACCGGCGGTGTGCCCGCTCGCCAGTCAGGCGCAGGCGCTGGCACCACCGGCGCTGCACACATATCCCTCGTGGCCGAGCCCCCCCCCCCTGACCCACTGTTAACCCACCCGCCTGGCCGAGTTGGGCGCGGGCGGTTTTGGTACCGACCAAACCACCACCGTAGCCGACTCCTCCCGCTGGGCCCCCGGCGGCCCCGGTACCGCCCAAAAACACTACCGTAGCCGGTCTTCCCGAGACCACGGCGAGCGGACTTGTTTGTCCGAGAGGGGCGCCGCCCGCAGTACCGCCGTGGCAGAACGCCCGTCCCGAACTGACGGCGAGCCTGCCCTGCTCGGGGTTGGGGGGCCCACGAAGACCCGCGCGGGCGCCCGTGGCCCCATCGACATATTGGCTAGCGATATTGAGAGTCGGCGGGAGGACCCCAGCGACGGGGCTCCTGAATGGCTGTCCGGCCGGCGGTCCGAGCAGGGCGGTGCAGGGGGAGTCGCTCAGCAGGGACGCCCCGGCAGCAGAGCTGCCGGGATGCGTTCCAAACTTGCTGGTACCGGCCTCCCTCCGAGGGCGGGACGGCAGGAGGCGTCGACAATGTCGTTCATCGATCTCTAGAGCGCCGACTGGAGCTGGGCGACTTCGCTCGTCAAACTCTGCTTGAAGGTTGCAAAGTCGGCCAGCGACGCGAAAGCCTCCTCGTCGTCGCCGCTACCCGTCATTGTCCCAAGGCCCCCCTACGCCGTCGTTCTCGCCGGGTCTCTGCGAAACTTGAACTCGGCGAGACAGTGCGAACGTGCGACAGAACACGGTGACGGCACCATCGGACGTCGCGGACGCGGGACAGAACACAACGACGGCAACAACGGACGCGACGACACGGCGCGGAAGCGGAACGGGCAGCGCGACGGTAACGATATTGGATAGAGGCGACGGTGAGCACTGTCCATGCACGGGCCTGGGCAAGGGTGGGGCTTGGTTGTCTCCTTGCTGGTGTGCGCCGGCACACCATTAGTACGTGCCGGCGTTGTTCATAGCCGCATATGTTGACATGCACCGACATCTTCCTATTAACAGCATCCGCTATCTGGTGTTCCGCACCGCGTATCTGGTGCACCGGCCGAGAGCTTTCCTTGGGGTGACACGCGCCTGTGTCTTTGGCACGAATGTATCGCTAGTGGGACGGGGGTGATGCAAGCGCCGGCATGCATTTCGCTCAATCTCGACTGAAAGCCGGTGCGCCGGTCACGAGACGTAGACCGGCGCATACTCTGCCACTATCGACCGGCTTTTAGTGCACGGGCACGGCATCGTTTTTTGTGCGTCGTGACGCGTATGTTAAGTATCGTTAGTGAGGGGCAGGGCCAAAGCTCGGCGCAACGGCGCAAGCCCCAAGCCGTGCACCGGCACATAGTCCCCACCATCGACCGCCTTCTAGTGCGCCGGCACAGCGGCGTTGTTACATACATCTTTCGTTGTGTACCTCGACGTCCAAGATGTGTATCGCTAGTAATTGACGGGCCAAGGGCCGACGTTTTGGCGCCGGCCACGAAGACTGCGCCGACACATAGTCCCTCCCTATCGATCGCCATACAGTGCATCGACAACGAGTATGGCATGTATCGTTAGTAAGAGACGGGACACAGGCCGACGCCTTGGCGCCGGCCACGAGACTGGCACAGGCATATCTTCCCTCACCATCGATCGCCTTTTAGTGCACCGGCACAGCGTTGTTGGGGCGCACATCAGTACATTGTGTCTCACGACGTGTATGATGTATATCACTATATATCTATCGCGACGTGTGTGATACGTATCGTTAGTGAGGGGCAGGACCAAGGGTAGACACATCGGCGCCGGCCCGAAGCCGTGCACGGCACGTAGTCCCTCGACCGCCTTCTAATGCACCGGCACAGCGTTGCTATTAGATACATCGTTCGTTGTGTATCGCGACGTCTATAATATGTATCGTCAGTGAGGGACGGGCTTAGGGCCGACGCGTTGGCGCCGGCCACGAGGCCTGCGCTGGTATAGTCCCTCACCATCGACCGCATTCTAGTGCATCGGCACATCGTCGTTGCAAATCACAGCTGTACATTATCACTCGCAACGTATATAATATGTATCGATAGTGGGATACGGGCCCCAGGCCGACGCGTTGGCGCCGGCCGCGAGAAGTGCATCGGCACATCTTCCCTCACCATCGACCGCCTGTTAGTGCACCGGCACAACGTTGTCGGTACGTACAACAGTAAAATGTGTCTCACGACGTGCATGATGTATATCGTTATATATTTATCGCGACGTTCATGATAAATATCGCTAGTGAGGGGCAGGGCCAAGGGTCGACGCATCTGCGCCGGTCCCAAGCTGTGCACCTGCACATAGTCCCTAACCGTTGACCGCCTTCTAGTGCGCCGGCACACGGCGGTATTGTTGCCTACATCGTGCATTGTGTACAGCGACGTATATGTTATGTATCGTTAGTGAGAGGCGGGCTAAGGGCCGACCCGTAGGCGCCAGTCACGAGGCCTGCACTGGCACATACTCCCTCACCATCGATCGCCCTATCCAGCACCGGCACGGCGTCGTTGACACTCACAGCAAAACATCGTGCCTCTCGTTAGTGAGGGGGGGGACAAGCGTTGGCGCCTCGGCGCCGGCCCCAAGCCATGCACCGGCACATGCAGTACTCTCTCACTATCGAACGCCTTCTAGTGCGCCGGCACAGCGATCTTATCGTTCGTTGTGTACGGCGATATTTATTATATATATCGTTAGTGAGGGACAGGCCAAGGGCCGACGCGTTGGCGCCGGCCACGAGGTCTGCGCCGGCACATAGTCCCTCACCATCGGCCGCTTCTGAGTGCATCAGCACAGCGTTGTTGGAACATCAGGAGTACATTATGTTTCGCAACTCGCAACGTGTATATCATGTATCGGTAGTGAGATACGGGCCATAGGCTTACGCGCTGGAGCAGGCCCCGAGACCTGCACCGGCATATCTTCTCTCGCCGTCGCCGTTTAGTGCACCGGCACAGCGTTGTTGGTACATAGAGCAATTATGTCTCGCAGCGTGAGTGATGCATATCGCTATACTCGACGCGATGCGCATGAGAAGAATCGCTAGTGAGGGCCAAGGCCATGTGTCGACGAGTCGGCGCCGGCCCCATCCCGTGTATCGGCACATAGTCCCTCATCATCGACCGCCTTCTAGTGCGCCGGCACAGCGGTGTTGTTACCTACATCGTTCGTTGTGTACCGCGACCTTAATTATATGTGTCGCTAGTGAGGGAAAGCCAAGGGCCGACGCGTTGGCGCCGGCCATAAGGACTGCACCGGCACATAGTCCGTCACCATCGACCGCTTTTTAGCTCATCGGCACAGCATCGTTGGAACATACAGCAATACACTGTGTCTCGAAACGTGTATGACATGTATCGTCAGTGTGGGACGGGCGACAGGCCGACGCGTTGCCGCTGGCCACGAGGCCTGCACCGGCATATATTCCCTCACTATCGACCGCCTTTTAGTGCCCGGGTACAGCGTTGTAGGTACGTACAGCAGTACATTGTGTGTCACGACGTGTATGATATATATCGCTACAGTCGTCACGACGCGTAAGATGAAGTATCCTTAGTGAGGGGCAGGGCCAAGGGTCGACGCATAGCCGCCGCCCCCCAATCCGTGCACCGGCACATACAGTACACCCTCACCATCCACCGCCTTCTACGGCACAGCAGTGTTATTACATACATCGTTCGTTGTGTACGGCGATGTTTGAATATACGTATCGTTAGTGAGGGACGGGCCAAGGGCCGACGCGTTGGCGCCGGCCACGATTCCTACGCCGGCATCCTTCCCTCACCATCGGCCGCATTTTGGTGCACCGGCAGAGCGTTGTTGGAACGTACAGCAGTGCATCGTGTCCCACGACGCGTATGATATAGATCGCTACTAAGTACCAGTATTTATTTATCACGACGCGTATGATAGGTATCATTAGTGAGGGGCAGGGCCAACGGTCGACGCATCGCCGCCGGCCCCCAAACCGTGCACTGGCACATACAGTAGTCCCTCACCATCCACCGCCTTCTAGTGCGCCGGCACAGCGGTATTGTTACATACATCGTTCGTTGTGTACCGCGATGTTTTACTATATGTATCGTCAGTGAAGGACGGGCCAAGGGCCGACGCGTTGGCGCCGGCCACGAGGCTTACGCCGGCAACGTAGTTCCTCGGTAACATGGTGTCCCGCAACGAGTATGGTATGTATCGTTAGTGGGAGGCAGGCCGCAGGCCGATGCGTTGGCGCCGGCCACGAGACCTGCACCGGCATATCTTCCCTCGCCATCGGCCGCCTTTTGGTGTACCGGCACAGCGTTGTAGGTATGTACAGCAGTACATTGTGTCTCACGAAGTGTATGATATAGATCGCTACTAGGTACCAGTATATTTTCATCGCGACGCGTATGATAGGTATTGTTAGTGAGGGGCAGGGCCAACGGTCGACGCATCGGCGCCAGCCCCCAAGCCGTGCACTGGCACATACAGTAGTCCCTCACCATCCACCGCCTTCTAGTGCGCCGGCACAGCGGTGTAGTTACACACATCGTTCGTTATGTACCGCGATGTTTTATTATATGTATCGTCAGCGAGAGACGGGCCTAGGGCCGTCGCGTTAGCACCGGCCACGACGCGTACGCCGGCAACATAGTTCTTCGGTATACAGCAACACATTGTGTCCCGTAACGTGTATGGTATGTATCGTTGGTGGGAGGCGGGCGGCAAGCGGATGCGTTGGCGCCGGTCACGAGACCTGCACCGGCATATCTTCCCTCGTCATCGGCGTTAGTAAGAGGCAGGGCCAATGGTCGACCCATCGGCACCGGCGCCAAGCAGTTGCACCGGTATAGTCCCTCACCATCGACCGCCTTCTAGTGCGCCGGCTCAGCAGTATGTTACATACATCATTCGTTGTGTACTGCGACGTTTATTATATGTATCGTCAGTGAGGGACGGGCCTAGGGCCGACGCGTTGGCGACGGTCACGAGGCGTGCGCCGGCATATAGTCCCTCACCATCGACCGCCTCTATTGTGAACCGGCACAGCGTCGTAGGAACATACAGCCATACACTGTGTCTTGTTACTTGTATGATAAGAATCGTGAGTGAGGGATGGGCCGCACGCCGACACGTTGGCGCCGGCCACGAGACCTGCACTGGCGTATCGTTCCCCACCATCGAGCGCCTTCTAGTGCACCCGCCCAGAGGTGTTGGTACGTACAGTCGTATATTGTGCCTCACGACTTGGATGATATATATCGCTATTCATAGTGAGGGACGGGCCGAGGGCCGACGCATTGGCGCCGGTCACGAGACCTGCACCGGACCAAAGTCCCTCACTATCGACCGCCTTTAAGTGCACCGGCACAGCATTTTTGTTGGTACATACAGCAGTACGTTGTGTCCCGCGACGTGTACGTATGATCTGGATCGTTCGTGACGGACAAGGCCAAGGGCCGACGGCACTGGCAAATAGGCGTTGATCATATATATCAAACTAAAAACGTCAGCTGTGAGATCGAGTATACAAGGTATACGTCAAGTATACGCCGGTACGTGCGAGTATGCATCACCATTCCTGGGTGCGGCATGTCTGCGAGGAGAAACAGAAACTTGGTATTTTCTCGTACAGCACATATGCCCTCCGTTCAGGTGTCGTCAGTATTCCCTAATATCGCCAAATACTCTTGTGTGCGGGTATGTATCTCCATTCCTCGGCACGGCATCTTAGCGGATATATCATGATCGCTGGTACCAGTACATACTTTGTACTCTCTGCCCCGGTGCGGCGGTGGTACGTCTCGATCAAATATCTCCACTGATGTACGAGTCCTGTCTATGCTGTTGCGAAAATCAGCAGTTGTTCCTTCCTGTGAACGGCCGATTCGCGAAATCGCGGATTTTACCCTAAAAACTAAGAAAGCATTTCAGGAAGGACACCCAAAGTTTTTACGAGTGTCTACCCGTATTACCCTCCACGCGTGTGCAAGCAACTCTTACCCAACCACCAGAGCGAACCGGCCAAGAAAGACTAAACTCGCGGGAAAAATCATGGCTGGCGGCCCCAAGCGATCGAGGTAACGATGCTTGTAGGCGCAAGAGGTAGGCTTGTGAGTCAATGTGCATCAGAGTCGACAGCCCCACGCCCAGTCGCGCTCAAGTTCAAGGTCTAAGAACCTCCAACATTCACGGACTCGCTTCTTTCGCACGCATCTCGCACACGTACCGGGAAAGCGTGCGTCGCCCCAGCTCATCATCCGCCCTTTCCATGATGCAGCAGCCCGCCAACCGCCGCTGTTGCTGCTGCCTGCTGCTGACGTGAAGAGGAACCGCAACAGAGAAACCACTACAGAAACCACAACAGTTGGTCTAGCCTCTAGGCCTACAAATCGGCAGCGAGCAGTGCCGTGCTCTACTCGTGCACCTATCACGAGAAGCTAGGAGGGGGCACGGGGCGAGTATGGTAGTTCTTCTCTTCTCTCTGCCTCTGAACAAATTAAGCCATTTACTTTCGGACAGTAGAGCCCATTGCTATAAATTACTAATTCCGTCGGTTGTGAACAAAACAGGCATCTCACGTGAAGATACTACGCATAGATACATACATACGCCCGCACCCCAAGCTCTTCCAATTTATCCTCGATGATGCCTCGTAGGTTCCGACACTTGCAACTACAGTTACAGTAGCCAAGAGTACACTCCGGACGTGTCAACTCACGCAGTTTTGCCTGGTGGCAGTTAGTTGGTTGATGATCGGTGTGCGTGTTCGGGAGTCGGGTTACATGCATGCCCCTGCATACCAAGCTCTGCCTATCTATCTTCGTCGATGCGTCGTAGGCTCCAACACTTGCAACTACAGGTACAGTAGCCAAGAGTACACCGCGGATGCGCATCTCACGCGCTGGTTTGTCCTGTTGCTATGCTGCTGGGCAATAGCAGGGGGCGGTTGCTGTTGTTGGTCGTTGTGGTGGGTGTGGTCGGGAGTCGGGATACATACATGTGCCCGCACCCCAAACTCTACCTATCCATCCTCCGTGATGCATCGCAGACCCCGATACAAGCCACAGAGTATAATACGGATGTGCCACCTCACGCGCATGATTTTGCCTGCTGCTGCTGCTGGGCGGCATGGCCGCGGCGATGTACAACAGCCTGCTGTACTCGTAGCACGCTCAATACGATACTTGTGCTCAGCAGCTGTTGTAACGGCACTGCTGGCCAATCACGGCCATTTTGCAAGTCATACCGAAAGTCATAGCCCTGCTTTGATTGGTGCAAGCGCGAAAATTCTAGTCTGTTTTTACGTTATTTGCTTGTAAGTCATAACTTTGTACCTATCCATTGGCCCAGTGCCTATGTTCAAACCAAACAACATCGAGGCCCCCAGCTTTGTTGCAACAACCGATATTTCTTCGGGCACGTACTCATGACCCAGTGTAGCCTATTTGTTTGTTGTTACATCAACCACATACAATAATCTGCCGCTACAACAGTAGTCCCCGAGGGGTACTGCAATATATTTCCCATGTTTTACGAACTTACATGTGCTACTTCTGTAGATTCTGTAGATAACGAATATTTTTTTTAATGCTTACCAGTTACCAGTACATAGGTACATGTGCGACTGCGTATATCCACAATACTACTGCTTCTGATAGCTATTTTACTATTTGTACGAGTATAACCTTTGAGTGACATGTCCGCTGTTGGGTACTTGCAATGTATCATACGAAAACCGTCCGCGGGCCAGATCGCTGCCCCTAGGTGGATAGGCCCAACGTACGGTAGTACGAGCTACGTTGCACCAAGTAGTCCTGTGTTATGCGGCAGCGAGTAGACGATACTGATACTTCTTCTGTAATGAGTGCAATCTCCAACATGGAATTCTGTAAAGGTAAGCGCTGAATAGTGTAGAACATTGACAGTGAAGGTGAAGGCCGTCATTGCGGGGGGAGACGATTGTGAGCTCTCTCGTGAGGCTTGTTATTTGTAGGCCTTCTGGAGGTTAGTTCGTAATGGATGCTACTGTACAGCACTGTAGCACTTACAAGTTAGACACCCTAACGTTTATCTCAGACGATATGGGCTTCTGCCCCGTAGTTTTGGCAAAGGCTGTGTCGATTTCGCCCTGACGAGGAGGGGTGATATGCCGTCGCTGTGGCATAAGGCTCTGCCATTTTAGACTACAGCAGACAACGTGAAGTATTGTGCGGTCGTTGCGGCGAACGGTTTGTGTTGTTTGCTCAGACGACGTCAGGTTGTGTGCGGTGGTGGCAGGAAAGGCCGGCGGTGGGTGGCACATAACCTGTTCCTGCGCTGTGGTAGTGTTCTTTGTCTAAGTTTAATTTGCACACACTGTACATTTGTTTTCCCGGACGACGGAGGGCGTTTTTTGCCGTCACTGTACGAAGCAACTCTACGATTTTTGCTTAAACGAAGTGGGGTTTATGTCGTCGCTGGGGAAAAGGATTTTTCGTGCTGAACACCATATTTTGTCATTCCAGCTTGGTCGTTGGCCACGATAAAAAACAGAAACGCAAGTCATATATCAGTACAACATGTAGTACTGGGAGTAAGCATACATGAACAGTAACGGCATAGACAAAGCAAACAATATCGTTCAACTGAGTATATCGATATATATATCCGCACGATGGTATACCTGATTCGATGTTCATTCTGATTTTAGCTCCATTTTATGCGCCAGTATCACCGAGTGTATACCAAACTATGTACCGGTGCGATGGCGTATTTCTATTCGGTGTGTCGGATGATTTTTCATTTTTTTACCCACGCTCGCTGGCACCACAGTATCCCAATTCTTCCTGTTTTCAGGACGGGGGTGAATGACGGGAGAAAAGAAGACCCAAACAGAATATATATTTATGTGTAGCATGCATTTCTTTTCATTTAGGCAGGCTGCTCTCCGGCGGTTGAGGATTCTTTCTCTCACTTTCGACTGAGGGGCAAGCAAGGGGGCCGTGGGTACATTACGACGCATGTCTGGTTCCAGGTCGACCAACGTGGCGGTGCTCGGTGCATTGAACGTCGATGCGTTGGCCCTAGAAATAAAGGCATTGCTTTCCGCCTCGGCGAGTCGAGGAGGTGAAATGGAAAACCCCACATTTTGCGTTTTTTTTTTCGTAAATAGCACGCTACCCTCGAACACTCCCTATGCTGTACATATGTTTCCAACCTCAGCAGAAGCAGCAGCAGCAGCAGCAGCAGACATACAGCAGCAACATCAGAACACATCTGTCGGGCTGTCGCACTTGTTGCACCAAGCTCTTTTGTACACCTAACATCGAGCACGTTCGTGAACACAATAGTTTGTCTACCTGGGAGAATTTGGTCGCAGGTATTGGTGTCATACCTAGCTACACTGTGTTGTCCAGTCGCACACTATCAGCCGCAGGTAATCGCAACGTGCAAGAGCCACAGAGTCAGGTCCATACGGTCTCCCCGGCTTGCTGTACTGCCTCGTTGTGTGGCACCGGGCATGGCCCACACTACCGACTCCCTGGCTGGATATTTTTTTGTATTTTAGGACTACAGTCCCGTTTCGGAGACAATCTACTTGGGCTTTAAGTGGATTGTCCCCAAAATGGGAATGCAGCTCTAAAAGGGTTAAATGCCCGTATGATACGACGAGCACTTTCAACAACAAATAATTTTCTACGCGGAATTTTCTCTGCGTTGAAATGTCAACAATTATGAAACTGCCCGCTTGTCCAGATTTTTGTTTGAGAAACCTCAGTAGCAGCACAGCCACACAAGAGTAGGTACAGCAGCACTAAACGCCTGTCGAGCGTCACGTATGTTTCATCTAGCTCTTTGACGTTCCCCTGCACACCTCATAGCGACCACGTATGTGACGACAAAATTGGCTGCCGCGATCCGTCTACCTAGAGGAAATTGGTCGCAGGTACTTGGCAGGTATCTACTTTATATGTAGGTATAGTTGTCAAGTCGCACACTTTCAGCAGCAGGCAAGGGTATTAGCCACAGCCCGGGCGAGAGACACAAAGCCAGACTCATTGTGGCGCCCGTCTCCCTCTACCCACCCTGTCTCGTTGTGCCTCTGGCATAGTAGTAGTAATTGTAGCAGTAAAGTAGTAGTATTTAATGGAGGAGTTGCTGTAGTAGTAGTAGTAGTAGTAGTAGTAGTAGTAGTAGTAGTAGTAGTAGTAGTAGTAGTAGCAGTAGTAGCAGTAGTAGTAGTATTTCATGGAAGAGTTGTAGTATGACGGGGGACCATAGTAAATAGGGCCTACGGTGCACACAAAAACCTATAAATACGAATTTTTGCTAACAATTCTTGGTCGTATTGACTATGGTCCCTCGTAATAGTAGTAGTAGTAGCAGTAGCAGTTGTAGTGGCAGTGGCAGTATTAATACTAGTATTAAGAGTAGCAATAGTATTACGAGGGGCCATGTTAAATAGGACCTATGATATACGCAAAAACCTACATATAAATCATTTTTTACCAACACTATTTGGTCCTATTTAATATGCCCCCCCGTAATAGTAGCAGTAGAAGTAGAAGTAACATTGGTAATAGGTGATACTATGGTGCTGTTGCCACGAGTCTGCTCTTGAATACACGAGCAGATTATACTGCTGTTGGCAGTCATTAGTTTAAACGTAAGATCAAAACATTTCAGGACAAATGCAGATGTTTTTTACATGGCGCCCTCAATCCTACGTAGACCTGCTTATGCCAATCGATGATGATTGTGATGTTACTGTAGAATTCTGCTGCTTTTGCCACGAGTCGGCTGTGCTGTTGCCGTGAGTACTTGTTTGACTGTCATTAGAAACCTTTCGTATTTGTACCAAATAAATGCAGACAACTTTTTCATCGTGCCCCAACCGTAAGTATACCTATATTCAATAAATGCATACAGATTTTAGCTGCTTCCTACTATAATTAACGGTGATATTATTGGGGTTTTTTTGTCTTTCCGAGGCCATTTCGCAATGTTGGGGCCTGAAACCTCGTGACGTAGGCCAATCACACACTAAAAGCGAGCAAATTGTGACAATATTCGTACGCTGATTGGGTGATGACTTGATGAACCTAGCTTGTCCATTCCGCCGCCGATCGCAGCACGGCACAACGCCTGCAGCGGAAGCACTTCACGGCAGATAGAAAGCTCTCGATGGAGGAAGCATATCTGACGACCGCGCAGCAAGCACGCCGCCCAATCGTTCGTGTGATGCCACCGGGCAACCCCGAGACTGAAGACACAGATAACAGCAGCAGCAGTAGAGGAAGAAATGTGCGATGGCTAACTTGACAAACGGTTGAGAGCTAAAACCAAAACCTCCGAAACGTGTAAAACCAGAGGCAGAGCAACGTCGACACCCCGACAGCAAGCATACGCATCTGTTGGAACTCGTACCATTGCGGGGACTAGCTATCTATGTCGTTTTGCTGCTGTTATTGCAGCGTGTGTGCGGTTATTGTCGTAAAGAGAGAGTGCCTACTCCCCCAAATCCGAACGTCGATTGGCGAGAAGAGACGGGGAAGGGGCTTTGGGAAGAGCGTGGCGGAATTGTAAGGACCGTTGGGGCATAAATATGGAGACCAAACGGTCGTTACATTATTGCATCAGAGTGGCACGTGCGTATCATTCGGCGTCGTGGATGGCTGGGGCCATTTATAAATATCGCACATGCTCCGACGAATAGAGGTGATTTAAATGCCTGTGGTGTAGCTCTACACAAGATCTTTCGAATGCGGTTATTTTCACGGCGAGGATCCAAATACAGCGCTCGTGGTGGCGTCGCAGCAGAGAGCACATACATGGCGCCGGCAACAACACAAAACTCGAAAACTTAAGCGCCCCGTATCGAGAATGCCTGCGCAAGCCTTGGAAATGTTTCCCTCTCCTCTTTTTTCGCCTCCTCCAGGCCCCACTCCTAGAAACTTGTCCCTTTCCGTATTGTTCACGCTGTTTTTTGCCACGCAGGTATATAATTCGTAAGTAGGTAGTAGAGTATTATAGTTGTAGTTGTGGTATTAACAGTAGCCCATGGGACCGAGCTCTATTAATTCCTGTCGAATAGCAGTAGATCACTACCTGTAGTATCAATAGTAGCGATCTTCGGGGTCGGTGTGGTGTCAGCTATTGCTGTTGTTGCCGTCTGAATGCTGTTCTTCTACCTGGCCAAGAGCAGTAGATGCCATCACCCGTATGTGATACGTTGCCTGCACATTTACGAATACTCATATTACGGGGGACTAGTAAAAAGGACCAAATCTTTTAGTAAAATCGGTAAATATTTACGAGTTTTGTCTGTACCGTAGGCCCTATTTACTGTAATCCCCCGTAAAGTCGTATTAATAGTAGTAGGTACGACTGAAGTGTGTATTTTTTTCATGCTTCTTCTACCAGTACTGCACCCACGTATTACTGGAAGTGGTGTATAATGGAACAAAGTATAGTAGTCATGTCCCAACGCATGGCTCCAAGTGGTTACTTGACCTCCTCTCTGTTTACCACGAGGTTGTTTGTATGGTATGGGCGATTGGTGATGCTCCAGCAGTAGTACTTAGTAGTCAGTAGTCGTAGTAATAGTGTACCAGGTAGTATTTTGTAGAGTGCATGCCCTTTCTACCTGTATTGCACGTGCGTAGTAGTGGTAGTGGTGTATAGGAGCAGTATAAGAGGCATCCCATGGTACCGTGTGCATGTAATGTAGTTACTACCGCAGAAAGATTAGGACTCGGTTCCTGCTGACTACTGTTACTCTTTCCTTCGAGCAATGCAATAACACATGGCTCAGGTTTCCGCCGGGAACAGCTATACGTGTTACCTGTGACTTCCTTGTCGCTATGCAACGCCCCCGGGATGTCACGTTACCTACAGCCCGAAGGGGAACCTTGTATATACATACCTGGTATCAAAGTCAAAGTCTCTATGAGCGTATACACATGAATATGCAGATTATTCGGAACGCGCTTCAAGCGAGACAAAATAGATACTTACATATCATCTCTACGAGCGTATATACATGTGCAGAAGGTCTTTCCGGAACACGCTTCAAGACATATATAATCCGCGATACCGGGCATTACAACTGTTATGTGTGGCCGGAACAAGGTGGTAGAATACGCCAATCGAGACGGTAACGAGCGTATGGGATGGATAATGCACGTCTGACCAAAACTCTAAACCTCAACCACGACACCAGGAATAAGTAAGAGCAACGGCAATGCGCGCACAGGATAGACACTGTACGCCTGACCGACACTCTGAACGACACCAGGTATAGTTCACAACAACAGTTCAGAAACCCATCATAAGTGGTTGCGGTTTTCCGGTGGATGTACTCCAGTGATAAGACACAGGGACGAGTGGATAGATTTTCTCTGCAAAGTTTTGCGTTCACTCGGCTGAGTAAAGCACATGAGGGGAGGGGGGGGGTGCTATCCAAAATATGTGGATTTTTGTGGTAGCTCAACGCAACCCAGGGTTGCCTACTCCCTATATACGACGAAAACGCGAATTTACTCCTAGGAGATCCAAGGTGAGGGGACTTCTTTTCCGCAGTCAGCGAAACCCGGGATTGAGTCCCCTCTATATAGGGCGAAATCACGCTTTTTTATTTCCAGGACATATTAAGCAGTCGAATGCTGGGTATCGTTCCTTGTTGGTGTGATAGGCGAAGGGGGTAATCATACCAGACGTGTTCAGTGCGAATACTACAGTAGTAACAACATCGGCGGTTGCGGTTCACGCCGTCGTTTCGACCTCACTATCGTCGTCCTCGACCAGACGCATTATTGCTGTCAACAATCGAGTTTTCGTTCGACGCATGATCGTACGACGTTGTTGAGGTTATTCTTTGTGGTGGAGCTAGAGGTGTTGTCATCTCCATTGAATCCTCTGCCCTGATCTGAGGAAATAACACCTCTGATACATTTACATATATATATATTTACGAACAGTCTGAAACTAGAGATCGAGGCAAATACCAGACAAACCAAAGCAAAACAAAACACGAGGAAAATACATGTTGTAGGTGGCCCCAGCAGTCTGTATTTTGAGGGGAAGAATAGTCAGCTCCTACCTAATAGTCTGTCTCGAACCTTGTCACCCTGTGTGCCGTGTCCGCCCTGCTTTTCCGTCATAAATGTCCCACACTGGAGAAGACGCATTTTAGACAATACCTAACAAGCCAACAAGGCTCATCATCCACCCACGCCACGAGTCTCCTGTCCTAAATACAAGAAGAAATATGTCGAGTAACAATATTGAAAGCATAGACACGGTATTGATTAATTTCAACCCGACATTACATGATTAGGAGACCAGAGAGATCACGTTCACGCTTACCCTGTGTGTCGATACACACGTAACGCCTAATACACAAAAAAATCGGCGATATCGATCCTGCCACCCCCGCTACTACCTACCCGTGCTCGCTGACTCTCGCGATAGCTCGTGCACGGTGACGTGCTGTCGGTACACTCACGCACACGATAAAAAACAAAACAAAATAACGAATGGAGGAGGCGGTCAAGTGTGCGCTCGGAGATGCCAGGGATTTATCAACAGAGCCCGCCCAGGAAATCCAATCTGCAGTTAATAAAAAAATATAATTACTCGGCCATGAACCTTTCTGCCGTCGCAAATATTTCGTCGACCGCGGTTAATTCCGTTGCCCCCACCCTCCACGTCCCCTGGAACGCCACCAATACAGCAGATGGAGGTGTGGCGCTTCCTGCAACAATACGTTCCCAGTTCGAGGGCATCGCGTCGCATTGCCTGATCTCTCTGTCTCGTAGTCTTGGCTTGATATATTTCTTTGTGGTACATACGACGAAGAATCAGCATGGACATCGGGGGTGCTGAGTGTCGACGTGAATTTCAGTACTGCTGTAGATAGCTGTTTCCCCGCATCTGTGAAGTCATTCCTAATTCGTAAAAATTGATGATGCTTGCTGGTATTTCGCCGGCTGTCTGTTAAATTTCGCATATTTGGAATACACGAATTCAAACCGCCCGCTGGTCCCAGTCTTGAACCACGGATGGTTAGCGTCGTGAACTGTACCACCTGTGAAGTGGGGTATGCAGAGATACAAGCTGGTATGGGGCACAGGAATTTCCGTGCTGGGTAGAGCACGCTGCTTGTTGTTCACGAACTTCTTGTCAACGCTTCTCAAGTGAGGTGAGAGAACGGGAGAGAACTCGAGCCAGCGGAAATGGGCTTCGCAAGGAATACAGCTTAGCCCAGACGTCGACCAAAACCGAACTGTATGCAGATAAAGTATATCGGGGCGTTGTCATGCAGAGGATTCCCGACTAGAACGGAATATTCTCTACCGGGACGTTGTCATACAGAGGGTCCCCAAAATTGTATCATAATGCTCTGTTGGTGGTGGTGGTGGTGGTGGTGGTGGTGGTGGTGTTTTTCTTCACATTAAACCGTTCTTTCTACCGGTCGACATCCAGCACAACCAGTGTCCGTGCCGATTCTTCAATCCTAGAGAGATACAAGTTCTGTGGTCACAAAGCTACACCTCAAAGATACTATGTCGTTCCCACGTACGCAATGCAATGCCATGCCATTTCGTCATACTGCGTACGACAGGCACGACATACACATTCCATGACCTGGAGAAACGAACCAAAACAAAGAGAAAAATGAACAAAAACAAAAACAAAAACAAAGAAGACAATTCGAAAGAGAAAAGGAAACAAGAAGAAAAAAACATTATATATACATATAGGAAACAAGCCATCGTGCCCCCCCCGCAGTTGATCTGGCAGACACTTGAAAAAAACGAACTGGAAAAAAAAAAGGATAAAGAAGAAACACACCAGTCGTCGTCAACAGAGTAAGACAAAGAACCAAGGGATAATAAACGACAGACCAAACAAAGCACAAAGCATCCTCCAGGTAACGACAGCAGTTTATTGTACGAGTGGCACAGCCAGGGTCTCCCTGCTGGTCCGACTGGCACCTTGCTATCCTGTCTGCCGCCTCCGTCCAGCGTTCGTCAACTATGCCCGGCCCCTGGGCGTCAGACAATACGAAACAAGCAAAGCAGGCTCGTCATCCACCCACGCCACACGACTCCTTCAACAAAGCTTATCAATCGGAGAAACGAAGAGAATATATTGAAAATAACATAGGTTCAGCGCTAAAAGAAGAAAGTAAAATGAAATAAAAATAAACAAAAACAAACGGAAGAAAAAGGAAGACCACGTTCGAACCAGCTGCACCAGTTGGTGGTTGTTGTGTTGTTGTTGTGGTTGTTTTCTTCGCATTAAACCGTTCTTTCTACCCGTCGACATCCAGCACAACCAGTATCCGTGCCGATTCTTCATCTTCAATCCTAGAGAGATACAAGTTCTGTGGGCACAAAGCTACGCCACACGACGTCGTTGCCACGTATGCAATGCAATTCCATGCTATGTCGTCATACTGCGTACGACAGGCACGACATACGCATTCCGTGCCCTAGAGAAACTAAACGAAACAAAGAGAAAAAAAAAACAAAACAAAGACGATTCGAAAGAGAAGAAGACACAAGAAAAAAAATATATATACGAGGTACATATATAACTGGTATATGTATATAAATCAACAAACCATCGTGCCACCCCCGCAGGGGATCTGGCAGACACTTGAAAAGAAGGAGTTCGAAAAAAAAATGGAAAAGAAAGAAAACACCACTAGTCGTCGTCAACAGAGTAAGATAAAGAACCAAGGGAAAATATCAGGCAAACCAAGCAAAGCACAAGGCATGCTCCAGGTAGCGGCAGCAGTTTATGGTACGAGTAGCACAGCCAGGGTCTCACTGCTGGCCCGCCCGGCATCTTGCTACCCTGTCTGCCACCATCGTCCAGCGTTCGTAACTATGCTCGACCCCTCGGCGTCAGACAATACGAAACAAGCAAAGCAGGCGCGTTATCCACCCACGCCACGCGACTCCGGAGAAAGGAAGATAAAGAAAAAAATCTGAAACTCACATAGGGTCAGCGCAAAAGCAGAAAATAAAATGAAGCAAAAATAAACAAAAACAACAGGAAGACAAAGGAAGATCACGTTCGAACCAGCTGCACCAGTTAGAGGTACGAGTAGTATAGGCATGTTCTACGTCTTAGTCTGCCCGGTACCTGGCTACCCTATCTGCCATCTCCTTCCTACTTTCGTCCGCTGCAGTTTCCCTTCTACTCCTCTTCCCCCCCCTCCCCGCATTCCCTTGGTCGGGTTTTCTGTTACTCCTCTTGTTGCCCCTCCTCCCCCCATTCCCTTGGACACCACCCACGGCGGATGCGCGGCGCTGCCTGCTCAGCTCAGCCTCAGCCTCGTGCCACCTCACCATGAACCGTTCGGCTGCTTCCAGGATCCCCCGGTACCACTTCCCCGCCTTTTTTGCGGCAGTGGGCCACAGTGCGGTCTCAACTCCAAACACCAAGGGAGCAAGTTCCGTTGACCCTTCGGTGGCGCGGAACTCCCTAAGGTCTTCGACTACGCATCTATGCCAAGTCTTAACCTGTCCGCCAGGTCTCGGGTTCTCCCCACCAGCAATCGTCCCGAACATCACCCGGCTAGGTAATCGATCCTTGCTTTGCCGTGCCACCCCCCCCCCGCAAAGAAGAGACGCCGTTTGCGGATGGTCGTTTCGATGCTCTCGCAACGTGTCATCTTGAGGGCCTTCGCGTACGAGAGGGTGGCATGGTCAGTACGAAGTCTGCGCCGGAAGCCAATGACTCGCAACAGGACTTGGTGGTGAGCTGTTCGAAGCTTGGCAAAGTGTTCCGCTCTGAGGGTCCACGTCACACACCCGTACGGCAGGGTCTCAATCACCTCGGCCTTCAGCATTCGGACGTCCAGGCTGAGGGGGGCGGTCGTCCTATCATACAGCTCCGGGCCAAACCGTTTGAGGCATGCTCGCATGAGACGGATCCGTCGGTCGATTTCGAGCGAGCGATCAGCGTGTTCGTGGATACTGCGGGCTAGGTACAAGAACTGGGCCGTCTGCTTATACCTCTGGTCAGCTGCTTTGATATCGAGCGGTGGTGCGAGTGTTTTCTGGTCTAATGTTTGTAGAAGCATAAACTCTGTATTATTTTCCGATACCGTAAGGCCTGCTGCTTCGAAGACAGTCACGATGACTGTCATCATTTTCGCGAGCGCCTTAGCCAACTTCGAGACAATCCCTGCGTCATCGGCGTACAACATGCCCCATACAGCTCTTTGCACGCACGCCAACGGCTCCTCCTCCTCCGTTCCGGCTACTCCAGCATCACTGAGTTGGACCAAATCCCTTACGACGGCTTCGCCATGGCTATAACGTACTAGAACGACGTGCAACGCAGCAGCGAAGAATACGTTGAACAGTAACGGTGACAGCACACAGCCTTGCCGCAGCCCCTGCGTGACATCAAGACATTCCGAGTGCTCGCCGTCATCTGTACGCACGCGAACCCGCATGCCATCGTGGAAATTACGGATAATTCTCAGCATCTTGGTTGGTACGACAAAACGTGTGAGTACTTCCCATAACAGCTCTCGGTGGACAGAGTCGTATACTTCCTGCAGATCGATGACACACAAGTACAGGGGGATTTTCCTCTGTCTTCCAAGCTCTTCCAACCAGCGCACGACGAACAACATATCAATCGTTGATCGTGCGGGACGGAAGCCGCACTGTTCCTCCGCGAGTAATTCCTCGGTCTCGCAGTAGTTTCTGAGGCGGGACGCGACGATTTTCAACAAGACTTTGCCTGCGTGGGAAACAAGCGAAATCCCTCTGTAGTTGTTGCAATCAGTTCGGTCCTTCTTTTCGTGAAGGACCTTGATGATCGCATATCTCCATTGCTGGGGCACTTCTCCTGTTACCCAAACATTGACAAGGATGTTGTGAAAGCACTGGGCGAATGCGGGGTGGTCGATTTTCCGGAGTTTGGCCGGAAGACCATCTGGCCCGACAGCTTTCCAGTTTAACATCCCCTTAAGTTCTTCCGTCATCTCGTCCATGGATGGTTCATCTCCGAGCGACAGTTTAAGCGGCCGTGGTGGCAAGAGGTCGATGATCGTGGAATCGAGTTTAAACGATTTCGTGTTCAAACGTTTGTGGGAAACCCCCCCCACCGTACACAAGTTCGCACCTTGTCCCGCAACAGCGTGCCATCTTCGTCCCTAATGAACAGTTCGCTTCACCGACTAGTCGCTTCCAATCCTACCGTACTCTTAAGGTGCTTGAAATAGCGTCTCTGGTCGTTTTTCGCTAGTGGTCGTTCGGTTTCATCGAGGTACGCATCGAAGTACTCATGCAGTCCTGCGGCAATCACCTTCTGTAGGTTCGCACACACAGATCTCAATGTCTTCCACGCAGTTCTATCCCGGGGGTGTCCACGCAAGAATTGTTGTGCATCCTCCCCCGCTGTCCACGCTAACATGAAATTTGCCGAGTGAAACCTCAACCATGCCAGACGTATTTCATGCCTGGTGAAGCTGGTAGAGAGTGGAGATGACCCTCGTGACTACTCGATCACGACACTTTCCATCGGACATGAAAAGCTGCCTGTCGAACTCTCGGCGTTTTGTCGGTCTACGTATTTGTCTGTTGGACGCAAAGTGACCACTGAGTCGGACTATGATATACGAGATGTTGTGGTCTGAGTCAGCCTTAGCTGGGGCAGGAGGCTGTGGGACGACTTTAACATCTTTTACTCTAGGTCGATGGGCTTGACGGGTTAGGATGTTGTCGATCCGCTTACGGTCACTCGGGCTGGTGCCGTTGTGTGTATGCGAAATCCCACCCTTGCGCGTGTTGAACAACGTGTTGGTGAGAGCTAACATGCAATTGGTGGCGAACGACAGCAGTCGTCTACCATTATCGTTACGAACATCACGCCCATATGCTCCAAGCACTCTACTTTCATTATCACCACACCCTTCCATCCTCTGTCCATTGCGCGCGTTGGCACCCATCAGTACAAACAGACACTCTTTCGTCGTGATCGTTTCCACCAAGTCCTCCAGCTTCTGCCAGAAACTACGTTTCAGTTCAACGTCCTTGGTACAATCAGTTGGAGCATACGTGACGACGAAATTAATTGCCGCGCATTTGCTAGCCAGCTCAAAGCGCATAGACATAAGCCGCTCGTCAATGAACTGATGAGTGTACACAGCCTTACTGCACATTGCTTCCTTTACAGCTAGACGTACTCCGTACAGCCCTTGCCTAGCAGCTATCGTTTCCTGACCTGAAGAGAAAACGCGATACCCTGCCGCACGAAACGTCGCTCTACCGGTCCTCCGGGTTTCCTGCAGGCCAATGAAGTCACAGCCGAGTTGCCGTCCCTTCGCCAGTACACTCTCGTCATGTCCGTACCCATTCTTCCCCTTTACAGCCAGGGTGCGCACATTGTATGTCGCTACCGCAACCAGTGCCTCCTTCTGTCTCTTACGAGCCTCGCGTGTTGCTTTATTTGCCAGCCGACGTGACGCTCGTCCCCGCCTCCTATTGTCTGTGGGCAAAGGGGATGTCGGAACTGCTCCACTGCATATTCCCTAAAAGCTATGTGTAACTATATAGTATTCGCAAGCAGATGTGTTCCTATTAATACGTGTCTCAATACAGACATATATATCGTATTCGTCTACAGGCAGGCAACATGAGCAGTAGCAGAAACCCCGACAAAGGGAATGCGGAGAGGAGGGGGAACAGGAATAGAAGGGAAACTGCAGTGGACGAACGTAGGAAGGATGGTAGCAAGGTACCGGGCAGAGGATGTAGAACATGTGTTGACTACTCGTTTTTTTTTGTTTTGTTTTCGTTGGAGAAACGCTACCTCTCTTCGGCCTGCCCCGTCCTTTGGGTGAGCCGAGGAAGTCCGCCAGGACCTGCAACGGTCAAGCGACAGTCACACGAACATCGAGCTGCTGGCTGAGTAGAGAAGGTACCTTGCGCGGTCTGGTCGCTTTAAGGACCGCGTGGAGTGGTTGTGATGGTTATTCTTCTTAACCCCGACGCCAAGGAGTTCATCCCTCAGGCGGGACGGGTACATCACCACAGCAGAGAGCGCTACACGAGCAGTCGGAGGAGTGAAGAGGCTGGCCACAGCGCGGGTATACATGCACGACAAGAAGGATGGGAGTGTTGGCGTTAGCTGGGACGGCTGCTCCCAGCCAACGGAAACCAAGGCGCGTACCGGGCTACGAAACGGAGAACCAATTCGCCATCGAGAAGAAAAAGAAAGAAAAGAAGAAAAAGAGGAGGCGGGGACGAGCCTCACGTCGGCCGGCAAATAAAGCAACACGCGAGGCTCGTAAGAGACAGAAGGAGGCAATGGTTGCGGTAGCGACCTACAATGTGCACACCCTGGCTGTAAAGGGGAAGAATGGGTACGGACATGACGAGAGTGTACTGGCGAAAGGATGGCAACTCGGCTGTGACTTCATTGGCCTGCAGGAAACCCGGAAGACCGGTAGCACGACGTTTCGTGCGGCCGGGTATGACGTTTTCTCTTCAGGTCAGGAAACGATAGCTGCTAGGCAAGGGCTGTACGGAGTACGTCTAGCTGTAAAGGAAGCAATGTGCAGTAAGGCTGTGTACACTCATCAGTTCATTGACGAGCGGCTTATGTCTATGCGCTTTGAGCTGGCTAGCAAATGCGCGGCAATTAATTTCGTCGTCACGTATGCTCCAACTGATTGTACCAAGGACGTTGAACTGAAACGTAGTTTCTGGCAGAAGCTGGAGGACTTGGTGGAAACGATCACGACGAAAGAGTGTCTGTTTGTACTGATGGGTGCCAACGCGCGCAATGGACAGAGGATGGAAGGGTGTGGTGATAATGAAAGTAGAGTGCTTGGAGCATATGGGCGTGATGTTCGTATCGATAATGGCAGACGACTGCTGTCGTTCGCCACCAATTGCATGTTAGCTCTCACCAACACGTTGTTCAACACGCGCAAGGGTGGGATTTCGCATACACACAACGGCACCAGCCCGAGTGACCGTAAGCGGATCGACAACATCCTAACCCGTCAAGCCCATCGACCTAGAGTACAAGATGTTAAAGTCGTCCCACAGCCTCCTGCCCCAGCTAAGGCTGACTCAGACCACAACATCTCGTATATCATAGTCCGACTCAGTGGTCACTTTGCGTCCAACAGGCAAATACGTAGACCGACAAAACGCCGAGAGTTCGACAGGCAGCTTTTCATGTCCGATGGAAAGTGTCGTGATCGAGTAGTCACGAGGGTCATCTCCGCTCTCTACCAGCTTCACCAGCCCTGAAATACGTCTGGCATGGTTGAGTTTTCACTCGGCAACTTTCATGTTAGCGTGGACAGCGGGGGAGGATGCACAACAATTCTTGCGTGGACACCCCCGGGATAGAACTGCGTGGAAGACATTGAGATCTGTGTGTGCGAACCTACAGAAGGTGATTGCCGCAGGACTGCATGCGTACTTCGATGCGTACCTCGATGAAACCGAACGACCACTAGCGAAAAACGACCAGAGACGCTATTTCAAGCACCTTAAGAGTACGGTAGGATTGGAAGCGACTAGTCGGTGAAGCGAACTGTTCATTAGGGACGAAGATGGCACGCTGTTGCGGGACAAGGTGCGAACTTGTGTACGGTGGGGGGGGGTTTCCCACAAACGTTTGAACACGAAATCGTTTAAACTCGATTCCACGATCATCGACCTCTTGCCACCACGGCCGCTTAAACTGTCGCTCGGAGATGAACCATCCATGGACGAGATGACGGAAGCACTTAAGGGGATGTCAAACTGGAAAGCTGTCGGGCCAGATGGTCTTCCGGCCAAACTCCGGAAATCGACCACCCCGCATTCGCCCAGTGCTTTCACAACATCCTTGTCAATGTTTGGGTAACAGGAGAAGTGCCCCAGCAATGGAGATATGCGATCATCAAGGTCCTTCACGAAAAGAAGGACCGAACTGATTGCAACAACTACAGAGGGATTTCGCTTGTGGCCCACGCAGGCAAAGTCTTGTTGAAAATCGTCGCATCCCACCACAGAAACTACTGCGAGACCGAGGAATTACTCGCGGAGGAACAGTGCGGCTTCCGCCCCGCACGATCAACGATTGATATGTTGTTCGTCGTGCGCTGGTTGCAAGAGCTTGGAAGACAGAGGAAAATCCCCCAGTACTTGTGCGTCATCGATCTGCAGAAAGCGTACGACTCTGTCCACCGAGAGCTGTTATGGGAAGTACTCACACGTTTTGTCGTACCAACCAAGATGCTGAGAATTATCCGTAATTTCCACGATGGCATGCGGGTTCGCGTGCGTACAGATGACGGCGAGCACTCGGAATGGCTTGATGTCACGCAGGGGCTGCGGCAAGGCTGTGTGCTGTCACCGTTACTGTTCAACGTATTCTTCGCTGCTGCGTTGCACGTCGTTCTAGTACGTTATAGCCATGGCGAAGCCGTCGTAAGGGATTTGGTCCAACTCAGTGATGCTGGAGTAGCCGGAACGGAGGAGGAGGAGTCGTTGGCGTGCGTGCAAAGAGCTGTATGGGGCATGTTGTACGCCGATGACGCAGGGATTGTCTCGAAGTTGGCTAAGGCGCTCGCGAAAATGATGACAGTCATCGTGACTGTCTTCGAAGCAGCAGGCCTTACGGTGTCGGAAAATAATACAGAGTTTATGCTTCTACAAACATTAGACCAGAAAACACTCGCACCACCGCTCGTTATCAACGCAGCTGACCAGAGGTATAAGCAGACGGCCCAGTTCTCGTACCTAGCCCGCAGTATCCACGAACACGCTGATCTCTCGCTCGAAATCGACCGACGGATCCGTCTCATGCGAGCATGCCTCAAACGGTTTGGCCCGGAGCTGTATGATAGGACGACCGCCCCCCTCAGCCTGGACGTCCGAATGCTGAAGGCCGAGGTGATTAAGACCCTGCCGTACGGGTGTGTGACGTGGACCCTCAGAGCGGAACACTTTGCCAAGCTTCGAACGGCTCACCACCAAGTCCTGTTGCGAGTCATTGGCTTCCAGCGCAGACTTCGTACTGACCATGCCACCCTCTCGTACGCGAAGGCCGTCAAGAGGATACGTTGCGAGAGCATCGAAACGACCATCCGCAAACGGCGTCATTTCTTCATGGGGGGGGTGGCACGGCAAAGCAAGGATCGATTACCCAGTTGGGTATTGTTCGGGACGATTGCTGGTGGGCAGAACCCGAGACCTGGCGGACAGGTTAAGACTTGGCATGGACGCATAGTCAAAGACCTTTGGGGGTTCCGAGCCGCCGAAGGGTCAACGGAACTTGCTCCCTTGGTTTTTGGAGTTGAGACCGCACTGTGGCCCACTGCTGCAAAAGGCGGGGAAGTGGTACCGGGGGATCCTGGAAGCAGCCGAACGGTTCATGGTGAGGTGACACGAGGCTGTGGCTGAGCTGAGTGGGCAGCGCGGCGCATCCGCCGTGAGTGGTGTCGAAGGCAATGGGGGGAGAAGGGGCAACAAGAGGAGTAGCAGAAACCCGACCAAGGGAAGGCGGGGAGGGGGGGGGGGAAGAGGAGTAGAAGGGAAACTGCAGCGGACGAAAGTAGGAAGGAGATGGCAGATAGGGTAGCCAGGTACCGGGCAGACTAAGACGTAGAACATGCCTATACTACTCGTACCTCCAACTGGTGCAGCTGGTTCGAACGTGGTCTTCCTTTGTCTTCTTGTTCTTTTTGTTTATTTTTGCTTCATTTTATTTTCTTCTTCGCGCCGACCCTATGTGATTATATTTTTATTTTCCATCTCTTCCTTTCTTCGATTGATAAGCCTTATTGAAGGAGTCGTGTGGCGTGGGTGGATGACGCGCCTGCTTTGCTTGTTTCGTATTGCCTGACGCCGAGGGGCCGGGCATGGTTGACGAACGCTGGACGATGGTGGCAGACAGGGTAGCAAGGTACAGGCGGGCCAGCAGGGAGACCCTGGCTGTGCTACTCGTACCATAAACTGCTGCCGCTGCCTGGAGCATGCCTTGTGCTTTGTTTGGTTTGCCTGTTGTTTATCCTTGGTTCTTTGTCTTACTCCTATTGACGACTAGTGGTGTAATCTTTCTTTTTCCTTTTTTTTCTAGCTCCTTCTTTTCAAGTGTCTGCCAGATCCCCTGCGGGGAGGGTACGTAGGTTTGTTGCTATATATACATATACCAGGTATATATTTGTTTTTTTTTCGCTTTCGAATTGTCTCTTTTTTTGTTTTTTTTTCTCTTTGTTTCGTTTAGTTTCTCTAGGTCATGGAATGTGTATGTCGTGCCTGTCGTACGCAGTATGACGAAATGGCATGGCATTGCATTGCATACATGGCAACGACGTCGTGTGTGGTGGACCACAGAACTTGTATCTCTCTAGGATTGAAGAATCGGCACGGACACTGGTTGTGCTGGATGTCGACGGGTAGAAAGAACGGTTTAATGTGAAGAAATCAACCACAACAAAAACACAACAACCACCAAATTGTGCAGCTGGTTCAAACGTGGTCTTCCTTTTTCTTCCGTTTGGTTTTGTTTATTTTTATTTCATTTTATTTTCTTCTTTTTGCGCTGAACCTATGTTATTTTCTTTATATATTCTCTTCGTTTCTCCGATTGATAAGATTTGTTGAAGGAGTCGTGTGGCGTGGGTGGATGACGAGCCTGCTTTGCTTGTTTCGTATTGTCTGACGCCCAGGGGCCGGGCATAGTTGACAAACGCTGGACGGAGGCGGCAGACAGGGTAGCAAGGTGCCAGTCGGACCAGCAGGGAGACCCTGGCTGTGCCACTCGTACAATAAACTGCTGCCGTTACCTGGAGGATGCTTAGTGCTTTGTTTGGTCTGTCGTTTATTTTCCCATGGTTCTTAGTCTTACTCTGTTGACGACGACTGGTGGTGTGCTTCTTCTTTATCCTTTTTTTTTCAGTTCGTTTTTTTCAAGTGTCTGCCAGATCAACTGCGAGGCGGCACGATGGCTTGTTTCTTATTTATATATATATATAATATTTATTTTTTCTTGTTTCCTTTTCTCTTTCGAATTGTCTTCTTTGTTTCTGTTTTTGTTTTTTTGTTTTTTTTCTCTTTGTTTTGTTTCGTTTCTCCAGGTCATGGAATGTGTATGTCGTGCCTGTCGTACGCAGTATGACGAAATGGTATGACATTGCATTGCATACGTGGGAACGACATAGTATCTCTGAGGCGTAGCTTTGCGACCACAGAACTTGTATCTCTCTAGGATTGAAGAAACGGCACGGACACTGGTTGTGCTGGATGACGACGGGTGTGTGTGTGTGTGTTCTTCACATTAAACCGTTCTTCTACTCGTCGACATCTGGCAAGCCCAGTGTCCGTGCGTGCTGATTCTTCACCCTAGAAAGATACGAGCTCTGTGGTCACAGACTACGACACAGAGATAACACACCGTGATGTATTAATAGCCTACGTAATACCATGCCTTCGCACTAGGCGCGGCCGACACAACATACATACATACGCCAGCAACCAAAATACACCATAAAGAAAGAGAAGCAACGAAAAAACCAAACCGAAAAAGAACAAGAAAAAGAAAAAGAAAAGGAGAGGAATCCCAAATAAATAAATAAAATGAGAAGCCAAAGCTCAGACACATACATACTTACCCCGAGCATGAGCCAAAAGGGACGTGCAAGGGGAAAGATACGAGAAGGAAAAGGGGACTATGCATCCCGGTGAACACTTAACTTAGTAAAAAGAGCAATAGTGAGTGGGCCAAAATACGCTCGTCACCCACCCACTATGTAGTACTTCTTTCATAAGGATAAGAAGGGAAAAAAAAATCAAAATGCATACCGAACGGCCGCAGCAGTTGGCGGTACGAGTAGCAAAGAAACGTCCAACCTATTAGTCGGCCTGGTACCTTGCTACCCTATCTGCGGTCTCTCTGCTACTCTCTTCTACCGCGGTTTCCCTTGTACTCCTCCTGTTCCCCCCCCTGCCCCCACACACTCGTACGGTGTTTCCTCTACCCCTCCTGCTGTTACCCCTCCCCCCATTCCCTCTAACACTTCCTACAGCGGATGCACGGCGCTGTCTACTCAGCTTTGCCTCAGCCTCGTGCCACCTGCCCATGAACTGTTCAGCTGCTTCCAGGATTCCCCGGTACCACTTTCCCGTGTGTTTTGCTGCAGTGGGCCACAGTGCGGTCCCAACTCCAAAGACTAAGGGGGAGTCTTCCGTTGATCCCTCGGTGGCTTTGAACACTCTAAGGTCCTCAGCAATTGCCCTAGGCCAAGTCTTGGGCTGCCCGCCTGGTTTCGGGCTCCCCCCACCAGCGATCGTCCCGAACATCAACCGACTGGGCAATCGCCCCTCGTGTTGCCGCACCACAGCCCCCGCAAAGAAGAGTCGCCGTTTACGGATGGTCGTTTCGATACTTTCGCATCGTGTTATCCTGAGCGCCTTCGCATACGAGAGGGTGGTGTGGTCGGTGCGTAGTCGGCGCTGGAAACCAATGACTCGCAGAAGGACTTCGTGGTGGGCTGATCGAAGCTTGGCGAAGTGGTCCGCATTGAGGGTCCACGTCACGCAACCGTACAGCAAGGTCTCAATCACCTCGGCCTTCAGCATCCGGACTTTCAGACTAAGCGGTGCGTTCGTCCTATCGTACAGTCCCGGACCATACCGTTTGAGGCATGCCCGCATCAGACGGATTCGTCGCTCGATTTCGAAGGAGAGGTCAGCGTTCTCGTGGATAATGCCTCCTAGGTACAAAAACTGGGTCGTCTGTTTATACGTTTGGCCTGCAGCTTCGATCGCGAGCGGTGAGGTGGTAAACGTCTGATCCGGTGTTCGTAGGAGCATCGTCTCTGTCTTCTTCTCGGATACTGTGAGACCTACTGCTTCGAAGACAGTCACGATGACTGTCATCATTCTTGCAAGGCCTTCCGCCGACTTCGAGACTATTCCTGCATCGTCTGCATACAACATGCCCCACACAGCCCTTTGCACGCATGCCAACGGTTCCTCGTTTCCGACAACCCTGTCCTCTTCGAGATGAACCAAATCCCTTACGATGCATTCGTCTTTGCTGAGGCGTACCAGCACGATGTGTATCGCAGCGGCGAAGAACACGTTGAACAGAAACGGCGATAGTACGCGGCCTTGCCGCAGTCCCTGGGTTACATTGAACCAGTCCGAGTGTTCACCGTCATCCGCACGCACGCGAGCCCGCATGCCTTCGTGAAAATTGCGAATGATTGTGAGCATCTTGGTTGGTACACCAAGGCGTATGAGTACCTCCCACAACAGTTCTCGGTCGACAGAGTCGTACGCTTTCTGCAAGTGGATGAAGCACATGTACAGGGGGATTTTCTTCTGCCGCCGAGCTGCTGCAACCGGCGCACGACAAACAGCATATCGACTGTTGACCGTGCGGGGCGGAAGCCGCACTGGTCTTCAGGGAGTATATGCTCAGTCTCGCAGTGGCTGCTTAGACGGGACGCAACGATTTTCAACAACACCTTGCCTGCGTGAGCAACAAGCGAAATACCTCTGTAGTTGTTGCAATCAGTTCTATCCTTCTTTTTATGAAGGGTGTTTATGATCGCATCTTTCCATTGCTGGGGGACTTCTCCCGTTACCCAAACGTTAACAAGGATACTGTAAAAATACTGCACGAAAGCGGGGTGGTCAAGTTTCAGTACTTCGACCGGGAGACAATCTGGTCCAACGGCTTTCCAGTTTGGCATACCCTTCACTGATTCCATCATCTCGTCAATGGATGGTTCATTTCCAAGGGATAGTTTCAGCGGTCGTGGTGGCAGTAGGTCGATGATCGTGGGGTCAAGTTTCAGCGATTTCGTGTTCAATAGTTTGTGTAGTGCCCTGCCCATCTTTCACGAATTCGCGCTTGATCCCGCAACAGCGTGCCATCCTCGTCCATGATAAACTGTTCACTCCTCGCTTTCGTACCTTGCAACCCTACCGTACTCTTCAGGTGCTTGTAGAACCCTCGTTGATCGGAACTCGCGAGGAATTTCTCGGTTTCGGCGAGGTACTCTTCAAAATACGCCTTGACTCCTGCGGCGACCACTTCCTGCAGATTCGCACAGGCGGATCTCAACTTCTTCCACGCTGTACTATCTCGGGGGTAGACACGCAAGAGCTGTCTCGCATCTTCCCTCGCTGTCCATGCTACTTTGAAAGCGGCCACCGTTTCGGGGGTCTCACACCAACCGTTTCGGTGGTGGTGACGTGGTGGAGGTGGCACCTCTTTCTCAACAGCATTCATGACAGTTGTGGTGTAGAAAGAACGGTTTAATGTAAAGAAAACAAAAACAACAACAACAACCGGTATCTGCAAAGAGATATGTCCAACCATACAATCATCTCCATACGGGTATGTGCGTTCCTATACAGTGGATGTGGTACTCCATCACACACTTATGTCTGTGGATAATACTTTTACGGGGGCATAGTTGATAGGACCTATGGTGTACAAAACATATCTTTATATTTACCTATTTTAACTGGCAATATTTGGTCCTATCGTTGTGTCAAAGGATTTGAGGTGGGCACCTTTGAGGCCGAAAAGCAGAGGAACAACCTGACAGCGAGGCGTTGTCATCTAAACAAGACACCGGACTAAACTCTTCAACATGTAGGTCGGTATTTCGGTCTGGTGGGGGAGGTGGGGGGCGCACTGGGGAGGCTTTGTCAATCTTACAGGTGACTGCTGCGAGTTAGGATATACCCCTAGCAAGGGGATCCCTTATGGGCTTACGGGCAGGTGGGGATTCCTTAAGACGAGAAGGGTTCCCCGTGGACACCCCCTAAGGCAAGCGGGGGGATCCCACAAAAGTCTAAAGGGAGCTCCTAGCTAGGGGGATCCCCTAAGTGCCCCTGGCAATGTGTTTGATGGTATGGTTTCATCAGCGACACTGTCTGTTCCACGACTACCGACACCTTATTATGTAGTGTGAAGAACAAGTGCATGGGGAAACTGGAATATGATTCGGGATAATATATGTTAATGGTTTCTGCGAAACGATGTATCTCTGTTAGTAGTTTGGTGACCACAAACCCTGTATCTCTTGAGTGTTGCAGACGGCACGGACACGGGCTGTTCTGGATATGGATGCGTAGAAGAACGGTTTCGCTGGCATCCTCTGCAATGCGACGTCAAGTACCGGCGCGTAGGCGTTTCGGCAGCATATACATAGGACTTGTAATTAGAGTGTTGGATTTCCAACCAAGATCCTTATTTCGTAGGTGCAGAATAGTTTACACCAAACGTTCTAAAACCCTGAGCTTTTTAACCGTTTGTAGCCCTTTTTTGGCCCCAAGAAACTACTACGCGTAGAAATAACGAAGCGGTTTCTTCCGCCCCATCTTTGAGTATTACCCTTTGAGAGATATATTTTCTGCCGGGAGAACAGCAACATAATTATAGTTAAGGTGTTTGCTTCATCGGTAATGTAGCCATTACGCTGTCTCCCCCTGTGTAAAATGAAACACTTTATTTAGCGTTTGTTCAATCTTTTTGTCCTGCTTGCTCACAGCTTCGAGTACACGGAAACACCTTATGAGTCGTTCCTGAGTGCCTTACGACAGCCGTATTGCGAATCCGATACCTTCACACATCCCACCAAAAGCACCCCTTAAATTCGCGGACACTAGTATTCTGTGAGTAGCTGTAGCCGCCCAAAAGTGAGGTGCAAACGTTCAGTTGCCCACTATCGCGTATCATGATAAAATATGCTTGGTATCCTGGGGCGATGATACATTACATTCTGTTTGTTCGATACCACGTCTGTACTTCTGCAGCAGCGACGACGAAGTAGCAGCATTTGTTTGCAGCCTTTTTCAGCGCACATCCCGCAGTTTGGTTTTGGTCCCATCCCATGTATTAGGTTGTGATTCGTACGTGCACACGTCTCCACCTCCCTTTGTTTCCAAACTCTGATTCCGCGTTCCGTTGTGGTTAATAGAGTGGGTAAGACTTTCGGTCGCTAGTTTGAAGAGGGACGACACCTGCGACCACCGCTTGCCCAGAAGATGACTGAGGGTAAAGACTTCCTACTAAACAGTTAAGCTGGAAAGTGAAAGGGGTGATAAATATCTATATATACACACACAACACGTCAAAGCCAAGCACGCGCGTCTCGTTCGTAACATCAATCTTGGAATCGCTTCGTGAGTGGGGCTGGGTAAGCGAAAACAAAACACGACAACGATAGCATAATGTTATGCTCAATATTACTCGTAGTCACACCGGAAACCAATGCATAAAAAGGCAATATGGCTGGTGGACGGCCGGTGGATGGTGGGCTGTTTGCATCTGTATTCGCATCCAATGTCGTTTCCGTTATGTTTAATCGAAAACGATCGCGTTTCGGTTCTGTAAGGGGCCACATTAAGAGGGAACGCTACATCTCGTCGTTTGGAAACATAATTAATTTCAATTCCAATGGATTTTAATTTCAATTCGAAAAACAAAACGTGTTTGTATCCTGTCGGGAAACGGCGCATTCATTGTCAAACAAAAAGGAATTCGAAACAACCTGGAATAACGCACCGCGTCACACAACTCCCAGCCAGCCGACAAATAGAGACGACTACTGTAGACGAGAGCGAAGGTTTGCGTTGTCACATGCGCGCCGCCGCCAGCCTTTCTTTTTTCGGTGGCGCAGGATAGGAAGGTATCACTCTCAGGGTATGTAGGGTGGGCGGAGGGAGCCCTCAAGCGCCGTGTGCGGAACAGCTACGTAGATGGAGTTATCGCGGTCCCGACCGTATCCTCTGTTTTTTTTCGTTTGCTCGGTTTTCGTGATGGTTGGCCGATCGAGCAGGCCGAAAAATTAGGCTTGAGGCCGCCGCCGTGATTTATTTTGAGTCGCCACCGCCGTGTCACGATGTGCTATGGTCTGTGGCCGTGGGCGTGGCTTTTGCTCCGGTCGCTTGTCATTGAGATTCGCGTTTTATCGCCTCGACCGTGGTCACACCGAAGCGGCCAATAATCACCCCAGACTCCACCGGGGGTGTTAAGCCACCATGAACTTGCTACATCAAGACTTATCAGCTCCCCAATTCCAAATGAAAATTTGAAATTCACACGAAAAATGTCCGAAAAGACTTTTCACGCAAAGTTAATTTTTAATAACTTGCCCCTTGGAATCCTGCCTGGCGATTCGCTCCTCGGCCAATAAGATGCAAATTAAATAGGAAAAAAAAATTCAAATCAAATTCAATAAACGAAAAGTCCTCGATAAGACGGGCCCTCATCACCGAAATCGTCATGATTGTTACCTACCCGGTACCGTAGCCGTTTGTCATGTGGTTATCGTACTAAACCTCTTAGACCAACTATTACGGGAAATTGTTTCTGAGTTCTCAGAGCTGGGGTTTTAGGCCGAATATACGCGTTTCCCTCGGCGGGAAAGCCAACAGCACCAATAGACCCCTCAAAATGCTCCCCATAGATTATCGCGAGCTTTCCGGAACAATTTCTCGTTTCTGCAGAGTCCTAATTTTAATTTTGGAGTAGCCAATCACTTTTCTCTGGAGGGTCAGAATAAGGCTGTTGGTCAGAACTGGGACCAGAAATAAAGAATCTTCGAGTATTTTCGATGAAAAGTCACGAAGTCCTCAGAACTGGAAACATGGACGAACAGCAGTCCAACTAAAAAAGTATATGAATCTGGAGAGACGGGAAAAAAGTGCTCTAGAAAGCTCTCGGAAAACAAAGGGGAACATCCTGAGGAGTCTACCGGTGCTTTTCCCAGTCCCGTCGACAAAAAAACGCGGCTTTGCGGCAACAAAAGCCAGTTCTGAGACCCCTTCAAATATTTCCCATAAATAGTTGGTCTTCGGTAGCTTTTAGGTGCCGAAACAAAACTCTCAGCGTTTCGGTATAAAAGCTACATACCATTATTGTTAGGAACCGCACACGGAAACACCACCGAAACGTGACCATAGCCTTGCTATTCGTGTGTTCACTCGCGCCCTTTCAGGACCGTGGTGCCGGTTTTGGCTGAAGTTCTACTTTCGAAAATAAACGTTCTATGTTTTGCACGGGACTGCAGTCCTGAGCTGTAAGAGGGGAGCATAGACAGGTGATACCCTGGCACAAGTTACGGTCGCCTGTCATTGAGGTTCGCGTTTTATCGCCTCAACCGTGCCGTGGTCGTCGAAGCGGCCAAGAATTACCCCAGACTTCACCGGGGTGTTGACCCACCATATGAACTTGCTGCCACAATGCTTATCACCTCCCAAAATCCAAGTTAAAATTATAAAAAACAAACGAAAAAAGTCGGAAAAGCCTTTTAACTCATTTTTTTTTTTTTTGCTTATTTGCTCATTCGAATCCAATGCTTCCTGGTGATTCGCTCTTCATCCAATACAGTGTGTGTGTTCTTCATATTAAACCGTTCTTCTACTCGTCGACATTCAGCAAGCCCAGTGTCCGTGCTGATTCTTCACCCTAGAAAGATACGAGCTCTGTGGTCACAAACTACGACACAGATAAAACACCGTAATAATGCATCAATAGCCTAAGCAATACCATGCCTTCGCACGATCAACGATTGATATGTTGTTCGTCGTGCGCCGGTTGCAAGAGCTTGGAAGACAGAGGAAAATCCCCCTGTACTTGTGCTTCATCGATCTGCAGAAAGCGTACGACTCTGTCGACCGAGAGCTGTTATGGGAAGTACTCACACGTTTTGGCGTACCAACCAAGATGCTGAGAATTATCCGTAATTTCCACGATGGCATGCGGGCTCGCGTGCGTACGGATGACGGCGAGCACTCGGAATGGTTTGATGTCACGCAGGGGCTGCGGCAAGGCTGTGTGCTGTCACCGTTACTGTTCAACGTATTTTTCGCTGCTGCGTTGCACGTCGTACTAGTACGCTTTAGCCATGACGAAGCAATCGTAAGGGATTTGGTCCAACTTAGTGATGCTGGAGTAGCCGGGACGGAGGAGCAGGAGCCGTTGACGTACGTGCGAAGGGCTGTATGGGGCATGTTGTACGCCGATGACGCAGGGATTGTCTCGAAGTCGGCTGAAGGGCTCGCGAAAATGATGACAGTCATCGTGACTGTCTTCGAAGCAGCAGGCCTTACGGTGTCGGAAAAGAAGACAGAGACTATGCTTCTACAAACGCCAGACCAGAAAACCCACGCACCACCGCTCGTTATCGAAGCAGCAGGCCAGAGGTATAAGCAGACGGTCCAGTTCTTGTACCTAGGCGGCGTTATCCACGAAAATGCTGACCTCTCGCTCGAAATCGACCGACGGATCCGTCTCATGCGAGCATGCCTCAAACGGTTCGGCCCGGAGCTGTATGATAGGACGACCGCCCCCCTTAGCCTGAAAGTCCGAATGCTGAAGGCGGAGGTGATTGAGACCCTGCTCTACGGGTGTGTGACGTGGACCCTCAGAGCGGAACACTTTGCCAAGCTTCGAACGGCTCACCACCAAGTTCTGTTGCGAGTCATTGGCTTCCAACGCCGACTTCGTACTGACCATGCCACCCTCTCGTACGCGAAGGCCCTCAAGATGACACGTTGCGAGAGCATCGAAACGACCATCCGCAAACGGCGTCTCTTCTTTGCGGGGGGGGGCACGGCAAAGCAAGGATCGATTACCTAGCCGGGTGATGTTCGGGACGATTGCTGGTGGGGAGAACCCGAGACCTGGCGGACAGGTTAAGACTTGGCATAGATGCGTAGTCGAAGACCTTAGGGAGTTCCGCGCCACCGAAGGGTCAACGGAACTTGCTCCCTTGGTGTTTGGAGTTGAGACCGCACTGTGGCCCACTGCTGCAAAAAAGGCGGGGAAGTGGTACCGGGGGATCCTGGAAGCAGCCGAACGGTTCATGGTGAGGTGGCACGAGGCTGAGGCTGAGCTGAGCAGGCAGCGCCGCGCATCCGCCGTGGGTGGTGTCCAAGGGAATGGGGGGAGGAGGGGCAACAAGAGGAGTAACAGAAAACCCGACCAAGGGAATGCGGAGAGGGGGGGGAAGAGGAGTAGCAGGGAAACTGCAGTGGACGAAAGTAGGAAGGAGATGGCAGATAGGGTAGCCAGGTACCGGGCAGACTAAGAAGTAGAATATGCCTATACTACTCGTACCACCAACTGGTGCAGCTGGTTCGAACGTGGTCTTCCTTTGTCTTCCTGTTGTTTTTGTTTATTTTTAATTCATTTTATTGTCTTCTTTGCGGTGACCCTATGTGATTTTCATTTCTTCCTTTCTCCGATTGATAAGCCTTATTGAAGGAGTCGTGTGGCGTGGGTGGATGACGAGCCTGCTCTGCTTGTTTCGTACTGTCTGACGCCGAGGGGCCGGGCATAGTTGACGAACGCTGGACGATGGTGGCAGACAGGGTAGCAAGGTACCAGGCGGGCCAGCAGGGATACCCTGGCTGTGCTACTCGTACCATAAACTGCTGCCGCTACCTGGAGCATGCCTTGTGCTTTGTTTGGTTTGACTGCTATTTTACCTTGGTTCTTAGTCTTACTCTGTTGACGACTAGTGGTGTTTTCTTCTTTTTCTTTTTCTTTTTCCAGCTCGTTCTTTTCAAGTGTCTGCCACGTCCCCTACGTGGGGGTACGATGGTTTGTTGCTATACTGAAGTATATACATATACCAGGTATATTTTAGTTTCGTTTTTTTGTTTCTTTTCTCTTTCGAATTGTCTTTGTTTTTGTTTTTGTTTTTTTTTTTTTCTCTTTGTTTCGTTTTTGTTTTCTAAGTCATGGAATGTGTATGTCGTGCCTGTCGTACGCAGTATGATGACATGGCATTGCATTACATACGTGGCAACGTAGTATCTCTGTGGCGTAGCTTTGTGACCACAGAACTTGTATCTCTCTAGGTTTGAAGAATCGGCACGGACACTGGTTGTGCTGGATGTCGACGCGTAGAAAGAACGTTTAATGTGAAGAAAACAACAACAACAACAACTAGGTGCGGCCGACACAACATACATACAAACGCCAGCAACCAAACTACACCATAAAGAATGAGAAGCAACGAAGAAACCAAACCGAAAAAGAAAAAAGAAAAAGAAAAGGAGAAGAATCCCAAATAAAAAAATAAAATGAGAAGCCAAAGCTCAGACACATACTTACCCCGAGCATGAGACAAAAGGGACGTGCTCGGGGGAAGATACGATAAGGAAAAAGGGGACTATGCATCCCGGTGAACACGTAAAAGTAAAAAGAGGAATATTGCTTGCTTTCGAATCTCTACCTATTTACCACATACCTGTATACACAAAATTTTGAATTTTGTATTCTTCACATCAAACCGTTCGTTGTAACCGTCGACATCCAGCACAACCAGTGTCCGTGCCTACTCTGTAGAGAGACAGAAATTATGTGGTAAAACAAAACACGCCACAGATATACTACGTGGAGTATGTACCAGGTGTGGAGTAAGCAGAGTAGACAATGCAATGCCATGTTTTTCATCATACCGGACACGACAGCCACGACGAAGACCTTATATAATTGAAAGAAAATACAAAGAAAATATAACAAAAAATAGCCGAAGGTCGTTCAGTGTGGTACGACGAGATATCGGGAATATCCCTGGATGCAGTCTCTAGCTCAGTGAAAGATAGATGTGGTATCCTTTGAACGAGAATACCAACAATTCTTTGAGCGGTACGAACACCAAGCTACCATGTATATATTTATACTGCTGTAGTACGCACCACCAATTTACACGCGCAGCACATGTCACCCAGACATCTTCGACGCATTGAAGGGATTGGCAGATCAGGGCGAGCACCATCACGAAGAATACATCGGGGGCCACGACGTCCCTGGGGCCACCAGGTATCATGGGGCGTATGTTGTCGTAGTTGTTGTTTTCGTTGTTGTTGTTGTTGTAGATGTTGAGTGATGGTGTTTCACGCAATAAACTCATCACCTCACTGCAGTCGATGTCATGGCATTTCATTGGCTGCTTTGCTTACTGCACGACGTACGACGTACCTACTGCCTTCTTGTATTTATAGTACACGTACGTCGTATGGTTCTTCCCGAGAGCTTGCATTTCTCTAGAATAAAGAGTCGACATGGACACTTGAGCGTGCTCGATGTCGACGGGTGCGATATATACCAGGTATACATACGTACATACGTTCATTGTGAAGAACGCACACAAAAGTCCGTGGTCGCGGCCATATCAGGCTCCAGTCCACTATAATATAACGTTCGGGTGAAATACACTCTTGACTTGTTTGTGGGTCGATCGGACGCAGCCGACGCCTTGTTAATTCACTACTATTTAAAAGAAACGAGTGCTCTTACACAGGCAGTAAACAAACAGTTTCAGAGAGTAGAAATATTGCTGCGTCCTGCAGTTTGGGGCGCAGTCCAGTTTAGGCGACTAGCGGCGTGTTTATACCTGGACGCGTGAGTTCTACCCACGAATCAAAAGCGTCTAAATTTCCCACCGACAAGTGTTTACTGTTATTTAGTAGGAACAAATATGCCCGGGACCCCTCCCTTGCATGATGTGGGCGTACAAACAACTAAAGAAATATATCCATCCTGTAGCAAAGCTCACAAAGTCCCCCCAATTCGGTACGCTTAGTTGTGCGGTACGAGATTCAATGTCCCCACAAGGTATATGGTCTAGTTCAAATTGTGCAAGGAAGGGGTCCCGACCAGTCAATCCACAGCTCTAAAGCATACCAGATATTGTATCGGCTCACGAATAACAAACAGCTGATGTAAGAACCAAAAGCTCACTTTCTGATCGACGTCACGAACGTTCGAGATCAACAAAAGGTGCTCAGCGTGGCCAGCGCTATACTTCACCGTACCAACAGCAGTAACGAACAGTCAATGCTCAAGGTCAAGCGCGGATTGTGTGACAATAGTATTAGGCTTGACCAGATCACGTGTTTCTTGTTGGCGGGCTCATATTGTACCGCTCTAGCCCGACATGTTCGGTCCGATTTTCGTCTCTATTGTTGTTACGTATTGCTCTACCCATCTCCAACATTTTTGCTTGTTGTCTCTCTCTCTCTCAGTGAAACTCGCAACTGAAATCCCGGGTCACAGAGCAACCGTCACCCTGACCCCTCATGGTTTCTGTGCCTCCATTTGCTAGCGCAGGAACATTTCAGATGTTTTCTTCATCGTCGACTGGCATGGAATCGACGTCTCGACGTCTGTGGGCTGTCTGCAAAATAATTTATATCAAGCCATTTCACTTGGTATTTTTACTTGTGCGCAATTCGTCACAGAGTGGCTCATAGCTACTATTACGGGGGACCGTAGTAAGTAGAACCCAATGTCGTTAGTAAAAATAGGTAAATAAATAGATTTTAATGTTTACCGTAGGTCTTATTTACTATTGTCCCCCGTAGTCCTAAATATAGTCTAGTAGCTTTGTTTTCCGGAATCGGGTATCCCTTGTTACTTTAGTGTCTAGAAGCAACAACCCCCTAAAAGCAAGTACAAATCACACGCCAGGAGCCCTTCTATCGGCCAGGGTCACTCACATGGTATCCGGTTTAGAATCGGAAGTCACCAGGTATATTACTCAATCTCTAAACGAGCTTTTTGTTTTAGTGGATCAGAGACAGAGCCGTGCGCTTTGTTTTTTCTATGCGTATACCGTCTCCTATTTTTCGGAGATGGGGAGTTACGGCAGTTTGGTTGGTTACGTTTGTGGTTTCATGACGTGATTTGTACCCCTCGGTGCAGCTGGTCTTCCTTTGTATTTTTTTTGTTTTCTTGCGCTTGATCCTCTGTGACAAATATTTATACTTACGAGGGGGCTTTCGCCGGCGGCCGCCGTCGCTGCAAATTTAATAGCAGGTTTCGAGGCCAAGGGCCCGTAACACACACGTGTGTTGGACGAATCCCCGACGGCAATGAGTAATAGTCAGATTGGAGAATAATGAGCGACAATAATGAGCGACAGACGCCTCGTGACCCGGGGCTCGGCTGATGGACATACCAATTATTGCACTTAAATTATTATCGCTGGCGCACTTGAGTGATCAAACTTCCACACCTCGGATCACGTATCACTCGGATAGCACTTATCTACTTTATGGGGCCTGACACAGAAACGTGGTAACGTACTTTAACGGGGGTCCATAGTTAATAGGACCTATGGTATGCATAAAAACCAATATATTTACCTATTTTTACCAACAATATTTGGTCCTGTTAACTATGGACCCCCGTATTAACACAGTCTTAACTAGAGGAGCGACCACGGTAACGCGGTAACACAGTGTTAACTGGAAACCCACGAACGCGCACGAGCCTTTACGTTATGTTGCTTCTCGGTCTCGTCCAACTCTAATACAGTAACATTATGTTATGCTGTGATCAGTCCTTGAACTAACACCGTAACACAGCAGTGAGTGTTAGTCTGTGACCAAACACGTACGCTATAACTCTAACATGTCCCGATCGTTATCGGCATATTTACTATTACGGGGGACCATAGTTAATAGGACTTACGGCACACACAAACACCCATATATTTCTATTTTTTTCTGACAAAAAATGGTCCTATTTACTATGGGTCCCCGCAATAACACGATAGCATGATGTTATTGTCGACGCAGCGTTATACCTAACACACAAACATAATGTTACCCTTGGGAGGAATGCTATACGTAACACCCTAACATAACGATACCATGTTCGCCAGCACTATTAACACATAACATCGTGTTACAGATAACACACTAACGTGACATAACGCAATGTCCAGCACTACTAACACTACGTTATCTGGACCCCCCATCTTTGATTGCCTTAGGGTCAGATAACGTAACACTTTTAACTTAGATACGTTACAGTCTTAGCCGGCAGATGCGTTACACTATGTTAGGATGTTTGCCTTCATGCGGAAGTCTCTGTAACATTAAGTTACGGTGTTACCGTCAGTGAAGAGATGATGATGGAAACATTCCGTTATACCGTGTTACCATAAAAATCAGTCCGGGTCTAACTCCATGCTACTGAGTTACCGTTGGGGCCGAAGTCGTTCTAACGCAATGTTACCACGTTACCCGTTGGATATTCCCGAGATATAACATCTGTTACCTGTGTTAGTCCTAAACCGGGCGTGTGGGAGTAATATAGCGTAGCCGTGATATCCAATTTCGCCGACATCCCAGTAGGAGATACCTACAATGTATCCCCGGGGGGGGAGGATAGCATGGATTCCCCGTAAAAAAACCCGAATGTATTTTGAAATCCCGAAACAGGGGATATTTTGGAGGAATCCCCCCAAAAAACGCATCATTTTTTGTGGAGCCCCTAGGAATTTCCCTAACACACTAACATAGTGTTATGTACGCGTTAATCTGACCGTGTACGTCGGCCGTCGAAAGCGTGCTACGGTAGCACGAAGAATCCCGCTGACACACTAACATAAAGTTACTCGCTACGGGCTGATGCCGCTAACACGGTAACATACTCTTGATGTTTAGTTGACCATGCACGTTATCCCTTCAACGTGTGGTACGATAGCCACCTGGAATTCCGCCAACAACGCCAACATAGTGTTACTCGCTACGGGCTGCATACCCTAACACCGTAACATATACTGTGGTCAGTACGAGATCGAGGTGACACTCTAACTTAATGTTACGCGATCGCCCGCCCAAATCATAGCACACTAACACTATGTTATCACAAAATCCAGAAAGTAGTTATCGTAGTAACGTAATGTTACGTTTTTTTTCCGCTGACGCCTAACGTTAACTTAAAACGTTAAGTGTTACGTTATCCGAGGTGTGCAAACTTCACAACAGCGAGGAGGCGGGGGGAGAACCTGCTCCATGACCGACCCCGGATCTAGGTTATATACGACACCTCCCAGAAAGGAGCAATGAAATAAAGGAGCAGAAAAATGAGGGCGAATTTTAAAATGGATTTTGCGAAAGATCCGTGAAAAAAAAACCCAAAAGAACACACCAGTCGATGTACCTTGTTGTTAATAGTTGCTGCAGCAGAAATTACGACACAGCACATGACATGCTTGACAATGATATTGTGAGGAGGGAGGAGAAGAGCTTCCTCTGCGACCACCCCAGATCTAGGATGTAAGACAGAGAGAGGCTTGAAAGGGTTGAAACAGTAGTGAGGAAGAAGACCACAACTACTATTATTAATACTTACTACTGCTGTATGTAGTACTCTTCATGGACACTTGGTGGTACGTAAAGTTGCTGATTCCGGGGAGACGGAATCAAGAACGCAAATTAGCCGAGAAACACAGGATACACACTATACACTCTAATAAACTAATATGTATTACTCTCCTAAAGCAACACGCAGGCATAAAAGAAAGGACCGCATGCTCGACAGCATAGTAGTGGGGAGGGAGGACAAGAGCTTGCTCTACGACCACCCCGGATCTAGGTTATAAGACAGAGACCTGAAAGGGTTCAAAAATTTAGGAAGAAGACCGCGTACTCCTGCTGTATGTATTAATAGTACTCTTCATGGGTATACACACATACATACTATACCGGGTACGTACATTTGCTGAACTCGGGGGAGACGAAATGAAGAAAACACAGTACCCGAGAATCACACAACACTCTATTAAAATACTATTCATAATACATAGATATATATGGAGGGTGGGTCCGTTGCAGGCGTCGACCTTGTCTTCGTCTTTGACGGGGTTGGCCGAGGCCTTGACGTGCAACTTTTCTTTCGTGATATGTGGCAAGGAGGTGTCTCCACAAGCCTCCCTTGCGTCTCGCAAGGAGAGAACTTACAGAAATTATGAGAGTGGGGGTCCTTCTTCGATGGACCCTTTTCTCCCTGGCGCGTTCGGACTTCATGGCCCGAACGTCAACCATCATGAAGGTCCATCAATGATGGCGGATCTCATAGACCGGACGTTGGTTAACGTATCTTCATGGTTGGCATTTGTGATCGGCGATTGACGATATCTACGTACCCTGTCCTCCACGTCGCCCCCCCCTCTCTGCGCCTCAAGTCTATCTTTGCTAAGGATGTATGTGACTTTGGGGCGAGCATTCGAGAGGGAATGCTAGTGATAGGTGGAGTCTTGACAGGGGACCGTATAGTCTTCTTCACTGCTCACGGTCTGTACCTAGATTCCCCTTCCTGACTGTCTACGACAGCACACTTTGTGTTGAGAAAACACGGCAGTAAGTGTTGGGATTCGTACATTCCCGTGAGAATGCCGGCAGCTCAATATCGGAGTTGCAATGGTTATCGCATTTTTGTTTCTCAACGCTTCGAATCTGTCGTGTGGCCACACTCAGACGGCGTTCCTCGTGTCGGCTGCATATATATATATATATATATATCTTACGGCATGGGCGAATGTTTCTGATATCTCCTCGCTCGAACAAGGTACTAGCTTGTTATGGGGCAAGTGCCAGATTTGATGTCTTTTATTTGTTCGGCGTGCGCATTCCTGGACATCGATTTGTGCAGGGTGAGTTCGCGAAACTGGACCGGTTGGGAGATGACCTCGTTTCGCCCACATCATCTCGCTGAGATTTTTGTGGTCGCACCGGGTCCTTTCGAACTGTAGTATTTGGTAAAACGGTGGTATATACTCGTTTGTGTCGTATTTCGGTCTGCTCTTTTTATGTAGTGGATTCCTTGGAACGGTCGTTTCCTTTTTCTCGGATTCCTGAGACAGAGACTTCCATTGCGAGACATCCTCCTTGTCAACAAATGCCCAAACAATTGTTGATAGAGCACAAACTATCGTTGCTACTCTCGTCACTGTTGGTATCCCTATTTGTTTCCTACTGTAGGTGATACCCTCTAGATACCTTGTCGTTCGAGATTTATTTGCCGCAGCACAACATGAAAATGACTGGTTGATTGTGATGGAGATCCTTATGTTGGTGCTATACTCCATCCCCACCATTTTGTCGTTTCCGCTTTTCGACGTCGCGGGACGTGGTATTTTCGGGAGAGGCGATTTGTAAATCGTTTTTGGTTCTGTAGGCGGCTATTAATGGGTGACAATTTGGTACTTCGTCTGCGCGATACTCGAGATCTGATTCGGGGCCATATCCCCTGAGGCGCAAGCGGTATTTAAAATTGTGCAGATTTTTCCTGCCCGGTCCACGCTTGTGACCGCCCACTTTGTCAACGACATATGACTCAATTCTTGGTTGAGCTTCATCAGGATGGTCCAGCGCGGGCAGAGGGATTTGCTTTCCGAAGAAACACCCAGCCAGCTTGTCAAATTAAGGCGCTGGTGGTGTTTCCCGCGGATGGTAGAGTTTTAGGTGGGCGAGGTGCACGGATACTTCTCGTGTTTCGTTCATACGTCTCACTCCGTACACCACGGGTGACAAGTTTGAGCAAATTACGTATGTTCCTCTCCACGGCAACAACAGCTTTGGATTAGGGCCATCCGAATCCGGGTATGGTCTATATACTAGAACTTGTTGGTCAGGATGAAACACGGGGTACGGCGGTAGCTTTTCGTTCCTGGCCGTTTGTTTCGCTGTACGTTCGGACAAGTTTCGGCGCGCTAGTTCGAAGGCAATTTGTAAATTGTCCCGTGTTTGTTGTGCTAATTCCTCGGTATCTGCTGTGCTTCCTTCGTAAGGGATGCCAAGGATAACGTCTACCGGTAATCGTGCTGGTCTATCGAACATCAGGAAGAAAGGTGTTTCCTGTACCGCAGTACTAAATGACGAATTGTGGGCCAGTTGTATTAACGGTAGGCGTGGCGCCCAGTTGTCGCGCTCAATGGAGCTGTGCATGCTGAGCATGGCGTGCATTGTTGAATGCACACGTGTTGAAACGGAACATCCCGGCGGACGATATGGCGTTGTGCGGGTTTTCTTACATCCGAGTATGCTCTGCAACTGGTGAATCACTTTATTTTCGAATTCGGGACCTTGATCTGAACGAAGGATCTCGGGTGGTCCGAAGATACCTGTACCTACATTCTATGAAAATCGACGAGCAGTAGGAATGCTGAACCCTATGCGCGATAACGAACAAAGGCACGTACCGGGGGGGAGAAGGGAAAACACCTGTGACCACGGCTTGTCCGGAAGGTCGTCGAGGGTAAAACCTCTTACGAATTAGGCTGGAAAGTGAAAGTGATGAGTAAAAAAAATGATGCGATCAATGATTGCTTGTGCGACTATGCGAGCAGACTCATTTGGTATTGGTGTTAGAATTGCAAACCTTGTTAGGTGGTCCATCATTGTGAGCACGTATTTGCTTTTCACACCGGCGGCTGAAATAGATTCTGCCTTATATTCGACCAAGTCGACAGAGATCGTTTCAAACGCCTTTTAACGGGTATGTGTCCCGCGGGTAGCTTTGGTCGGTTGTGCTGTCTTCCGGCGTTGACATGCTTGGCATTTTTGGCACCAGTTACGTATGTCACGATTTATTGTCGGCCACCATTACTGCTGACGAATTTTTTCGTACGTTGGTCGGAATGCAAGGTGGCCCCGGACAAACCGTTGTCGTGGTATGCGTGAAGAACCAGTCCTGTTAGGGCTTTGGGTGACACTATTAATAACTGATCACGAAACGTGCTTGTCCTCGTCTCCTCGTGAGGTGGCCTGGCAACTACGACTTATACAGCAACCCGTCTTGTACTGTAGACTATGACATGGTTGTTTTTGTTTCCTGTGTCGGAAGGTGCGATGTCATCCACTATATATTGAATGTATGGGGCGTATTCAGCGGCTTGCTTTTATCGTAATTTTTCGTGGTCTACTGATTCGAACACGTTAGTAGCACTAATATACACCGATTTAAAGTGACAAAGTCCGCGATCGCTTCGAACCGGTTGAACTTCATCAAGTTTATCTGTTGACACTTCATATGGTCTTGGGGGTATCGCTGTTTGTAGTGCGGGGTCATGTGGAACATTTCTACAGATGGGTGCTAGTTTGAATTCTGCCATATCTTGATGGTGTTCAAAAGCAAATAACCTCGACAGCGTGTCTGGTACGACGTGTAATCTCCCAGATTTATGTTTCACAATCAAATCGTATGATTGTAATGCTATTGCCCAGCAACACAACTTGTTGCTAGTGTCCTGCATTTCGTAGAGGTATCGCAACGCTGCATGATCAGTCACACACTCAAAGTGTTTCCCCTACAAGGAGGGTCTCCAGTGCTGTAATGCCGGTACGACTGCGTAACATTCTTTGTGTATAGCCCAATAGTGACGTTGGCTATTACAGTTAAAACGGTGGCTGAAATATGCGATAATTGAAAGGTCGTCACCGTTTTGTTGGGCCGGGACTGCTCCTGCTCCTGCCTCGCTACCATCGACATGAATGATAAATTTCTTGGAAAAGTCCGGAACGTGCAGTACAGGGGATTCAGTGAGTAGTTGTTTAACCCGCGCGAAAGCTCTGTCGTGCTCGGGATTCCAACGTTTAGCAATTTCTTTTAGTGCGTCCTTTTTGGTGAGATCAACCAAGGGTGCTATTACTGCGGCCAGGTTTGGGATGAATTTTCTCACAAAGTTCACCATGCCAAGTACTGATGGTTGCTCTTTTGTATTTCTAGTCGTTGGCAAATCTACTACAGCTTTTATTCGGTCTTCACCTACTCGGATTCCGTCAGCAGACAAGATGTGACCTAAATATTTCACCTCTTTAGGTCCAAACTTCATGCTTGTCGGTTTGAGGGTTAGACCTGCTACTTGCAGAGCTTTGAACATGTCTTCTATTCGTGTCAAGTGGCTTTCCCATGTGGAAGCACAGATGCAGTCGTCTATATAGACGAGGAGACCACTTTTGTGGACCAAAGCGTGCAAATGCTAATGATATCATTTGTGCGAAGAGAAAAGGTGCATTGGCAATGCCAAGGGAATATTTTGAAGGCCCCTTTACCGTTCTGCGTCACGAAAGCGGTTTTGTCTTGATCCGCTTCTGCTGCCGGAATTTGGTGGTAAGCGTTTTCACGTTGCAGACCGTAATAAACTTCGCGCCTGCTACCGTATCTATGTGTGTATTCATGTCAGGCATAGGCCACGTCTTACGCACGAGAGTTTGGTTGGGGGTAGATCGATAGTTCACGCAGAACCGAGGAGTTCCGTCAGGTTGTGCAACCATTGTTACGCTTGACCCCCATGGACTCCGGCGTTGTTCAACAATTCCGTCTATTTCCATCTGTGTGACACATTTGTCGATTACTTGTTGTACACGTGGGTTTGTGCGATACGCTGATCGATCGACAGGTTGTGTTCCTGGTTGTAAGGGGAAGTTAGCCTCCGCGACTGTACACCTGCCTAGTTCCTGTGGCGACAGGGAAAATACCGACCGGTATTTCGTGCACAGCTCCAGCAGTTGTGAACATTGATCTGCGGAAAGGGTGGTGTTTTTAAACGAGTCTTTCAACGCGGTGCGTAATTCTTCGCGAGCACAGTTTCGTTAGCGCTACCATTTTTTATGGTACTGACATTCTGGGCCAAGACTGATTTTACTGGCGAGTTATAACCTAAAATCATTTTTCGTTTCAGGTGGACGTGTCTGCCGGACGGGTTTGCGATTTGTACCGTGGCAGTGTTTATTGACGGATGACTATTGGCATACCGTGCGCGCTACTACGATTCTGTGGAAAGCGTCGGGTACGTCCGTTGATTGCGCGTCATCGCATGTCACGATGAGCGGTTCGATTAGCGCAGCTGCTGTTTCATCTGGTGCACTTGCTGTTTCTACTTCGACTGCCATCTCGTGTTGCGGAGGTATACAGCATTTTTAACGCAGAAAAGCAGGCACCGGATTATTTTCTCCAGCTGGTCGTACCACTGAGCATTGTGCTGCGTCAGTTCGTGAGAGGGGCGAACATAGCGATACGTTGCTTTTATTTTTATCTGAGACGTTTTGAAGGATATTTCTTCCCTGCGCCAATCAAGCACAGCACCGAAGGCTTCCATGATGCTATTGTCGAGCAACACTTTATCCGGGCCTAAGGAAGGCAACAAAACGGCCTCTACGGGCACGGTAATGTCTCCTTGCGTGAGGTGGAAGCGGATATTTCCTACTATCTTGAGCGGAGATCCACCGGCGCTATTTAAATTGATCGCGCCGGGTGGGATCTGACGAAGTTCAGATTCGTCCAAACTTGGGTGAGCACGCACAAAATATTCAGCAATGCATGGAATATCAGAGGCTGCGTCGACCGTTATGTCATCCACAAGCCGCTGATTTACTCTGGCTGGAACGCGTACACGTTTTGACGATGCGTACAGAGCAGAGGGGTATTTGGATACCCACTGAAACATGATGCATGGAAGCAAGCAAACTGACTCTCATTTCGAGCCTTGGTCGCACCTGTCGACCGTTGTTTCATAATATGGTCGGACACCATGGACACATGCAAGGTTTGTGGCGCTACAGGGAAAAATGCATTCATTCAGCTTCTCTCTTTCCTTGGCTACATACTTGCTTCTTACTGTCGAAGAAATCGTGCGTTTATGACGCCTAGTATTTCCTTGAGTTCTGCCCTGCTTTCCTGACATTGCTCTTGCTGTAGTGGTCTGCTGAGCTACCTGGGGTTCTATATCTTGTACTCCTAGGTCTGCTCTAGCTTGCCTCGAAGTATCTACTTTCTCATGGTTGCTCATCGCCAGAGGTTCGGCAGTTCTCGTACGACTCCGTTTTTCCCTCGAACCAAATCGGGCTACTTGCGTAGCTACGGCTGCAGATCCGTCGACATTGTCTAATGACAGTTTTACGATTCCCGATGCATGTAAACCTTTGGTTGACAACCACTGCCAGGTGAGGGGGCCCGCAATGGGCCCCGTCATCCGTCAGACTTTACATACTTCATCCCCATCTTTTTGTCCGACTCCTCGTATTGGCCGTCGGTGCGTGAATGCGATGAGGACTGGTGGCAACCGATGTAGGTGCCCGGGTTGTCGACCGCCCGGCGGCCTGGGGTTTTGGTGGCGGTAGACAGCGCCTTGTGTTTGGAGCCACTTTTATCGCCCCCGTGACTAAGGGAGCGGTCGCGCCGTGCCGATTGTTCGGCCCCGTCCCGACCAGTCGGCCTGCCTCGTGGTTGTTGCCAGCGCGGCCCCGCGAGTATTACATCGCTGATACTTGTTTCTTTAGTGCGTCCATTTCGGACACTGTCCGCCAGGGTGGCCTGCAACTGGGGGTTTAGTCCCGGCCGTCGTGTATAGCAGAGGTAGTAGACTGGTGTTCAGTCGTGTTGCCGTGAATTGCGTTTCTTTCGTATTTTTTCGCGCGTGTTCGAGATGCTTGAAATGATGGTGCCTCGTCTTGGCGTATCATTTCCATGCGAAGGTGGGGGGGCAGACCATTTTCAAACGATGCAATCATGGATTTGTGCCATGCGTACTCATATGCTGTCGTGTTCGTCGGGGCGGTGCGTTGAGCTTCAGCGAGCATGCGCGCGTATGCTTGGAGGCATGTACATTATTGTCTTTTTTCGTGTCAGCTGGATCAATATATCTCCACTTACCGATACCCTATTAAATATTATTGTAGTAATGATCCCACACTAATTCCGCGAACAGCAGTATATAAATAGTCCTCAAAAATATGTTGTGTGTGTGTTCTTCACGTTAAAATGATGGGTGGGTGCAGGTGCTACTTCTAAACAAGTGTGCAGGGTTTCATACGAGTATTATCATTTCGCTCTTGCGCCACTCCCCTATTAATACGGCACCTCCCGGAGGGGAGCCTTGTATATATATATATGTATATATATTCTTCTACGATGTAAAATAATGTCTTACGAAAGATAATTGATAATTATGTGCAATCAAGAACGACACGAATGCACACCCTCCAGTGTGACACGCCGTCTGTACAATAAAAAACACAAGCTCCACCCATATATGGCCTGAACACATAATCTACATCCCCTATCTTGACAAGAGAGGGGCAGGGCGTCATCAGCGGTGATATCTGCGTATGATGCAGCTATCGTATAATACAATGGTTCGCTACACTCTGCGTGCTTTGTATCGTACACATACCGTGCACAGTCGTTTCCACATCCCGCCCCATGCAACCCTTCCTTACATCCATCCCGTTCCGCGAAATACCGTGCTTTTCCTGTACCGCCAAACCCTGTCCCGTGAAATCTAGTGATATATCATTCCCGTACCGTTAAGTACCGCGTGATTCTCGTCTCGTGAAATCCCTTGCCCTATAATGCCGTGATATCTTATTCCCGTCGCTGAATTTTTCGTGAAATATGAATGTCTCCCATATTTTCCCGTTCAATCTCGTGATGGTTCAATCCCATCCTCTACCGCCGTTTCGTGCTTAAAACACCCACCCGTATCCCGTTCCGGCGAATCCCGGGATGGCTGCATCCCTTGGGACCCCGTCCCGAGCCGAATTTCGGTCCCGACGAAAACCATGCTTATTTCAAGTTTTTTGGGGGGCAAACGATGTGCTTCAATTGAAATGATTTGAACTCTGCTGTTGTTTTACGAATATAGCATCGTGGACGCAGACGGCAAATAACTTCGCGCCGAGCCGGCGGTTCCTCGAGCATCGTGGTGATGCTTCAAAGCTGGCAACGGAGGGGAGGTGCCAGAACAAATATACTCTTGGCGATCCCGCCACGGCGAAGCTAACGAAGCCTGGTAATCTTCCGCAGGTCCAAGCGGAGCCCGTAGTGCTTTCACCTCACCAATAACAGCAGTGAAGACTTCCGAGGAAAGTACATCTGAAAAATGTTCAATCGCAAAAACAATAGTTCTTTATTTTTCATGGTCAGGAACACCGCTCCTGGCGTGTGCCTTTACTTGGGTTCAATATTTCACTGTTTTCGTCTGAAACGAACCAGGTTTACCTGATTCTGGTGATACTAGTTGTATTTTAATCATGTGCATGTACCATGTACTATTAATAACTGTACTTACAACCAGGTATATATTACAAGTTCTCAAGGCTGACGCCGGCCGCAGCGTTGTAACGAGTCGAAGACATTGACAGTGATATGCTGGTGGCTGATCGCTGGTAGCGCCACACGGAAATAAAATCAACAACGTTTTTTGGTTGCATTAATACCCGAAGTGTTTGGTTCGGTTAAAAAACCACCAGTAATCGAGTAACATCGGGTTCAATATTTCACTGCTGTTGTTGCCTGAAACGAAACAGGTGTACCTGATTTGGCAATAGTAGTTTAATAATGTGCGTGCTCCACTGTAGCACTTATTAGCAGGTATATATTACACAGTCTAAAGGCTGACGCCGACCGGAGCATTGTATGAGACGAAGACCTTGACGTCCTTATGCTATTGCGGCGGACCATATCCAATAGGACCTGCGGTACACACAAAAACATATATATTTGCCATTTTTTACTAACATTATTTGGTCCTGTTTACTATGGCTGATCGTCGATGGCGCCACACGAAAAGAAAACTAACAATGTTTTCGTTTGCATTAGTGCTGCAAGTCTTTGGTTCGGTTGAACAACCACGAGTATTTGAGTAACATCACTATGGGACTTGGCATGAAACAACTCAACGAGACTTCACCTTCACAAAGACACGGCTATCAGGAAAAAGGAAACGTTATGTAAGAGTTACGAATAGTCTTCTGCATGTCACGTTGTTCTGTGTCGAAGCCGCAAAAATACTACAGTCCATGAAATCCTCATTATATTCCACGCACCACCTACCTCAACGATATCTGGGAAATAGTGACAATGTATTACAGCAAGAGCGCACGCACAACACTAACTAACTGCTGTACATTGAACATGGCGCCTGATGAAGAATCTGACTGCGCATGATGTCACACATCATGACATATATTAGCAAGAGGGCACGCACAACACTGCTGTACATTCAACATGGCGCCTGATAAAGGATCTGACTGCGCATGACGAAATGTGTCTATAAATGGCGGCACAGCAGCATTTGCAGTGGAGAATGCAATGCCACGTGACCGTAGTGGTATGACAGGCACAGCACACTCCAGCAAACCTGGTGTTGTGAAAGACAAATGCAATTCCGCGTCATTGCAGCTGGTACGGGATAAAACAGTAGTTACTAATAATCGCTCAGGGCGACGTGGGGTGAAAATATTGAATTCTTCTCGCCATCAATAATTACCGGTATGCAAGAATCGCATGTGACGAAGGTGGATGACTACTCTGTGTGGCGCCGGTCTGAAGTACGTTGTTGTGGTTGTTGTTGTTGTTGTTGTTGTTTTCTCAAATTTTTAAGCAGTTTTTTCCACCCATCGACATCCAGCACAAGCAGTGTCCGTGCGGATTCTTCAATCGTAGGAGAGATACCAGCTTTGTGGTCACAAAGCTACGCCAGAAAGATACTACTTTGCCAGGTATGCAGGAAGCACATCAGTGGGCAATGTAATGTCATGTCATCATACTGGATACGACAGGCACGACATACACATTCTATGAAATAGATCAACCAAACGAACCAATAAAAAAAAAACACAAATCGAAAGAGAAAATGACACAAGAAGCAATTTATAAGAAACAAACCGTCGTGACCCTCCCGCAGGGCATGTGGCAGACACTTGAAAAAAATGAGCTGGAAAAAAAAAAGGAAAAACAATGAAAACACCACCACTCGTCAACAGAGTAAGACTAGGGAGAACCGAGGGAAAATGCCAGGGAGACCAAAGCACAAAGCATCCACAAGATAGCGGCAGAAGTTTATGGTACGAGTGGCACAGCCAGGTTCTACTTCCTAGTCTGTCCCGTACCTTGCTACCCTGTCTGCCGCCTCCATCCAGCGTTCGTCAACTATGCCCGGTCCCTCGGGGTCAGACAATACGAAACCAACAAAGCAGGCTCGTCATCCACCCACGCCACACGACTCTTTCAATAAGGCATATCAATCGGAGAAAGGAAGAGCAAGAAAGAAAGTGAAAATCACAGAGGATCAGCGCAGGAAATAAAAGTAACAAAACAAAACAAACAAAAGGAAGACAAAGGAAGACCACATTCGAACCAGCTGCACCAGTTGGTGGCAGGAGTAATATAGGCATGTTCTACTTCGTAGTCTGTCCCGTACCTTGCTACCCTGTCTGACATCTCCTTCCTAATTTCGTCCACTGCAGTTTCGCTTCTACTCCTGCTCTCCGCCCTCTCTGCATTCCCGTGGTCGGGTTTTCTGCCACTCTTCCTGTTGCCCCCACTCCCCCCATTCTCTTGGACACCACCCACGGCCGATGCTCAGCGCTGCCTACTCAGCTCAGCCTCAGCCTCGTCACACCTCACCATGAACCGTTCGGCTGCATCGAGGATCCGCCGGTACCACTTACCCTGTGTTACAGCAGTGGACATCAGCGTGGTCTCATCTCCAAACACCAAAGGGGCAAGTTTCGTTGACCCTTCGGTGGCTCGGTACTCCATGACTTCTTCGACTATGCATCTATGCCAAGTCTTAAACTGTCCGCCAGGTCTCGGGTTCTCCCCACCAGCTATCGTCCCGAACACTACCCGACTGGGTAATCGCTCCTTGCTTTGCCGTGCCACCCCCCCCCGCAAAGAAGAGCCGCCGTTTGCGAAAGGCCTCGTAACGTGTCATCTTGAAGGCCTTCGCGTACGAGAGGGTGATATGGTCATTACGAAGCCGGCGCTAGAACCCAATGGCTCGCAACAAGACTTGGTAGTGAGCCGTTTGAAGCTTGGCAAAGTGTTCCGCTCTGAGGCTTCTCGTCACACACCCCGTACAGCAGGGTCTCAATCACCTCGGCCTTCAGCAGTCCGACTTTGACCCTAAGGGGTCGGTCGTCTTATCATACAGTTCCGGTCCTAACCGTTTGAGGAATGCTCGCATGAGACGGATCTTCTGGTCGATTTCGAGCGAGAGGTCATCGTTTTCGTGGGTTATGCCGCCTAGGTATATGAACTGGGCCGTCTGCTTATACCTCTACCCTGCTGCTTCCATTACGAGCGGTGGTGCTAGGGTTTTCTGGTCTGGCGTTTGTAGAATCATCGTCTGAGTCTTCTTTTCCGACACCGTGCGGCCTGCTGCTTCGAAGACAGTCACGATGACTGTCATCATTTTCGCGAGCCCTTCAGCTGACTTCGAGACAATTCCTGCGTCATCGGCGTACAACATGCCCGATACAGCCCTTCGCACGCACGGCAACTTCTCCTCCTCCTCCGTTCCAAGTACTCTAGCATCACTCAGTTGGACCAAATCTCTTACGATGGCTTCGTCTTGGCTGAAGTGTACTAGTACGACGTGTAACGCAGCGGCGAAGAATACGTTGAACAGTAACGGTGATAGCACACAGCCTTGCCGCAGCCCCTGCGTGACATCAAACCATTCTGAGTAATGGCCGTCATCCGTACGCACGTGAGCCCGAATGCCATCGTGCAAGTTAAGGATTTTTCTCAGTATTTTCGTTGGCACGCCAAAGCGTGAGTACCTCCCATAACAGCTCTCGGTCGACAGAGTTGCATGCTTCCTGTAGATCGATGAAGCACAAGTACAGGGGGATTTTCCGCTGTAGTTAAAGCTCTTGCAATAGGCGCACGACGAACAACGTACCAATCGTTGATCGTGCGGAGCGGAAGACGCACCGTTCATCCAGGAGTAATTCCTCTGTCTCGCAGTAGTTGCTGAGGCGGGACGCGACGAATTTTCAACAAAACTTTGCCTGCGTGGGCAACAAGCGAAATCTCTCTGTAGTTATGGCACTCCGTTCGGTCCTTCGTTTTGTGAAGGACCTTGATGATCGCATATTTCCATTGCTGGGGGACGTTTCCTGCATACCCAAATATTGACGAGGACATGATGAAAGCACTGGGCGAACGCGGGAGGCCGATTTTCAGGAGTTCGGCCGGAAAATTGTCTGGGCCGACAGCTTTCGAATTTGACATCCCGTTTAGTGTTTCCGTAATCTCGTCCATGGATGGTTCATCTCAAAGCGGCAGTTTAAGCGGTCGTGGTGGCAAGAGGTCGATAATCGTGAGATCGCGTTTAGCGATTTCGTGTTCAGGATTTTTTGGTAAAGCCCCCCCCATCGTTCACGACTTCGCATCTTTTCCAGCCCAGCGTGTCATCCTCGTCCCTAATGAACTGGTTGATCCTCGCTTGAGTCCCTTCCAATCCTACCGTACTATCAAGGTGCTTGTACAAGCCTCTCTGGTCATTGTTCGCTAAGAATCGTTGGGTTTCGGCGAGGTAAGCTTCGAAGTACGCATGCAGTCCTGCGGCAGTCACCTTCTGCAGGTTCGCACACCCAGATCTCAGTGTCATCCACGCGGTTCTATCCCGGGGGTGGCCACGCAAGAATTGTCGTGCGTCTTCCCTCGCTGTCCACGCTAAAATGAATGCGGTCAAGAGTTCGGCAGACCCACACGATCCATGCCTGCGGTGGCGACGTGGAGCTATTTTTCTACCGCATGAATAATAGCCGCAGTGAAGAACTCAACAATGCCAGACGTATTACGGGGATAGGAAAGCTGGTTGTGAGTCGAGGTGACCCTCGCGACTACTCGTTCACGACACTGTTCATCGGACATAGTAAGCTGCGTGTCGAACCCTCGGTGTTTCGTCGGTGTACGTATTTGTCTGCGGGGCGCAAGGTGACCACTGAGTCGGAATTTGATATACAAGATGTTTTGGTCTGAGTCAGCCTTTGCGGGGGCACAAGGCTTTTAGACGGCTTTGACATCTCGTACTCTAGGCCGATGGACTTGACGGGTTAGCATGTAGTCGATCCTCTTTCGGTCATTCGGGCTGGTGCCGTCGTGTGTATGCGAAACCCCTTCCTTGCGGGTGCCGAAAAACGTGTTGGTGAGAGCTAACTTGCACTTGGTGGCCAACGACAGGTGTCGCTTGCCATTGTCGTTACGACCATCACGTCCATATGCTCCAAGCACTCTATTTTCATCATCACGCATCCTTCCATCCTCTGTCCAGTTCGCGCGTTGGCATCCATCAGTACAAACACACACTCTTTCGTCGCAATCTTTTCCACCAAGTCCTCCAGGTTCTGCCAGAAAGTACGTTTCAGTTCGACGTCCTTGGTATCAGTTGGAGCACCCGCGACGACGAAATTAACTGCCTCACATTTGCTAGCCAGCTCAAAGCGCAAACACGAAAGCCGCTGGTCAATGAGCTGACGAGTGTACGCATACTTACTGCACCACGATTCCTTTACATCTAGACCTACTCCGTACAAACTTTACCTGGCAGCTGTTTTTTCCGAAACAGAAAACGCGATACCTTGCCGCACGGAACGTCGTGCGGCCCGACCTCCGAGTTTACTGCAGGCCAATGAAGTCACAGCCGGGTTGCTGTCCCTTCGCCAGTACACGCTCATCATGTCCGTACCAGTTCTTCCCCTTTACAGCCAGGGTACGCACATGTTAGGTCGCTACCCCCACCAGTGGCTCCTTCTGTCTCTTACGGGCCTCGCGTGCTTTTTTAGCCAGCCGATGTGAAGCTCGTCCACGCCTCCTTTTTTTTCTTTTTGTTTATTTTTCTTCCATACGGCGAAAGTGGCTCTCCGTTTCGTAGCCCGGTACGCGCTTTGGTTTACGTTGGCTGGGTGCAGCTGTCCCAGACAACGCTGATACCCCCATCCTTCCTGTCGTGCATGCATATCCACGCTGTGGCCAGCCTCTCCACTCCCCCGACTGCCCACGTAGCCGTCTCGGCTGTGGTGATGTATCCGTCCCGCCCGAGGGAGGGACTCCTTGGCGTCGGGGTGAATAAGCAAAAACATCACCACCACCCTAAGCGACCCTTAAAGCGACCAGGCCACCAGCCGGGCCGCGTAAGCTTCGTCTATACCCAGCCTGAAGCTCGATATTCGTGTAACTGTCGCTAGACCGTTGCAGGTCCTGGGGGACTTCCTCGGCCCATCCAAAGGACGGGGCAGGCCGAAGGATCTACTCAAGGAGAAAATACTGGTAAACAAAAAAACAATATATGGGATTGTGAGAAAAAGTGAAGATCAAGGCACACGTGCCCGGGAGGGAACGAGATGTCTCCTACCTGTGACCAGATCTTGTCGAGAAGCCGGAAAGTTAAAAATGATGATGAAAAAGAAGAAAAAAAGCTTGATCTAAAATCAGGTATATCTGGCCACGTTCGTGCCAAAATCAGTTACACACGCAAAAAACAAGTGTTAATTGCAAAATTAGCCAAGACACCCAAAACAAGCGCAAATCACAACAGGACCCCTACTATCGGCCCAAACTGACATCGTACTTGCTTTGACTTCAAAGGTCAGGTATACATGGTTTTCGTCTGCTACGTCCAGCTTTCAAATCATTCTGGCTATTTTTTAATCGTTCAGAATGGCGATACGCACACTCTGTTTGTTCTCTGACTATTTTTCGTCGACCGTCCCTCCGTTGCAATTCTCGTATATAAACTGACCTGTATTCGTAAGCACGAACGTACGTACGTACATTTTTACGCATATGTACGCTGATTACTTGTACTCTTACGGTGTACCAGTTCACGTTTCATTCCTAGGGGTGTAGAATGTCCTTTCGTTGTTATGATGTGTACTAGGGATATCATTGTTAATAGTGGTCCGGTGTCTATTGCCCACCGCAGGGGGCTCCCAGTAGGGCCCCCGGAGCGGCCCCCGGGACGGCCGCCAAAACAATTGCGATATATTGTCGAATATATGCCCGAAAACCAAGAAACAAAGCACCCGAACCTCGAAAAAGCGTGTATCGGGATCAGAACTTGAATGCCATTTTTCCATTAAATTAAACAGCGAAAAAAGGAGTAAAAATAAAAATATGCTGCGGCGAATTTAAAAAGGGGGCCTAGTATCAGGATCAGAACCTAAATGTTTCTTTTTCTTCTCAATTAAGGCCAGATCTTGTGCAATTTTTTTTTAGGTGATTGTATGGCTGTTTACGGAGGCTTCGGGGTATCTGGTCCCTTTTCTGATCAGATTTTTTTCAAAATCACGTCTTATGGGGTCTGTTTGGTGGAAAAAATGTCCCTCCGAGATTTTATCACTCATGAAATTCCATGAAGTGATTTTTTTTACAACCTTTTCTGATCAACTCTGAAAGTGATAAAATTTGCTTTTGCTCAAGACCTCGGAGGCATTGTACAATTTTGTAAAGGTTACAGACTGGGCTCATGATGGGTCACGACGCTACATGCTTGGATACTCCTGTACACAGCTGGGCTCCAGCACTCGAGCATCGGCCGCTACAGAAAGAGAGGGCATCAATACCTTAGCCACCATCGCGTCCCTTGCGGCCGCCCAACTGCAGCTGCTCTAGGCAAAACAGCTTTGGACACGAATAGGACGAGACTACAGCAGTATATCAAAACAATCTCAGGTTGTTTTTTCTGAAAACGACGGCCGCAAGCAGCTCATGCTCTGCGAGAGCGAGAGCTCCTTGCTGGTCCAGCGACTAGCAAACCCCTTGCGCAGCTCCCCAGGAGGTTCCAAGTTCCGTTCCTTCCTTCGAGGACCGGGGGGTGAAGGTTGATCGCCCAACCCGGCGTGAACGACTCGTTCGTGTGTGGTCCACGTCCGTGGAACTCAAGATCTCGGTTCTGTTTTTTTATTATTATTCTCCGATGAAATAAAATCAAACACACCATAAGACGGCACATGGCGCACTGATCTGGTGTGGCTTTTTGCCGCTGGAAAATCCGACTTGCTGCATTTTTCAATGACTCAAAAAAAATGCATAAGATCCGGCCTAAATAAAGGGAAAATGCCAAAAAAAATAAAAATGGACTGCGGCGAATTTAGAAAGGGGGCCTAATATCGGGATCAGAACCTAAATGCTTTCTTTTTACTAAATTACGTCGAGAAAAATGCCTGAACAATAAAAAATGAACTTCGGCGAATTTAAAAGGGGGGCCTAGTATCGGGGTCAGAACCTAAATGTTTTTTTCTACTAAATTACGTAGAGAAAAAAGGCCTACAAAAAATATATGGACTGCGACGGATTTAGAAAGGGGCCCGAAAAAAATCGCCAAAGGCGAATTTTGAAAACGGTGTTCCGATTTTTGTTTAGTCTACGTACTGCTGCTTGGTGTGTGTGACAAAGCACAATGTCAGGGGAACGACTTTTCATTTCTTGACAGACAGCAACTTTGCCTTGACATTCCTCGACTAACACCACTACTATGTTTGAGTGTTTAGCACTCGGTCCTACATCCTTGAAAGCGCATGTTTTGCCTTCCTTGACATACGTATGACGGCACAAATTGCTGCTCTTCTTCTGCTGCCTATACATTGACCGTAGCAGAGCTGCAGCAACAGCAGTGAACTAGTAGCGCGATGCTCCGACAGCCGAGAGGCCAGCAGTCAGCAAAAATGTACCTACGAGTACCTGTTGCTCGTTTCTCTTGCAAAATTGGCTGCTATACACCAGGCACCGTGCTACTTTAGCCGGGCTGACTGCAGTCTGCAGGCATTTTTTTTCGTTTTTCTCCCTTCGCGCACAAGAAATGAAACCGATCCGTCCGTCCCGTGCAAACGCATACTGGTATATGACATGTACGAATCACTGTGTGTTGCTTGCCCTACTGATGCCGCTTTACGCTACTGGGCTCTCCGACTGGTAGCAGTAGTGGCAGTGTGACTATTACAGTCAACCAAAAGGGTAGCAAGACACGTCCCTGTTGTTTCGTTTGGTCTTATCTTGCAATGACGTCATCATAATATTCGTTTTGTACGTATGTATGATACACAAGTTGTGCAATACTACGCAATCCCACGGAAGTTGGGCGTGCTTACGTGTGGCGTGCGTTCATACCTCAACCTTTTACAGCAGTTGCTCCCAGTACTTGGGGAGCAAAGAAAAGTACGGAAGTTGGGCGTGCTTACGTGTGGCGTGCGTTCATACCTCAACCGTTTACAGCAGTTGCTCCCAATACTTGGGGAGCGAAGCAAAGTATGTTCGAGAAAATACTGATGTAGGCACTTCGTGCACTGGCAGTATTTCAGGTTTGTACTGCAGGTACTGCGAGTACTCGCAGTATTTCGAGGTTTTCTGTGCTACTACCGCCGCGGTTTCCACTGTATATGTATGCACTGCGGACACTTTCGGGCTCGTACTAGTTCGGGATTCGCTACTCACTGTTCTGCTGTTGTGGATACTCCCTGTTGTGCTTCAAGTATCTCGGGGTTTGGTACTGCGGTTACTGCAAGTACAACAATAACAGCAGTATTCCGTCCGTTGCTAGAGTTCATACTGTGCCCAAAATACTCTCAGTATGCCCGGTATACTCGGAGTAAGGAGTATCTCGGGAATATGTGCGGAGAGTATTCTTAGTGTCTCGAGGTTCCGTACTGGGGATATTGCCTGTATTCCAAGTACTGTCGATACTGCGGGTACCTACTTGCCCCTGTGCTCTCGGGGTTCCGTACTGCTCATATTCTCAGTACTCTCGGTATTAGGGCCTTCTCGGTACTCGCAACATTTTGGTCGCCAGTGCTCCAATAATAATACTCTTAGTACTCGTACGAATTTCTCTCGAGATCTTCTCTCGGTGAAACTTTTTTTTGACTGTTGAGAAAAGAAACATACCTGGTATATTTCACCTTGGACCTGTAGCTCTGCCTCTGCTTCACTGCGCTGATACGTGTAGGTTGCGGCTACGTACCAGACAAGGTGTGTCTACCAAGGGCTACGATTCATGCTACCGTGAATCACCGCAGTCATCTGATTGGCTTGAACTTCTTACGTACGTACAAAACTCACATTCTCTCATTCTTCCGAGAATGTTCTGCTTTGCACTTTGCTTTCGAAGTTGTATTATATTAATGCGCAACCCCCCGCCCGGAAAGGGGGGTTGGAGAAGGGGTGACCCCCCCGGGGCTGCCCCAACGGCAACCCCGCGCTCACATCCGTACACTCGAGTCAACTCCCAACCCAACTGGCGACACAGAACTCTCGACGCCAGCCTCCATCACACATGGGAGTTGACCCTATTTACTGATGTGTTCTTACTACCCCTTCCCCTCCCACTTGCAATCTCATAGGGAACGCATGTGATAACACACTTTACCATTTTTTTTTACTTCTGCCCATTCACCACTCGGAGTGAATTAACTCGCCCCCACTCAGTGCTCTGGCCCGGCTGGATCCCACCGCTCAGTCCTTCCTGGGCCATAACGTCTGCTACCCAACTGGCATCCTTTCCGTGACTGCGAACATACGCCTTGTACGCATCGGACGCCCATCGGCCCTCACGCTGCAACACTTCTGGTGTCGCCCCCCCCGCTGACAAGTGTGTTGCGCCCCCAATCCTCAGAGAGTGCAGAGCGTACTCCTCCGCACGCACGCCCGCCAACGCAACCACTTTCCGCAAAGCTGTCGTCGCTTGCTGCTGTGTCCACATGGACCATCTGCCATTACCAACGCCGAAAGCGGCAAGGGGGGCCGACGAGGGAAGAAACAGATAACAGGACATCAATTCGATCATGAGATCGACCGCACCGCCACCTTCGCCCACGCGCAACGCCGGACCGCAACGTACGCGCGTTAGAACCGCCCCTTTTCGCAGTTGGTCCCCTTTCGACCCACGAAACCGAACCTCTACGCGGTCCGCGGTGGACCACTGCGCAACTGTGAGCTGTATTTTTCCGCGAAAAAAGGCTACGTCGGCCCGTCGCAAACAATACGTTTCATTCACACGTGACCGAGTTTCCGCAAACATTTCCGAGGCGAGAGTCAAAAAACAAAATGAAGCTCAGAGGGCAAGCCACAAGACGCGACCCCCCGTCTGCCACGTATATATCAATTTCTCGCCCGCGATCAACATTTCCCACGAAACCGGCCTACGAACGGTTGCTTGGTTACCAGCGTCGGAATGCGAACGAGCGGCGCCTTTGAGTACATTAACCAAAACCGGATGAGTAGTGTCCAGTTCGAACCCTCGTGAAATGCGATGAAAAAACTTGATCGCTGACAAATGACTCTCGATGGTTGCCGACCGCAATTTCTTGGTGGCAAAACCGTACGCGACGTACTCGAACAAATGCCACACGTTGGTCATGCTGTCTCCGCACCGGTCTAGGAATACAGACATGCCACACCGTACCCGAAAGTCTACCCACGCGCCAAAATGCCCCTGATAAGTGCGTTCAGACGAGGTCGCAATGGCATTTCGCATGAGTTCGAGGCCAACACCGAAGTACAGAGGTCTGTGCCCGCATCCCCCAGGTCCTGCTCCTGCCACGGAATATCGGGTCGAACGGCACGCAGATTAGCGAGGACGGAAGCACAGTCCCACCGTGAGATACCATCAGCGGCCACATTAAAAATGCCCCGTACGTGTTTTGCGTCAAAGTGCCAACCAGAGGACAGTTCGAGCACACCAAGAAGGCGCATTAATGCGCCAGATCTCGGCTCCTTGCCCCCGCGACAACGGCGCACCCACTCTACGGCTGCCTCGTTGTCGCCCCGCAATAACACACAATCCCCCATTTCGAACGGACTTTCAGCACACGCAGAGACGAGAACCCATGCAGAAACCACCATGCCCAGCAGTTCGAGGACGTTAATTGATATATCGTTCTCATCTGCAACGGACTTGCTCGATCCACAAAATCGAGCCCGTTCCCCTGCGTCAAGCTCGTATCGCCAGTACACACCAGTTTCAAGACAAAACCCCCCGACAGCGGTTTTAGATGCGTCCGAAAACAGAGTACGTCTAGGGGGGCGCTCAAGCAAATGATACATCGGAGCCCACAAGGTTCCGCCGCGCGCGTCCAACCCTTCCTCAACGAACCACCCCCAAAACTCGAGGTCACCGTGGAACTCGGGTCCCAGGGCGAGACGCCGCCAGGGGTTTGCCATACGACAATCAAAATCAGCTCCGGCGGCAATGCGCGGCATACCAACCGAAGCCAACAAGCGGTTAACGAAAAAGCGCCCCGGACGAACAGCAAAGGACACATGCATGAGAAAGCCAACTAACTGTGACACCTTCTTCGCTGAAGCGGACGCACGAGACGAGGGCCACTCCGCGAGGATATCGTGCAGCTTGAGGCGCTTATGCGACGGCAACGTAACAGTAAGCGCTTCAGTATCAATAATCCATCCCAAGACTTCGAGTCGCGTGTCCCAGTTAGTTATTTTCTTGGCTGACAAGAGGGGTGGATCGGAAACACCACGTTCGCCCAACAAGCGAAAATGGTCCGACGCCAGCGACTGTACAGCACGCAAGCAACGGCGGCCGTCCGGCCACCATTGCAACTCGACGAGAATGCCATCGTCAACGCAGTACCTCACAAACAAAATTGCTTCCGGTGAGGCCTCCTGCGCCAGGAACGGGCCCACAATCACGCGGAATAGCAACAACCTGAACTCCCCGCGGCGGGGAGAGTTCAACGTGCGAAACGGCGGCAGCCCCTTGTGGGGAAACATCTGCGCCTTGAAACGTAGTGTGGATGTGAGCATGCTCGAGCGCAGAGGCCATCAACCCCCAAAACCCAGGACTATTACGCCAACCAAATTGCAAGCGCAAATCCACGACAACGCGATTGCCGAAAACGTATCCAAAGGTCGATGCGCCTGCCGGATCAACCAAAACCTGCCGAAAAGCGTCTTTAACGTCCACACGACACAGCAGGATCCGAGCGCGAATACCGTGCGTCTGTCGCAAAAACAACACCCGTAAAAGCACATCACGAAGCACGTGTCCGAGCTCGCACGATGGCGCGGAGTCAAAGTCAGTGTCACCGTTAACATTGGTTCGACCATTCCCGCGCGCAAACGTGAGATCGTGAATAATCCTTAACTTGGGTTCGAGAACGACGCTCAGCGGTGAAATGCGAAGACCCTGGATCTCGTCTGCAAATCGCAATTCAAACACCACCGCTCGGCCGTGCCCAACGTCTGCGCATATCTTATCATGGATAGCCACAGTATGCATGGCAACGCCCGGTGATTACCATACGCGAGTTCTGTGGTCAAATTCCCCCCCCGTGCAACGCAAACAGGCGCGCCTGGCGCCAGCACACGAAGCAACAAAGAAATACGGGGGCATTTTTTGATCTCACCAAACCAGTGTTGTACGACGGCTACGTTAATATGTGAAGCGAACAATGAGGCGCCGATGGTGGACAGGAAAAGAGGAACACTGCCTTGACACTGTCGCAAGAATGAGGAGCTGAGCGAAGCGACCTGATCGAGGCTCGCTGAGCCTCGCCCAGATACTGCCTGCGCCACTACCTCCTGAGCGGCGATCCACGCATCTACCTCATCTGTGATCGCCTCCAAACGCACGTCACCGACCGCACCCTGCACGCACACCGGGTCCACGGATCCATCACCCTGCACACACACCGTGTCACCGGGCAAATAACTCGCACGCACGCCCATATCCGTACCTTGCTTTGAGAAGGGAACCGAACCCGGAGTCACCGCGACGCGATCTCGCCCGACACCGCCGTCGCCAGCCAGAGCACCTAAAGCGCGCCCCCGCAACCCCCCCCCCTCCTTCGTGGGTTGCCAGCCGAGTGCCCGCTCCGCCGCTGGCGACAAGCGCCGTCGCCGCTCCGCCACCTGCCCGCGCCGCCACCGCCCCCCCCAGTGTTGGCCCAACCGACAGGAAGGGCCCGTGTCTTCATCCCGAACCAGAGCCGCCACCTGCCCCGGCCCCCCCACGACCCCCGCCTGGGCGGAGCACCATAGCCCGCGACCCACCAGCCTGCGCCTCCGCGCCTCCTCGCATTACCCCGGCCGGTGCCGCCGATCTCCCATCGAGGAGCGCCGTAGGAGACGAGGCGTCGGACGGGGTATTAGCGTGCACGAATTTGCAGTCGGAGAACCGACATCGACCCGTGGACGAAACCATCCTGCACAGCGGGGCGTTCTTCTTTCTGGGCGGACCCATCCTGGCGGGGGCGAGGCTTTGGCTCCGCTTGTATGCCCCATCCCGACTATCGCGTGGACCTTGGAGACCCTCGACAAGCCTCAGAATGTCGCCCCCGGACGAGCAAAAGGAGAGCGTGCGACTGAAGGCAGGGACAGGCGGCGCGTCGAACACCGCGTCAGACTGAGGGGGCACGGTCAACGGACGAACTTGCTGGGCGAACCTCATCAGGTCGTTCACCCAAAGACGTAAGTCGTCGTTCACCATTTCGCTCATGACGGCCCTCGCCGTGGAGCAGAAAGCAAAAATATATTGCTGAGAGTGTGACGGCGCAGACCAGCAGCCTCGGGTGTAAAGGAGGTGTTGACGGGTGCCAGCCGGTCCAGGCACGCGCGGTCGTCGGCGACCTCCGCCGAGAGTCCAACTGTAAGAACCGCCATGAGAGCCTGGCGCAGGAGATCCAGGCGGTCCGCGACCACCACCAGGTGGTCAACCGGGCGATCGGCACGTGGCCCATACAAGGCCACGTCAAAATTGCTGATGGCACGAAGCTGAGCCGCCACCGCCGCCGTAACATCGACGCTCTCCCCCACAAACGACTGGATATCCGCGGCCGACTCGCCGAGGTTCGGGGGCAAGCGTCCCCGAAGCAGCCAGTGTTTCCGAGATGACATTTTTTTTCACATGGCCGTGTCGTCGGTGAGCTGCGATTTCTGTACGTGGCGCTCCCTCGCATCTCCGCTGTCCCGCACAGAAGGCTCACGGTCGGAAAAATTGTCAACAAACTGCTGGAGGAGCACTTCGTTGTTGGCGATCTTGGATACGCTGCTGGTGACGGCGTCCCGAAGGCCAGCCACAGACAGGAGCACGTTGTCCAGTGTAGATTTGACGCCTAGTATATCCGTGTCTATTCGGGAAAACTCGGATGCCACCTGGTTTTGCCAATGCAGAACGTCAGCCGTCGATACTGCTCCCCCCGAGGCTGCCGGCATAGATGAAGGACCAGCCGAAGCCGCAGTGGTGGCAACAGCAGCCGCAGCGTTGGCCTGGCGAATGGACGCAGCGTCTTCCGCGGCCTGGCGAGCCTCGGCCTCGGCTATCCCAACACGGCGTGCGTCTACCTCCGCTTGCACAGCAGCTACAGCAGCATAAGCGTTCGCCTCAGCTTCTGTTTGTGCAGCAAACCTCGCAGCCTGCGCCTCGCGCGCAATAGTAGACGCATTGGCCGTGGCCTCCGGCGACTTGCTCTCGTCGGACATCCCGAACTCAAACTAGTCTCACACCTTGGACCTGTAGCTCTGCCTCTGCTTCACTGCGCTGATACGTGTAGGTTGCGGCTACGTACCAGACAAGGTGTGTCTACCAAGGGCTACGATTCATGCTACCGTGAATCACCGCAGTCATCTGATTGGCTTGAACTTCTTACGTACGTACAAAACTCACATTATCTCATTCTTCCGAGAATGTTCTGCTTGGTATATTTTTCGGGAATATATTTTGTTCTGCGAGATGGATTTTACTCAGCCGGTCACAATCATCATGTCGCAACCTCAACCTCACTCAACGTTTTGTACCTGATTGAGATATTACGCGGCAAAAATATTGAATTGATCGCCGCGAAACATCTGATCAGGATCGATATCCACTAACCGGTGCTCTCCTTTGGCTTATTATCGTAGTATTACCGGGGACCATGGCAAATAGAACCTATCAATAATAATATTGTGAGTATAACTAGGAACATGTGTAAGTTTTATTGCGTATACGGTAGGTCTTACTGGTATTTACTATTACCGTCATACTAATGATCGCACACTATTTCCACGAAGAGCGGTATAATTTGTGTTCCAAAGTATGTATGAGTTCTTTACGTTATTAAAGATGGTGCAGGCAGTTATTTTTACAAAAGTTATAATCAGGTGTGCAGGTAAGTAGGTATTTTATTCGAGTACTATTTCGTTCTTGCGCCACTCCCCTGGTAATTGGTCCTTGCCGGAGGGGAACCTTGTAATACGTACCACTAGCCTGTACATTTATAAGATAATCAATCGGTAGTGGTAGTATTAATAATAGAGTATTGTGGGTTGTAGCGTGCATGTTTCCTCTAACTTTACTACAAACAGCAGTACATCTATCTGTCTGCGGTATTGGTGATGGTCTACATTTAGAGTGAGACTATAGTAGTGTTTTCCCCAACCCATCGTACCGCTTACTTACATGGTGCGTCGCCGTTGTATGGAAGTTAGTATTTTAGGTGCAGTTACTGTAGTAATATCAATAGGAGTAGGTATATAGCAGTGTATTATTTATTCATGTTGCTTCTACATGTGCTGCATCTATGTATCACTGGTGGTGTATACAGTAGTATCTGCATCGTAGTCATGCCCCAACCCATGGTACCTGGTAGTGATTTGACCCCTCTTTTTCCATGAGGCTGTCGGTTGATTTTGTGAGCGCTTGGCCTGCAATAGTACTTCGTAGTAGAATAGTTGGTGGTCGCAGTAGTAGTGTACAAGGTAGTACTTTGTCGAGTGCATGCTTGTTCTGCCTGTACAACATATGTTCACTAGTGGTAGTGGTGCATCAGGTATAGTGACGGTATAGTGGTCAACCCATGGTATACCGCGTGCATGTAGTGCAGTATTCACCACAGGAAATATTAGTACTCAGTTCCTGCCCACTAGTACTCTTTCTTTCAAGCAATACCGTGCTTCTACCTATACTACATGTGCGTAGTAGTCTGAGCGGTATATAGTGATGGTTTAGTTGCTAACCCCTGGTACCGCGGCGTGCTCTGGGCTACTGCTGCACCTGTAGTTGCAAGTATCGGAGCCTTCGAGTCGTCATCGAGGATATATAGAAAGAGCTTGCTGTGCATGTTCATATATGTATTATATATCCGAATTCTCACACACACACACCGCGACAATCTACAACATCGGGCACCAGACAAATATGCGCGAAGTGTCACATCCGAAGTGTACTCCTGGCTACTGTACTTATTGATGCCTGTAGTTGCAAGGGTCGGTGCATCATCGAGGGTGACGAGGAAGAGCTTAAGATGCGGGCGCATGTATGTACGTATCTATGTATCAAGACTCTCAACCACGCCCGCCTCGACTATCGACAACCGACTGCCATCAGGAAATACTGCGCGAGGTTGCGCATCCTGTGTGTATTAGTGGCTACTGTACCTAATTATATACCTCCAGTTGCAAGTGTCGTAGCCTTCGAGTAAATATCGAGGATAGATAGGGAGAGCTTGTTGTACGGGTTCATTTGTCTATTACGTATCCCGACCCCCCAGCACGCACACCGTGACGATCTACCACATCGAGCACCAGGCAAAGGTGCGCGAAGTGGCACATCCGAGGGGTACTCTTGGCTTCTGCGCTTTATAACACCTGTAGTCGCAAGGGTCGGAGCTTACGATACATCATCGAGAATCACGAGGCAAAGCTTGAGGGCCGGGGGCATGTATGTATGTAAATTTTGTATCACGACTCTCGACCACATCCACACGACTTTGAACAACCGACTGCCACCAGTAAAAAATACGCGAGGTGGCGCGTCCTGTGTATACTCCTGGCTACTGTACCTGTTAATACCTGCAGTCGCAAGTATCGGGGCCTTCGATTCGTCGAGGATAGATAGGGAGAGCTTGGTGTGTGGTTATTTATGTATGGTGTATCTCAACTCCCAAACACGCACACCGCGACGATCTGCAACATCGGGCACCAGGCTCAAATTCGCGAAGTGGCTCATCCGCGGTGTACTTTTGGCTACTTTACTGATTAATACCTGTAGTTTTAAGGATCGGAGTCTACGATGTATCATCGGGGATGACGAGATAGAGCATGGGGTGCAGGGGCAGTTATGTATGTATCCATGTACCACGACTCTCGACCACGCCACCACGACTGTCAACAACCGACTGCCACCAGGAAAAACCGCGCGAGGTGGCGCATCCGGGGTGTACTAGAACCTGTTTATACGTGCAGCCGCAAGTGTAATTTCGAGTCATCATCGAAGATAGATAGGGAGAGCTTGGTGCACGGGTTCATTTGTATATTATGAATTCTGACTCCCAAACACGCAAACCGCGATGATCAACGATCAACTGCTACCAGGCACAACTCCTCCTCCTCCAGCAGCAGTTGCACACGCCCATCAGCTGTAGCTGGCAATACCTACTCGCGTGACGTGGCTTATGCGGGGGTCTACGTAGTGGCTAGTTGCAAGTATCCGAGATAACGACGCAGCACCGAGGATGGATAATAGGCAGGCAGAGCTGGGGGCGCGGCCACATGTACAGCATTACATCCAGACTGCCGACAACACCCACCACGACGACCAACAACAACCACAAGAAACGAAACTGCTGAACCCCTCCTAAGCTGTTGTTCTGGGCAGCAGTTTCAATTCTCGCAGCCCGTCGAGGAGACGTGCTGCTGTCGGCACTGTTTGTCTGCGCTACCACCACGCACGGCCGTCTCTGCTGTTTTTCGAGCTATGTGGTGGGTGCTAGATCGATGAGTTCGTTCCGATTTCGCTGGAGTAGTGGACCCTACAACCACTTCAGAGGACAAGAATTGTAGTAGCAGTATAGTTCCTGCGCTCGTCCGTTGCGTCCACGCGACACACACTGCCTTCATCTTGTTGTGCACAAGTTGCTCGACCGGCATTGAGACGTGCAATATCGACCGAAACGCCTCGAAACCTTAAAACATTTGGTTGAAAACAAAATCTCCCTATCCCCGGCAAATGAGCCAGCCTGCCAGCAGCAAGCATCAAAGTACGCACATGACACCCGCGTAGCTACTGCTGACAAAGTACACATAACATCAGCAGAATATGGAGTTTTTACAGCGCGTGGCTCGCATCCACACGGATCGAGCTCGTAGCTCAACAGCACGCGCAAGTTCTCCTAGTCGACGTCTTGTATGAACAAAGGAGTTGGTCTCGACGCGGTAGGGTCGATGTAGTAGGAAAGGGGAGTGGATTCGTCTCGGAAGACCCACACACTCTATGGTATAGTGGCTACTGCTATTTCTGCTGTACGCGTACTTACCGTGTACAACTTGACGTGCTGTAGGCTCCATTTCAGTTGCCCATGAAACCGTATTTTCTTGGCCGGTACGTACTGGAAACGTTTCAGAAGAGAGCGAAACAATCGTAATTAACACGCAAATTTCAGACTCAAGATAGCGATCAAAACAAGGATAATGTCGCTGTAGTCAATCGTCTACGAGCGAGTAAGCTCCCGTCAGAATGTTGTTAGTATCATGCTACGCCTGAACGGTACGACCCCAAGCGATACAACTCGGATACTAAGACTGGCCATCCCCCCAAAAAACTGGGGCTAATACTGTAGTCTTCAATTTTGACTCAATGTTCCCTTCTGATCTCGGCGTATGGTTAACAGATGCTCAGCACGTAGCGATAAAGAACAAACATCACATCGGGAGATATATGAATGACGCGCTTGTCGGCGCGTCGAAGCTTTCTTGGTTTAGGCTATTTCCTTTGCGGTTCGAATTTGAGCTTCAGATTTGTATTTTTCGATCTTAAAAATGAATGACCCTGCTTATGCAGTCCAAATATGCGAAATCCGACCGGAAATGTTTCGATTTGAGAATCCGATCACCCAAGCCGTCGGATTTTGGCCCAAAATCCGATGACTGAGTCATCAGATTTTCAAATCGAAAAATGGCATGCTCTCTGAATTCAAGATGTTATCCACGACAGCAAACAGCAGCAGAACGACCGATGAGTTGGATGGTGATACAGCTGTATAGCGACGTTGTTTCGCGCCCGTCGCACGGACGGCGCGTCCCTCCGTGGCCAGACTAGAGTCGGCTGGCGCGGGCTCGGGCATAGAGACCAAGAGAAGCGCACTCGGCACGCGCCTCTCCGTGGATACGTACTCGTAGACTACACTGCAGCTGTACAGCAACAGCAGCAGCAGCAGCAGCAGTCAGACACGAAATGAAACACAAAATACCAAGACAGGTTGACTCTAGCGCACTCGCCACGTCTCTTCGCCACCAGACGAGAAGCAGTCAGTGTGGGCTCTGACGCTTGGGTCCTATGCGCAGGGCAACGCACCCAGCGATTCTCTACGCGGCGCCAAACCACAAAAACAGCAGTTGGTCTCGGCGTTTGCTCGAATCTCTACACGCACAAAAAAACTGATTTTTTTCCGCATAGGGAGAATCTTTCGGTTTGTCAAGTTCATATCTGAAAATGCCATCGGGTCAAAATCCGAAGCTCAAAAATCGAACCGCATAGGAAACGGCCTAAGACGAAATGCTAACCAGTAGTTGAATGTGGGCATGCGGGGTCATGTAAGCGGATCCAAACGTATCCGACATGACGGCACAATGCTGCACGGTGCGGTGTTTTCACCTGTTAGACGTAAGGGTTAGTAGTGTTGTTTGGTGCGTTACTACTGTAACACAACGCGTTCAAGCTGTGCGACACGCATTTGCGACACGCGCACGGCGGTGATCACGACACACCCTGGCCCTCGGGAGAAGAAACGACGCTACGTACCGGCCGCTGCGTATGCCGCTTTCGTACCCAATACGAACACACATTTTACACATCCAGCCAAACAGTCCGTCAATTATTTATAAAATGTGTTTCGTCCGCACTAACCGTGCACACCCCCCTCAAACCGGCCGGTTGATATTGCAATTCCTTAGATAAATGCCCTCTAAGATATACATCAGCACTTGCCTTTACATGTTCGTGACAAGCCAATGCCTAGTGCCCTCTTGCCCTCTCACACTCCTCTCCGTCTGCTAATCCCTCGCGCATGATAAATAGGACACGGATCCCCCTGTTACTGGCGGACGTTAGCAAGTAGAGCTTCACGGTCGGTATCGCTCTACCATTATCGACACCACTATCGTTATTTGTGCTTTCAGCCGACACACGCAATCCTGAAGTGCTGCGAGTAACCAGTGATGACAAGCGAAGATCAAGCACGATATCAGCGGCATCGACGAAGGTCACGGAGGCCTTCAGCGCACGCTCTGGACGGAACATTGATGGGAGCGGTAGCCAACGGTGGCGCTTATGACCACCGTACTACACACCCGATCGTGGCTGGCTTGTGTTTCCTCTTCGCAACCATCCTTGTGTCGACAAATTCCGACGGTGTAGCCCGGATGACGGGGGTGGGGTTTGGTGTGTTGGCTGCGCCGTGCATGACGGGGAAAACCCAAGCACGAGGGAGACAAGGGGGAGGTGGGGCCGTGACTCTAAACGTCACGAATGCGGCCAGCCTGAACCTCACCATGTTCGACTGCGAAGGCGGAAATTTTGAGGTCTATTGGTCAGGCATCGTCAACGTACCAGGGACCATTCACATTGGCCTCGGCACGAACGTGACGATAATAGGAGACATGCCTAGCAATACGTCAGATACTTCAACTACAAAAAGCAGCAGCAGCGGTCGTGAGGTCGATGACAATATAACAGCAATTTTATCGATTCCGCGCGGGCTTACCTCTGCGGCGGTGCGCGATTTGCCGTCGGCTGTATTGGTGAACACAAACGAAAGCACCTCATCCGGTCCAATTTTTTTCGTGGACGGTGGTCAGTTACACCTTCAACACATGGCCATCCGCAGCGGATCCGCAACCAACACCAACGACAACCTTTACACGAGCGGGGCCGGTATCTACGCGCGACAGGCCGACGTCACCGTCTCGTGGTGCGAATTCGAGGACAACTTCGCCGAGCTCCTGGGCGGAGGTATATTCGCAAACGAGTCAACACTGACCGTGATGAACACTGTGTTCAAGCGTTGCCGGGCGGGGTTTGAAGCGGAGCCTGGGGATGACGTGTCCGGCGCAGGCGGTGGCATTGGCGTGAGTATGGCGTTCGCTTTTACTCCGCTCTCGCTGGTCGACGTTGATTGTCTAGCCGTACACGTCCCCTTTGTCGGAGCCGTGCTGCGGTAGGGCTTGCAGTTTTGAGCTCCGAAATAATTTATGACTGACGGAATTACCAATATCGTGGTGGGAAGGTCATATGCGCTGTTATTGGTTCCCTAGGACTATCTATCGGCGTACTGGCTTTTGCAGGTTGCCTTACTATCGACAGTCGGGTGAAGTAGAAACCCTCGCACATGATACGTGCCAGTCCTACGGTAGCGCGCGTCAAATATGGTGCCGGGGTGAAACATTTGCACTAGTATGTGGTTTGGTTGCATCTGTCCGTTTATGTTTATACAAAAGCAAAACGCGGCGTAGGCTATCGCGCGTCGAATATGGTGCCGGGGTGAAAACTTTGCACTAGTATATGGTTTGGTTGCGTCTGTCCGTTTGTGTTTATTTCAAAAGCAGAGCGCGGCTTAGGCTATATACGCCCTACGACGTTTAGTTGTAGAAGGCGCGGTTGGCTTTCGAGATCTCCTGAATTCTAACCCAGACGCCGTCCAGTAGTATGAACTAGGCGTGACAGAGAAACATCTTTGATCAAGATTACCACTAATGGAATGTTCGTCTACCGTGCTTGTGATTTCAATCAATCTACACACGGAAATGTGAGGCTTATGCCAAATTGTCTTCCGTAAAAATATTAGTAATAGGATTAAACACATACCGTGGTCAAACTTCAGCGACAAACGTCGCGGAGAATATCCCATTTCAATAAATAATCCGACTGGCTTTGTCGCTATTTTGGATAGATTTCCACCTCAGGAAGATTTCCGATCCCCACTGGTTGCTCTACTTTAGGTCTTGCCCGCCAGATATATCATCAATCTATATTGTCCGGCTCATGTTGTCGGGTGGCAGGCGCACAGCCTGCATGCGCTAGCAGACCATTCTTCGGTTGGATGTGTATGAGGCAAGATGCTTCACAGTCACTCACAACGCCAAGTTAAGCAACTAGACGACGTAGATGATGATCTGTACGAGCTGTGAATTTCTTTATCTCACGGGAACCCCAGCAATAGAGCCCTATGATACCCCTCAGCAATAGAGATTCCTACGATACAAAGTGAACAATTTCAACGAGCATGAGCGAAACGTGAACGTGTGTTTCACTCACCCTCCTTGCGCTGCGTTAGGTACTCGGCGATTCACCCTGCTTCAATTTTCACGTGAAGGTTTATGTCTGCCGTCTATTAGTAACACAACTATCGGAACCGCCTATAAGAGCTACTTGATTCTCCCCGATCATCCCTTTTACAAGCAGAAATGGGGGAATGTTGATGCTCTCTGTCGACCAGTAGCGAATAGCGAGAGAATCACCCTTCAGATCAGTAGCGAGGTTAAATCGAACTCATCGCTGTGTAGCACTTAAAATAACATGCCTCATCTAAGGAATTTCTTCACAGGTTTCCTCCACTAGTGACAGTGGAACAAAATCGATACGGTCTGAGGAAACGACATCACCGAGTGGTTCCCGAGGCCTCCAGTATTTGTTGTGTGGGCCCCTAGTCATTCAAAAGATTTTCCGCTGGGATAATATTTCTGAGCAGGCTGTGTCATCGCGCGTGTTTTACCATTCTCAAATCAGAAGCCGACAGTGGAGTCTACTCTACGAGGAGTAGATCACCCCTTTTCAACACCGTGAAACCCCTCTCACTATTGGGTCCTTTTCCCGCCGCGCTCGGCCCGACCTCGTGCCGATGACCGACAGAGCATAAATACCGACGCCTACATCCATGGATGTCTGTTCGAGGAATGTTATGCGAGCAAGAAAGGGGGTGGAATGGAGCAAGGGGGAGGCGGGAAACTGTCCGTTGTGAGCTCGGTATTCTACAATAACTGTGCCGGAAGCAGCAACCTCAAGGACGGTGAGGATGTGTGTCACGCTAGGGCATGCCTCATAGCACGTTTTGGGTAGGACATTTGTGGTCGGCCGGGCTCTTCAGGCCAATACCTTTGGAACAACATTTGCGTCAAGGGTTTTGTTTTGAGACATACCTAGGCATTGAGATAGTTTATCGGGTTGCACTTACCAGTTATATTAGGATCCCTATATGAAGAGCTACTCGAAGGGTAGAAGGCGTCTGAGGTGTCGCCGTGGACAAAGAAGACTGTTTCAGAGGTGGCGGATAACGGTAACGAACGACGGCTGCGCACGATACGTCCACAAAAACGCATTGATGTAGGTCCAGCTGCAAAACACGTCCTCCAAATCGAGTGTGTGTGTCGGGGGGGGGGGGGGGGGGGGGGGGGTAGGGGGGGGGGGGCGAACAGAAACTAAACTGATTTTTCTAAAGAAAGTTCATGTTCATGAGCTCGTCGTTGCATGCCTGTGTAAGTGATTAGCACGCTGTACGATAAGACGTCGTCAATCATGCTTAGGTTGGTTGGCGATATTGAGAACTGCGTTAGAGCACTATTTGCACCTGGCGCTGTGTCGGTGATCGGTGTTCTATGCGATGTGTCCAGGACGAAATACAAGCGCAATAACACGCCAATGGCAGATACTGCACGGCGTTGGAGCACCTTGCGTCGTGCCCTCGCTGGACAGTGCAGATAAAACGCACACAGTGAAACGACATAAACGGCTAACATTCTCGCGGATATGACGCTTTAAGCGATACTCCACGTCCTACACAATCCCAGTCCATATCGCTGTCGCTGAACGCATATTTCGCTAGTGAACAAACAATGGAAAATAACCGATTGTGCATTATCATTGACTGCGTCCACCCACGTCTTATTCGGTATCCCGTGAACACTCTCTGAATGGGAAAAAACGATTGGGCTATCGACCACGTCTGTCGACGCGTTCCCCGCGCGCTTTCAAGTCTCTTGGTGTTTTTAAGGGAAAATCTAAGGAATACGATACAATGACAACTCCAGCATCGGATCGGCAACTGCGTGTTTAGATGGTTAAAACACTGAGGTACGAAGGCTATGACGCAAGTAATTACAGCACGCATGCAACATGACCGTACCCGTGCTTCTGGCGGACTTCACGCCGCTCGTACACGTTTGTGACCGCGAATTTATCTTGGTCTGGTTGCAATCTCGGGGCCCCGAACGGCTCGAGCACGCGGCCATGCAAAGAGACGATAAAGGTGGTTGGGTGACAGATATTTGTTTCCCACACCTATCTCAGCATCTCTCGGACACCCTCAAGGACCAAAGTTAAGCAAGCCCCACGCTGTGGCAATCCCCTCTGTATGTACACATGGCACACCTTATAGAAAGATGTCCAGTACAAGATGACAAAATAGCTTACCCTTCGGCCTCGGCGATCACTCTCGAAACCCTAAGCACGCTCTCCTATGTACGTTTATGTCAAGCGCCCCAGATATGAAAGAGTATAACGGAATGCCGGTATGTCTGTGCTTCCGTTCCTCCTCCGTTTGCCAAAACACGCCACCTTGTGTTCAGAGGAGGAGGTAGGAGAAGGCGGCGCCCTCTTCTTATCAACGTGTAACGCCTCGTTCGATGGCGTGGGTGGCTGCACCGTCGACGACACCATTTTCGCCCACAACCACGTCGGACGGAAGGGGGGTGCAGTGTCTGTCGGCAGCGGGCAGTGGCCTTCACACGTTGAATTCCACGGCTGCACGAGTATCAACAGTACGACCGGAGTTCATATAGAGGACGACCCCCAAGGAGAAGGGGGTGTCTTTAACTTGGATAAGGGGGCCAGGATTTTGCTGTCGAACTGCGTTTTCAAGGACAGCTACTGCGGGAACAAGGTATGCGGTAGTCATGCTATACGCAAACACGGTACAAGCGAGGTCTCTGCTTGTTGTTTCGGGGCGTTCCCAAATTTCCACACTTTTCCAAAGATGTATTTAACTATGGAATACTCACCTACTTCGTGTTCCCTTCTTTCAAGTCGGGTATGGGTAACGTACGAAGCTGCTCTCCAGAGAGTAGCCTGACAAACATCAAATGCAGCCGCTATCGTAGCTTGCGTCTGACGGACCCAGTTTTCGGGTGATGTGTAGACCAGCTCGAGTGGAAAATCAGCACTGGCCTTTATTAGACAGCATATGATATCCAGATGCAGAGGCGTTCCTATCACACTTTGAACATTTTTAGCAAAGCGTCAGATGTCAGGAACGCTTCGTATTATTAACCTGTGAGAAAGCGAAATGTGGGAAATGTGGAATCAACGAAATTGCACAAAACACAAATGTGGGTAGTCTAAATTTTCTGGGACTGAATCTGTGATCATGACTACCGAAAACCTTGCGTTCATTCACCTGCCGTCTACTCATCCATCGTGCGGCAAAGCACTGCGTCAACGTTGGTTCCCGTCTCCCCAAGGGCTCCATTGTTCGACAGTTTCCGTCTGCGTGGTGTCAAAAATATCGACGCCTGCTTTTGTAGAGGGGTATCACCAAGTGTTTATAGGCCCTCTATTTTTGAGGCCCTCGTGCCCCACTCTCAACAGCTTTTGCGCATGTAGCCTTAGCCCGATGATACATCCCTTTGCCTACCAATGTTTAGGTGTGCGTTTAATAATATTGTAAAACACATGGGTACCGGTTAGCGATTCTGTTGGGGTGCTCCATGGGTCACAAATGACGCATAGGGCTACGTAAGCTCTCCTCTTTAGTATTTTTACGTACCGGTCGTCATTCTGTCGCATGGAATCTAAACTCACGAAAAGCCACTTCCAGTATTTTCCCTCGATTTTTTATTTTTTCTCGCGTCCTTTCTTTGTCCTGTTAAGCTCTTAGGTTTGCCCTCCACTCTGACCCCGCTTTCATTGTCATTGCGTTTTCTAGTTTTGAACGCGTGCGTAACTTTTGAATTTTTTACTTGGTATTATATTGTACCTAATTTTCTTCAGTTTGATGTATTTCATTTAGTGTGATTTTCGTATAAAACCGTTCTTGGTTCATTTAGGTTTCCGTATGCCGCCCCATTGCATTAGCTTGCAACTCGTTCAAGAAATTGACTTTTTCCTGTTCGCAGTGTACGATGGGTTCAAGCCATGATGTATACCTTACAGCTTTTATATACATTTTCAAGACCATGTTGAGTTTCCTGAGGTGTTCTTCCGCTCCTGTGTTGTGGAGCATTTCCTGTGACTACCCACTCAATATTGTGAACATGATCTACTGTGAGAACAACAACAATACTACGTGACAGTCGTAAGAGTGTGAATATTCCACAACGAATCTCGGCCACGGTTAGACGACACGGCGTACACACACCTGAATGCATCCCAAACAACAATCGTCCTTTTCTCCATGTTTTCGTTCTAATATCCGACACGTTAACCTTCTAAGGGCGGCGTGATTGCCCTTTCTTCTGGAACTGACTGGGAAGACGAACCGGGTCCCACGGTAACCTTGACGAACTCGACGTTTGAGTCGAACGTGGCGGATTTGGGCAACGCGGGGGTTGTTTCCATGAACGAGTATACGGCCCTTGTCGTCAAAGGAGATGGAAATGTGTTCGCTGAGAATATTTGCGGCGAAGATGGGGGTGTCTTCGGAGGATCGACTAACACAAATATCACCGTCGAGGGAGGCGTGTTTAGGGATAATTTCGCGCACACGGTGAGTGGATAATTGGGTTTTGTTCATGAAAGCCGAAATTTGTGTTGCCCGGAATTTCTACGATGCAAGCTATTCTGACACCGACAATACCTTGTACGTAAAGCAGTACGTTAAAGATAAGCCAGCTTCGCTTTCGATGGTTTTAATTCAGTTTCACTGCCTCGATGAACTGGTCGTTGTCCACATTAAAACGCCTCATGATATATGTGGACGAATGTTCGCCAGCGTCGACGGAGTGGGTACATGTTAGCCTCCGCTAGAAGACGATTAGCTTTAAAACGTGTAAGTCCTTGTCAGTACCTATTTAGTGGTTGAGGAGCGCAATGCAGAAACATCTTGGTGAGGATGATGATATCAATGCTCCATACGTATCGTTGTTTCTGCCACAAACACATTCTCGCTCGAGCATTGGTACGGTTTACACATACACCTTGGTTTGACAACGTCAACTTCGATTCGCCCACCACGGCCCAAGCGAACCTGTAGTATGTAAGTTTCCGCCCGTTCCCGACTGATTTGCTGCTTAATTGGGGAATCCCCAATCTTTGCACTCCTGGCTAAACGCGAAGTACTAAAGGCGCACAACGTTTTGGCGGGGGTGTGCATGGCTGGCGAGGCTCCCCAACTGAGCTGCAGCCCGAGGTCATTGGAATTTGATTTGATTGTTCCTCCACGGTTCGTCACTTGCTTGGACCGTGCTTCACGCTAATAGGATTAAGATCGATATCACATGGAATTGACTATTTCTACCAGTGAGGCATAAAGCCCTCTCAAGTGTGGATCCTTGTGAACTCTACTACGGTGGACCAAAGTAAATAGAACCTATGGGCCACAAAAAAAAAACTAACTTTTTTACCTATGTTTACTGACAGTATTTGGACTCATTTACTGTGGTCCCTCGTATTAGCTGTTACCGCTGCCGAAGACAGCGGGGATGTTCGGGGTTCCAAAGCGTGTGGCGTCACACTCAGTCATCTTGCGCAGTAGGGAGCGTTTTATTTTCCGTAACGTTCCTGCCGAGCGGTATTGAGCATTGCCTTCCTACCCGCTCGCCTTGCCCCCATGCTTATACGCCCCGCTGCTTGGGCGGTGGAAACAAAACCAGGACGGGGGCGTGATATGGACGAAAGGACAACTAAAGATTCTGGGTGGGCAGTTCCGTGATAACCGCGCCCAGGACCTCGGCGGTGTCGTAATGTCTGGCGACGACAGTATCACCATCGTGGCTGGGGGCATATTCGACGGGAACCAAGGTTCTGACGGCGGCGTTGTTTACGTCGGATCGCATTCCGAGCTGGCGGTGTTAGGAGGTGTATTCTCTGACAACGTAGCGGACACCAACGGAGGCGTGTTTTTCGTCGGCGAGGACGGAAACCTAATTGTGAGAGGAGGTGTGCGCCAACATTTCATTCGTTTGTGCTTGTGCTATTTATCATCAGTGTGTTGTCTTCGTATGACCCACCAATATGCGTCTTAGCTTCAACTCCGTGCCGGTATGTTTTACGGCTACGGATTAGTAGGCTGACGCATCCTACGGTCAAGTCTGTTCTAAATGTGTTTGACTCCAGATTTGAGGCGATCTCGAACTTGTCCAAAGCCAACTTTGAGGATCATGAGAGGGCTCTCCAACTGACATCCTCACGACATAGAGGGACGACGAACAGTACTGCAAAACCGAAACATCATTGGGGATTTTCTTGGCTACAGAACCTCGTCAACCTGGAACTTTCTACCTATAGAGTGTTACTTGGATCGGAGCACGCTTCGACTGGTCTTGCTGGAATTAACATAGACAAGGAGTTCTTTGTAATATGCGACTTGTTGTGCACAGGAGACATCAACCGGGATTGGTACTGGGAAAGGAGCTATGTCTTTTGAATGGAAAAATATTGAACCCTTGATGAAATCAGCTCGGGTCGCCATATGCCATCAATCCGCATGATGGCTGCTATCATATTTCCGGGATGCCGGCAAAAATCCGCACGCCTTTGAGGTGTCGTCGTGATCTAGGTAGCATCAACCCGTTGCCCACGTAAACCGCAGTTGCACATGTTCGTGGACAACGCTCTGGGGTTTGCCCTCCAACATCCGTTTGTGCTGTGGCCTCGTAGCGTCTTGGCAATATCCTGCCGGAACGCGTGAAACGCATGCACACCCTGCAGTCTTGTTCTCGTTTTGCTTGAAACGCATGCACACCCTGCAGTCTTGTTCTCGTTTTGCTAACCTTCCTGTGCAGCACCACTCTTTGTCGGCCATCGGTCAGGATATCCTCATGCCTGAGACGATAGGTGGTAGGCTAGGCACGAATGTGCCTTTATAGGTCACCCAGACTGTCCACATTCTTCATATCGAGGGCATGTTTGATTGAGTATCTGATTCATGAAAAATTTCAAGTTCAGTTTCCAGGGATACATTCTTCACTCCGAGGAGGATATGTTTCAAGTAGAATTTCGAAGTTTGCCGATGAAGCCACGTGGGTAGCAAATAACGTGAATTTACAAGCTTCGGGCGTGAGCATCCGTTGCAGTTTGGCACCGCCAATAGATTGCTCATGGCGGTTATGGCAAGCTGTTCCACATCTCGGGCGTTTCATGATTAGGGAAATAGCTCGTCAACGTTTACTCGCTGGCCGACAAACACGCGAAAAGCTCTGTCTGGCTCCTATGCCTGCTTCCGTGATACTTAGTGCAGAACCTGAATAGCAGATATCCAATCCCGGAAACACATGCTTGGCTATGCAGAGTATTCGAGTCCCACCAAGCATTAACATGTATGGTAAGAGCTAGAACATACGAGATCGGGGATATTTCTGTCTACACACAGATAAATCATGACATGGAATACGATTTTTCTGACCGAGATAATTATTTCCGGGTCGATCCACCGCCGCCATAGGTTTGACAGAACCTCAAGCACCGACAATGTTTTTACGCTCCTCGGCAAGGGTGTCGGTTTGGATGACGGACATTTGCACGGTACACTGATATCGTCGATGTAGAAGAACGAATGACAAGAACCAAGAGTTGTGTATCTTCTGATCCATGCATCTTCCAGTTTTAAAGAGACCGCTGATGGTAGACCCAGGCAGTAGTATCTGGTTGCATCGATGTTCCAAGCCGCAGTATGTATCACATATTAATGTTGAGTTGCCGAGTCGAGATCTACCCGTACGTTGTGTGCGTATCTTATGTCCAAATAAATCTTCTCCAGGGTTGGTGTTGGACCAACCTACCGATGGTGATGTTGTGGTTCACGGAACAGTAAATTACGCCTCAACGAGACTTGAATTCAAGAGGTTGAAAGTTGATTCATGGCAACCGGATACATATAGAGCTGTCGTGTTGTGGACAAAACAAACCATGTCAGTTGGAGTAGCTGGAATGGTTCCACATGCACCCAGAACTTCGTTTCTTTCATCCCCAACTGCCCAAAGCCTGAAACCTCATTCGTTTAGCGGGGTGAATCTAGATCGACGACCTTAGACCTATGTCATCACCGCATTACTTTGACAGCATCCTCAGTGCAGTCCGAACTTACGTACGGTCTCTTCGCGCACTATCCTCCAACACTCGTCATTAGTCAGTGTTATAGACTAGCCCTTGTCCAACGACACAAGGACACCTATGACCAGACAGTCTGAAAAGTTGAAAGACAACCAGACACGCACTCCTTCGCGGAAATGGTTTTGGACAGGCAACAAACAACATGCTGCACCTTGAAATTCAATCGTCATGAGCTTGTCGACGTTAAGACCATTTGTCGGTCGCGTGAAAGCAACCACCCCGACGTTTTAACACGTATCCACAATCTGGACGACAAACGTAGCATATGTTTTGGCTACGACGCTCAGTAGCTTGGTGCAAACCGTAAGACGTTTACTTTGGGGGAGCGGTTGATGTGTCGGTGCCTCCTTTTTCAAGATCCCGAACCAAGGGTGACATGAGATGGTTTTGTGTTCCTTCTGCGTCGAGTCAACCTGGCATCATCATTCCAAGTTCATTTGCTAAATGCTTCGCTTCGTACCCAAACTGCAGGGGACGTCGTGGCCTCAACACTAGGAGAAAAAAATGGACAGGCTCCACGGGTGGTGCCGATGTTCTGCTCGTCCAGATCCCGTCCACGTAAAGTGTCAATTCATATTTCAATGGGTACCACATTTCTTCGACAATCATTCTTTTCTTCTGACACCCGTACGTAAACGACAGTAGTCAAAACCGGGGGTACGTTAGAGTTGTCTCTGCGTCCCTTCTACACAGTGCTGCGTTGTTCGTTGTTTCAGTCGAGCATTCCACCGATTTCAAATATTCGTGTGATATTGACCAGATAACTGGAGGAGAGTACACCTCGAACAAGGCTGACTTCGGAGGGTTGTTGTACAAAGACGGGGAAGGGATAGTGTCATGCGTGGGGGCGTCCATCGTGGAGAGCGAAGGTGTCGACGGCGGTGCCATTTATGCTGTCGATGGTGCGACCGTGGATTGGGGATGCCATCTCAAGAACAACATCGCATTGGCTGGGCCTGCCATGTGAGGGCGTGGCTCTAGCGATTGCGTCTGTGCGCTGGTAGACATAGCGTGCGGTGCAACGATAACGCGCACGACAATTCGAAACAATTGCCAAGTTTTCACACGCAAGGAACTCTTGCACCCCTACCCACTAAGCGTATGTACAGAGTTAAGTAAGGTGAATCAAAATTGAAGCCCAAATCATCGTGCATATAACGATATGCAACACTGAAAAGTCGGATGTGCATTTAAGCTGGGTGGCTCGTCGGATGAGCCGCCTCGTCGGTGGGCAATGCTTTGGGCCGTATCATAGACCCCATAGCTCTTTCGTCACCCCTAAAAAGCGACTTTGATATTTTTGTGAAAAGCAAATATCCCACGATTAAGGTATTCAACGAATCCTGTGAATCTTAGTTCGATCACATCGAATGTTGAAGAAGAAAATAAAAACTTGAGTAATAAAATGTATATGTGATATCCCAATATCCTTTCATCAAACTATTCCTATGCTATATCTAGGATGTCGACCGATTCGTCAAAGTATTTTACTTACATTGTGCGGAATATCCCACGTTATGCTACTGGTATACATATAGTGCACGATACCTCCTGCCAACTCCAATGTATGGCACCTCCGCGGTTGGGGAGAAGCCGGCCGGAATACCCTAGTACTCCATTACAGAGGTATCGCATGATTGAGATGTGCCCCGTCCGTCAGGAATGTAGCCCTTTATTAATTCAAGGCTGTAATATGCGTGCGGCCAAGCACTGATTTCTTCTTTTTGTGAGTATTGTTGGACGCGGATCATTGACCTGAACAGCACAGAAATGATGTCGGTGTTGGTTCTCACGAGAACCACACCGCGTCCCCGGCAACGTCGCTTCGGTTCCCCATGGATAACGAGGAACAAAATCATTAAAATGTCGAGACGAAACCGCATGACACAGTATGGAGCTGGAAATACCGTGCATACGATATTTGTTTCCCCGTCCCTCACCCAAAAGGTTTGGTAGGTATCACTGGAACACTACCACTGAAGCGCTCTGAGATACAGATACTAGGAGTTTTTTTATTCGCTGTTTTGCGTTTAAACTTATGTCGCTCTCCGCAAGTAAGCAACTAACGAACTACTTAATCTCGTCGGCAAACTGATCGTCATATTATTCCAGTATTGATCCTAGCAGGTGTATTACATGCCAATATCTGTGCGAATATTTTTTCAAGAGTGTGTATTTGGGGTCAGGTACAGAGTTCCTTAGACGAGCAGCATAACACAATGTTGCGTGCATCCCTACCCTGGCATCCGTCCGCCGGAATCGGGTTTCGCCGACGATATGCTACGGCGTTTTGCATCATTGGTTTAAAACGTTCAGACTTCTAACAAAACGAGTCAGAACATGTTACGACAAGCACTGGTAGAAGGTGCAACTGTGGCAAAGCGGGATGTGCAAGCTCATATTTTTCGGAACCAGTTTTCTATTGGACGCAAAAAACTTGAGCGAACCAGTGGCGGTAGTTCCGCGTAGACAAAGACGTCGGCGATGTTGGCTACGTGTGGACCACTCGAGCGTTACGGTTCGATCGAAACGCGAAATGTCCCTGTACTCTGTGTGGCACCATCCTGTGCCACGGGAAGAATCCACCTGCAGGTATATGAGCTCTTCCGGTCGTCCTCCTTGAGCGACACTCAAAGTTGATGCGCTATGCTGTGTTCAAGAGCTGAGCTGAATAGAAAGCGCATTACCCATCTCAATTCGTGTAGGTTAGAGAGCCTAGAGTGCCGAGAGTGGTGTACAGCTGCTGCAGACAATGGGCCCGCCAACAAGAAAATCCACATCTGCTTACGCCTTGGATCGTTGTCGTGACACCACCATACATTAGTCTACACGATCTAGTGTAGCGCTTGCTCCTACGTAGTTTTTCCAAGTCACATTTTGTTATCGTACTTCAAAATATCAACCTCAATGTCCTTGTTAGGCTTGTTTCTTGTTCGTGTGTTCGTACTGAGCTTTGATTATTGTAGTACTTCGTTAGGAGTGCCTCCAATCGTACTACTACCAGTTCCTCATTTTTACCCTGACTTCAACAAACACACTCCCTGCGGCCACTCTAAGGTATTTGACTAATGTTAGGGCAACAAGTACGGAAGTTAAGTAAATCCTCAGATACGGAGTCCCGCCACAGTAATAAAATGAAAATGGTTGAGCGGCACCACGTCTGTCGTGTAGTACCATTGTTGGATGTTGCTGTTCTCACGAAACTCATCGCTCCTACGCAATCTCTCCGTGGTAGCAGGACAGACTCTGAAAACTGTGGAATGGGATAATAAATCGGGACATATATATACATATATCATATATATATGTATATCTGCAAATAGTAAATATCATAACTGATGATTTACGGAAGGATATTCGGTATATATCGGAGCGGCATCTAGGCTATATTTTCGGTTGGCAAGCATAATACTGTGATAACTAAATCAGATCTACGTATCAGTCAAAAATAACTGGTGAAGTCCTCGCACAAACGTATCAGGTACGTCCGGCACGCTGTACAAGTCGCCACAGAAACCAAGAAGACCCCATAATTCCCAGAAGAAATAGGCGGTATAAAAAAACAATTCGACGTCGAAAAATTGAAATATTTTAATTTTATATTAAAACCGGATGAGAGGGAAAAAAACAAACACAAGCAAAAAAGCAGGCAAAGAAGAAAATATAGAGCACGCAGACTTTTGCAGCTTGTAGGTATAGAGACCCAAAGAACGGCAGACGGGAAAGGAGGAAAGGAAAAACAAATGTACTGGACTGGCGCTACGGCAGAAGGACTAGAGAGACGGTATACCTTTTCCGCGTTCGTGCCACTTGGGCGAGTGACTCATCTTCTTACTCACAGGTGGAACTCACATATTTTCGATGGCTCAACGTATCAAAAGATCAAGACGTCGCTATGACTACGATCTACGAATGCCATCTCGGAATCGCGGCGTCCCGATAGTGGGTATTGTGCAAGGTCTGCGTAGGTACAGATCGAACCTAGCAAACGTGTTCTACAAGATGCAGGATGTACAGTGCTCCCCCAGTGGCCTCAGCTAAATAATACAAATCAGGAATCAGTGTTCCCTTAACAAATTGTACAAATTAGACAGTTTGTTTGCGCCCACTATGTGTCAAACGAACCCCTAGTGGCGGGTTTATTTCGTCAACACAAAAATGAGCACCAATGATCAACACTCAAAATCGTGGAGTAGTCACGGGGTCGGGTAGGTTTGAGCGACTTTGAACCAAAGTCACAAAACTAACCACCATACGGTAACCCGGACCGTTTGATCAAACACACGTTTTTATGCCTGTGTGTTACTGTGACCAAGCTACGCTCGGGACAAGACAATGGTGACACTTCATGATATTTGCGTGGTCGACAACGTCGTCGCACGTGGCAGTGTCATATTCCTGGTTGATGGCAGCGAACTGCGGACCTATCAGGTGCGATCAACATCTACCTCGCGAGTTTCCAACGGGTTGTCTGATACAATCATGGTTCCAGTTGAATGGCTACCCCCCCCCCCCTCCCCCCCCTCGTGGTTACGGAAGACGTTCAATGTGTGGCGACAACGTCACACTTGCTCTAACGGCTTGAAACGTAAACACATGTGTAGTCGTCCGACAGTTGCGACATGGAGTTGACTGCACGTCGGAGGGTGGTGTGTAGCATAACGCTAGCCACCACTAATCCACCCTGGCGGCCTGCGGGTGGTAGCTTTTAACACCCGGCACACCCGGTTGGTAGACTTCATTGGTACATTGTTCAACGTATGCCGATCGTCAGGTGGTGTTTGTGCGTGCCTTTGCTTTCGTGTAAAAATGGGGAGGGCTCCCCTATTACCCGAGGCAATCAATGCCCAGGGCATTTATCCCTGCCGGGCAGGGCGGCAGTTTATGTTTAGTATGCCCTCAAGCGCCGCGATGTGATAGGGGTCGTGCGTTTATGCCTAAGACATGCGTACGTCGCGGTGATCCCCACCAGACGTGCCCACCATATTTTCATTCTATGGATATGGTATTTTATTTACTTGTTAGATCTGTGTATCAAACCAGCGCTTCGTATCCCGGGCAGCAGTGCCGTAACCGAATAAGCTTCACGTTCGTCAATTGAATAAACTCCCTAAACGACCGCTGATGTTTTTAACAGTAGTCCCAGAAGACCTCCGGTGTAGCCTATTATATGTTGTATTCTCTAGGGCATTGTTTACATGTTGTGTCGTTTTTCATGGTGAGGTGGGGTTTACAGCTCTCCACCAATACGCGTCAGATGCTAACCTAGATATTTTATATGTTTGGAATGTGCTATTCGTAGTAAAGCGAAACCTCCTCGCTGGGCGGCGGTAAGGCACACACCTTTCAAGGTCTCTCGCCGAACTTTGGGCTGAACCAACAACCCTCCGATGGATATCTGAGGGGGTATAGATAATTAACCAACCGTTAGGCATTCCCACGGCCGGTGTGTGCCGATTGAAAACGCCTGCAGAATTCCACTACAGTAGGCTTTGCGCCTATGGCTCCGTTATGTTCACCCGGTTTCTGGGCAAAGCCTGTCAGCTTACCGTAGGGTATACACTCTTCCTTCGAAACAATTGACATGGTACATACTGGTGGGATGCGTGGCGCGCGTGAGGCCATGCACCATATCCTTGTACGTAGCAGTGACCGTACTTTTGTCGGGTCGAGAAAATCGGGCGACGGAGGTACGTATTCGAACAATGCATGTGTTGGGTATACGTTCAATGAAGCTGCACGTCTTCCGGGATATACTATTGACGCTTCCCGTCCGTGTTGTTGTGGCTTGTTTGTGTGCAGATGGAGTTTAGGGATACCCGGAACTCGTCGGACCTTTCAGCCGTTCAAGTTGACGATGATTCTTCCTTCATGGCTGAGGACACTTCATTTGTTGGCTTCCAGGGAGAGGTTGGTGTCGTCCGGCCCATACCGTTTATACCTATGGATGGGGCCGGAATATACTGCTTGTTGTCCGACTGCACCGCACCTTGTCGTCAGGCACATTATGAGGCTGCCATCGACCTTATATGAGTCTGCCACCGATCTCGTCACAACATATGGCATTCGACAGAATTTTCATAAACGCAAGAAATACACACACGGCGAGGCCTAACCTAACCCTAACCCTAACCCTAACATCATCCGTACTTAGCCATATAAGAATGTTTTTCTTGATCGTATAATGAAGCAATGTCAGTGACCGCACTTTAACGGCGACCATCGAGCGCTCCTAACACCACAGGCCGACACATCGTAGCCGTGCCAATCTCCGTGCCCATTGAAAACGCTGTAGGAATCTGAACCCTCACATACCGTGCCTTCACGCACCATTTACTGTAGAGTTGGTATACAGCTCGGGGTTTGGAGTGCACCCTAGACCCCCTCTGAGTTCTCCGACCATATCCCACGGATTCCACGCCCCCAATTTGTTCTCCTTTTACATAGGCGGTTGTCTTCAGCGAGGGCACACTCATCTTGGACGATTGCGACTTCAGCGGTAGTTACGCCCCCCAACTGGTCTATACAAAACCAGAATCGACGGTGGTCATCAGGAACACCGTGCTGGGGGACAATAATTGTGAGTAACGCACGTTATACACACACGTTTGCGTCGTCTTGACAACATCTCTGTTGTCGCGTTGAATTGTACCCCGGTTCTGCCATATATTCACCGCCATTCGCTCTGAAGTAAAACATATGCTTGCACGGGTGGGCTGCTTGTTTGTGGCTGTACAGTTTGGAGCTGATAGTACAGTTTCCATCCCCTTCCTCCCAGGATCGTGCCCGTCGACATCTTCCTTACTCTCGGCTAACCTAACATCCCCTCGGACCGAAACACCCCCCCCCTCCCGCCCTGTCTCTTTCTCTTTATCTATCTTTTGTTCCCCTTCTCCACATCCCGGATCACGCCGAACCGTCCCTGGTGCGAGACAGACAGGGCGCTTGCGGAAGCAAGCTCGTTAGCTGGACAACTACCTACAGCTAATTCACTGACCAACGCCAATGTCACATGCCGAGATGTCTTAAAAGCGGGAGACTCGTCGTCATCAGATTCGTCTGATACTTCCGATGAGCACACAATTTGTAGCGAAGGGTCTGGGTGTCTTGAAGGCGACCTGGGAGTTTACTGCGAGTGCTACAAGCAACAATCGTCCTTGGAGGAGGTAGGCCTCGACACGCGAAAAACGATGTCGTGCATTATTAATAGTACGCAACGTTTCTGAAGCTCCTCACATAATTGCGGTATTGGGTCCATACACCCCGCCAAAACAAATGGACGTTTCTGAAAACTGAAAAGGACGACCCGATGACGAATGCCACCGACTCGGTATATTCACAACCGGTATGACATATGACCAACTGGACGTTGCAACGATAATGGGTTTAAGGGCTCGGTTAGCTATAACTTTGTCTTATCCACACGAGCTACGTACATTGTCCCACACGTCTTCGTTTTATCGTTCCTGATGCGTGGTATCGATTGTGTTGTTCGGTGCCAGCCCACCCTATGGTTTGGTAGCGGTGAAAGCCGAACAAAATACCATACACACTTATTATATATTGTCTGGAAATCGGTAGTAATTTCGTCGGATCAAAACGAAAACGTGCAGACAATGCGCTGCGCTGACGTCGCGGTAACAGGCAACTTGTCCCGACCATGATCCACACTATGATAGTTCTCGGTCAAACGTAGTTGATCGTTCATACGTGCGAGCGATTTGTGCGAGAAGGTTATGCTAACGGCAAATGAAAATATCGGGGCCCACTTCGAGTCTCCTGGCGCGTCCGACGCACGCCCGTGCGCGGCACGCACACAAGTTGGCGAAACTCACCAATATTCCGTCGCGCGAGTGCATGCAAGCACCTGTACAACTATATGGTAAGCATTTGGGGTAGCCGCTTCCCTCAACCTCCGCAGCTGCACAATTCTTCACACCTCGGGCTGATATTTGATTGCTACTTCCTGGCCAGATGTCGTTCCAAAGGTAGACCTGTTCCCGATCTTGTATTAAATAGCTCATGTTTCCTAGTGGTGCCCCGCAAAATAAAAATAGATGTCCTAGCACCTGTTTCCTGTTTCGGATCGGTACCATGGAGACCGTGTCCAGCCGATGACAACAGAAAGTGTGAAAATATATGCTCTTTTAACTGTCCTAAGAATGCCCGCCTTACTAGTGTGGAGCCGTCGGGATATTAAACAGAACCATGTGTGTAAGCACTTCAGATACGTCATTTTTGCGTCCATTGCAGGCCTTGACTGCTGTACGCCCTGGTCATATAGCTCATACCGGGTTACGCAGCAACTGCAACTCAACATTGTCAGTAAACGTAAGGGGATTCATGGTTTTGGAGTCCATCGTAAGGTATCCTTATGAGGTCGCCCTCGAGCAATATCACAGTGTCATCGAAAAACGAAAGGGCGTATCGAGGTGGATTCCGATCCAGCGCTTTCAAAACGTGCTGCGGGTAAACAGTTGTCACCCACTAGAGTCCTTGACTCGAACGTTACGTCCACTCAACACTATTGGTTCCGACGTCTAATGTGCAATATCATTGGCTTCTTGAAGTTGTGTGTGGGGCTTAGCTATCGGAGGTGGACCGATATCGCTGTAGGGTTGTGCTGAAAGGCGCGGCATGCTTTCGACTGGCTGTTGATCTTGTGAAGTGGGCAACAACCGGTTTTGATGAGGGTTTCAAGAGCTGTACTTGTTTTGAGATCAAGCGCACAGAGCTGTTGTGCGGGTCGCGCGAACCAACCTTCGACGGAGTAATGTTGCGCTTGACGATAGATTTTGAGCTCTTCGTGTGAGTAGCTCGGGAGGTAAGCCATCACTCGTATATGCCGCAGGATTACTGGCTGGAACAATGCCACGGGAGGGGTGGCGCATTCCTATTGCAGATCCCCACGTGAGGGTCTCAAAGTCTCACCCGAAACGTACACGCGGAAGACGTTTTTTCGCGCAGCCCGACCAACGCGCGCTAGTATGCGCTAGTACCAACACAAGGGTACTACTGCAAGTACCCTACGATGCTTATTTTGATCACTCAAGGAGCGTGACCGGTCATATAAAAGGTCATCCAAAATCTGCAAACGCTACCGTGGGATTACTGGTTTGTGAAAATCGTTTTTTTGGGGTGGGTGTACCAAGGCGGATCTACCGACAAATCACGTACAAAGTGGGGGCCATCGCGAGTAAGCACGCATATTTCATTGATATAATTGGTGACAACCTCATCGACAACCACCAGTGATATTAGGAGTAGTTTCGCTATGGTTGCTCCTTGGGTATCGAATGTTCGTGTATGGAATGTCGACGTGTATGTACGCTACATATACACCCCACCACGTTTAACGAGAACAACAGTAGCACCCACGATCTCAACCTTGAATGTTTCCCGGCCGGCTTTAGACAGGAGACTACTGCCGTTTCTATCGTGGAATGTATAATCAGCATGCGACCAGAAAATCTGGTGCGGCGTGCCAGCGAAACGCCTGGAGTGCACTCTGGGTATACCGAGACGATCATTTATTGAACCACACTGTAGCATCCAACGTTTCGTGCGTGCGTGTCGTGTTGCGTCGACTATATATACGAAACATGTTCCTTGGTTCGAGCTCCATTTTATGGATCTCCGTTGGCCCGTTGAAGCTGATGCCGCCCGTCCCGACGACAATAATTCACTTCGTCGCCATCGTCCACGTCGTCCCCGCGCCGTTCACTGACACACTGCTTCGATTCTATCTACAAGAGCCTATATCTCAGTCGCGGCACTGACCTCCCCGCATCCCCCCCAACGCTCACACTATGATGCGGATATTCTCAACGAACTGTTTGTACCAGAGGTGCGTCGATGGAGGTGCGGCTGAGCTGGACTTTTATTACCGAAGGACGCCAGGAGAAACCTTTTTCCCTGACATGCTAGAAGGGGATCTGGTGTTATCGCACGGCACATTCGCTGCAAACTCTTCCTCGAGTGATTTGGAGGGAACTGGTGTTACGACTCAAGACCGACGCCGACGTGGTGTGATTTGGAACGTATCAGCGGTGCCGCAGCTCTTTGATGACGGAACGAGCAAGATGGACTGGTCCATATTTCCGTCGTCAGGGCTGTTGCTTCCGGGGACGAGGTGCGCATGCAATACTATACTACTACGGGGGGGCGTGGAAAATACGACCTACGGTATACATAACAACCTACATATTTTCCTATTAATACCAACAATATTTGGTCCAATTTACTATGGTCCCCCGTGATAGTGTCACACGTTCTGGTCTGGGCACTTTTTGACTTCTCTGCAAGATGGCACAGTGCGGGCCCCGATTTAAGAGCTCCCCGGAAACGACGATCAGAGTCACCGAGTTCCCGTAACGGGCGTATGAGGTGAAGAGAAACATCATGTCATGCCGGGATAGGAGCGAATACCTCTGTGATCAGTTCATGAGCGTTTAGATCCGTTTGAAGAGGGCACAAGCAGGGCGAATTTGATTGTTTCCTTGCCAAGTCGACAACATCACTGTCATGTCCGCAAGATCATCTTGTAGACGGTCGAACCCTGGGTACCCCTCCATGTTCGGTATACAACCTACCAGGCACAATGGTGCAGTACGTAGTGGTCCAAGATGTTTGTCTACGCCACTGTGCAGGCGAGTTGTCGATGTGCATTCCTATCCGCCCGTAGTTTGCATGTAGAACAAACGTGTGCTGCTTCATAAAGCCCCCGTATACTCATCGCTGAGTATTTTGAAAATTTTCCGTGTTAGTGGGTGCAGGACGCATTCGCAGAACTGGGTGTCAACCTACACTGGAATCCGACACTATTATTTTTCGCGGTCCACATGGCTCATGATGGCAGTACTTTCGATCTATGCGGCCCTCAGCACTGCAAGGGTCTCGATACCCGTGGTACACAACCTGCCGATGCTCACGGGGTTTAGCCGGGGTTTTTAAGTATGCTGGGCGCACCTGACTGGCATACATCAGATATGAAAGGCAAACGAAATTGATGCACATGCATCAAATTTCACCTGTTGGTTTGAAATACGTGGCGACGGCGGCGTTACCGATTGGTGATCATACTAAGTTGGTAAAACAATATTGTATCGTTAAACGTAAACTTTAAGACGAATAACCGCCTGTGATGCCCATTTATCCCGTGTGTGAACAAGCAATGTCGTTGTGACCTCTCAATCAACGTTTTCGCTTTCGATATGCACGGCTATGGCTGCAAGTGACTTGGATATAGTGAATGACTTGATAGCCTTGCCTGATTGTCGATGCTCTATTTTCCTGCTGAAGCAACGTTTGGTTAGAGTTTAAGAATGTCGCTTTGTTTCACCGACTTCTCGAAGCTCGTGGTCGAAGTGTTACAGAAAAGGTCGGCCAAGGGTGATAAATTGTTTACTGAAGGGTCGAAATCGTTGCTCGTGGTTCTCATGTATGTAAATCGCCCGTCACTATGTCGGCGTCTGTTTATGCCGTCACTGCGTCGGCGTTTGAATATTCGGACACCTGCAGTACCACGTTGCGGGTGGTGACCCTACCGAGCTCAAGGTTCGACGGAAATACACCCGTCGCGTTTCACGCGAGCGGAATGGGAACGAACGTCACACACTGGGCGCTTTTCGGCGTAACCTTCTTCCACTGCGAGACCGGGCAGGCCTGGAACGACACGATGGTCGATGATGGAGACTTGACCGAGGCATGCAAGCTTTGCAGCGACATCGTGAATGGAGAACCTGAGGTGCGTGGTTAGGTGGCAGTTTTGAAGAGGTACATTCCCTTTCGAGCGCCAACATGCACGTATCATTGGCGTAGGTCTTGCATATAGCGACCACCAGCTATAAAGTGTACTTTCCATCCAGACCACATAGCGGTTGCACTCGTTCGGCCGCATACGTTTATAAACCGGGTGCGCTCTTCATGTATTCATTTCTCAGGTCAGTGGGACAATTTGAGGCGGAAATGGCTATGTGTAGTTTTAGAACTAACGCTTACAATGATTGGCTGGGTAGCTATTTAAAGCTATGTTCTAGCCAGATCGTGAGATACTCATGCGAGGAGTATCAGAAAATGCGTCATCGGCCCTACTGTACTATTGCTTTCTGCGCCACCCCCCAAACTGGTTTGTATAAAAAATTAAAACAGCAACTTGATCAACAGTCTCCGGAGCCTACGTATATCACGAACAATATTGTAAAACATAACGTATTCCGGAAGATATTTGCATAGGGAGCTCGGTTGGTCAAATATTATTTATCCAGAATATGTACCCGTGTTGAAACGGTAGGACCATTCCAGGTGTCGGCAGGTTTCGAGTGCACGTGAGGCATGCCAGGTCGCCCGCATGCGTTCCAGTGGATACCCAAAGAACACTCAATGTATCGAATATTTTGGTGTCAAGACAACACCTGAATAGTTGTCTGGGTGTTGATCGATCCGTGTGACTGAAGTGACCTACGTCCTTGGTAAATGTGAAATAATGCTCTGTTGACTTCCTTCAGGAAAGGTTGAAGTAAGCACTTTGGCTAGATAATAGTTATCTCTCAACTATTTTTTCTGCTGTACCTTTTTGTTTGTGGCACCCAATAACCGTCAGAATCAATCCAGGAACATAAGTTCGTTCGACGAAATATTTCTTACAGGTCGCAACTACTGTTCGTGTGTCGTTGGCACATGACTCGTTCGATATCAATTTGCCTTTTGGTATCCAAAACACCACATGTTCTGTGAACTGTGCATAACTTGCGATACATACTTCCTCCTCTCCCGCCACCCGTGTAACGTGTTGTACTCGCACTCCCTTCATACTTTTAACCTATCATCATACAATCACTCCCGAACCGTTTGACAACTCAACTAAACTCCCCCCCCCCCCCCCCCCCCTCCCCTTGACATCAGAATATGTGTACAGTCCATGCAATATTGTTCAGTAATATCACAAACTTTATAAGACTTCTTCTCACATATTCGGTATATACAGGGAGTGGAGTGCGACGAGCCCGGTGTCACTATTCTGACGTTGCCTCTGAGGCAGGGGGTACTGGCGGGCTGCTATGTCATCGACAAATATCCGCAAGTGCTCCAACGAGGTATGTTTGCAACGTTATTAGTTTGTGAGGCTCCTCATACAAATAGCTCTACACTATTGGTAGGTGAAGCACATGAAATTCGGTGTTTTAGTGGGTGACCGATCCTTTGGCGTATGTACAGTACTATGTCTACAGTTGAGGATGAGGTTTAACGCACATGGAAATTCCAATAATATTGTGTAGTGCCTGCCAGGTATGTGGCCCTAGGGAGCCCCGCCCGTCTGAAAAGGTTTTGTCAGGAAAATTAACACAAGTCGTACATAGTATGCACCATAGACACGTTCGATGGGCAAAGACCTGCAGCAGGCGCGAGCTAGGGTAGGAGTAAGTGTTTTGACACGTTTTGACCGTCCTGACTCATGAAGCTCTATGATGATTGAAAAAAAACACCGACTTTGAAAGCAGCATAGTCAAGCCTTCGACCGGTCAGATCACAATCCCTTGGGCCATGAATGCACAACCCATCTTGTGTTAGGACCAGCTTTTCAAGTCCAACCGAATTTGTTGTACTGTAGGTCGGGGGTGGAGGAACTTCGTCAGTCACATGCGGTTCGACGAAACGTTTGGTTACTGTACACCTACCTACATGTGCACTGCTCTTTTTTTCTTGCGTGCAATTGGGTTCTGTTTTAATGTTTATCTATAAGTCCTATACGGTTTTGATCCCGCTGCCCACGTTGGAAGCCGTACATCGTACGTACAAATTTATGGCAGACACAGGCCTGTCTCCCAAATTTGTGCCTGGTTCGTGATGTATATGCATCCTACCCCACACCTCGTTCAAGCGCCACCCCCCACCGTCTCCCCGAGGACTGACGCTGTGTGGGAAGCGTGATACAGGCGACGATGGCTTTGACCTCGCTGTATCTCTGCGAGGGCAACTGCGTCGAGCGGCGCTGTTCTATCGGTCTCTGATATTAGTCGCACGTCTACTCCCATCCCTGGACCGATAATACCATTGGGGTAACACAAGTCGACGCGATGGCTGTTGTTGGTCTTTGATAAGTGTAGCTAGTGATAAGCGACAGGATTGTTCATCCCACAAGTAAGTTTTAGAAAACACCTCTATATTGGTTTTCTTGCGATGACGGATACGGCTCGTGAATGCGTCGCCCCGGTGGTCTAGTGGTTCCCTTCAGAAGTTTCTAAAGACTGCCCTCGAGTTTGTATTTAGTGGAGGTGAGAGGTTAACAATGTTGTGATTCATAAAAGGGAATTGACGGCTTAGAGCGCATTGTGTGGGTAAACACACTTCACAGACACCGTTTACGTATTCTCTCGATAGTAATGTAACGCATGTGCCGAGTGGCGAGGGCGCAGAAGGGTTCACTCTGTGATGCCGGGTCTGAATGACGACGACTATTGACTGGAGGGGAGCTGGAGGAAATATGAGAACATCAGAAATGGGACAAAGAAAACAAACAAAATTCGGACTACAGTACGTGTCATGCGTCGTTTGTGCGTTTTTCGAAGTCGAAATAATGTTCGCATCCTTTCTCGAATTGTACTGTATCTCCATCTGCCAAACCAAGTGGATCGAAGTATATGCTTATATGTCTAGTCATATCCTACGTGAGACTATGCCGCTGTTGAGCCCCAAATACACGTCACGTACAACGCGCTTGCATGCTTACCACGTTACGCGTTCCAGCATGTATAAGCGTGTCGATGACGGTCACTTGCTATACTGTCATGGTTGTGTGGTCGAACGATGGTATATTGTCGATGGTGATGTGTTGTCGTCTTATGATATCTCGCTGACAACTCATGTGATACATCTTTGATGTCGTGGTCTTTCAACGCTGCCTTCCTGCTATTTCAGGAAGCATGCCAGGGAGGCACCAACGTCACCAACGAGCAGGAGTACTGTATCGATGGCTACGAAGGACCTAGTAAGTCTCCGTTCCTTCATGGGCGCGGTGTTTACCTTCCTCTCTTGCTGGTTTCGTTCCGGCCGACCATTCTGGGTTCTCACGGTGCTAAGGCTATGATCCAAAGCATGCGTCTAGTAGGGGTTGCCCCTAAACTTCCTGACGCTGCTCAATTGATTAACTGTTCGTACACCTTATCCAAAAGGCACTGATGTCGAGAAACACGTAGGGTTCATCCCGATGCCGAATCGACGCGAGCTACGATAGGCTAAACACCTGTCTATTTCGTATAATTGATGATGGGGCACTTTAACCCTTGTCGTGCCGCAGTCCGGTTTTAGCGACAACATACTTCAAATTTGACTGGTTTCTCCCCGAACCGGATAGCTCCAAATGGACAGCATGCAATTATTGTTTTGGACTATGATGTTGTGTTTGCCTAAGGCGTGGGATAGTTCACTGGGTTGCGACTTTCATTTTTCGCTGAATAAGGTTCTGGGTGAGGTATAGGAGTCCTCCGGTGAGGAACTTCCGACATAAGTAGGCCCTTCTATACCATACCATGTGTCAATCCCAAAATCTAATTTACTACGAAAACCATTGTACGTATCGTTGGTATTCCACCGGTACCGGTTTTGGAGCCCGAGCCCTCGCAAATATTTGGAGAAACACTGCTACCCCTGCTGAAGAAGGTTGATATAGCGTGATGGCGTTCAGGCTGCGAGCTCCATATTGACGTTGCGACTTGTTCCGGCCCCGAGAATTTCTCGTCTCATGTACGCTGTGATTGGTTCTTCCTTCGTATTCTTTATAGAGTGTAATATTTCGCGTCACGGTAGCGATTCAGAGAATAGTTCGAAGAAACATGGCCAAGAATGCACATCCGTGGGTTCACGTCCTCCGCGGCATGCCCATCTGGTTTTGACAGGCGGCTGCTCCGCATGCCGAATACGCGGAAACACAGTGTACCCTTGGTGTTGCATACCCTCCGGGGAGGGCACGGGGGCGCGGGGGCGAAGCGGTTCATCGTCGCTTCCAACCTCAACCGCAGCGTCGTCTCTTGATATTATTTCAACTTTCGTTTTTACTGATTCTTCGTGCTTCTCCGCCAGCTTTGCCAACAACGTCTCTGCGCAGGAACGGGTGAGTATGTTATACTGCCCGTTGTACACGTTAGCTCCAGCTTGTAGCACGCTGGATCGTTAAAGTTTCATGTCCCAAGTAGTCGTTCATCTTCCAATCCAAACCCATCGTGCTCTACTATGCGACATATATGAACAAGAACTCGAAATCTGTATGGTTGGCGTATTACTTTCGTCATAAGTGTACCGAACGTCATTGTTGCCCCCCCACACACACACACACCCCCACACACCCCTCTATCTTTGTTTGTGCTCTAACAAATTGTTCGACGTTTAGAATGCGGAGTGTGCTCTTCTGGCTACGGCAGAGGAGCAGCGAACCAGTGTCACCGGTGCTCACCAAACTTCAAAGCCGGATGTTCTCCATCGTTGCTGGTGTGGCCGTGCTCTCGCTCGTCGTGCTTGCGCTTCTAGTGGTGTATCTGGTGAGGACGAGTGCTGCTGCAATTGGTGGTACCGTACAATAGAAATTGTCTTTGGCTCCTCGCGAGGGGAGCACTGTACTTCACCCGCCCCAACCAATTACTGCTTCTTATACCTTGAACGCTTACCCGCCATCCAGGAAGTCACAGGGGTGGCAAGGAGAATGTAATGGCATGCTGCTGTAGATTGAAAGGTACCAGATAGCTCGTAGCGGTTGCGAACGTCCGATCGTAAAATCACATAGGGCTCAATATAGCAACCCTTGGCTGGGGACTGCGTTGTGTTCGCTTTTCAATCGATATGCACAGGACGGGACCACAACGTGTCTTAACTGTTTTGATTGTACACCCTCGGTCGCCGCTACGAATAAGCCAACGTGTAAATACGACGTAACACTTAGAACCACACGTGCCCGATTTTTTTGCTTAGTCGGTCGCCGTACTCAGCCCTGCCGCAACTTGTTGAGAAGAAATGCCTCCGGTGTTTTTTCTCTGGTACCAATTGTTGTGGCAATATGTATGGTGACGCGTTGTACGATGGCGGTAACACACTTCCGCTACTATGGTTTCCAAATGACGCGATGATTTGACACAAACTCGTCGTGATGCCAACGTTCTTTCAAAACAATACGTCTGTTTATGTATACTTGGGCGATGGGATTGTTCATCGGGATGCAATTTTATTTTCGCTGAAGTCAGTTTAGGGGTGAGGCATGGAGCTCCTCAAGGTCAAGTAGGGAGATTCACAAACGTGTGAGTGATCCTCTATCGCACAACGCCTCTGGTGTTCAAAGGTGGTTTCTGCTTTTTGCCCTTAAGTGTCACTGCTGTTGACACCTACAAACTTCAGTGTTTGTGCATGGGAAAGCTGGCGAAGACCCGTAAATGGCGTACGAATAATGAGTGTGCTATCACTAATGATGTCCGTAAACCCTACCTCTAACGTCGACTAAATGATGAACGAAATGCAAGCAGGAAGACAAGCAAGCCGCTGAACAGAACGATACAAGTGTCTTGTTCCATGGAGTATGTTGCGCCTGGGAATTTGTTACTGTGGTCATTTCACACAAAGGCGCACTCGTCGACCTTCTCGTGAAACATGCGCATCGCAACGTCTGTTTCCAACCAACTCCATGGTCCGGCGCACTTTCCAATGAGCACAACCCGGTCCAAACCGTAATCGAATAGCGCATATTTTTAGCCTTTTGTGGAAGCGTTTCGATTGTAACTCGCCTGTTTCGCAACCCTCTTCACACTTTATACCGCTGTCTAAAGCATCATCAAGCTCGTCGATGCGAACGTGTAAAGTGCGTAGTGTTGATTTCCTAAAATACGAACGAAAATCATTCTCATCTTCTATCTCCACGCTGTCAACAATACGCATCACCAGGTTGGCGGTAGGGGTGCCGTGTCATCAACGGTGGCCAGCACGAAGGAGTCCGTTCGAATGATCCAACGCCGCGGTGCCGGGCTCCTGGCGCGCCCGGAGGGTGGCGGCGTCATTGGGTTCAGCATCCACTCTGGCAGTGGCAGTACCAGGTTGCGTGGTACAGAAGGGGATGAGATCGAGATGTCCCGGGGTGATCGAAAACAGAGGTCATTAGTGGACGGTATCAGCGTCAGAAGCGGCGGAGGTGGCAGCGGTGGAAACACCATACACAGGGTTGACGAAGGCAGGTCAGGCAGGGCCATAATCGCCGGAAGTTTGTTACCGACGAAGAAGGCTAGTTTTGTTGGACGCGCTGCACCTGTACGACCGCATTCGCCGACCAAACAGAACGGTCTTGCGGCAAAGGCGCTCCCACCTCCCAATGGCACACGGCTGTCGACGACATCACCTGAACCAAACTCTCTGCAAACAGTCCGCGGCGGAAGCGGTTACGTCGGCAATGACAATACCCCCGGTACTGCTGGCCATCATCATACGAATTCCGCCGGCATCCCTGGGCAACATTGGTCCTCCGAGCCAAGTGCTCAGCGTGCGTACCAAGGTCCACCAGCTACTGGAGATGCACTCGACTCCGCTGAAAACATATGGCGGCCGCAGCCAAGCTCGCAAAGAACGCATGGAGGGTCGGAACCTGTGTTTGATGTTGTGGGATCAAGAAGCAACAGGGCGCAGCCGCAGTCGCCAGAGGGATATCAGGCTGAGAACGGCGGGGAGGAGAACACCGCGGCTGCCAAAATAGGAAATATTCTGATGGGACTCCCCCTGTCCAAGCTCAAGATCGTCATAGGCAAGCTTTCACGCGACTAGATTATTTGGACCTTATCATACATATTTTCCGTCTGTCACATGTCGTGAAATAAACACAACATAGTAATTCTACTGTTGTGAATACGCGTGCGTGAGACCCATACCAAATGAATCGATCACACCAGACAAACATGGATCAACATCGCGAATCAGCTATGTCAGGGATCCATGGCGCAAAGACAAACGGAGTTAAAGTTTTCACGTCTGCGAAGAAATAATTTATTGAGTGACTCGGCCGAGTGAGAGTCTTAGAGGCCGATGATAAGAGCTCTAAGTACGACGCCCCCAGTTATGCGCAAGTACTAGCAGTCCACATAATACATCTCACAGGCTGCGTCATGTCAACGTGAATAGCCGGAGCACGCTCCTACATGAGACTTGTCTCAGCCCGATGTTGGCGTGTTCGGACTCACTCGTGATCAAGCATGATAGCCTCTAGAGATTTGAACAAATTGGAGCAGGCAACTAAACGCACTCGAAGGACGCCAGACGTCTACCTAGTAGCTTTTTTCTGGTAAACATTGCGCTCCACACCTGTGACAGAGGTGCGCACCTTGCGAACATGTCTGTCTCTTCACCAAGCTGTCTTGACATGATTGTCGGATATGAGCGGTTAGCAACATATATTCACAATTTTCTTATCGAAACTGGACGCTCAGCCTCCTCTGTCGAATCTAGTTTATTCCCGGTCTAGTTTTGTCTAGTACTACGCTGAGTTCAATTAAAACGTGGTTGTTCCGTTCTTCGTAGTATGCGGTGTATACTACTGAGATGAAATGACGCTAAATTTGCCAACGACATTCACTATCCTTTGTTTTTCGCCTTGCAATCTACCCGGCTGACAAGAGTTACGTGTGTCCGTCGTTTTTATCACCTCTATTTGTCTGCACCCGACCCGTGTACCCCTGTCTTGTTCGTTTACGTTGTTCTAACACGTACCATCGTCGTACGGGAGGGCAGTGGTCTGGCAGATTACAGCAGCGGTGAGTCAACACGTGGCCAAGTCGTAATGTCTTTTTCGCCCGCCGCTTTGTTTTTCGTATCAACCCTACACACGGCAACAGTATGTATACACCAGAAAAATCTTGAATAAACGGCAAATACTATAATCGCAGATTTTATCGATAGCTCTAGTTGGCCACTCTCGTAAAACCGGTAAGTATTAGGAATGATGAACCCATAGGCAGGCAAAAACGATGAATGACAATTACAGAGGGAATCATTGTCTCAGACTAGGCCGTTGCCGTATGACCATGTACCCTCGCATTCCTTTCGAGGCAATTAGCGGATGGAGGGGGTATGTGGAAACACCTGTGATGACGGGGTATTAACATCCAGGAAGGGTTCTTCGGAGTAGTGGCACAATGCCGGTTGAGCTCCGAAGTCAAACTACCCACTCAATACCGTTAATAGAATCGTATGATGATAAGAGGGGAATATACGTTCTCAAGAGCGTATATTTTGGCTTCGTGGACAATGTACGGCAAACATCAAAACTGGGCCGGAGGTGGCGGTACATTAACCTCGGAGGAAAAAATTATGACTTCTTGATTTTCAAACCGCTGAGGGATGCGTCTATTTGTAACGTACCAGGGATAGTTTTCAAAATATGTCGAAATAAAGCTATGATCACGTAGTAAACCATAGCAATAAAGCCGAGTAGGGCGTGTCTGATGTGACCAGTGTAGTGAGCCGCTCGACGCCGGGCGAGGGAAATGAAGTCACGTTCGTTCTGGTTCCTGCGAGGGTTTTCCTGGACGTTGGATAAGTCACTCTCGTCGTTCATTTCTTTCTGTCGATAGGAGGCTGTGTGATAAACCTATACATAGGCACGCGGTCTAAAATACCTTGAATTGCCATGTTGCATGCTAAACACGACGCTGAGCCACACTTTCCGTGAGAACGTCGTGCCGCTACCACTAATTCCAGATTCGCACATTTCCCCCCCTTCGCTCGGTTCCAAATGTGTCCGACAAACGTCGTACCCCCCGCTACTCTCCGTGCTTAAAAGTTTTCGAACATCACGAGCGTCGGATATCCGCCGCTCTACGAGAAGTTCATCTCTGTTGTCGGGGTATTTTCCCTGGACCTGTCCTGGATAATCTCGGCGGCCTGCCTCACGCCAGAAGTCAGCTTTTACGGCAAGCTTCTGTGAGTAGTTTTGTCGATCAGGACGGACGATGCGGACTTTGGAATGTCGAGTAGGTTGACTGTTATTTCAGTGTAAGGAGCGGCGTTCCACGCAAGAGGTTAGCAGTTTGTTTGACACAGTCCTCCCCCGCTGAAATGTCCCCTCATCACAGCTCGGCCTACTAACTGCCGTTGGATGGAACGCATTTCCGCAGTCATTTGGATGTTTATAAGTAGTACAGGGACACTGAACGCTCTTCAGGCTTCTCACATTTGTCTTGTTGTGAAAAATAAGGACAGGTTAGATTACATATTAGTACACAACCAGTCTCTCTATTTTGAGACAGCGACGTCTAGAGTTCCTCACGTGAGGCTCATGTGAAATTGCAAGGTGACTACCCTGTAGTAGATTGCCTCGCTTGCTCGCTCGTTCGCCTGCCGGACATCGAATGGTATGCTGCGCAAGCGCCGTCTCCAACTGGACGGATGGTCTCTGTGATGGGTCCAAAGGGTGGAGCAAATACCAAACTCACATCGCTGCAACTCTATGTGCTTACTAACCAACGAACGTGACATAATGATGGCACTGTACACAACGCCCCAACCGTTTGAGTTCGTGAGCCTGCCGGTTAGCCATGTGTTGAGGCTTGTTCTGCGCGCGTATGTACACGCCGCCTCACGTTGTTGTAACTCCGCTTCAAACAGAATGGTAACCATCGGGCCGCTGATCGTTCTGGGGCTCCTTGGCGTCACGTTCTACATCGGAGCGAGGTTGGCTACACCGGTCGAAGACAACAAGCTTTCTACTTCTCAAGCACGCAGTGCGAATCAGTCCGACATCAATGTGCTCCCAACGCTGGATCCACTCACGCCGACATCAGTCTTGCAGAGGGCAAGCACCTCGGACATTTCCACGAACGATAATTTTCAAGTACTGGAACTACCCAGGTTTCGGTCGGGCGCTCCAAAGGGACAGGGCTTCAGGCGACTCAGGAGATACCATCGCGTTGTCGCGCAACAAGACCGCAACAACGAGCGCCGACTCCTACACAGGACAACCCCGCCCAGCTGGTCGGGAGTTGGAACCGTCAACCACCACTAGTCTCCCCACGGGCCTGCACGATGCCACGGTCGACCTCCAGGACAGAGCGACGGGGCAAACTACCCGTCGTGTGGCGGGGTCTCCTGAGTCTGCTTTTCATCAAGAGACATCCCTCCGAAACCCTCAGCAGTTGGAGACCGATACTGGTACCGAGGCCGATCTAACTCAGGTGTAAACAAAGCCTGCTATGTCGGTGTTACATGGGGTCCCATTAACCTATTGATATAAACGTACTTCCCATGACGTATCCAGCCGAATCCATTAGTTGAACGTTGCTCTGATCTTATGTGCGTCCGTATTTGGCCTCGGGCCTCTGTTGTCATTGGCGTTGTGGCAATTGGTTGACGGCCCTAGCCGGTTGTACGCTTTCTGGGGAGAGGCACAATTATCCCAACGCACAAACGGACCCAGACGCCAGGTATACCCTGAGTTATTACACGTAATCGACTATATTGGTCACTATGCTCCCCCGTCAACCTTGTGTGTACAAGCCCTACCTGTATGGTATGGACAATACGCAGAGCAGCAACATTCGTGTCAAAAGTATTCCGATCAATGTAGCCGGGAGTGTTGTGTATCCTTGTCGCTTGTCTACCCGGCCGATGCGGGGTTACCCCAAGCTTATATTGATTCCTCGCCCCCCTTCGCAGGACCGACTCGGGGGCCTTTTTGCGCGACACACAACCATGACGCTCATCCTCTTGTACCTGGTCTACAGTCAAGTTTCGACGGTGGTGAGATTTTCGAGTGACGTTGACACTACAGTCGGGAGACAAGTCAAACGCGGCTAGCGAAGGGAACGCGGTGGTTGCAATTTATATGCGTAGTACAAATGACATGAAAGCGATCCGACAATGATAACGATGTGGTGCCAGGGTATAGGCGAAACGTGAGAGCCAAAACTGTCAACCTGTTGGTTTAAGTAATGTGTGTTGCAAAGCCTACATGAACCCAACTATGGTACAAAGCTGGTTCGAAGATTGGGCCTAATTTTCAGAGGTCATATATATGGGAGAAGCGACGGTACTGGAACGATTCGAATTATTTATGTGTCGTCGGAAGCACGTGCTATCGAGGCCAATGATAAACATGTGGTTGGAAGTTTTTGCCTAAACTCGCCCGTGAAACAAAACGACCCATGGCTAAGGGGATAGTTCAAAGAAATTGTTCGTAGTCTAAATCACATGAACGGGAGGCACCGACGAGAAAATGCAAACACATGAACGGGATTGAAATAACACATTCAATCGCTTGGACGAGCAAAAACAAAACAAAATGTTTTTATTCAATATTTTGTCTCAGCGCAGGAGCTCGTCACCAATCAGCCAACAATGGCAAAGGGGTGGTCCCGACAATATAGTGTATAGTCTAAGTTTTTTTTATACTAGGCTAAAGAATTTTCGACTTGGATCGACCATTTCAATAACAATCGAGTGCCGATCAAATTGAGCTGACGAAGGAAAAGAGGTGGTCCGATAGTCTAGGCTGTAGTCGAGAGCCAGCCTAACAGAGTAGACGATGATAAAGAGAGGATGATATGGTTTCGGCTGATGATCGCGAACGAAACAATTAGAACCCGGTTTTGAAAAGGGCTGGTTGCTGAGTTTTGGGTTCCGTAGTTTCCCGTTGAGTTGAGGTTGAATGAGGGGTAAATGCGAGGTGATTGTTGTTCCAACGAACTGAACGCTTGAATGTACTAGGGCAAGAAGCGTCATTGAATTACTCCACTGCGGACCTAACCAAACCCGTGAAGGCGTATAAGAGCACATGAAAAACATGGTATCTATCGAAAACCGCAATTCCTCCCGTGTCGACCCTCCGACCCCCAAGAAAGTATCTCACCCCTGAAGCATCGCCACCGGACGGGCTGCAGCTAACCCTGGAAAACGCCCACAGGTTTGACATCCACAACATCTGCTGCACGAAGTCCGCGTCGTTTGGACAGTTGAATTTTCAGGAGAAAGAACGCCCAACCCTCGGTTGTCGCGATTGTGCCATTGAGATCAAGAGTAAACATTGTCCATAGCATTTCATAGATAGATATGTACTGTTGTAAGAAGGCTGTGTAGCTCTTGCATGGTATACAGAGTCGCTGCTGACGAAGCAGAATAGTGCGGCTACAGCAGCTCACAAAACGAGTATAAATGTATTGAAGATCGGTATGGTAAAATAGGTATGTGCAGACTCTGCAGACTACTTTTTATCGTGGAACCAACAGAGTGCAGCTATGTTGTAAAAGTTACGAATACATTATAAATCAACTCCTTAACGACATGGCTTTGTGCAAGATGTGTTTGGAGCGATTGATCAGGCACAGAAGTACACCTAGCTTTTACACGTGTCAAAACGGACATCGCCACCACGTCAGCGCATTGTTCAGTATGATCGTACACCAATCGTAGAGCGACAAACCTTGCAGCGTGATTATAGACAACGTGGCGCTGCATGGCAAAACAGAGGTGGGCAGTTAGTTTGCACGTTAGTATCATGCTTCCTGCACTCTTCAGCACATTTTTATGCACATAACGTGGTCGCTCTCTGTGCAGTTGTTCCAGGCCTTCTCGTGCGAGCCGCTTCCGGAGATAGAGAAATACTTTCTCAGAGCGGACCTCAGCATTGAGTGTTACACGACGACGCACGATGCGTATAGGATATACGCCGCCATCATGATATTCCTCTGTGAGTAAAAGCACGGTCCACAATTGTAACCCCCACCTGTCAACGCCCTGTCATAGCTGGGTGCATTTATTTACCTCACATCCCAATACGCTCTTCCCGCTCGAGGGATTGATTCGTTCGTTTGGGTGATGCGTCAAAACCTTTCGTGGAGCCGGCTCTCCACGTTAGTAACACGTCGGAAATCCAACATTGTTCCAGAATTGTCCGGGAAATGCCAGGGCAGCAGGGGTACGGGGCATGTCAGAATTACCACTTCAGACTCGGTACGACACTCGCTTAGCACTGCCGTCATCATTCGTGCTTCTGCATTCGCTCGATATGAACCTTTCAATGACAGAAGATGAAAGGAGTCGTACAGCACGGGCGCATCCAAATAATTTGCCTTCCGTCTCGGAGCCCACGCTGCCCGTGGATGGTTGATGATGAGATCAGCTATATCGTCGTTTTGCCAACAATCTTGAACAACCACATGGGGTTCATATCCATGTGGTTGTTCAAGATTGTTGGCAAAACGACGATATAGCTGATCTCATCATCAACCATCCACGGGCAGCGTGGGCTCCGAGACGGAAGGCAAATAATTTGGATGCGCCCGTGCTGTACGACTCCTTTCATCTTCTGTCATTGAAAGTTGGACGTGAAACCCGGGGCATTTTCCCTTTCTTGCAGCGGCCGTGTCCGCTTTGAAAGTCCAAGAAGGTTAGCGGATGCTCGAAACATGTGTCCTCGCCGTGGCGTTGAGATTTCCAGGTGGTGGTGCGTCGAACGCTTGGTGACGGCTGTGCTGTGACCCCGCGAAAGGTGGAGTGGCTGCTGTGCTGTGACCTCGAGAACGGTTGATGGGCGCTGTGCTGTCATCACCCCACCATAACGTGGAAACAAAACCTCGTGCCGCTTGGTACACATCATTCGCAGCCTAAATCATGCAGACAACCATCGACCACATATGCAAACCGCGCTGGAGCTTGAACAGCTTATGATCCCTTGACGAACCCGCCTCGCCGTTCTCCGCTGTTGGGCAGTTAGACTTTATCAACAGGGTTCTTTTTTTGTGTCTCGATATATTTTCGCTTTGTTTTCCTTGACCTATCCCGCGGATAGATTGCACCTTTTGTGGCTGATCGGTTGAACTGCTTAACCCAGCAGCTACGGGTCAATATGATAACTGTACCAGTCTACCACAGGTACATTGGTTTGGACTAACGCGTATCAATCTTGGCCAGGGTTGCAAACTTCTCGGTCGGTTTGGGCGAACACCTTCTTTCGAAACCATGTTTTAGAGTGTGTAGAGCTCATGTGGAGAGCCCAGAACACAACTCACCCCCCCCAACCTTGGCATTGCTCCTTTCTCGGATTGTAAAATGAGGTATCGACTTTGAAGCTCACGCAGCACATTCATTTTTCGACGACGTACCTGGCGCATTCAACAACGATTGTTGTTCTTACCAGGATGCTCGTATTGAACAACATGAAACACGCACCTCCAGCATCTTGTCTACCGTCTTGCGTTACGACTTGTCGTCAACCGCTTCACGCGTGTGCAGATCCCCTCGGCATTCCCGCGGCATTTTTCTTCCTTCTCTCGCGTCAAGGGTCTTCCATCAACCCCCCAATCGGCGAGGTCATCACGGAGCAGAGAGGAACACAGCACGTCACGGTAAGCGCCACTTCCCGAATTGACGTAGGAATCAAGCCAAATATGAGTGTTTGAAAATATGCGGGTACATGCGTTTCGGGATCCATTGCCCGTATGATTGCTACAGTTCTTCGTCATAGCTTACGCGTTGATAGTATGTCCAGTGCTGAGGTCGAATGTTGTTGGTTGAACCCAAATTTAAACCCCCCAACCTCAGCCCGAATCAAAGATCCATCGTTCAGGCGTTTTGACTTGTGTAAGAAGAGCAAGACATTGTCAAGTCTAGATAGGTGCGTGTTGTTGAGGAACATACGTCGCGAGCCAAACCAGGAGGGGCGTGGGAATGGTCTGTGCATTCAGTGTTGTCCATTTCGAGAGGTTTTTCACCGAGGGAGCATGCCGGGCCGGACTCACAAACGGCTGTGCTTCTGTATTCGGACGAAGTCGGGGTTTAGGTGAAGGCTACGTTGTCCGTATTCCTTGCTCTATACCGTGGTACGTTTCAAAATATGCCCAAGCGCTCACGTAATTGCTGGTTCGCGACGACATCCGAGTAGGGAGCGCCAAGCGTCGTTGGTTTATGTGCGGCTTTTCGGGAAGGGGGGATGAAGAGGGTGCCCCTGACGTCGGCTCACGACGTGACGTTGACGGGTTCGACTGTACCCCGAGCCCTCGTTGTAATATGAGTACGAAGGGTTGTGTGCCGTCGCCATGAGTATTCGGGACTTTCGAATGTTTCTCTTACTTGTGTGTTGTATAATCGTGTGTGTAATACTTGCGCATATTTCGTAAAACGTCGGAGTGTGCTGGATTCCCGTTTGCAGCACATTGCACTGCCTATGTTGAGTGGGCGTCGTTGCCGGGGTGCACACGGCATTGGCGTTGTGTCATACTAGGAAATCACTTGGCACGGGCAATGAAGACCATATTTACGACTGTCGCCACGGCCTTGTCTCGATATGAGTCTCCCCGTTCATCTCCATGCACAACTTCAGTCTCGGCGGCCTCTGGCCCAGTCGTGTTCACCGGGGATGTTTTATTGGCCGGGAGCGCGTGATGATACGCGACCGCAGCACATACTGCAGACATAGCGTCCACAACTGCCCCCATTGCGGCATTCCCGCGATCCGCACTGTGGTGTCTCCATGTATTGTTTTTTACCCGCTCTTGCCTGTTCCCCCTGTGGTTCGGTTCTCTAAACGTTTTCACCCTCCGGCAGAATGAGAAGATCAAGCAGCGCAGCACAGACCTGAGCATAGCGCCGACGTCCTTCCTTTGGAACGCGTACTACCCCAATCGCTACTACTACGAGGTACACTAAGCGAAACACATCAAACGCACATATACCCCCCCCCCCCCCCCCCCCACAGGTTCGCGAAGTCTGTCGCAGATAGGAAATTTCTCTAGACAAGAAGACGCCGCGCAGTCGTAGAGAGGGCATTCCCCAGACCGACTATAATGCAGTATATTTCCAAGATTCATCATGAACGCATCGACGCATCTGAGGGGTCGTTCGGTCACGGCGTGGGTGTTCCCAATGGAGATTCAACATGAATATTTGAATTTTCTCCGGAGCACCGAGGGTGTGTCCATGCATAGGCGTCGCCGATAGCATCCTTACTACTAACATTTAGTCGCGGCGAGGGGGTAGGATAAACTAGCCGTTAAAGTTTGCGCAATAATAAGGGAGGGAGGGTGACTTGATATCGTGCTTGACCGTAGCGGTATGGCATTAGACCTTCGCATCTCTACGATGTCGGGATGGAACACGTCGGGTTTTCACCCACTAGGCGGGCATTGCTTGCACCAAGCCCAAATTCACCTATGATTTGGAGACATCATCATCATCGTTCCACGCGGTGCATCGATATTTTGCCATTATTGGACGTCAGGTGTTCGAGTGTCTGAGGCGTTTGGTACTGACGGGATAGCTTGTGTTCCTTATCCCAGACACACCAGGGCAGGTGGCCTTCAGCTGCGTGTTTGCGTTCGCCAGGTACGGAGGCGTGCTACGATAGAGGTAGCAGACTTTAATCAAACTTTGTCTCATTGTCGGGATTACTCGGCTCAGAGACAACCAAATATGGTTCAGCACAGTGTTTTCGTGACTATCATAGACGTCGATATCTGCTCGTTTCCACGTGTTCGTTCGCCGGCTTTAGTGAATATTTACTCTCAAAATCTGTTTTGGGGTCTGAGGTACAACGGAAAGCTCTATATTCGCGGAGACGCGGCATAGGGTGCCCATTGTCCAACCTCTAGTCGGTTCGGAGATAAGCTTTGTCTATTACCCCGACTAAATGTATGCCATTGCTTTTTCTGCCGAGAATATTGTCTTGTAAATACTGTATGTCGCCTGTCACTTGAAACTTGCGGAGAAAAAATATTTGGAAAGGCCATCAACTTGGAAGCGTTGCATTGGTGGGTTTGGTGGGAGAGAAGACTGCCCGGTCATATTTTTCACGTGGGGGGTAGATTGTTTTTTCGAGCGGTCTCTGGATGTATGCTACGCCGATCGTGAAAGGAGTCTCTCAAGATAGGTTAGCGCCGCTTCTCACTAGAAGCGCAATCGCTGGTATCGTGCACGCCGTATATGTGGGCGCATGCTACGGATTTCATGAGGCTCCTCAGTCGAGCAGCCGTGTGCAACACCCGAAATGTCTATCTGAGACCTCAAACTGCGACCGGATGACCAATTACAAATCCTAAGTATACCATCTATGAGATTGGTAAACATTGTTGGTATTCCAGCGATGTAGGGTCAAGGAGTCCGGGCAGTTAGAAACACTAAAACCAGAAAATACCACTCCAATGGTAAAACGCTTTCGTACAGGAAGTGCACGCTTTCTGTCGACCTCCTTGCCGCAGTGAGCGCAACCGCGTTACTGCTTGTGAGACAGTTGCACACTATCTCAGCTCCAGCACTGTATACGCTGTGAATCAGAGATCCAGTGAACGTAACAATAGGACGTTGGCTTCCCGTTTCGTAAGCTAGGTATAATGTTCAAATGGACATGTTCCGAAGATGTCCCACGCTAGGTCGTTCCGGTTGCCTTTTGTTCAGACGATGTCCAGTCGTTCCAAACAGTACGCGAACATGTTCGGGGCTTCCACCAGGCAGAAATGATTGTTTGAGGATGTCGCCGTTGAGGTCATACATTCGCAGGAAATTGATTCGCCCGTTTAGCGTCCGGTAAGGTAATGCATCGCGTGTCAAAGAGCAAGCGCCCCATGATCCGATGGTTGACGAGAGACTCGTCTGCCATTTGACTCAACGCATCGTAGGTGACTGTACACTGTGCATTATATGTAAAAGCCCCATCCTTCGGAGACCTGATGATAATTGGGCCGGATATACATGGGGACATCCCGGCGCTTTACACTATTCAAATGACAAAAGTGGCAATCACACGGATTCCATGAATCTGTATACTTTCCAACTGAAACAAGTATGAAAGTCAAGGCGAATAAATTGATGTACGCCATAGTCTTGGTTCTCTCGAACGGATACTTGCGTGGTGGCATTCAATGCTCATGACGTCCTTCTTTCTTGCGGTGCCTGGCTGTTTTGTGCAGCTTGCTGGCGTTCGAACTTCAGCGGCCTCACATTGACGCCTTGGAGGTTCAGCTCTATCGAGCGGTGAGCTATTCGAGGATTATCTTTCCAATACTCTAACGAGCGGCTATCATCCCTGGTGGAGGCGATTTGACACCCCCTGGTACCGGGAACGCTGATGGCGAGACACTCCGTAGATTCCATATCCTCGTCCGAAGGTGGAATACGATCGAGCCCGTAGATGTCGAACCTCCTCGTCTACGTAGATAGCATGGAATGCGAAATAGCTGGTAGCATTCGACACCAACCTAGAACAGAGTATTATCAGATAACTTAAAGGTTAGTTGGGGAAAGCTGTCACTGCTTGGTACAGCTGACAGGAACTGCCTGGTTTATCTCTCGGCAACTGGTACCTGCTGCGTTGGAAGCCGAACTCGTCCCGGTCAGTCCCGACCCGAGCACAAAGTTGCCGAATTTCAACAAGGCGGCCGCCGAGGTAGAGGTTTGTCATCGTATCATGGGTTTAGCTCACTCACCAACGAACTTGCATGTTTCGTTTCCGCCATATTTTGGCTACACATACCGAAATGGTTGGTATACGTACGTAATTTGTGAGACGTAAACCAGTTGCCGAGGTTCTGTCCACGTGGCAGTGAGAGCGTGACAAGAGCAACTGTTCCACAGGCAAGCACAATCGCAATGTAGCAACAAACATTGGATGTACAGCGTACTGCTACATTATATGTCGTGTCACAATCCATGGTGATCCCGTAAATCCTTCAATATCGTCGCGCCTCCGCCGCTTTGGAACGTTCTTGGGAATCGTCTGGTGTACAAGGGGTGCCTGGTAATCTTTTTCACGAACTTCTTGGCGCTTATGATCAAGGCTTGAGGTGGCCGACAAGGACTCGGCTGGTAGCGCCACCTATTCAGCGGTACTCATCATTGTCAACGTCATGTTCTTCTTGTCCATCTGGTGGAATACCTGGGCCACCATCAAAGCAACGTTCAGCAGGAGGGGCTTTCAGGTTCCGTATTACGGTAGTTTGTTCGTGTTTATGTCCCACGAACTACGCGATACAGTCAGTGCATCGGACGTCAGAGGCCTCTTTTTGTTCTAACCTACATATTCCATGGGAAGATCGTCTCTCTATGCAGATGGATTCCTGATACTTACGACCGAAATGGTGCACATACCTTGTCTATAGTCGGGTAGGAGTGAGACGATCTGGATGAGTCGGATATGTACTGCATGCCGATGTCGTCCGGCACGGTTTAGCGGAAGACGTAGGAGGCATGCTACGGTAGGGGTAGTAGCCTGAATTCTCGAAGGCTCGTCGCACCCTTAGCCAGTTACCTCGCCTACAAACTGATCTCCACTAAGTATCAAGGCAGAAATCCGACCAATAATCTCGTGGCCTAGGTATATTAGAAGGAATAATGCATAATATACACTTAACAAGGAATATTGAACGAATTTAGGTAGCTTTCTTAGCTGAGCAACCCTGTCAGTCCGAGATTAATCAACCTACACTCGCCTCTTTCGCTACAGCAGCGCGGGTGGTATATTCTCTCCACACATACGTGATTTACGGTAGATCGAGTTGTGTTGTTTAATAGTCACCACGGTAGCGACACACCAGGGGGGTGTTAAGCATCTGTCTCCCAACCAGTTGCCTGGAGGTGTGTTCTTTTATCCAGTTTTAGTGAAATAAGTTCAGAGTCGTCTCTAGTCTAATGTTTAAAAGTGGTACCTGCTCGTGTTTGGTAGATTGTTCGTTTCAATCACTGTCAAGGAAGATCGTTTTCTCATTTTGTTGACCACCACCCTGAATATGGCTCGGGCTGGTTACAAAGACGGTGTGGCATGATGTTCGGTACCCAAGAAGACCTTTCTTTTGTGTCAATACATTTGTTACCGTAACCGCTGTGCAAGGGACACGGGGAGTCACCCAACATATATGGAGTTGTACCTTTGAAGAGCAATATTGATCACCATAAACGTACAGATATTGGGAAAACGTGATTCCATAGCGTTGATTACCTGAGGCTTAAGCATGTCACACAGACTATACGAGCGGTGGAAACTACTCATAACTGCTACAATCCGAAGACATTGGGTAGTGGCTCAGTCGAGTACTCCCGTCATTCCGTGACGTTTTCCACTTCTATCGGAGCCCGACTTCAATGTAGACGACGGCTTCTCGCACCACAATCGACTCGGGTGCTTCCGACCAAGATGAAATCAACGTGAGATGATGAAAATAGTACCACAACTGCACTGTGATCACACGCTTGAACCACGATGATACCGCTGGCGCGTCATACCCGCCTACCCCGCTCACCAGACATTTCGCTAGACCCCATTTTCGGAATATACGTTTTTGTCGTACGGTCCGAAGTCCCAAATGTTTGCCGCCACTGAGAGTTCAGAGGTAGGACAAATAGGTAAAACCTGCATGATGATTACCGCGTTGGCTACATACCTGCAGCAGCCTAGAAACAGCCTCGATGGTTTAGGTGGTGGCCCGTGCAACGCGCTGACATCATGGTGATGCTCGCTGGTGCACAATAAGTCCCTCGCAGACACTTATACTCAAGCCGCTTCAGACAACCAATAGGTTCGAACAGAGAGGCAAAGCCAACCTTTGCCAATGGACACTACTTTGTGGCCGATCCCACGTGTCTCAGTCTGGCGGAGGAAAATCGAAAACAAATCTTGGTTTGAACAAAATGATTTCCTCGCCTGTGTGCAGAAGACTTTCGAAATTTCTTTATACCTGAATCACTGTTGGCCATTTGTTTTCTGTCCCCTTACTGCTACCTTGTCAGGGCGCCGTGATGGGCGTAGACGTTGTTGGGGAGGACGCCGTTGATAAACTTCTAGGGCCGAACAAGACGCATGTGCGACAGAACGCCTTGCTTGGAGCCGGTGAGAATGCCAACTCTCAGCCCGAGGAAGAACGCCCGGCCTGGGACAACACAGACATCGACATGGAAGCACGTGTCGACAGCCAAACTACCGCCAGGTGCGTCATTGCCCATGCATATATTATGAAGGTATCCGTGACCGTGCGCTGCTCGAATTGGGTCCAGAGGAGATGATGCGTTTACCTCTTTGAAACTCTTATATATACCTCGATTGCCGTAGGGGGACGGAATGCGTCCCGACGACATGGCAATGCTCATGTCTCGAACGTCCAGCCGAATTCCCTGTTGGTTCGGGCTATATTGGATACAAATAGAATATGGGTTGTAGAACGCGAGGCGGGCCAAGTAACGCTTCTGAAAACGGGAACTATTGAGGTCCGTTAACGCGAGCAGTGTACACACTGTATGGACACGTCACTGTAGAGTATTCTACTTGTACTGAAGGCCGTTAAAGTGTATCGCAATCAATTCCCATGAATGCGTACGGCGTCAATATATATATATATATATATTCCTTGTATGTGCCTATGCGTGATGCCCCAGAAGTGGACCCTCAACATACCGTAGGCTTGGGGAAAACTGATCGCTCTTTTCGAGTTTTTCTCTCAAAGTACTCCATAAAGCTGGACTTTCGTCGACCAACCCGCGGAGCGATCGAAGATGACTACGGTTATCTTACCGACGATCTTGTACCCACATTTTCTAGTGCTCCCCCACTACATCGAATAATTGCCTTCTTCCTGACGTACAAACCTTAGTCGAGTCGTTGAAACCCCGAGGTACATGGCTTAAAACGGACCACGCGGTTTAGAGCGATAGAGCGGCCGATAAACGTCCGCCAAGTGAGCCAGAAGTCACGTAAAATTTAGAGTGTCCCGATATAGACGTTCGTCACGACCGCACCGGAGTGAAACACGAATAGTGAGTGAAAAGTGTTTGAAGTGTCACCACCGGTTTTAGGGCAAACTATTGGTGGCATGGCTGGGCCATGCTACGGTATTTAGGGACTGTACTTACATTGAGACCCATCAGTTTTCTTCTGTCGTAGCGAACTGGTACCTGGCGTAATTGGGTCCAGTTTCAGCTGCTACAAAGAGTATTGTGATAGTTAGAGGTATACATTCTAGAGGGTGTTGCCATGGTTGGCGCACAGTCCTTGTCCTAGTATATGGTTTGGTGGGGGCTAGAGTTAATATTGATGTCAACAGCCTTTCATGATAAGTTCATTATTTGACCCCAATCGTCGAACGTGGAGGCAATCTATTCTTTAAAGCTGTTGTACAGTTGTATGGCCGTGTCCAGAAACCAAATATATATTATTCAGCCAGCCGATACTTTCTCCATTCAGGAGCTCATCGACTGTGAAACGGGTTCAGTAAAAATCGTTGAACCTTACGGCGAGTAGAGACTAAGCCATTCAAGGAAGAACGCCGTAGGCGGGGGGGTGTGCATCGACAAGTATTATGGCCCATCCTGTGCGGAGGAGCTGTACAGTAAATATGTCACCTACAAGACACCTTTGAGAAATTTCGTTCGCTGGGACTGATGAGCACTAGGATGAAATTGTGCAGCTAATCACGACAGCGACAATGCGATCCCAACGTTCAGGCCGCCAGTCAGACACGTCCGGGTCCAGCACTACGCGATGAGTCAATGTGCGCATGGGTCTAATCTGTATATGGTTTTCCCCTGCGCTCCTCTACAGGTAGAAAAAGGCGACGCACCAGCTGAAAATCGTGGATCATATCGGACCAATCATCGATCTCCAACTCAAAAAAATGAGAACACAGTATTGTGCAGAGGGTGGCTCCTGACATGAGAAATCCAGCTCAGGTTGCCGCGTGGGATCTTCATGACATATATGGTCCAACTCATGTTTTCAGGAGTTGGATCTTCACTCCACTCGTCTCGTACGCAACATCATATTGCGGCGACATGATATCAAAACGCTTGACCATGATCTGGCTGGTGTTGTATATTTTACAATCCGTGCGGCATGTCCATGCCCGCAAGGAAAGGGTCGCACCTCTATCTCGATGATCTGCAAGCGCAAACGGCTAAGTGTTTTTCGAGACAGCAAGGCTTTTCGTTTTTTAGGCAAGCCTCTGAACAGTATTTTCTCGTCGACCAACGTGCTTGATAAGGAGGTGGTGGGAGAGCGGATGTTCCCATATTGCTTGGCTCGTCTTTTTATCAATTACGACCCATATCGTTCGAGACGTAGGTTGAATTGACTAGCGGGAACAGAGGGGGTGCCCCGTCAGGTTTGGTGTAACACATCCTCTCTTTTGCTCTTGGTGTGGGGTGCACGTCTTTTTGACTAGAGCAGATGATAACCCGAAGTGAGTGAATCTGCGGAGTATTTACTAGGGGTATCGTTGACTTACCCTTGATTTATATGTACACCTGGTACCAGATACGGTATATGCTGCCGTTGGTATATCAGGCACAACTCGACGCGGAAACGCGACGAATAGTTTGGGTATGAAATTGAACACTCGCACGTTCCTCAATAGCTTGTTGCTGTGTCGTAGACGTGACACGCTCTAATGATTTTCGCGTCAATCACGTATACTAGGTTTACGAATAGCATTCGTCTGGCATATTGAATGTAGTAACGACTGAACGGATTCCTTCGCGCCATGTCCAACGAATAATTTTACTGCTGTTCGATGCTTTTAACGCTCTGCACACGTAAGATTTGAGTTAATTCGTCGGGTGCACGTTACTATGTTGTCAAGACGTGCTTGCAAGTGGTGTGCTCATACTCGTGAAGTAAACAACCAAACTGATACTACGCTTGGGGGGTCATTATATGCTTGTTGCTAAATAGCCGCTCGGAGACTATTTAGCATCGATCTTGAAGGTAAGTTTTTTCTTGGGTTCGCGGTTGGCAGCGGTAATACAATGTTGTTCAGCTCGATTGATAGTGGGGCACAGAGCCACATGCGTGAGGAGCGAAAACACAGTGTTCGAAAAGGGATAGACCCCCCACCGCAGCAGTAGTCGCCGCGTACTGTATGTCTATTTTATAGGTGCTACCTCGACCGTAGACGGCGACCCAGGCTCGCGAGAATTAAGCGCCCGCTGTCCGAGTCTCCACCTTGTGATCAAGCCGGGCTCGATATAACTCATACTACAGGAGGTAATTTGGAACTATGTATGCAATTTATGTGTACGCATAATTTCTACGTCGCCGTGGAACAGGGCGAGGAGAGCCAAGAGGCACCAGAAACCCATGCCACAGTTAGGAGGTACCACGTGTTGGGTAGACATTTTACAACCTATTGGACTCCTCGAGTGGGAAACGTCGGGCAAGTTTGATACTCATTTTTTTCGATATTGTACTAGTTTTTTGGACTAGTCACACCGCAATCATTTACGTGTGGGACTGCGCGAACAATTAGTTTTCGAGCCCAACGTTTCTGGTGATACATGGAGCTACTCAAATGATTAGTTATGAAACGAAGGCACCACCGCTCGTTGGGTGTTTATATAAACTGTAGCGAGTCGTTCACGTGGAGAATAAGACCAAGATTAAAGTACAGTAAGAGAACCGTAAAGATATTGTGGTGTAGGGTGGATAATCGGGCGGGCGGGAATGCGGGAGGGGGGCTTGGGAGGGGGTACCGGGTGGTGAGAGATGTTGGTTTAGTCGAGAAGGGCATGCATTCATGGTGCATCTATGTTACCAGTATGTATGATACGTATGCGTCTTAGTTGCCTCTTGATTTCAAAGTCGTTTCGATGATATATCCGAATCCCTATCGGGTGGGGATAGGGAGGGACGGGTCACGAGAAACGCACCCGGGGGGGGGTAAACGGGGGGGGCGGGGGGGGTGGGGGGGGTACCGAGTAGTAAGGTGGGTGGGACTACATGAGAAGAGCATGCAATGATGGTACATTTTTCGTACAAGTATATATGATACGTGTATGTGTAGGCTACACTTGCGTGTTAGTTGCCTCCTGGTTTCAAAGGCGTTTTCGTGATGAACTTTCCGAATTCCCATCGGGTGGAGATAAGGGGGGGGGGGGGGGCGGGGGCGGGGTCGCGAGAAACGCACACTGGTGGTGGCGCTCTTTGTTGGTACAACAGCCCTGCTACGGTGGTAGGAGCTCACGTATCCTGAGAGTCCCTAACAAATCTCACCGGGACTGGGCGCCTTAGCAAATTGCAACGAAGGAGGCATCCAATACAATACGGGGATATCAGACGTGTGTGAGCAACGTCAAGGTAAGAGTTGCAATATCCAGCCTCAGACATTGTCCCTTTGTAGGGGCTCCTCGGCTGAGGACGTTGCCCAGTATGGTCGGATTTGTTTTGTACGTCAGGTATTATCCGTCGGATACCTAACTCATGGGCTTGTGTACCGGGCACATCTAGCGTACATCGAATGATGCTAGTAGTCCCTTTGTAGCACCGTTATGTTGCGGTCAACGCTACCGGCACTATAGCGGCAGCCGTCAGTATTCCGCAAACGGCCACACTGGTTCACTCCATCTGTGCGAATTGTTTTACCGACGCTATAGCGGGCAGCCGACAGTTACTCAAACGACTCCATAAACACTACTGAATCGAGTGTTGGGTTCAAGAGCTCAAGGCGAGGGGCCGCAGATGTGTTGGGTGTCACCCCTACAGTCGCAGGCGTAGATTCACTCTACTGATATCGATATATATATCCTATCTAATACACTACTGTATTAGTGCATGTGACGGAGTAACGAACTCTTAGTAAACATACCGCCCCGATGGCGGTCCTTGGAGTAGTGCATGATGGTCCTCAGAAGTAGTGGTCCAGCTGTTTCAGATTCTACCTTCCCGTAGGAATCTTACTGTTTCTACTCCATGTTGATGACGAGGACTGTATCGGTAAGTGTGGTTGTACATTATCCATCGGTCAGGATTTCGCGAGACGTCCACGGTAGCACTTTCGAAGGGGCTATGAAATACAAAAAAATACATGTGAAGGTTTGCGGATATTCTTGCATAATTGCAACAACACACATAAAAAGCCCACGTCATACTGCTAAGCTATGCATTCGACTTGCTGGACATGCCGTGAATTATAGTATTTTTGAAATGAGAGATATTGTCACCATAGCACCATTAAGCTTGCCTGTAGTTTATTCCTTTTGCTTTTTGTATTTTCCTGGCCGGTCGTATTCGACGTCCGGTGCCACCGTTTGGGGATCGACCGAGAGGCCACGGACATTCAACTAGAAAAATACGCATCTGGTGTACGTTTATAAAGTTTTCTGCTTTCCATATTTTGAGGTGTACGATGGACTTCATTTTGGATTTCGATTCTAGGTCCATGTTGTACTACCTTTATATTTCGATTGGTTCCCGGTAGTGTTCATCCTCTCGGAGACAGATCACTCAATATACGTATTTGATTGGATGTGGTCTTCTTTGCCGGCGGGGGGTCCTCGCGCATGGAGATACCATTAACACTGAGAGTGCTTGGCCGAGGTGCATTCAGCGCGGTAGGATTTCTTGAATATTTTCGTAACTACACGAACAACACCCAATGTAGGGTGGGTGGGATGTCTGGAGTTTTGCACTCACCCGTCGTGGATCATCGAGGTTTACAGGACGCCGGGCGGGAAGATGCGCCCTGAAACGAAATCAACAACAAAAATAAACAAATGCAGAACAAACAAAAACTTCTCAAAACAACAAATCTTGGCCTGAACGGCCGGGAAAATGCACAGCAGTGTAAGTAGCCCCTCTACGGAGATGGATGCCTGTACCGCAGTAGATCAAGAATGGCAAGACACCCGCGCTGTTAATACTACCGCCGCGGGAGACAGCTCAACGACAGTACAGATATAATAGCAAGATACCGCTGAGTACATACCACAACTCCAGGCATACCCGGTAAGTATGAAGCGTCACCGCAGCCGACGCACATCGACTGCACAACTGCACTAGATATGCGATATAGGCACTGCCGTACAAACTCTGCACCTCGCCCACCCCTACCGCAGGAGGCAAGCGCCACGGCCGCATCAAAGGTCGCCTAATTACAGACTGAACAAGGTTCCCTTCCGGAACGCGCTCTGAAGAGTGACGCAACTAGAAACTGAAAACGATACAGCATGCGGTATAGTATCCTACGCAAATACACAATGGGTACGATGTCATGAAATATCTTCATATTACTGACCTACACATAGACGGGCACACTATTCAAATACCCGTCCCCAAATGCACCTGCACGTCTGTGTGGGATTTTCCCGTACCATGGTATGATTTGGCTGACAGTGTGATTTTTGGGACGTCAAATTGACCGACGGAAACGTGGGGTGGGTTTTACGTTTTCCCGAATGGTGGGGTTGCAAATATATATATGTGAAAGATTGTTGAGGGTCACGGGGAAAACGGATGCGAGGCGTCTTGACCTCACAACTTTAATTGAGTATTCACAACATAATGGGGTTTGTTTTAGCTCCGGCGCCTCATGGTAAGGTCGAGCAGTGCCGTCACCCGGTGCACGAGATGTTCCATACTCTAGCGTTGACATACAAGTCACGTTGGCTCGGGCGCAGAGTGTGCCACTGGTTTATCTTCGTTCTCGACGCTGTCTGTGGAAGAACGACAAGCGATCGATGGCCTCGCCACCCAGGCGAAACGTGAAGCCTTGCTGGAACACATAGGACAAGAGCTCGCATGGGAGACGGAGCATGCGACGACGAGCGCGGAAGAGGGTGCGAACGCCAACGGCAAGGAGCCCAGGAGCAGCAAGAGCCCCGTCTAAGCGCACCCACTGCAGGTCTCCACCGCATCGCTCCCGCACGAGGCTACTTCCACAAGACAGGCAGGGACGTTTCATATCAGACACACTAGTTGCCCCATAAGTCCCCCAGGTTTCGGCAGTTATTTCAAGCATGGAGCGGAGAGACAGAAAAAAAGGATGTTTCAGATGCAAAAATATGTTATGTTTTGCGAGAAGTACTGCCTAGAGGAAGTGGAAACTGCTAGACTTAGTACAGCAGGCTTGAAAGAATCGAGACGATAAACGTTGATTGCAGAGTTTGAGGGAGAAAAGATGAGAACGGCAATCAGAGCTTGGGGCATACTTCTTGGTCAGAAACCATGCCCCGCAGTTCCACGTTTGGCAGCTGCTGTAGGTAGTCCTAGTGAGGCTTGGTCTGAGTTTTAGAGGAATTACCAACCTCAGGGAGCCGCAGACAAACCCATTCTGACCCAAGAATGGTATATGTTTCGCATCAAGGATTAGGACACCCCCTAATAGTATTTGTTTAGGGGCTGTGTGCTCGGGAGCGGGCATAGTGCTATGGAATGGTTTGCTCCAGTTGTTGACGCTAACCAACATTTTGCGCGTAACCTTTCCCCTTCTTTTGGAGTGCGAAAGAGCATTTCGCTCACCAACGCAGAATTGACATACCAAGTCCTTGTATATATATAGCTCAGCGCGCACGGAGAGATGGAGATGTGGCGGGAGCTGGATCTGAGAAACGGGACGGAACATGTCCTCGTTGTTGACCATGCGGTTTGGGGCAATGGGGGTGCTCAACACGACCGCAGAGGTGGACGAGGCGGACCCGGGAAGAACAGGAGGAACGACAACAGAGGCGGACAGCAGCAGCAGCAGCAGCAGCAGCAGCAGCAGCAGCGGCGGCAGCGGCTGCCGTACCAGCAGCAACAGCCTCAACCGCAGCATCAGCAGCCCAACCAGCGGCAACAGCAGCAGCCGCAGCACCGGCACCAGCAGCAGGAATACCAGCAGCAGCATCAGCAGGTGTACCGACCGCAACAGCAATAGACGCACCAGCTCCACCATCAGCACCAGCACCAGCATCAATAACCGTACGAGCAGCCACCGCAGCAACAGCAGCAGGCGCAGCACCAGCAGCTGCACCAGCAAGCAGCAGAACCAACAGTTGGCCTACCAACAACCACAGCGGCAACGGCCGCAGACGCAGCTACAGCAGCACCGAAGGCAGCTCCAGCATTCCAACGATCGGGGCGGTACCGGTTGGAGCGGAGCGCCACAGCTGCGGGGCACTGGAAGCAGTGTGTCTTGCGACAGGGGCGGAATAGGAGGGTATCGGGACGGTCGTGTGCAAACAGTTTGGAGTTCGAGGAGACATTTGCCTCTGTTCCCCGCCCCCCTCCAGCGGCTACGACTATTTTTTGCTACGACTATTTTCTGGTAACCTCGTTCAACCGCCAAACAGCCGTCGGTCCACGGGACTGACGCAAGGCGTCGGCAGCAGCCGTGGGCGCACTCATACGGTCAAGCACATATTGCCGCCACTGCTGCCACCGCCCCTGTCGCACTGCCTACGACGACGCCCCGTATGCTCATGACCCTGACGTTGCCGCTGCTGACGGGGACGGCGGCGACTGCGACGACGACCACGGGCACTACCACGAGAAAGAGCACCCGCAGCAGTGTCAACCGCCGCCTTCGCAGCTGTAGCAACCACCGCCTTCGCAGCAGTACCGGCCACCGCAACCGTGCCACAGCACCTTAAGCATCCTCCTAGCCATGTCCCGCCCCCTTCCCTCTGCCCCTGCTCCCGGGGCATCTACATCTCCCACGAATGTCCTAAGTCTTTGGATGGCATATTCCGCGTCCCAAGGCAAGTAGGATTCGAGTGTTAGAAGAGTTAGAGTAGCAAGGTTAGAGCTTGAGGCCAGACTGACAATAGGACGGTTGGGGGACGTGACGGAGATCCAGCCGGTACTGAGTCATGGATTTCCTAAAACGGAGCCACGTGCCACATTACCCCTCTGTTCGTGTATGACTGGATCGATTTTTCACTTGGGAAAGAAAATGTAGTGGTTGGTGATGGGACGGAAACGGTGATGACAGGACAAGGTAGCCTCAGATCCACTAGAAGACAAACTTTCACGTAACATTGACGCGAGTATCAGAGGGTATCAGGTTCAACCTGGTTTTGGCTGTACACCAGACCAAAGCGCGGCAAACAATCACCAATCACCATGAATAGGGACGGTGTGCTGTTGTTCGATATCCGTCTGACCTTCCCCCGTGATTCGATCGGATCTTGTTTGCATGCGACTCGCGTGGACCCGACAGATCCGACCTCCACTGGAAGCCTTACTGGTGTGGCTGCCATATTTGGCGTTGCAACTCCTCTGCCAAGTTTGTCCGGCCGTACTTCAGTGCCTGGTGTTTCACTTTCTTCCTCCTTGCCTCCCCTCCCCTTCTTTAACCCAGATAGGGCAAGGCCGTCGGCGTCTGCCTCGCACCCCCTTTTGCACTGTAGTACAAAAGGGGTAGTGACTGCGGATGATGGTTTTTCCCGCCCGCTTTTAACATCGCAGTGCCTCAGGATTAAAGTCTCCAGTCCACCGGCAGCGGTATAGCGCCTGTGGCGTCATGTCTCCCTCTCTTGGCTTCAGGTGAAGCAGATGTAAAATCGGCAGTGTCGCAACCAGAAGTAGAGAACGGAGTGATGAGGAATAGACCTCTGGTCACCGTCCTCGATATGAAGGAGACAGACATGGGCGTATTTGCTGATACTTGGCTCATGGGTGGTCAGGGTATCAATCTACCGATGTTTTCCCCACCTCTCTTCGAGTTGCGGCAGCTCAAGCGCTTACAGAGTCGGACTGGACGGACCTAGAAGTTATGCACGTAGGCCCGACCGCTGAAAGTGTACTTGCTCCGGGTTGGCGCCCTCTTACGTTCGGAACAAGTGACAGGTTTGTTGATATTAACCACGTTGACGTCTCCGGCGACGTCAACGAAGATCTGTTGAGAGAAACGTCTCGACAGCACCGTATCACCTTGCCGGGGGTGCTGCAGCCGTTCGTTGGATGTTTCGAGGCGAAGCACGTGAGGTAGGGGGTGTCGTGGAGGACGACATCCCGCGCAGGAAACAATATGGAGACGGTGCGCATGGATCTGGCCGGTCCCTGCAAGGCATCAAAGGGCGGGTACCATTATTACCTGATCATTTTTGTCGATAGCGCTTCGCCGTGGATGCAGCATGAGTGTCAAGCCGGGGACCACCACGGACGTCCAGACGTTCTTCGCCGACACCAACGCCATGGAGCGACCACTCTGCTTCCGCACGGACGACGGTGGGGAGTTCACGGGTGCCGCTTCGTTGAGCTCTGTGACGCTGAACGGATACTATGTGAGTGCACGGCCACTTTTAAGCACCTACAGAACGCGGTTATCGAGAGCGGGATCTGGCGATTCATGAAGCGTAATCATGAGGCTCGCAGCGAGATTCGACGGCTCTGCCTCAGCGTCGACCTCGCCCGGATCCCCCATGTCGGGGTCGATGTCAACCGCCTGTGTCTGAACGCTGTTCTGTGGGCGACCGACTGCTTCAACGGCACCGTGACCGAGGCCAACACCGGGTGGCGGTCACCGTACGAGGTGTTCTACTTGCGACTGCCGGATCAGCAGGTGGTGCCGGTCTCCAGGAATACATGATGCGGGGGTAAATCCGACGACCAGTCGGTACCGTGCTACTTCTCAACAACGTGTACGACCACCAGACGTCCACTGTGAAGGTGATCAAGCCCTCGACGGGCGACATTTGCTACACCAGCGACGTGTTGTGGACAGTTCCCCGTGCGCCCGGTATGGACTTGACAGCGCCGCTGTGCGCGCGGGGGTCAGAAGACGCCACCGCGCCGGCCATGCCGGTGTTTAGCAACAGCTTGGAGCTGCCGTCACCTCTGCTTCAGTCGGCGCCACCGCCGTTCCAGCCTTCGTCGACGACACCGATGCTCCAACCACCGCTCAAGCTACCACCGCTCCAGCGTCCGCCCAAGCAGCAACAGACGTCCGGCAGTACCCGATCGAGGACGGCTCAGTTCTCCGCCACACCGGGCGTTCATCAATCTGCCAAAACATAGAAGCCACCCTCGCTGTGGCCAGTGAACCGTGATCAAGCCCTTCACCACAGCATCAGATTCTGTTCGATGATGGAACAAGGCGGCGATGTTGTCGATCTTCGACAAGGCCGTCGGCGCAAGACGCCGCAAGTAACCGACGAGTGTTGGGGGGCGCGAACACCTGTGATCTTCTATTGGAAACCGCGAAGAGACATCCTCAACGGGGGAGACCGGGGGGGTGCCGTGTGCCTTCGTTAAGCGGCTAGCTACTTGGGAGGACATGCAGTCGGGTACGCTCATCCTTGTGAGGATTCGATGGGGCGGGAGATTTGCGGATTGCTGGATGCGGGGACGTTCAAGCCAGCGTAACTACCAGTGAAGAGCTACATCAACACAATTTGGGTGTTGGACTAGAAGGCTGATGAGTAGCGTTTACACACACTCAATCAAAGGCGAGCCTTGTGACGCGGGGGGGTGATCAGAGAGCTCACAACAATTTCAGGAAATTGTTTCCGGCTACTGTTGCTATTTCGAGGGTTCGGTGGTTGACAGTCATGGCGTTCGAGCCGGATCGCGACTTGTGCCATTTTGGTATTGAGCAGGCTTTGAAGCTACCTAACCAAGAGGAAAAACCATTCGTGTGTTTGCGTCAGTGTTGCGGTAGACTGTGACGGAAGAGCGAAGCACCGAAAAATAGTTTGTACAGTTTGAATCAGGCTTGAAGGCCAAGGCATGCACGCCTTAGTAGGTGCTGGTCGATGTTACGGTGTGCATAGTGCCTGGCAGATACATGCGTGTTCTGTATGGTGGATGGAGGTATAGTAGTGGCGACTGTAGTAGTGCATGTGGATGCCATTTTGTTGGTAGAGGAGAAGGCAAGATGTGACCAGTTTGTCAGGGATTTGGACCAAACTGTTCCCGGTCAAGAACCTGGGAGAGCTGCGTTGGTATTCGGTTTGTGTTCACGACAGGGGTTGGGAGGAGGAGATGCTAAAGATTTCACGGTAGACTCTCCCTGAACACCTGGCGGGTAAGTAGATGAGGGAGTTTGGTGAAAACGTTCCACTCCCTGTTGGCACGAAGTTTGGAGAATTCGACAAGACCAAAGCACCAGGAGGATGGCCGTTTCGGGACTTGGTAGGCTCAGGGAAGGGGTCATCAACCCATACTCGGCGAAACATCTCCAACGCCGTAAGATTATAGAAAGGTACTACGCCGCACCAACGGTAGTGAACTGGCGGGCAGCACATGGTATCTTAGGTAATATATGAGACGCAGAGAGAGGTTCGGTTACGGTGGTAATCCAAGGATCCGAGGAGTTTCCAGAGGTGGACAGGGTATATACGCAGAGGGGATAATGTAAATTTAACCCGGAGACTGCGGAGATGTGAAAAGACGGTCACAACCTTGCTCCATCGCTTTGGCTTCATAGAGCTAGTCCTGTAGCCGGCAGTGTTCCCCTACTCAGGACGAGTAACCGACTGAGACAACTAGGAGACTGCTCAGTCGTACGTTCGGCAGCTGGGGGCAACAACGGGAATGCCGGTGCCAGCCTGTGAAATGTACGGTTAGAGCTTGGCGTGTGAATGATTGCCAGACGAGTTTCTGGCCCGGTTTGTAATACTTGATGTTTTAGAGTGTGAGCGCATCTGAGCAGCCCGTCGAAGGGCAAACGTATGTCGGTCGGAGACCTCGATGATACTACGCCATCATGCATGACACGCGCACCGCTCGACTCTGTGACATGGTCTCCAATTTGGTAGCATGGTATGTGCCCGAAATCGCCCTTGGAGCGCAACAATCAAACCCTTGGTGCAGGCTTTCTAATCAAAATAGGTGTTGCTCCTGCTCGTTGATGGTTCTCCTGAGGTGCGAGGGGGTTCTTGGGTATTTTCGGGGTGTGTGTGTGGTTTCTTTGTGGGTAAACTCGTCGTACCTGGTACAAGGTATCGCACTATACAGCACAGCGCCGTCTTGCGGATAAGTAGCGACGCCACTAGACAAACACAGCACTCATATACAAGACATGGTAGAGCGGCAATAGGCAATGGCTCCTGCCGGCATGCAGCGGGCTTGCTCCCCGCCTGTGCGATACCCAACGCCGTGGCTCGCGAGTTTTCATAGAATATATGATAGCACAGTACCGACGGAGGGTGGCCACCACAGAGGCAATGATTAGCCCCGAATCCGTAGACTGTGCTGTGAGAGTTGTAGCCCGAGCTAATGAGCGCTGAGTCTACCCCCCTCGAGGGAGGTCAGCGTGGTAGGGGTCGTTCAGAAGAGTCCGGACTCTCAGAGGTTCGGTAATCACGAGTGCAATAGTCTCTTGCACACGTCACATGCGTTCGACGGGGTTCTGTTAGATGGATTTATCCTGTGACCCGTGTACGGCATCATATATCTGCGCCGTGATTTGGCACCAAGCCCTCTTGGGTTGATTCACACGGGGACGAGGTTGCTCTTGGTTCTATCTGCCGAATGTTTGACTAACACCCCTTTAGACGCAGAGAGTAACCACGGCCTAAATAGCAGGCGTGAACCCTTGATTTGAGCAAATATTTCGACGGCACGTGCCCCGGGGAAGTCGTCACTGAGTCCGTCATTCGGTGGAACGTTCGGTAGGTCACGATCGGTTCACACCACGGTCCCCAAGCGGGACCGCGGGCTGAAACCAGGTGAGTTTTAAGTATGTACGCCGTGGGAGGTTAGGTGTGGGTGAACAAGAACTGACTCCATCCCCCCCCGAGGGGTGGTAGCATACGCTTGGTTTAGCGGAGTCCGATCTCTGTTGAGCTCCGATGAGCGTGAGTATAGTAGCCCCACACACTCCTGTTGTGTGTTCAACGCGGATCCGTTTAGAGGATGGAGGTATGCTATAGTCTTCCGCCGCACATAGTCCTTTTCTGGTGCGCAGCGCCCACCCCTCGTTACATTTGAGCTTTACAAAATCACGCGAGGGAGGGGGGGTAGTCGCAACACCCCGCTAGATGAACTGTTGTCCCCCCATACGGAATACACTACATCATATTATACCGGGTATAAAACATGAGGAAAATACAGCACAAGAGCAGTGAACTACCCGCCCAAATCACTACATAGTAACACTACAGGCATCGTTATAAGCACAACAGCAATTCATGCAACGAAATAACTGTTCGCGACGTCCCGCTAGATGAAAAAATGTCTCACACGCACATCACAAAAAAAAATATCTTCCGAGTATAGAACAAATGCGAAATACAGCACCAGAGCAGTGAACCACACTCTCATTGATATTATTAACATCGTAATAAATACATCAGCAACTTATGAAAGGAATGGCCCATTAGGCTAGCCAGCAATAACGCGAGGCAATCCTCGTGCACACGAGGCCTGAGAACAGCACCGTTCGAACGCCAGCGGGGGACAGAGAGGGGAGGGTAGGGCGGTGAGAGGAATCCTTGAAAGGCCGTACCGACGATTTGCTCGCCAGAGGGCCCGCAGAGGAAAGCGGGGGACGAGAAGACCCTGTTAAGAGACGCTGCTGACAGCACCACCTACTGCACGATGGTCGCTAGATCCGTCCTCAAGCTGCATATTTCGTATCAATGCTTGATGCTCGATCGTATACTGAATGGCTTGCAGTCGTACAGGAGCCCGCAGCACGCGAGAAAACTTATCTCCCCAAGTAGGTATCATACTCCTGCAAGTGCGGGTTGCGGTCGATTGCGCATTTTCGGGAGACGAATAAGCTACGCTGCTGACGGCGTCACCTACCGGAGGAACGTCGCTAGACCCGTCCACAATCTGAATACTTCATATCGATGCTTGATGCCCACCCGTATACTGAATAGCTTGCAGTCATACAGCAGGCGCAGCATGCGAGATACATTATATCAGTGAGTAGATATCATACGGGTCGCTGTCGCTTGCTCCTTTTCGTGATTCAATTTTAACTGTAACGTAAACAGGCAGGCAGTCATGCTCGGGGTTCGTCCGCGTACGCATCGACCGTACAGCAGTAGTATAAAAAAGGGCTCGGCGTATTTTATCAACTTTCGTTGTGATAACTCGTTTAACCGCTTGTGCGGTCTGGTCTTTCACTGAATTGTATATTTACCGGCATGCTGCGCAACTTTGCAACATCGTCCAGTGCCGCACGTTTCCTCTAACATACACCTGCATGCTGGAATAAATGTCAGCAACTGGCTACGTAGTGCTGCGTTGGTACTGATGTACCCGCAGGCCAACGAACATTGAACGATTTACTCACACGTGGAAAACTGGTTAGCCGCGAGTGTGATTTAGTTGTTTGCTTTTCTCTGCATGCTACCGGCACGCTCGGTAATTGCTCAACCACGTCCAGTGTAGTACGTTCCTCTGGCCGAAACGACATACTACACGCAATTGCGACTACTTAGGGCTGCATTGCTTCAACTGTACCGGCATGCTGTACGAACATTCAACTACGCACCGGCGTGCTGCACCATTTTTCAACAGTGTCCAGTATTGACTGTTGGCAGTGTAACGGAACTATTGCCACAGCGTACCGACATTCTTCTCCCAAAGTCAACAAGGTACCCACACGTTGCACACATTTTCACCAGTACCCAGCATTGCCCGTTCGGAGTGTTATCCTGTCCGCTGTTCCTCTCCATTTGGGGCCTCAGCTTGGAACCGTGGCGGCCTCGTTTTGCCATGGAGTTTTGTCTCACCCCCGCAGGAAGTACCCGATGCGCAGCAATCATGTTGTTGCCCTGTCGCGTGTTTTTTATAGTATCTTCAACACGGTATCCGCATGATGTGCAAATCCTTCCATATGAACCGATCCTCATTTTGTTTTATGGTATTGTTATCATGTACTCGTGATCATACGGACTCATTGACTCCGGATTACGGATGGGCTAATAGGGTCGACATACTAGTAGTTGGTCGAGAAAGCACCATGGTCGGTATTCTGTTCACATACCTAGGTATTTTACAACCGGTACCCCGTATTCGTGTTCTCCTGGCTTAGGTAACGCACGAAGGGGGGATGGTGAGTTTGGCTAGATTATCGAGTTCAAGAACATGCAGCCGGGACAACCGAGCGGCGGGTATACTCTGATCGAAGCTACAGCAAAAAGAATTTTCCAGGCAGAGATCGCCTAGCTCTTAATCGAACCAACCGCCCAGCAACGTATCATGAGAGTGGTAATTATGCCGCACGCCACCGAATCATGTTCGACGAAACCACGCATGCCGAGAACTCACCCCCCCCCCTGCGCCCTCGCTGCTTGGAGCCGTTGTTGGCAGCATCCCTCAGGCTCACCGTGGCGCCGTCTCACTTCTGATCTCTGGGGCAGGGGGCATGACTCACATATCTGGGCACCCTCGCGGTTCACAACGAGAGGCTTGCGGCGGTAGGGTTGGCCACGCCGGCGGTGGCGCTTCGGCGATTAGCACGTGCGTCGGCGCCGTCCGTGTTTCTTCATCCGCTCCCTTACCGCGTGGCTCGAGCGGTGCGGGCATCTCAGGCTGCTCCGGCCCCTCCTTTCCCCACGGCATCGGCGAGTTCGACGTCGATGGGGGTGGACGGGCAGAGTCCACGAGGAGGCGGCTGTACAGAGAAGCAGGCGTCGTAAGTAGTGTCACCAACGGGTGATGGGATAACCACGTCAGTACCATGGGGTAGCTCGGGCAGACCCCGCACGGGGAGGAGGAGGTTTGCTGCGTAGTGAGCAGCCGCCGGAACGAACGATGGTGGAGCGGTATATCGATGCATTCCGATATGATACTGGCTTGGTGATACGGCCGAAGAAAGAGCCGATCTTCGGTAAGGCTAGAGATGCTTTTGGGCCGACGTAGATGCGAGTGGGTGAGAGGGGATGGGCGAGAAAGAGGTGGTGAGGAATTTCGCCGACGATCAGGACTCAGTATGGTACGAGGTGGAGCAGAGCGGGATCCTTACAAGGCGAACGTAGGTCCTAGCCGTTCCAGGCTTTCTGATAGCCGACTTGCTCGAGATAGTACACAGCCAGCGCGGACTGCAAAACGTCGGCAGGACATTTTTTCCACTGCGCGTCCGTTGGCCAGGGATGTGTAGGGAAGTCAGGGTATATGTGATGTCGTGCGGGTACCGACGGAGGAACCGTACGTGTTGCAAGCTTATAGCTAGGCTACCTGCCAGGTACCTAGAGCCGTGGGAAGTTCTGGAAGTGGAATTGCTGAGGATTCCCCAGACGTCCGAAACAGGTAACGAGCACTTGTTGCTGGTGATGGACACAGCATCTCGGTTCGTGTGCGCATACCAACTCTCCGCGAAGGAGGCCCTCGGGATCGCGCGCCTTCTCCAAAACCTGCGTATAATGTTTCGGAATGCTCTCGTTCATCCGTGTCGACGTAGGAGGCGAGTTCACAGCCATCGTGTTGGAGCATCTCTACCGTTGGCTAAAAGTGAAGATAGATATCCGTAAAGCCAATCACCCAAGGGGCCAGGGTGGTGTTGAGCGAGCAGGGGCGTGGATCGTCGACGTGATGTCCGCGTTGTGTAAGGTATGACCCACCTGCTGGGACGAGAATGTAGCACTGGTGTGCTGGATCTAACGTACCATGCCAGACCCGTCCATTCCTTCAGCAAGGCCACCCCGACAGCTCTTGTTTGGACGCAGCCCGCGTACGTCCCTGGACATGTCAGTGCCACAGGTGGATGACACGGACGCAACGAGAAGCTTCGAGAACTATATCTAGGAGCGTCGGCGCAGCCTACAAGAGGTCCGGGAGTCACACGAAAGGATATACGAGGTCTGGGCGATGGCGCGACAAGGCCGCAACATATCGATTCTGCGTGTCGTCGGCGGTCACCCGGGTTGTGACGAGCGACCTCGTTCTCACGAGCGAGATCGACAGATCGCTCCACCGCCAGGGTATGGGGCCTTAACTGGTAAAGCAGAAGTGAACTGGTGTGTGGAACGTCGTGGAGATGGTTGGTGATTTAGGGTCAGAGCGTGGTCATCGAGATGGCGTGCGGAGCGACTCACTCTATGATGATCTCGACCGCATCGCTCAAGTCGTTCTACACGAGGACGGACGATCATCGGCACCCCATGAAGGATGAGATCGCGCAGATTGCGTCGGGAGCGGACTTGGGGCTTGGAGGGCACTCGACTATTGCAGAACCAATGTACACGCTACTAGACAAGAGGTGGGTTGTCAGCGCTGCCGGGGTCGCGAGATGGAATTACTGCGGCGGGTACCTAGACGGGGAGGCCTTGGTGTGGGTCTCGGATGCGGAGTCACTGGACAGGTTGACTCCGCAGCAGCTGGATACGTTTCACGCGTTGGGAAACTAGTACGATCCGAGCAGCGAGCGGAGCGGTCTTGCAGCCCGAGATAAGGGGGCGAGAAGACGCCCCGCTCCGAGTAGAAATGAGGCGCTGAGAAAGTTCGCGATGGGCACGAAAAAAATCAAGCATTTCGAGGGCAGAAAGGGCGGCGCGGGGCGGCCCGGCGAGGTATTTGACTTTAATCGACGTATTGGCGCGTCTACGTTGCGGACAACAACTGAGAAGAGCTGAGGGCATCAGAAATGAGGGGAGTCGGAGTGTGAAGGCGAGGATGGGGCCGCGGGCGCGCCGTTTCGCGTACGACCGTTCCTTCTATCCTTCCCTCTTTTTCTCTCCCGCTCTTTCTCTCCCTCTCTATCTCCCCCTCCCTCTCCTAATCCCTCGCCGTTCCGCGGGCATGATTCTGGGTGTATAGACGCGCGTTGTTGTGCTTGCGTCCACGTCTGCGTCATTCGCTCCCGCTCTGTGTCTTTGGCGTAACCGCTCGAACAGTCGACCGACGATCGAGCAGCTCGTCCGGCGTCGATTTCCGAGTTCGGCCGCGGGCCACACCGGTTCACGTGTCTTGGTGATGTCAGCTTCGGGGCGTCGGGGGGTTTATGGACGAGGAGCGATTTACGATATTGCTCCTGTGTGGTGATTCTTGAAACGCTTCTTCTAAGTGGGGTAAGACGACTGGGATGCCGATGGGGGCGTTTTCCTAGGCCAGCGGCACTTCTCTCCAGGAAACTAATCCGCTTAGCTCGGTGAAGGCACTACGACTTTACGGGAGTTTCATTGTTTTGGTAGGCGCCAGGTGATTACTATGTCGAAGTCATGTTAAACGACCCATTCTCTCGCGTTACCGTCGCGATCTATGTATCTATAGCGGGAGTGGGGGACAATAGCAAACTATTATCCAAAGGAACAGGGTTCCTTGCGATCCCTGACATTTTTGTTTTCCAAGTTTTCTTCTTGGAAGCACGACGATTCTGATACACCAATCGATTGGCACAGTAGTAGTGCTTATAGTGGGTAGGACCGGTACTGTACGTCGGGGGGGCTGTAGTGAGTTTAGGGGTCCAGCGAGAGCAAGGCGACGCACGTTGTTGTTGTTGTTGTTCTCACATTAACTACCAAATAAAAGAGTCCATGGTCACAGAAAGGTGCTGAAACCTCAGCAATATAAAAAAAAAACATAAAAAATCGAAATTCTACTGCTAGAAAATACCCGAAGCAAAGAAGGCGCACACGAGGTGATTTCAATGTGCAAACTAAACAAAAACGACCACGGGTAAATCCTCTTCACTACAACGTAGAGTTCCCCCCGTTCCTACCACTAATTAACTCGTGGCTTCTGACTACAGCGGCTGCTGTCTAGGGTGCTGCAAGCACCGTACAAAGCTCGCGGTGATCGTGAACACAGAGAGGAACACGAGTACTATCTGGGTTGCTGTCAGAGAGACAACTCGCGGACATGCAGTGAAGGAGGAGAAATCGATCCTAAAACCACCACACGAATATCATCGATCGCCATCTATTCTCGGACCCTCTGACACAATAGGTGCAGCACAGCTGGGCTACCACGTCCCTGATACTTGCGGGAGTCATTCCACATGAAGGGTGTACAACTCGCCAAACTACAAAGACCAGTAATGATTTATCGACAAGTACATACTACTGCCTCGTGAGGAACAACTCCAGAAACAAACATTTGACTGCTTCTCTCATGATGGTGTGCGCGCCGGTCATGGATCTCCGTATGCCGTCCTGCTGCCGTTTTTCATTCCCGCATCATCGCCATAGCCCACTCGCCCGCTACTTTGCAAGTGCTCTCGTTGCCATTCCTTCCAGTCGGTCCCCTTCCTCCCCTGTCCCCAAAAACAAAATGCTCCTCGCACTTGCAGTTCTGAAATGAAGAACACAAATTCTCTTGGAGGGTGAGATCCGTCCGTCTCTTCCCCGCTCGTCGACGTTCTTTGCCATCTTCTATTCTCGTCCTATCCAGCCTCTTACCCACTCAATGAGTAGAATGTGCCGATGTATGGCCTGTGGTGGCGCCTGCCTGCGCGCAAGGACATCCTAATAGAGGATTGCTGTTTAGCCGTTGCTGCCTAAACCGTGACACGTGAATCGTAGATCTTCGTGTCTGACACACCACGTACGACGTAACTCTACTGCTGCCTGAGCCCCGCGGCCACACGCGACAGCCAAAAGGTATCACTCTTTTAGTGTTAGTTCGGCCTTACACCCGCCAGAAAGACCTACAACACAAGCTATACGCCGGGTGCATGCCACGAAGTTATAATTGTCAAAACAACAAGCGGAACGGAGGTGCGTGGACTGGGGGAGATTTTTCCTCCCGAGAAGAAAATAAAATGGGCCGGGTCTTCTTCCCTCTTTATGGTTATCATAGAATACAACTGATCCACCGTCTAGGATATCGCGGGGATTGCCTTGTCCGGCTACACCAGTTAGAGAGTATATTACGGTGGAAATCCGAGGACCCGAGGGGTTGCCAAAGGTGGACACGACGTGTAGGCAAAGAGGATAATGCAAATTGAATCCGGAGACTGTGGAGATGTGAGCAGACGGTCACAGCCCTTCGCCACCCCGTCCGCGTCTTATGGAGCGTCTTGTGGCCGGCAGTGTTCCCCTACACAAGGCACGTACCGACTGAGACAACTAGGATTTAGATCAGGCGTATGTTTCACAGGATGTATGGAAAAACGGGAATACAGGTGTCAGTCTTTGCGCAGAAATTAAAGGTCTTGAGCGTTCGAATGAGTGCTAGACGCCGGTCTGTAATCCAAATTGTTTTGGAGTTTGAGCTCATCTGAGCAGTCCTTCAAGGGGCATCAGCTATGTAGGCCGGAGAACCCGTTGATACTACACAATCATGCATGACACGCGCACCGCTCGACTCTGTGACACTAATTCATCGAAATAATGTTTCGGGCGGGATATTGAGCTTCGCATGTCAGGAGCTCAGAATCCAAGCCTCCATCCTTACCGTGGCCTTGCTCGGCTCGGTGAGCCGTGCTCGACCAAGGCGACACAGGTAACCAGTCTATAAGATTGACCTGAGACCAAATGCCCAATCTTGTTTCGTGTGTTCTGGAGACTTCCTCAGACTCTGTGCCCCTAACTGACAGATATTCTACGGTGACACGATCAGGCCCGTAAACTATCTGGGCGGCTTCGGCGAGGCCAGCGTATAATAAGCCGCATTTGAAGCGTTCATAGGGATAGTTATATGCAATAAGAGGTGCCCCCGCCGAGAAGCATTGAGTGAAAGAGCCCTAGGTCGCTTGTTCCGTCGTGGATGACTCGTGTGGTCCATGCTAAAACCAGACACTCGATAAACATTTCGCAGCTAGATAGTGTCCGAAGTTGATCCATCGTTTTGTACCTAACATTGTTGGTTGGTCGGTATGGTTCAAGCATTTTGGCCGTCGTGCCGACTACTGGGTGATATGTGTTGATATTTCTTAGAGGTGTACAGAAGCCCACGAAGGCATGCTCGTTTCTCATCCACACGTAACACGTCTGCCAACCAGTGCCTATTCCAGCTACCCTGCCATTGGTCCTTGGTTCATGGGTCTCATTCTCGGTAACCGTTGCAATGTCAGCATCGTCACGGTGGGATATCAACCACATTCCCGGGTCGGGGATGTCCAATTAGGTTCGCCTGCTTGACGGGTGAATAAATACATAGAGTGATAATTGCCTGCCACCAGCTACGACCTGGTATGCTGTGGATATTTGCTGTCTCTTTCGTTTTTTGTTTTCGGCTTCAAACCTATGAACCACGTGTTATGTGTAAATACACAAATGACGTCAAGACTCATCGTCTGTAATATGCCTCACATATTTTATACATGTGCAACATAGTCGTGCACATTGCGTGATGCGCGAGTGTGTCCTATCATTTTCTGACTGTCGGCATAATGTCGTTAGTGCTCTGGCTACGTCCGTGACTTTGAAGTCGTACATGAAAGATATAATGAGCGTGATCTATGTGTGTACGGATTTCACGTACCATAAACTCATGAGAGTAAAACCACGCACGTAAGTGCCTATTCTTCCCTTGGTACCGCGAATTCCGTATGAAGCATGTAGCACTTGCAGATATATACGAGCGTTCTGTTGTGCTAGTAGTAATTATTCGTTTGTTCGGGATACGGTACCTTTAGTGTTGGATATCGTATAAAAAAATGACGCTTTCATCGTTTGATAACGCTACGATTAAAAATCGAAACACTATCTAGCTGCGGTATACCATCTCCTATCACCTGCAACCTAACAACACCAGGAACATATCCATGGTTTTATATGTACACTATTAATAACAAAAGAGACACAAGGGCCAATCTCAACAAGTGTGTGTTGACAGTTTTTTTCAGTATTTTCCCGACATTTCGGTATTTCTCCGAATCAAATTCGGGAAACACCGGAAGACTCCAACGCCGAATAATGGCGTCCTGAAGTGTTTAAGGGATTTCTTGAAAATTAGGTACAAGGCTGCAGGGGATCGCGCAACACCGCTGCTCGAGCGTTGCCACCACTCGCGAGCGCACGAAGCTGACCAGAATCGTTGCCAAGGTCATTCGCACGTCATGGCCGAAAGCAGAAGGCGCAATAGCTTGCTGGACTTTCGTGGCCGAGTTGACAAGATGACCGAACCGAGGTGGCCTACTGATTGAGCTCGGTGATGACAATAGCTGAGCCTTTGTCGCATTGGGCGTCGTAGTAGCATGACTACTTGGAGACGGATTTCACTCTCCAAGGAACTGAGACCTGCCTACGAGTCAAGCCGATGACAATAGACCATCTCTCGGATGGTTTCCGCGAGCGCAGCTGCTGTAGTGACGGTTCTATGCCGGACGGACAATAATTTCGCCTGCCAACACGTACCCGACAAGATTCAACCATAGCTAAATTTCAGGAAGGTGTTGAAAATTCAAGAGGAAAAACGAAATATAATTCGTGTCGTTAAGATCGACCGCAAGCGAAAAGAAAACCGCGAAGAAATAAAGAAAGAAGAAAGAACGGAAAAATTAAAACGACAAGACCACAGAAACACGAAGTCAACATTCGCTCCAGGCGCAGGCTGAGTCTCGAGGACAAGGTTGCTGTTCGGTGGCACCACCCATCGTACGATATATTCCGCTGGTGGACCAACGCGAAGACGCCACAAAAAGACCAGATGGAAGTCATGAAGACAAGAAGAGGGTGGAGACATAGATAAAACGACAAACATGAAAGAGATCCTACGTCCAGTTTGTGGCTCAAAGACGACATCAAAGAGACAATGACGCGTCGAGGTAGAATTACAGGGTACAGGGGGGGGGGGGGTTAGCATCTACCTGGAAAAAGAGGGGCATCACGTAAACGAAACAAAATAAATATAAATAAACAAATTATTGTGACACATCATGAGGCATAGTCTCTGGGCGTCTCAACAAGAAGGACAGCCAGTGCCAAGGTTTCATTGTTTCCTTCACTTCACCGACCTAGGTGCTGTTGATAGGCATTCGTCAACGAGGGTCCTCTCCCCTCCCTCCCCGACCTTGCGCCCAGCGGCGTCTTGACTAAGGTGCTGCGCATTTTGTACCTCAAGCGTTCGTGCTTCAGCTACATTTTGTTTCTTCTTATTGAACCAACGTCGTATATACTGCTCTGTTACTCGTTCAACACGTCTGAGCCGCTTGCCCGATGTTTTGTTTGTCTTCGATGCGTAAGTTATAGAACGATGGGTCCCTTGTAGGGAAGCGTCCCTTGTAGTCCTATGGTTAGGATATATGACTTTCGCCCATGAGACCCGGGTTCAATTCCCGGCAGTGGAGCAATGATACTGGAAGCGACCTCATGCGCATCACGATTTTGTGCACCTGTGTATTATCGTTGTGTTGCGTGAGACATCGTACTAAAGCATGCATTTCATTCTAGGGTCTGACCTGCGTGGGTTCCTGGATATCATGGCAAATCGCAGGGGTAGGTCAGGCGGGTGACTCAGGAACGTGCAGATACATTCAGGTCGAGTGTTTCGTGCGTTCAGAGCAAGGGTTTCGTGCCAGGACTTCACAAGTTCATCACATGTTCTCAGTTTGGTCCAATTCCGTGCTTTCCAGTGATCGACATACCCTAGCTCCCCTGAGCCCCACGCAAGTTTAGTCCATCCCTTTCTATGCTACCCTTCCGAGGTACTACTACTCCGGGTTCACAAATGGAATGGTGAAACGCCCCTGCTCGCCGTGACAGTCGCGTTCGAGACTATCCATCCAGTCCTGCTCTTGCCTTCCTAGGTGGAACTTTCGCACCTCCAGGTCCCCAAACATCACTCGTTGAGGTAGTCTATCGCTACGCATACGAACACCGAATCGCGCGAAAATAATACAAAGCATTCGCACCGTCGTCTCGACATTCTCACACCCAGTCGTGCCCAGTGCGTCTGCTTCGAAACGCGTATGGCAGCCGTCGCAATGTTTTCTTCCATCCGATGCAGCTGAGGAATAATCAAGTGTGACCTGTCGGCAGTATGTCGAGATAGGCTACGGTGAGGCTGCACGTGGCACACCCGAACACCATTGCATCGATTACCTCCGCATTGACCATTCGTACTTCGAGCCAGGGCAGTGCGGTGGTTGGGTCGTACAGTGGAAAGCTGTCCGGTCTGGAACGAAATTTGTCCAGCAAGAAGAGCCGGTTGATTTGAGCGGTTAGGTCGGCATTCTTGTACACAGTTGCCCCAACGTACACAATCTTGGTGGTTTCGTGATACACCTGGCCGCCTGCTTCAGTAACGAAAATTAACCCGTCCATACGTTTTGTTATCAGGCCCAGGGTCTCTATAGTGGCTGTGAAACATTTCTAAATCGGACGAACCACACACCACGACGATATCTGTCATCGTTTTCGCAAGGCTGTTCTCGATCTGGTAACGGTCTCCGCGAGGTCTGCAGACTGGATTCCCCAAATCGGTTGCGGCCCCGCCGCAGTCCCCTGGAGTTTATCTCGCCCTTTTTCGGCCCTCGTCAACCCCCCCCCCGCAACTTCGCCTTTTCCTTGGTGCACACCATATCCTTCACCACATTTCCATTGGGGCTAAACCGATCTACAACCACATGCAGTACGGCAGTGAAGAACGTGTTGAGCAACAATGAAGCGAGCACGCCTACTTCGCGTATGACCTGCCACACGCAGAGTCAGTCCCAATATTCACCGTGATCCACCCGGATGCGCGAACGAATTCCATCTTTGAGGTGCCGAATAACCGCGTGAATCATGGGTGTTACGCTGAACCGAGCCAGCACGGTCCACAACAGAGTCCGGTTGACTGAATCGTAAGGCTTAACCATGTCGACTAAACACATGTAAAGAGGGGTTATCTTCCGTCGTGCAAGTTGGTGTAGTCGCCGAACCACGAAGATCATGCCAATCGTCGACTGTTGCGGTCTGAAGCCGCACTGCTCCTCTGTTAGCATATCCCCCTTTTAGCAGACATTGCTGAGGCGATTGGTGATTACTTTATCTTGAGGACAACCTTCCTAGCGTGTGCCACGAGCGGGATGCCTCGATTTACTCAGTCCAATCTTGCAGCCCCATGATCGTGACATTTGTCCATTCGTGCAGTACTCCTCCGCCCTGCCATAAGACAGTTACGATGGCGTGGAACTGTTCTAGTATACGGCGGTTACTATTTCGATCTCCATCTAAGGCGACATTGAGTAATTGATCAGAAAGCTAATCGGCGTTAGGCTTGGCATGCTCTTGATTATTTCCTCCAAGTCAACGATCGAAGGTAACTCATCGAGACCTGTGCACGGGGGCAAGGCTTGAACTCTTCGATAAACCTCTGGCTAAGCGTTGGCAACGTAATGTAGAGCAAAGCGCCGAACTACCGTACCCACCTATCGCGATCGAGCCCCATATCACAACGCAAACTGTCCTCTGCGTCCTTGTTGTATAAGAGTGGCTCGATTTCTCCCACACGAAATCAATCCGCTTAAGGTGCTTGTAGAAACCAGATTGATCGCCATCTGTGCTGCTCACCTCTAGTTGACTGACGAATTGCTCGAGGAATCTCTGCGCAGCCTCGATCCTCACGCGCTGCAGGCGTTTCCCTCCTGCTTTCAGGGACTTCTCGATGTTGTTGTTGGCTGGATCCGCGCGCAATATAACGCACTCTACAGTAGAATTGCAACATATGTTTCTGACGCTCCTAACTCGAAGAATTCTATTCCTCACCGAAAGACTGACGTAGGCGGAAATCAAATTTCATCCCGATGAATAATTCCATCTTCTAGGTATACAAATAGTCATTTTTCGAAAACACACTGGCCTTCCGACGACTTTAGGCGAATGAGCCCCGCCATTCAGAAACCATTTAGGCCGAAAATTGTTTCCTCTATCGTGCAATGATTAATGCATATCTCGCCGCTTCCCCCTCTTGCCATGACGCAAGCATCCCCGCTTTCGTATCCTCTCTAGAAACCCACCCCGCCAGTCCTTGACAGCGCTTTGCACGTGGCGTGATGTTGCAAGCGAGTCGACAGCATCGCTTTAGCGAACACCATTGCCATACTGTACACATCCGTCCCAGGGGGTAGGGGTGTGAATTTCTCGGTGAAGGCCTCCGCGTATAGGGGTTACAATCAGTTGCTGGAGGTCGATTGCCCGTCTGCCCTCCTTCCCTCACTTACGGCCTTTGGAGGACAAGCGTTCAAGGATCCAGATGTCTGCTGTGATCAGGGTGTGATCTGATTTAGGATTATTATGTGGACGAGCTCGACGCACAGTGACATTTCGTGCAAGGAATCTGTCTGGATGCGGCGTAATGATAAAAGCCGGGCCGTTACGACCTTTCCCACGATTTTAAAGTTGGAAAAGAGTAAACCATTCCACGTTTAGGTGCGCTGAAAACGGTATCCAAAGTAGCAAGTTGTTTTCCTGCTGAGAATACCGGCAGACGCCGTTCGTTGTCATTCAGCGTATCTCGGTCGAATGCATCCGGCACCTTGTCATCGACTCAACCTTCCCCCTTGCGATATTGCGAGCGTTTGCAGCAATCATACAAACAGGTAGCCTCCCTAAGGCACTTTAGCAACATGACTATATAAAGTGGCCCAAAAACGGTCTTTGTGACGGACTGATAAGTGCCTATTAGTCGGAGCGTACGCAACCTCAGAAAATCAAATTCGTTTTCACCCTGACGTTAGGTTGCACCTTGGTTAGTCGAGCGCTGATGTAAACCACAGTCGCTCCACCCTTCTCGGCACCATGCAAGATCGACCGCGAAATAGCTAGATCTTTTCCGTGTTGACCCTTGGCCTCCGTAAAATCTCTTTCAGCTCCACTGCAGTACACGGTGAAGCCCGCTGCTGTCGACCCATCCTGTTAATTCCGTCTCGCCCCCCCCCAACCCATCAAGATTACCTTGGCTTTGCCTAACGACGTCCATGACCGTCTCGGCATGGACAAGGTACTAACGTTCAATGTGCCCACGGTCTACTCGCTTTCTCGAGTCTCCGATATAGCGACCTATCGTACCGCTAAATAAACGTATGAATTTTTCGGCCCCTCCATTTCTTTGATTTTGGTTCTGAGCTTCCCTCAACCATCTAACGTTTTGCCTGGCTATGTTCTGGCCTTCTTTCCAACGGATCGGGTGCAGCATCCCCGACCTGCCAAATCCGCATCCATCCTGCCTCGTTGGTTGCTTACAGACGCGGGATCATCCGTCATTTTCATTCTCCGCGATCCAGAACGCACGCTTTCCTGGACGGATTACCATCGTTGCCGCAGGCCTCAAAGGACGCAGAGCACGTAATGCACGATTGTTGGGGTGAACTCCCCGTCAGAGCGACCACGTCCATCCACCACGAGTAAGGCAAATACACGGACGAGGTCAGCGCTCCGCATATGCCAGGTGCCGATATCAGGCACCAGCTATCAGATATCGGTACCCTCATCGTGTTGGATCGAGAAGGCCAAGGACAATGCCGGGACTGAGCACGTCGGGTTTAGATATGTGTACAACCTGACGGTCATGTTCAGATAGCATTGATGTTGGATGCCATCACAATGTCTACCGAGAGCCCGATCGATATTCAATACCTGGTATTAGGGTAGGGTGTCTACGTTCTAGGCCCAAGAAAAAAAACAGACAAAACGTTCGGCGTGTGAGGACAAATTCTACTCACGGGGCAGATGGATACATGTATTCACACAATTTGTGCATTCGAACTAATGTGCATGTATTAATATAGGCGAAAATATGGCAGTACAACTGGGTGCAAGTCTGAGCTTTTTTGTTTGCTAGGATCATGTGTATATTATCACTTTTGTCCCAACACCAGTTAAACACTCAAACAAACACAAATCACACATCATAACGCCTGGCGCTGGCCAGCTTCACATGGTACCTGTACTTCAATTCAAATTGGTCAGGATTATCTAATAGTTTTGTCTACTCTGTCTAGCTTTCAACTTTTTTTGCCTGAATATTGGCCAATCAGATAGGCCATGGGCATTTTTTGTTTGGCGGTTGCCGGTCAGTCGGTTGCAATCCTTGTGTCTGAACTCTGTACGTACGTAGTTTTGTTCATACTCTGATTTCACGTTTTCTTCTATGGGTCGCACAAAGTCTTTGGTCGTTATGATGTGCACTTGCTGTACAGCATCATCAACACAGACGGCAGCCCGTCTGCCTCTCCGGGCGTCAAGATGCCCTCAGGTCTCGGACGGCAAATACCTTCGCGCCGAACATGTGGCTCTGCGAGGATCGTTGAGAGGCTTCAACGCTGGCAGCAGGGGAGGGGCGCGAGAACATATGCTTACGTCGTGGCGACCCTTTGCAGGTCGAAGTGGAGGCCGTTGTGCAAATACCCTGCAGAAATGAAACAGTTTAGATTTAGCAGCCCGCACGCTCAATGTCCAGACCCCCCCAAAAAGTGTGAGTGCTTTCTCAGAGTCAGACACAATGATCGTGGCGTGTGTTGTTTGTTCATTCAGTATGTAACTGTTCTTGGCTCAAACTAGTTTGGCCAAAACACACCAATTTTGTTTTTCTTGTGAAGACGAGGAGTTCGTCAACGTACCGGATTTCTGCAAATTGTTCAAAGTTTGGTCACTAACGACAAACACATCATATCGTGTGTCGTACGACGTATTGTGGGTTGTGGCTTAACTTATCACCAACTCACCAAATGTATGGGTTATTTGTCTTTGAATCTGCGTTGTATATTATAGTTTTCTGTGGGTTGGGATGGACAGCAGCTGGTGGACATGACTACGGTAATTTCCAACTCTGTGTTATACCCACATCACTTTGCTCTTAAACGCATCTATTATCGTTGTCTGACTTGGTCTTACCGAAGTAATATTCGAATGATTACGACACTCAATGGGTCACCACCATCAGGCTCCTCCCAAAAATACATAAACCATGTGTACAAACTCCTGCATGCCACGAAATAAAGAATACAAGTAGTTAGTAGATATTCGCTCGGTTATACATTAACAACCAAGAATAGTACCTACATCCTCGTGAATGTTCCCATTTCCTGACCATTGGACAGAAAAGGGTGGATGGCCAGGAAAACTACGCGATCTACCTGGCCCAGCGAGCGACGGCTCTCCAGCCGCCCATACCAACCCTGTATCGTTTCTTGTGCTGCCAGTCTGCCAGCGAGGTTCCGTGCTGTATCCACATGGTATTCCCACAAGCGTGATCAACTATGCAATGCTAGCTGCTGCGGTCCCAATTATCTAGGTGTTTTCTACTAGGAGCTTCACTCCGCGTGCGGTCTACGCCATCCGCTACGCTCACTCAGGAAGCAACAGTACATCAAATTACGCGAAGCGGACAGAGATCCATGGTTGCAAATCTTTGACTTGATAATGCCAAGAGCCCCGCCGCCATGCTTGAGGACAAAACAGCTTGGATGCCACATATGCTTCGCGTCGCGGGCGGTTCCGCCTGCTGCGCTCGCTCAATGTCGTACGTACGTACATACCCCAGGCAGGCTACGTATATTCTTCTTTTGATATGCTCTTCGTCTCTACTCTCGTACGTACGAAAGGAGAAAGGACGGTACGGCACAGCAGCACGGCATAAACAGTGGAAATGAAACCCACAATTTACGGAAGAAAACCAAATCTCTGTCTCCACTAGAGCAACGAGTTCCAGCCTGTTTGGAACACCTTACACAGGTCAGAAAGAAAAAAAGATCAAAAAATGGAACAGCTTAGCTTCTCTCCGAGCCTCGTACGCCGCCTGCCCCTCTCGCGCCCATCTCGCGACGGATTCGGTCCCGGTAAAAAAATCTTCTATCTCTGCCACTGTGAGCCCCGTCGCCCGCCTCGCGTGATGCCCGGTGTTCACCGTGGACCTCGCTCGCTAGCTCGACCATGTTGGTGCTCAGACTGCGTAGCTCTCTCAGGGAACTTCAGATTAGTCTAAAAAACACGTACCGCTTGAATGTTTTTTGTTGCATATCAAAACGATCCTTATATAGTCGTATATAGTATAACCGCAACCACACCGGGATGCCAGACAGGTGCCATTCATGCTTCCATCGTGTCTCGAGGCACACGCGATCCCTAGCCAAGAAAACGGCGGCCGCGCTCCTTGCACCCCCCCCTCCACCCGCCATCACCCGCTCACACTCGCGAAGGTGCGGTGCTCGCCCGTGGTGCCGTGTTCGGAGTACGCGCACGAACCTGAAACGAAAACAGAAAAAACGAAAAAATAACTGAAAGCGCCAAGGAAAATGGAGACAACCAAGAACCGCTGGAAGGGTCCGGCAAGCAATCAAGGCAGACGATGTCCAAGTGGGTGCTCTGATAGGCGAGGAATATACCAGTCAATCACGCTCAGAGAGTGCGATATCTGTAAGTAGTCCCAGACGTGCTTGGGCAAAGAATATGAACCATAGGACTGAATTATCTCTACGACCTCAAGTTGAATACTGGTATCATATCGGTTCCCGATCACTACAAATATTTTCCGTCCTTACATATGTCTATCGAATAGCGGTGCATGATATCTGCATACTGTGGCTTGGGAGGGAGAGCAACCGGTTGACACGTCTACTGCATTGTCCAGCTCCGTGTCATACCCATATGCCGGCGCTCATTAATGCATCTCCCTCCTGTCCGGATTCTACGGTACGACTTCTCAGACAACTGAGACACGGTCCAACCTCATTGTTCTCCTCTACAGCCAAAGCATTACCGAGACGTCCATGGTTAACCGCATACAGTTCCTTGACTTGGCTGTCTTCGTCAACTCTCGCCAGCCACGAGTTGACGAGACACATGTTCGGAATCATCCATATTGTTCTGAGTTTACACCTTATGCGAATCGGACTCCCACCTTTCTTCTCGCTGTATGACTCGTTCCGACATGTCCCCTCCGGCCCTAAGCGTCGAGGCTATTCATATCCTGAGCGTGTGGAGGGTATTTCGCTGGGTTATTGTAATCTATTTGGAGACCGGTGTACCAGGAGACCGAATGTCAGGTTTGGGTATACGGGGCCGATACCTACCGGGACCGCAGCGATCACCATCAGTCCTCCAAGCACGCCGCAATATACTGCACGGCTTCCTACCAATTTACTTAACACTAACACTTTTCCGGTATAACTATTTCTGTATTTCCTGCATGTTTTCAAGGATTCATGAGGACCGATGCAGTCTCGGTAGGTGCCGGCCCCGTACGCCCAAACCTTACGTTCGGTCCCATAGTGCACTGGTCTCGTACACACAAACCTCACGTTCGGTTCCCTAGTGCACCGGTCCCCTAATGCACTTCAGGTATGCCCCAACCTTTCAATTACCTCCCTCAGCAGTTGAACCCCTGATCATATCACCACGCTCGTACTTGTCCCGCTGTACACTATGAGGTACGTGGCGCGTGGTCTGGAAGCGCTGCAAGGCATGACTGTAGTGCAACCACACTAGCAACGGCACCGCCACACAGACCCGGATCAAAACACGGGCCCCAAACTCAGCTCCGTGTACGTACAACGACACAACCAACGTGTGTGTAGTTGCTTTTATGGAATCGGAATTGAACCTCACCACGGTCCGGATAACTCCATTGAGGATGCCTTTTACTGACTGTCGCCAGAGAAGAACGCAACATGACTTTGCGTGACACAACGTTTTTGGTGCAGGAGACCTTATCCATTAAAGAATACCTCCCCTCACGTAACGTTGAAAAACAAGTCCATGTTCACACATAGCCAAAACCCTTTGTTCTCAAAACCAAGGAAGGTACGGGTTTCTGCCCTCTGATCAACGTGTCCCACGATATAAAGAGCGGAACTAGCATGCTTGTTCCCGCTAAAGAGTACGTTCGCGAGATACCTTGCTATCCATTCTTGATCAACGGCGACAGGGCCGAAACGTCGATACTAACTTTGACTAGATCAAAATGTTCAATCGCATCTACCTTGCCTAAACGCGTTCCCGTTTGATTACCCTGATACGCACTACAGCAAGCAACCAAAGCACTGAAAGTCTGTTGATTGATCCCTAAAGGTATAGGCACAGCTGGCACGGGAACGCGTGGTTGACTCCAGACAGTAACAAGGAACTCCTCTTATATTGTATCCGAGCTGTCGAGTTGACTCGCCTTACATGCAGTAAAGGGTTACACCTGACGAGTGGCATTGGTGGGCACACATTACCCCGATATCCCAATACCCTACTGCCGGAATCCCTTTCCAGCGTGGAACTCCCCAATCTACCATGGATCTTATATGTCGTATATCTGAGTACAATCAACATCCCCCCTACTCAATATACACGACCATACTCATATCCCCCCTGCTCCAGTGCATGAGCAATATTCCCCTCAGCTCTGTACATGAAAATGTACGACATCGCAGAGTTGATACATGTCAATAAAAATATCAACTCGAATCAAACTCAGAAAGTCAAAAATCCAATCTGTAACTTCAAAAATCAAATTCTTGAATCAACACTCAAATCCTCAAATCAGTATTCAAATACTCAAATCCCCAGCCTCTCTGTTGCAAACAAATAAAACTCTCGAAATCCAATGCCAAGTAAAACGGCATTCTTCTCGGATTCAGTCAGGTAAAACGGCATTTTCCGCGGAATTGGTCAAAAGATATTCAGTGGAATCTCGTCAACTTCGTACAGTGATCTCCGGGGCCCTCCCCTCGCCAAACGCTACTGGTGTCTACGGGCACACTATCATAATCATTCGTATTGTCTCCAGCGCGCACGCTCGAAAAGATCAACTTACGAATTCGGCGAGACTTCAACTCCCGACCCACCATAGGGAATTATATAGCACTACCTGCTAGACCACTCAGTCAGTACTGACTTTCAACAAAAACACAAATTTTCAAGAACCAAAAAAAATCAAACTCTCAATTTCCGAAATACTGCCCAAACCTTCCAAATCAGAAAACATTTCCTATGGACCGCACACGCCCCCAGGCGCTTCATAGTCTCTCTTCAACCTTAACCAAAAAGTCTCCCTCTATTTCATGAGGAATTAATGCCAATCATATAAAATATCACAGTAGTCCTACTCATCAAAAATAAAGATTAAGCCAAGAAAATAAATGCCAGAGATCGCAAGGAACCCCGTTCCCCCGGACAAGGGTCTCCCCTTGTCCCCTACTCCCGCCATAGATACACAGATCGCGACGGTAATGCGAGATAGCATACATTCCTTCACTTGAATGAAGGGATGGGACGTGCATTCGAGCGATTAGGTCTGCATTGGGTGTTTCGCTCTTTTCACGCATGCACTGCTTGCGATTTCCTCTTCTCAAATGCTACTGCAAATAAACAGCTACTTGTCAATGAGAATATCTGGTTCCACATCAAACCCATGTATTCCTCGACCACTATATATGCTGCAGTACATACTTGATGAACATATACAGCAGTGCCAAGTAAACCGTATTCGTCTCTGCTCACAGCGGTACCATACTACTTCTGCTGCTGCTATACTCGTATAGTATATTACTCCGTCCGCAAATATCTTGCCTTTAGCACGTAACAAGTGACGCGGGTCGTGCTACACACCAACCCAACAACTCAAAAACGAGATACCCGCATACAAAGATGTAAATATGTGAAATGCTGCAAACAGACGTGTTGCTGTAGTTGGGCACAAGGGTTCATCACATACACCTCTTCCTGCTGTACTTGTGTCGATGCTCAACCAGAGCCCTCGACCAGTCAAGCATAAAACAGACAGACGTCATAGTCCTACAGCAGTGCGTCTACAGAAACACCTCAGTGAGGGAAGCTATACGTATACGTATACGTATACGTCTGTTCATCTCATTTCATTTCCAGTATTCCCAAATAAATCTGAATCTCCAATAATCGCAGGTTCTCTCCTACTCTCAAATCGATACACAATCACGAAAATCACCACAGCAGTCAATCAACAAAGCCAAACGTGCCTGGTGCGGACGTAAGTCCTTGCCGGTGGCGCCTCGATCCCTTCTCTTGGTGCACCGCATCCCGAACAAATGATGCAGACTCCTGCCCCTGCGCCCATCTTCGCGCTCTCCCTCGACTCCTTCCTCGGGGGCAACGTCCCCCCCGTCAACCACCTGCGGACGTGGTGCTTCAGCAGTCCAGGCGGATTCTGCCAGAACGCTTTCAGCGTCGCTCCAGCGGTCTCCACCTTCCCTCCCGGCTCCTGCCGGCCAAACTCCCTCTTTCATATAATAATATACGTTCTCGTACATTTATGTCGCCAGCGCGCAGTGAACCCACAGGTTCAGGCAGATGCCTGGCTATCCCGGGGTGTTGCAGCAGCGACGGTTACGTGGCGGTCGACACGACGGCGGCGGAAACGGTTCTTACTGCATGCGCTTCGTCGTCGCAACAAAAGTGCAGCAATCCTCTGACTGCCGACGTTGCTGACGGTGCTGCTGGAGCTGCTGCTGTCCCTGCAACTACTATTCTCCAGCGCCTTCGCCACCAGTGCCAAGCGATTCTACCAGGTCCGGCTCAAACTTGGCCCCGCTGGGATCGCTGCTGCTCTCCTGGTGCGGCATCTCCTCACTCTTCTCACACACACGTCCTTTCCTCCAGGACCTCGATCTCATCTTCAAAATACACACACACGCTGGCTCCCTCACGAAGCACATCATCTAAAAAGAAGAGACATGGTGGAAGCAGGTTCCCGCCTCTTTGGGCTGGCCTGGGCTACGCTTGCCAATAGAAGATCACCGGTATCTCACTAGTGTGTTGATTGATCCCTAAATGTATAGGCACAGCTGGCACGGGAACGCGTGGTTGACTCCAGACAGTAACACGGAACTCCTCTTATATTATATCCGAGCTGTCGAGTTGACTCGCCTTACATGCAGTAAAGGGTTACACCTGACGAGTGACATTGGTGGGCACACATTACCCCGATATCCCAATACCCTACTGCCGGAATCCCTTTCCAGCGTGGAACTCCCCAATCTACCATGGATCTTATATGTCGTATATCTGAGTACAATCAACAAAGTCCGACTTCGACCTCCTCCGGTCGCTTATACCGTTCCTGCGTGGTTAACACATGAAACGTGGAGCAAGATCAGAAATCCGATGCATAAGTTATATTGATCAATCACCCTACTTTTCGACGGAGGTAATTGTTACCAACGTCTCTATATAGAGAAGTGAACCCTCTTGCACCTGAGTCTGTGCCTGTCTACTAACGTCGATCCGGAAAACGTTTAGGGGGATTGGAATCGATGGACGGTCCCATCGAGGGGTTCCGTCAGCCAGGGCCTTAGCCACCCCTTTGACGTATTTGTCGTGAACACCTCAACCCCTATATTTGTCTTAGCTTTTAAGGTCCGCATTAAGGTGTCTGACCGCTGTTTAATGTCCCCACCAACAATGATTAACCTAGTGAACAGCGGACATGTTTTATGCGCGCATGTACGTTGTTTATCGCGCGTGTTTTTTGTGTGTTAGATTCTTGAAATACAAGTGTTCATGCAGTCACAACCATTCCAAACAATTCTAAGACGTGGCTGGACATAGCTCCCACTTCTTGGCAAAATCGATTGGGTACGTCCTCATCGAAACCAACTCACCACCTCGCCCCGGACTACAGACAATATCCTCCTGTAGCATCTCAAGTCGCGTCGGGCCACCGTGTGGGTGAGTACGTCTGTGAACAGAACGTATACAGTGATGGTTATGAAGTGGCCATGTGTGGGCCGAGTGCGCTCTCTAACAGTAACTGACAACGTGTGGGCACAGCATGCGGGTGTCAAAGGAAGTCGACCGCGTCGTGAAACTCGTCACGGAAAGAGTTTATCCTGCCAGGTCGTGATTGAAGGAAGGTCTGACGAGCTGCGCATGCGACAAACCAGGACATTTCTGGCCCTTGTCACGTCATCAACATGCAACGTTTTCCCTCTAATCGATCGCTGCTCTATTTCCGAAGCACAGAAAGTGTCGGTCGGCTACTAACGCAATGTATCGGGAAGTTGGGTTTATTTCGCGGACTGCAGCGAGATCATTGTGAGATGTGTATCTCTCTTCCCAATCTACCACGTGCTGCCGCGTGTCGCTGCCGTGTGTCCCACGAATAGACGTTTCGGGCCGACTGCGAAGGGGAGAGTTGGACCGTTCGACGAACAAGCTAAGAAAATCGGATGCCAGTGAAGCTGATTCCATCGAGCACAAACTGCCCGATGGATATTATTACCTTCAGACCATCCTCAACGTAGTACCGCACATACAAACTATCACCTACCCCAACCTGTACGTATAGGCACTCAAACATCTCGCGGCTTTGGGCCCGGTCCATCTGAGGCGTTACATCGACGTGCCTCGTGGCCCGACTACGTCACGATCGCAATATCATATGAAATGTTGAGGCGTGATGTCAGTATCGCCGAACCCGTTGACACGCACGGGTGCCCCACGGACTGCAATTCTAGCCATCTGGTCTACTTTGGGATCTTCGTTCGTGATTCCAAACCAACTCGGAACGTGAGACTCAGAAACGCTTGTCAGCGGGACCTGGCACTCAAAGTTTTGCATGAGCTCGAATGTTCTCCCACGAACCTGAATCAGAGCCATGAACGCCATCGAGATGTGATATACACTACTGCAGCTGAGTCTTCCTCTAAACGACGGTATCTGGCAACTCCGCCCACAAAGTATAAAACAGATGTAAACTCTTGGTCCCGCTTTGTTGAGACAGGGACACCAACCCTGGCCATTCATGCCCACCGTTGTTCGTCGAGACCCGGCCTCGTTCGCTCGCCTGCGTTGACTCTGGCGTCCGACAGAGACGCCAGCCCTATTCGTCGACATTCTTGGAAGACTTCGCTTAGCTTCCACGCTTGCCACTCTCGCTTCCGTCGCCCGCCGCAGAAACGATCGGTACCTTGCCAACATCAGCGTTCTCCTTGTTCTTGTGTGATCGTACTGGCGCCTCCTCCGCGTTTCGTTTCTGCCTGAAATTTGACGTCCGAGTCGTGGCGGTACTCGCACGGGTTTAGCTTTTGTTCGAATCGGCATCTGCGCTGAGAAGCCAAATAGAAAGACAAGCCGAGCATAACGCTGAGTCTTTGTTCATTCGAGCACGTTTAACAGCCCGATCCCCCTTTTAAGGAGGTGCGACCGGATCCTTGTGAATGCATCGACGTAGGCGGCAACTTGCACCCATGTGGGATGCACCGCTCTTGGCAATTCGTCGATTTCCATCGGCTCGTGGTAGTTGAACTTCGCGGAGAGAGATGCATCCTGAGGTGCTATCATCCAAACCTCGATAACTTTGTCAATTAAACGGGCAATCCTCGTTTTCGAGAGTCGGTATTAAAATGCCTTGGTCGTTCGCTCCGATGTGTGACGGAACTGTTTCGAATCCATCCCGAAATGCCGCGCGTAGCTTCCCCACCCGCGCCCTTCCCCCCCACAAAGAAATGTGCCGCCTGATTTCGAGAAGTAACACATTCGCCAGATTGGCGAAGTAAGTTTTGAGGTCGATGGTGCCAGTGACGCCCGGTTCCACGCCACGCGGTAGAAACGCAGTGACATCAAGCCCCGCTAAAGCGTTGCGCTGCGAATAATCTCCGCGAAGGGTAATAGGGCAGTATTGGTAACCACACCATACAGTTTTATCCTCAACAAGTCACAGCCCAAAGACTTACCACCGAAAAAGATCCAAACGGCTCCAATCTTGTGGTCCTTCTTATTGCCCTTCGGCCAAAACCTATCTGACATGCTACTGCTAGTGGAAGCCGCACCGTTTTGCTGCCTTTGGTCGCCGCTTGACTCGCCCGTGCTAACCAAAAATGATTGTCATTTAGTACATCTTCAAGATGCCCGGGCATGTCGTCGATTTGTTCGAGCCGCCCCCCGTTCGGTACTGTTCTGGCTCTTTTCAAGCCACCTCCCGTTCTCGGCTGCATAATCCCTGATCGCATCAAGTCTAACCACAGCGTGGAGCAAAGGATATTCAGCTTAACAGACAAAACGTCCACCTGCGTTCCATCTTGCACCACTCGACCTGCTGCACCGTTGTCGTCTAGGGCTGCACCGTGCCCTTGAGCTAAGATTAAACCGTTTTTGATGAACAAATATGAATCCTGCGCACGTGATATGAAGCACTACGTCGTAGTGACGGCACATGGTAGAGGGCGACCGCACCTTCGAAAGCAGTCATTCTGCTGTGGAACCAATGGGCGGATCGCCAGCACCGTATACGCGGAATTCAAAGAATTCTTAGCAATTTTCGCATAATCAGCCAACACGGGCACATATCATACACGTGTGTTCCACCGTCGCCGCTGCTGAAGTGGCGCCTGCGAATGAGACGGTGGAGGGCCGGGGGGGGTGGGGGGCGGCTTCAAAAGGGAACGTACTCTGGTACCGGGAGAGGGGTGTCGGCGGGGATCCTCGTGGTATATTCATACTGACCGATCGTCCTGTTTTGTTAGCAGCAAAAACGATCAAGATTATCCAAGACATATAATTTGTCTTGTCCCCGGGGTTGGATGGTGTTGTATCCCCAACACACGATCGTCCTGTTTTGCTCGACGTGGGGAAACCTGGTAGAAATATTTGACGCGCTTGATTTTTCTTTTGCCTTTCACTCTTATCGTGAGTAATCACTAGCGTAAGCATTTTCGTCTCCGCCACAGAGCGAACAAGCGAGTCAATGATAAGTCAAGCTCAAAGCCACGAAATACGCCATGAACGACAAGATCGTTGCATTAACATGTCTCCTTGCCATAGCAGTCTAACTGAAATCCGCGGCAATATATATACACAGCGGTCAAATACTGACCTCTGCCCTGTATCACGTCTTCTAACCGCGTTCAATAAATTCGCCGATTAACCGAGATTGTTCGGATAAATACACAGGACACGTTATAGCCTGCACGGCATAGTTCTTTTCCGGCCGTGTAAAATGCACGAGGGGCTGGGGGCTAGGGGGGCATTGGGGGGAGGGGGTGCACACCCAACAAAACCTAGATCCCGTAGACAGAGTTTATTTATCACTCATTCCTGAGCAACGGCAGAAAAACCTACTTCGGAGTTCCATCCATGCCGTAGCCAGGAAAAAACTACATTTCGCGTTTGAAGAACGATCCACTTACGCAGTGCTTACAGGACCCCCTACACCCAAACCTGAACGGGCGCATTGTGTTGCAGGCAACTTCTGTCCATGCGTGCGAGAATGTAAAGAATTCCATTTATGCCTCTACGATAATTCTGGCGCTCCAAAATTGCCGGTGGGCGGAGAGCGGAGGGAGGAGAAGTCGCAGGAGGGTGGATCGAAGACGTGATTTTTCGTTTTAATGGGGGAGGGGGGGGGGGGGGCTGGTTTCGTGCGAAAAACTGGAAAAATCGACAGGCCGCTTTAGCGGTTTCAGATACTATGTTTATACCTCACCGTGTCGCCGTGCCTCTAGTTGCCTGGTGTCATGTCGGGAGAAGGAGGAGGGGGTTGCGTGTCATGGGCAACAGAAGAGTTTCAGTTATGCAGTTTGTTTTCGTCGTTCGGCAATAGCAACTAGTGGTTAGTACAGGGGGCCATAGTTAATAGGACAAAATATTGCTAGAAAAAATAGGGAAACATATAGGGTTTTGTGTGTACCGTAGGTCCGATTTACTATGGTCCTCCGAAATAGTATGTCTGGAAATTTGTTTGCATGCACGACGTGACCTGTACATTAGTTTGGAGTTACTTTCATAAGCATATTTATATTATGTGTGGGTTCCCCGTGATTTCCAAAGTTTTCCATACGCTCGCGCACTCCTACAATTTATACAGCGGCTGATCAACAGCACATATTTAATATTGTACCACGGATACATTTTATTACAGTAGTTGTTGTATATACACAAGCAAGGTAGTGTTTGAGGTTTATCGTGAGACGCGTATTTATGACAGGTATGTCGGTGACATCTCATTGACTACAACAGCAGTCGTAGTATATCAATACACACTACAGCAGTCATCGGTATACTATTTAACGGGGGATCATACATAGTAAATACGATCTACGGTAAACACAAAACCTATTTATTTCTATTTTTTTACTTTTTTTATTTTCAACATCACTCTTTCTTTCCAGCCTAACTCGTAGAAGGTTTCACACTCAGCGATCTTCTGAACAAGCCGTGGTTACAGGTCGTTCCTTCTCCCCCCCGGTAAGTGCCTATATTTGTTTGTCTTGCAGAGGGTTCAGCATTCCCACTGCTCGTCGATTTTCATCGAATGTAGTTAACTCACGCTCTCACGCTTTCCGCTATCACGGGGGACCATAGTAGATACAAATATTGTTATTACGGGGGTCTATAGTTAACAGGACATGTGGCATACATAAAACCTATATATTTAGGTGTTTTTACTAACAATTTTTGGTCCTGTTTACTATGGTCCCCCGTAATAGTAAAAATAGGCAAATATATAGGATTTTATGTATACCACCATAGGTCCTATCAACTACGGACCCCCCCGTAATAATCAATTTTTAATAGTCCCTACGAACATGGACTCGGTCAGACTTGAACCCACGAAATTGATCTCGATTATCACGCGGACCACCTACCAAGCCACCGGGGACTTACGATACTTGGTCCTATTTACTATGGTCCTCCGTGATAAGAATTGTATGCAACCAGCGGTGTAGTACATATATCGTATGTTCGGCAGCAGGGAAAAAAAGCGGGTAAGATTTGCTCGAACTCTGTCCGAAACGAACCGAAAGATAAGTAAGTACCTTTTGAAATGATATATAAATGTAAATGCATTTCATACAACAATAGTTTGGGTCAGAGTGATACCGGGGATAAAGCGGTACATATCAATGATAGATACAGAACAATATAACAGCAGAAATTGCAGAGATGATCGACTCCTACTCAATGGTCGAGATATGTCAGAACAGCCAGGTCTTTTCCTGATCTTGCACAATACTACTACTGTGGCGCGTGGCTCTTGTCGCCGGGGTGTAGCCGTACTGCCTGCATGATCTAGCCACACCATCTTGATGACAACTCATTGAGTTCAATCTGTACTTCCGATGCAGATATTGCACAGCATCACTAAACCCGAAGTTGGCATGTACATGATCTCGATTACGCTCTCTGTGCGAGGTGTACCGCATCATAAACCTCAGATTTGGGCCATATATTATACATATATATATATCTTACAGTTGCCGTAATATCAAGGGTTTGATCCCATTGAATTGACGAGAGCTGTATGTACCACTGGACGAAATAGTAAGACATGTCCATATCATAATTTGCTCGACCACGGTTGGTTCCTGTGTTTCCGGGCATAATGGTACATTCGTACGTGCGTCAACGATACCACCTGTATCATCTGGTAAATTTCTGGGAGCAACACCCAAACACGCAAGTGTTCAACACGTATACGATCGAGATGTGTCGCACCTGGATGTCAACTTGAACACGACCACTGTGCCCGCTGGCGGGCGCAAGTTGCGATCGTTGACGGATCTTCTTTTTCCCACCTCGGGTGTGTGTGTTAGAAGAACGGTTTAATGTGAAGGACACACCGGGGAGTCGCGCAGTAGTAGCAGGTGGAAGTGTTGATTATCGGTATTAAACCGGAGGTGCCGTACGTACCCGAAAAAACCGCTCAATCGAGAATACAGCTGTCCTACGTATATACAGACTTGGTTTGGCTTTCCTACGTGTGGAACCGTAGTCCCATTTTCGGGGAAAATTACTCAGAATTTACATGCTTTGTGCCGAACACGGGACTGCAGTCCTAAAAGGGATTACCGACAGTAATGCAGCGTGCTTTCGCAGGTCAACCCATTGTACTGCTGTATTGATAGCATATACCTGGTATACACGTTTTATTACAGATGGGACGTAGCGAAACCGTGTGGTTTCAGAAAATATCAGAAATATCCTTGGATGCAGTCCCTCGACAAAAGATACAGGACGCTTGGAACGCGTATACCAGCAAGAATTCCAGCTGTTGGAACGCCCTACTATTATATAATATTCATATACCGTACGTACCAACTGAAGACAGATACAAGTTGGCCTACTACCCGTGCTACACACGCTCGACAAATAAATGTCACCCAGATATATTCTCGACGCATTTTGGCGAGACAACAAGCAGACCAGAGCACGCAGCAGCATCACTACGAGTACATCGGGAGCGGCGGCCAAGCAGCGATCGTTCCGGAAGCTACCAGGTATTATCGTATGAAAATTGGTGTTTTTGATAATGATGTCTTTCGTAGACACTAGCCACACCAGTCGATTCAATGCAGTCGATGACATGACGTTGCACGGGCGGTCTACTTTGTTTGCTTGTATTATTGGCATCGCCTTGTCGTGGTTCTTTGACCAATAAGTAAAACTTGTTGTATCTCTCCGATATAATGTAGTCACGGACACTGGGTGTCCTGGATGTCGACGAGTAGAGAAGGAAAGTTTATTATTGTGAAGAACACACATTATACATACATCCAGTCCTTGGTGACAGCGGCAGCCACGGACTCCAATATTTCTTCGGGGTTATTTCTGTTAATTGATGCACTGGCATTAATCGATACTATTGCGGTGGGCCATAGTAAATAGGATCAAATATTGTTAGTAAAAAAATGTAAATATATAGTTTTATGTCTGTACCGTAGGTCCTATATACTATGTATGGTCCCCCGTGATAATAGTTGTTGGTCGAGTTGAGGTAGCCAAAGAGTTATCGTTTCACGGCTGACTATGAAACATATGGTGCAGGTTCTTTCTGTGGTTCAAATAAACATGGCCGGGACCCCTCCCCCCTCTTATATAGTGTGGGCGTAAAACAATATTTGTAGAACCTTAGTTGTCAATAGTGTAGCAAAACCGACAAGATCTCCTCAATTCCGGACGCCATGTTGTGTGCTACATGAGTTATTAATAGTCTTCACTAAGAATATTTAATTTGGTACCTAGGGTTTGACAACATTACCTAGTACGTATGTATGTAGTTCAGTGTGCATGTGTGAATCAAGGCATGTCAAGGCAGCCAAGACAAACTTGTTCTGTCTTCGGGTTTAAGGTGAAAACGATGTTTCCTGACATCCTTGGAAACAACAATAGAATAATCGATCCTAAACGGGCGTGTGTCGCATGACGACACACATGGACACACCCACATCATCAATATTAAGTAAGCCAAACACGACTCTCCAGTGAATGCTACTCATTCTGTAATCATCATGGCGGGAGAGAAATATCCACCTACTATATAGTCGTTCATGACATACATACATAATATTTATAGATTGATAGTATTACGGGGGACCATAGTAAACAGGCCATATATTGTTAGTAAAACTACCTAAAGTATAGGTTTTTATGTTTGCCATAGGTCCTTTTACCTATAGACCCCCGTAATAGTACAAAGTGAGAAAAACGGAAAATATTTAAAGCACAGAACAGAGACACATATGTGTCTATCCTGGTGTGCACGGCGGTGCCATAGGCTGCGAAGGTATCCCATGGTGGCCGTAACGACATTCGGTAGGTCTTGTATTATGGTTGTCACAGCAGTAGCGTAAAATACGAGAGGTATGAACATAAATATTGAAGTTAATACGGCCGGCGTGTACTCGTACCGTACTTGGTACAATATATCAGTGTAGGCTGGTGCACGTACTATTCGAACTACTATTACGGGGGACCATAGTAAACAGGACCAAATATTCTTAGCAATAATACCTAAATATATAGGTTTTTATGTATGCCATAGGTCCTGTTAACTATAGACCCCCGTAATACTACTACAGTATACTGTTGTACGAGTGGTTGTACGTTAACTTTAGCAATAATGATAGTTGGTTCTAGTTTTATCCCTTTCTGACCGACGTTCAACGATGCTGGGTAAAGAAATAGGGCCCGAGGAACTCATTTTTTGAGGCGGAAAATACGCACTTTACTCGGCGGGATAGTTGGTATCACAAAGTCCGATAGACTTTTCAGGATGCCTTCCACAGCTTTTTTCTACTGTTGTAGCATGTTGTCGAGGTGTTTTCCGGTCGCACCAGGGTAGTACCTGATTATAGTTGGTGGTTCGTCCGTCCATGTTGCCAGTTCCTGGGACATGATTATTTTATAAATTTTGAAATACGTCAGCTGTGGGTTCGACTGATTAAATAGTTGAAACTCAACTTTGCAAGCTGCGTAATACGTCTTGTCTATATTCCATTTTTACCGAATTTTACAAGCATTGTGATAAACCGAACGCGCGTAGCCACTCGTAAGACGTCACACGGTGGGACGAATCGTGACGGCCCCACCTCTGGAGATCGTCCCGAACTGAAGCCGTCTGTATGATTATTTGTGAAGAAAATAAGGAAAAACGATAATTTTTTGCCTCAGCTCTGATGAACACAACCGCCCGTTCACAATTGATTGGCTGTACTATACCAATAAACCAACCCGGACCTTGGAAAAGAGGAGACGTTTTCTAGAAATCACTCGGAATTTCGACGGTGGGATGTTGGGGAGTGTATCGGTGTGTTTTCATAACCCAGCCTGCTAGTAATAGTGGGGGGATACAAGGGATACAAATCAGTAAAAAATATCTCTGTAGTATTTGTTATCTCTACCGTGGGTCATTTAATGTAAGTACTGGGTTGGATGACGCCTCCTGCGCCTGGCAGGAGAGATCTCGTCTATATAATTTCCTCCCGCGCTGAGTAGAGGAACGTATCACATACTCTGCGCGGAGTTTGTACCTGTAAATATATTATCTGGGTATACGAGCGCAAGAATACTTCTCGTACTGCCGGGTGGGTGGGATGGCCTCAAGAAATGCTTCGGCCAAATCTACTCCTGAGGTTTCGTGAGCGAAAATATGGAGAAGTGACCTCGGTGCGTTCTATGCTCACTCGTACAAATTCCGAGCCTTTTCGATATTATCGATGCTTTTGTTTTTTGTGACAAACTTCAGCCCATCGATTAGATCGTCATTGTTGTGTATAGAGCAGTGTTCTGTCTCTCGGATGTGGACCATGTGATGTAAGTCGGTTTGGATGAGGCCTGCTGCACCGACCCGTGGTCCCGTCCATGCGTCGTTACTCCTCTTGTAGATTTCAAATATTTGTAGCTGATCACTGGTCCGGCGCAGAATTGTCTCACCGGAACTCATGCGACATTATTAACTCAGTCCTTTCCTGCACACATGAAATATATTATATAGTTATTTTCACGGGGGACTAATGTAAACAGGACCTATGGTACACATAAAAACCATAATATTTCCTTATTATTACCAACAATATCTGGTCCTGTTTACTATTGTCCCCCTAATAGTATCCAAGTCAATTTTCCGTGTAGTAAGAGTGACTGTGTGTACATAATGAGGACACCACATACTACAGCAGACAAACATAATGAACTGAGCAGTGCAGGGCGCGTGCTGCAACCAGCTGGGCATGACGCTATACACGGCTGCGGCTTGCCAGCAGAGCAGTTGGCAACATCACGCTTGTGGGTTAGTTCGTCCGCTCGGAGTTTCACTTGTCGTCGCTATTTTTTTTACACTTTGCTGCCTTTGTATCGAACCCTGCTACAGCAGTATACGTCCACCAACGAAATGGCGCCCAATAAAAGAATGTGATATTTGTTATTTGTAGAACGCGTAGAACATTGGGTCAATAAAAACGGCTCAGTGGTGTGAACCCTACAATAAATCCTATCGATGTATTAGCCTATCCTCAAGGATGCTTGAAGAGCACGCCTCAATAACAATCGTCCGGCTTGCCCAGATTACGTGTTTCTTGTTGGCGGGCCCATACCGTATCTACAAAGCTTGGCGGTCTCTGCCGAGGTGCGATACATGCATGCTGCCACAGATACATCAACGCTACTGCGGCTGCTGCTACTTTTCAACGATTTGTGCTCTCTTCCAAGTGAGTTTTTTTCTCTTGAATAGTCGACGAACTCTGTCTGCGCTGGGGTCGGAATGAGTCCGACCACTCCCAGGGGGGGGGGTACATACATGTAGTATGAGTATTAATACACGAAAGGCGGTCGGCAACTTAAATCAACTGCCAGAACTGCTATGTATGCGGCCCAGAAGATGACTCCACTGCCTCAAATCCTCCCGAGGCCATACCAGGCACCCGACTAAGCTGTCTTCTCCAAAGTCAACCTATTAATAACAGCTGACGACGTTGTAGAATCCGAAATACACGAGAATGTTTCCAGAAAATGTAAGGTATAAAAAATTCACATCACATTCTCAAAAGGGATTCTCCCATCCAAGCGTGCAAGTACTCACAAAGTAGCTCAATTTATGCAGTGTATAACTCAAATGTAGCAATCGAGGACGACCGCCGTGTCTTGGCCAGCTCGCGGAGGGTGTTTGCCTTGTTGGAGTGAGTTTGGCGACATCGGGAAAGGTTTGCTAACTATGCTGGACGACGATGACATGTCATCAGGAGGTGAAGAGCCTCAGCATTGTTTGTGATTCCGGATGGTTTTTTCGCCTCCAAAGAAACAAAAATATGCCAGCTGCTCTACGGATAGATGTTTTTTTGTAAAACCAGAAACGTAGCAGAGTCGTACTGCTGTCAGTGTTGTTGTGAACCGATCGTCGCAAGTCGGGGTTGTCGGTCGTTTTTTTTGTCGGTTTTTCCAACCCTAAACCGACTTTTGTTTGTCGGTTTTTCGGTTGAAAAAAAAAATTAAAACTGACCGAACAGGTCGGAAGACAGCACTTTTACTCTCTGACAGACACTGTCAAGGAAAATGTCTTGACATACAGCCTTGGCGGTTAAAAACCAGGGAGGACAATAAAAAGCCCCGTTCTCCCGGAAACCCCTGGAAGTATTGTCGAAAATAGTGTGTTTTCCAGTGAAAAACACAGTCAAGCAGTACTGGACAAACCTTGATAGTAGATCTTCCTGGGGTAGCTAATTAGGCACTCTGGTTGGCTAGGGGTATGTTTTACGCGGCTTAATCAACTTTCGAGTCTTTCCCAGCCACAGCACCCCGAGTCACCCCGAGTCAAACTAGAGTCTGCCCATGCTCAGCATCCACGCCGGCCGAGCCAACCTAGAGTCTTGACAAGCACAGCACCCGAGCACTGACCACTGGCATAGAGTTCGGGATAGGGTCAGGGTTCGAGTCGGAGGGTCGTCTTCAGGCGTCCAACACAAAAACCCCATAAATATCTACTATCAAGGTCTGTCCACCTCTCCAGTCAAGGGCACGGTGAGGCAAACTTTATAAGTCACGGGACAGCTTCCCCGGACTTTAATTGCGGGCCGCGCAATGTATGTAAAACCCCTGTTCTGGCAGATACTGGAGCAATGTGTTGTCATTCCCATTGACTAGAGCCAAAGTTTATGAGAATCCTCGGCAGACATCGATCGACAAAACCAATGACACCGTCATGAAATCTGAACGGAATGCGCTTGTTAAGGTCTCCGACCCAGCCTAGTGTCACAGTGCTCACACCTCGGTCGGTGATATGTGGCGTGAGCTGACACGACGTCAGATATAAAACACATTTCGGCACTGGTCTGTAGAAGACAGACGATAAAAATTCTCGACCCTTCTCCGATGGCAAAAAAGAGACAATTTGTTTAGGTTTGACATCGATCGACAAACCCAACGATTACGTCACGAAATCTGAATGAAGCGCGCCGGTTAGATGCTCCGACCCACACTAGTATCATAGTTCTCATACCTCGGTCGGTGATATGTGGCGTGGGTGGGTCAGGCGTCTACAAACAACATATTTGGCAGCTGGTGTGGAAAAAGGCGACGAAAACTCTCGATTCCTCTCCGTTGGCACGAAACAGAACTTGTTGAAGGCTATGACAAAGAGCATAGGACGTGGCGGCCAACCTCTCGCCGCCCCTGGACCACGGATTCCAATTATACCTCCCAGAATATAATTTACCCCTATTGGCCTTGCCAGGTACCAAGCTCGTTGATCGTGGGTGGCTTATATGTCGACATCGAAGATCAATCGTCGCGTGACTGCGGGTGTGCGAGCTGCGAGCTGTGTCCTTCTTGTTCTAGTTTTGTGCATCGTGATTTCACGTGGTTCCCGTGGTTCCGGTAAATACAGCGATTTTACTAGAGAATGGCTCCCGTCGTTTGCGTCATTTCAGCCATTTGATTGCAGGATAGCTAGCGTCAACTGACCCGTGTTATTTTAGACTAGCTGCACGGTGATCAGACAGTTACCTTCCTCGGCAAAGCTTCCTGCGCGCAGTTAGCTGCGCGGGAATTTCTCCAACAACAACCACGCCTGCGCAGCGGGAAATAAACGCTGTGGGACATGCAGTCTGCTGCGCCATCTTGTGGCCTTCCTGTCATGCCCTTGTCGAAATGTAGTCCCTCATCGTCGGCAAAGGTGGTCCTGGCGTACATTGCTCTCCCGTACCGTCGTCGAGTTTGAATTGATGGTCCCGACCCGTCGTGCCAAACCTTCCATTTAGCTTTGTCGTCCAGTCCAGTCACGTAAACTCGTGCGTACCGTACCGTCGCGTCCAGACGCGAAACAAAATTGCTTTATTACGTTACCGCCCCGTTTTGCCGACACGAAAGTATGTATCGCCCTCTCTGTCTTGAAACAACATTATATTGCATTTTACCGTCCCGTCCCGTCGCGAACAAACAGTGCGTTGTGCTGTACTGCTGTCCCGTCATGACGGGGAGTTTTTCCGTGTGGGGCATTATGAGCGTCCTGTCCCGTGGAAAAAATCGTTACCAGCTTTCTCGTCCCTTCCCGCCATCATTTTTACCTCTTACATCTCTTTCAACGTGTCCCAGCTCGTCTCTTATTCAATATTTTTCTCGCAAAACAAGTCGAAACTATCCCGTCCCGTCTGGTGAAGATTTCCAGTCACTACTGCTGTGGTAAACATTGTGGAATAACTTGATTGATTTTCATCAAAAGAGAGGGGTGGCAACTTATTTTTCTTTGCAATCTCCAAGGCAGAAAGTACGTCTCGTTTTGCAGAATATGAATTGAAATATTCTGAACTTGGCGCCAATGCATCATGCATTGGCACCGTAATACATTCAATTTGAGGACTTGATAAGTGTTGCTGAACTCAAATGGGGAAAAGAACAACGAGCCTTACAGCCAAACCTGGAGTTTCTTGACAAACTGCTGTCTGTCACGTACTGTGGTCAGACGGCCGTGCCGTGAATGTACCTGGTAGTGGTGAACCTCCGACGCCATCGGAGTAAATGCTCAATCTCGAAACCCATTATCGGGACGTTGTGAAAATGCTTTGAAACATTGAAAGGCATCAACGGACCACCGACAGAAGGTAAAATGGGTACGCACAGTAACTCGACGCATGGCGACAACGGGGGCAAGGACAAAGGTCTTCTCGCGATAAGTAATCAATCAAAGTGAAATTCCACCATAGTGGGTAAGAGAAGGACAACCTGCTTTGTACCGCCGTAACTGAGGTACGACTATTAATTGCAGCGAGAGAGAAAGGGAAGGCCTTCGATAAAAAACGAGAAGACCATATATTTCATAAGACTCATTCGAAGAAGAACCAACTCGATGTTGGCGCTTTTATTTTTTTACGAGAAGAAACCAGCGTCAAAACCAATAAATACAATAGTTTTTTTTTTCAAAATAACTCCCTTCCGAGCGAAACGGCCTTAGGCCTGCTCAATAGTTCTGGCCAGAATCGGGCCCTCTGGATATGGGCTCGATGTCATGACGCGATACACAAGAAGGACTGCACTGATTGGAACAAGGACTGAGGTGACCACGCAGGCAAAGGGTTGTTGATAATCATCGCGTATCTCGAATAGTAACTTTTGCGAGACCGATAAATTACGAGTACTCATCGCTCATTGAGGAATAGTGCACCTTCCGACAGCCGCAAGATCAACCTTCGATGCGTTGTCCGTCGTGTGTGTGTGTACTTCGCATTAAATCGTTCATTCTACCCGTCGACATCCAGCACAACCAGTGTCCGTGCCGATTCTTCAATCCTAGAGAGATAAAAGTTCTGTTGTCACTAAATTACGCTACAGAGATACGTAGCCACGTATGCAGTAACGGCAACAGCAGTGGACAATGCAATGCGATGTCATCGTACCGAATACGACAGGCACGACACACACATTCTATGAATTAGAGAAACAAAAGAAAAGACAGAGAAAATAAGAGCAAACAAGACAAATCGAAAGAGAAGAAGAAAAAACAAAACAAAACAATATACCATAATAATAATCGTCGTTTATTTCTTTACATTAAACCGTTCTTTCTACCCGTCGACATCCAGCACAACCAGTGTCCGTGCCGATTCTTCAATCCTACAGAGATACAAGTTATGTGGTTACACAACTACGCCACGGAGATACTACGTTGCCACGTATGTATGCAGTACACAACAGTGGACAACGCAATGCCATGCCATCATACTGGACACGACAGGCATAACAAACACATTCTATGAATTAGAGAAACAAAAAGAAAACACAGAAATAAACAAGAGCAAACAAGACCAATCGAAAGAGCAAAATAAAAAAGAACACAAGAAGAAAAATATTAATAATGATGGTAATCATTATAATAATAACAATCATAACATCAATAGTAATAAATATAATAGAAGAAAGAAACTGTCGTGCCCCCCCGAAGGGGATGTGGCAGACACTTGAAAACAACGAGCCAGAAAAAAAAAAGCAAGAAAAAAACACTACTTGTAAACAGATTACAACTAAGAACCAATGGAAAATAGCTGGCATTTCAAAGCTCAAGGCACCCTCCAGGTAACGGCAGCAGTTTGTGGTACGAGTAGCCTAGCCGGGTTCTCCCTGCTACCCTGTCTGCCGTCTCCGTCCTGCGTTCGTCAACTATACACCGCTCCTCGGCGTGCGCCTGTTCCAACAGCTCCAAATATATGCAGGGGAAAACCCCTCCGTTCGTGTGTTTCATCGATCTGCATGAAGCGCACGACTCTGTCGACCGAGATCTGCTGTGAGGCATACTCACATGCTCTGGCGCACCAACGAAGATGCATAAAAAAATTCTCTATTTCCAGCAAGGCATGTGGTTCTGTGTGCGTACGGCTGACCGAGACTCGACATTGTTCGATGTCACGCAGGGTCTGCGTCAGGGCCACGTGCTGTCATCGTTACTAGACGACGTATTATTTGTCGCTCGTGCGTTACACGTCGTACAGGTACGCTCCAGCAAAGACAAAGCCATCGTAAGGGATTTCGTGAGACCCAATGATGCTAGAGGGGGTACTATACCGTACGGTAGAGCTATCATATATTTTGGCGACAACGCTCTCGAAGACACCACGGCGTCATTGCCGGGAGCCAGTGAAAGATACGTATGTAACTTGTACTCTAGCTTGTTAGGCCTAACTCGTATGTACACGTACGAGATACATGTAGCTTCAGAAGTCGTATTACTATGTTTGTCCTCATCAATATCCGCAATATAGGTTGGGGGGACATACATACTTGTACGAGCCTCAGAAACATCCATGTAAATATATATATCATCGTAGAACGCCTCGTTAGATAGAGTAGTCGGAACAGGGGAGCACAGGAGGAGCCGTTGACATGTGTGCCAAGGGCTGGATGGGCATGTCGGACGCCGATGACCCAAGAATTGTCTCGACGTTGGATGAAGGGCTCGCCACAATTTGGCGGCCATCGTGACTGATTTCGACGCAGCAGGCCTCTCGGCATCGATCGGTAAAGAAACAGGAAATATTAACCATATGCTGCTACGAACACCAGACCACAGACAACCCTTTCCGCACTGTTCGTCATCGACGCAACAGGCCAGGGGTGTAAAACAGATGACCCAGATAGTATACGTATGCGGCGTCACCCCATGAGAACGCCGACCTCTCGGTCGAAACCGAACGACGAATCCGTCTCATGTAGGCACGCCTCAAACGCTTCAACCCGGAATTTTATGATATTCGTAGCACGACTGTCACGCTCAGGGTGTGCCCCCCGAGAGCATTGGAACGAACGGGATGAAAAATTATATTTGCTGCATGAATTGATGCGGATTGGTTGTTGGAAACGAATAGATTCAGTGCAGCCCGAGAAAAAACTGTATATCTAGGAAGAGGAAGAAGAAGTGTTGCACCCCTTTACCTTGTTTGGGAGGACCGAATGGCCCGACCGAACGGGAACATACAGGATCTTATTTGATGTAGATGGACACCACGGAATATGGATGTGGACACCAATGTGCTCTAGGCATGTGCGTTCGTACTTATTCGGCTGGCGAGGCCCAGGATTCTGCATGGACCCAAACACGTTTTTTTACACCGACACGGAACGAATGACCACGAACAGCCTTGTTCCGTTCCGCTCGTTCCTATGCTCTCTTGGGGCGGTTAAGACACACCCTCAGCCTGGTAGTTCGAATGTTGAATGCCGAGGTGATTGATACCCTGCAGTACGGGTGTGACGGGGCCACTCAGAGAGAAAAACTTTGCCAAGCTTCGAACGGCTCACCACGAAGTCCTCTTGCGAGTCATTGGCTTCCAGCGCCGACTCTGTACTGACCACGCCACCCTCTCGTACGCGAAGTCCCTCACGACGACACGTTCCGAAAGCATCGAAACGACCATGCGCAAACATCGGTTCTTTTCTGCCGGGGATGTGGTAGCGCAAAGCAAGGAGCGAATACTGTGATGTGGGAGAGCAGTAAGGGTTCCAAGGGATGATGATCCACAGAAGAAGTATGTTTGGTCAAACTCAGACCTAGTTCTTATTGGAGTTATCTTATTTTATTGGTGCGAGGCTTGCTCAAAAGGGGCAAGTGAGAAGAGGGAGGAGAGAGGGGGGGGGGGAGGGGGAGCACATGCTTTTTGAAGCCAGGAGTATCCTCTGGCTTCAACCGGCTATATTCTACTGGCAAGGGTGCATGCGTCATCCTCACTTCAACAGTGCAACGTCCCGTAAACGTGCATGCGTTGCCCTCAACTTCAATAGTACAACGCCCCGTAAGGGTGCATGCGTTGCCCTCAACTCCAAAAGTACAACACCCCGTAAGGGTGCATGCGTTACTCTAAACTTCAGTAATACAACACCCCGTAAGGGTGCATGCGTTACTCTATAAGCTTCAATAGTACAATAACCCATAAGGGAGCATACGATACTCCAAACTTCAATAGTACAACATCCCGTAAGGGTGCATGCGTTACTCTCAGCTTCAATAGTACAACCTACTAACCTGCATATCAGATTCTACAGATATACCAGTCTGCGTGTCTACAGATATACTAGCCTGCGTATCTACAGATACCAAATGGTAAACGGCGTACGACCCGACTGGAACAATAATATTTAACGGCCCCTACTGATGGTTGGTATATTGACTACCAACAAAGGTACTCTGTCACAATACCCAGTCTGGTGATGTTCGAGACGATGGCTGGCAGGGAAAACCCGAGGCCTGGCGGACAGTTTGCGACTTGGCGTAGACGCATAGACGAAGAGGACCTAAGTTTTTCAGAGCCACCAAAATATCAACGGAACACTCCCCCCTTGGTGTTCGGAGTGGGGACCGCGCTGTGGTCCCCTGTGGCCAACAGGGCGGGAAAGGGGTACAACAGTGGGGTCCTTGTCGCAGCCGGGTGGTTGATGGTGAGGTGTCTCGAGGATGGGGCACAGCTAGGGTGGAACCGCCACGGTGGGTCCTGAAGGGATGGCTGCGAGAGATCAGGAGTACAGGGGAAACGGCAGTGTACGAAAGTAGGAAGGAGGCTGTAGACAGGACAGAATAGTACTAGGTCGACTAGTAGGTACAACATGTCTGTGCTGTTCGGGCCGCCGACTGCTGCAGCTGGTTCGAGCGTGGTCTTCCTTTGTTTTCCCCTTTTTTCATTTAATCTCTGTGATTTTTTTTTTCTCGCGTCGTATCATTGTTGCTTCTGGTCCTCATGACAGATCATGTGGCGGGGGTGAATGACCACCCTGCTTCGCTTGTTTCGTTTTTTTTTTCGCCTCATCTCTGGGGGCGGAGAGGGCAGACAGGGTAGCAATGTATCATACCGACTAGTATATATATGCCTCGAGGGTGTTCTGCTTCGGTTCGCCTGTTATTTTCCCAGCTTATTCAGCCCTACTCTGTCTATATAAGTATATATATTTTAATCATCACTTTTATTTTCCAGCCTAATTCGTAAGAGGATTTACCCTCAGCGATCTTCTGGACAAGCCGTGGTCACAGGTGTCGTCCCTTTCCCCCCCCGGTACGTGCCTTTAGTTTTTACCGCGCAAAGGGTTCAGCATTCCCACTGCTCGTCGATTTTCATCGAATGTGCAGCTAACTCACTCTCTCGCGCTTTCAGCTAATCAATTTTATGCAAGAAAAAGTCCCTATGAGCATCCGGTGGCTTGGTGGGTGTGGTCCTCGTGCCTATCAAGATCAATTATTTGAGCTCGAGTCTCACCGAGTGCATGCTCGTAGGGACTTTTTCTTGCAAAAAAGAATGATTAGCGGAAAGCGCGAGAGCGTGAGTTAGCTACATTCGATGAAAATCGACGAGCAGTGGGAATGCTGAACCATATGAGCGACAAAACATAAAGGCACGTACCGGGGGGGGGAAGGGACTACACGTGTGACCACGGCTTGTCCAGAACATCGCTGAGGGTAAAACCACCTACGAGTTAGGCTTGAAAGAAAAAGTGATGATCAAAAAAAAAAAAAAAATGGGTGATATAGTTTAGGGTTTTCGCCAATATCAGGCATACCTGGCCATTTTTGTGCCAAAAACAGCTAGATACTGAAATAAAGTACAAAACTCACACCAGGAGCCCAGCTATTGGCCAAGCTGACATTGTGACTGATTTTGGCACGAAAGGGCCAAGGTACACCTGATTTTTTCTACTCTGTCTAGCTTTCAACTGATTTTGGCCAACTTTGAACCAATCAGAGAGGCCATACGTACACTGTGTTTTCTCTCTGTATGCGTCTGCCCTCCCTCTGTTGAAATTCTTCTGTAATGACGTATAAACTCTATACTCGTACGTCGTACGTAAGAGTACGTATATACATGCATACATGCGTACACGGGTTTCACTTTTTCTCCTTTCTTTGGGGTGTGCGATGTGCTTCATTCAGTTATGGCAGTTAATAATAGTTGTTGTGGGTACTCTGTGGTTTTCTATGTTCACAGCAGTCTTTACGGCACCATGGACACTCGGCGTTTAATAGTGAGTCTTTCCAAGTTCAAGTGCAGACCGAGGTACCTACACCATGAAGAAAACAAAATAATTCAGATTTTGGAGGCCATGTGGCACGCTTAATGCTTTAGGCGCATTCATTTTTGGCCGGATGGTCATGGACATCACACCGCTCGTGGTGCGCGTTTTTTACCTGGTTTTAGTATGTACCTGATTTTGGCTTAAACAGATCAGGTATACCTGATTTTGGCATTTGTCCTATAGTTTATCTTGCCTCGTTCTATGTGCCTGCTACGTCTCCCGATGGGGGCACGGCAGTTGCTTTTTTCAAGGCATTTCGCGGTAATTTCGGCGGGACGGTATCGGCGGTAACGGCGGGACTGAACGGGACGGGACGGTAAAACCGCCAACAGAATCCCTGACCGTCGTCACTTACCGTCCCGTCCCGCCAAAAAAACTCTCCCGTTGTAAATTAGCGTCCCGTCCCGCCGTGACACCGACAAATTACCGTCCCGTCCCGCCAATAAAATCTCTCCCGTAGGAAATTCTCGTTCCGTCCCGTCGTGGCACCGCCTCCGGCGGACATAACTTGCCTCTTCCCCTGCAAGAAACATTCGTGATCGTCTGTTCCCATCCATTTCCACCACGAACTATGAAATTAATCAATACATTTTGAGTTGTCCCAAACTTTAATAGTAATTCCTATAAATACGTATGTGTTAACACAAATTGTGCACAACTCCCATCTATATGGCCGGCGTCCCCGGTGTCTTGGTAGGTGGTCCGCGTGCCTATCAAGATCAATTTCGTGGGTTCAAATCTCACCGAGCGCATCATGCTCGTAGGGACTTTTTCTTGCATACAAAAATGATAAGGGGAAAGCGCGAGAGCGTGAGTTAGCTACATTCGATGAAAATCGACGAGCAGTGGGAATGCTGAACCCTATGCGCGAAACGGGTATAGAGAAGAAAACGTCTGCGTCGGGACGGCTCCCTTCGCGGAACCAGCAGCGTGCGGGAAATTTTTCACGTACAACCGCGCCGACCTTGCGGCGGGAAAGAAGAATATATATATACCGTCCCCCTCCGCCGAAGAAAAACAAAATTACCCTCCAGTCCCGCCATGCGAAAAAAATATATACCGTCCCATCCCGCCGAGGAAAAAAATATTTACCGTCCCGTCCCGCCGAGGAAAAAAATATTTGCCGTCCCGTCCCGCCGAGGAAAAAAATATTTACCATCCCGTCCCGCCGAGGGGAAAAATGCTTATCGTCCCGTCCCGTCGAGAAATTTGACACCCGCTGTCCCGTCCCGCCAACTGTTTATGTCCTCATTTCACCGTACCGTTTTCATATTTTTTTCCCCCCAAACTAGTCAAATCTGTCCCGTCCCGTCCCGTCACGATTCTCAGTCACTGCTGTGATAAGCCTTGTTTTTTTTCTTTTTTTCTTCATTCTTTTTCTTGCGTTTTATCTCTTGTATGTATTATTGTGTATTTCGTGCCTGTCGTATGGCACGCAATTTGCTTGTGTACTTTTGCTAAATCCAAAACAAAGCAAATTCTACGGTGGGGTATGTTTGTGGCCACGTAAATTCTACGTATCTCTCTAGGATTGAAGAATCGGCACGGACACTGGTTGTGCTGCATGTCGATGTGTACATGCTGGGCTAGCCAAAAATTAGAAAAACCATCCGAAGGTCGTATCTCGTGATGAACCACTGCGATTTTTTTCTTGATTGATTCTGAGGCACTGACCTCGACACTACAACAACACTGATGTTTTGCATGTAGTTCAAAAAATGTTGTAGAAAAAAAAGTTAGGACATTTTTATGTTTCGACTATGTGATCTTGACGACGTATCGGCGGAATCTCAAAATCGCCATTTTTTTTAAAACAAAATTCGCAAAAAACATCGTCAAGATCATTTGATGCAAAAAATAGTGGAAGGGTAGCTGAAGACCCTACGAGAAGATCGATATTTGTTTAATTTCCCAATACGCCATCCATCAGGAAACATTGTCAACGAAACATTTTTATCCATGAAAAAAGTGGATATAGAAGTGTGGGTTATCCGGCGATGCCCCCAATAATTTTTCGAGTTTCGATCCGAAAATAAAAACTCATTTTTGAACCGCATGTATGTGCAATCATACGGAGAACTAGTCTGTTTTTCATTTCTTCATTTACTGGAAATTTAAGGCCGTTTTGGTGGGGTTTTTTTTTCCATCGTTGTGACGGTCATATATTCCTCGAACAAAAGAAAAGAAACGAGTCTTCCGTTTGTTGGTGGGTGCACGATCAACATGGTGTGAAAAATTACGCCCCAATATGTAACTTTGTTCGGGGCACCGCCGATCAACCACCCAATCAGCACCTTGGCTAGCTCAGCTCGTATGAAAAAAGGTTTAAAGCGAAGAACGCACGTACATCCAGGTATACCTATTCCAACACCGTACTGCATGTACGATATACTCTAAAACGCTCGCGCTATTGCTGTTAATAACTACCTTTCGAGTTGCGTCCGAAAGGTATACAGCGTAACACGCATGCAAGCATATCCGGCATTTTTTTTGCGTTTTCTACCTTCTGTAATTTTTATCACTGGGGGTGCTCTTAGTATGTGGGTGCGTGTTACCTATTGATAGCCTACCCTCAGCGATGACCAACATGCACAGGAGCCCCGTCGCTGGGACGTGTGATGACAATGGAGTTTGATAGCGATGAGGAGTGGTGACGGGACGTCGGTTGTTAACTAGTGCAAACAGACATGGCCTGCTGTCAGGGGTTGGTTGTGCTGGCGGTAGCTTTGATTGATGGGAAGTGCGAACAGGCGCCGGCAGCCTGAAGGTGGTGTGATATCGAGGGTGTTTGTTCTAGGGAGTGTACCAATGAAAGAGGGTGTTGACAAGGGATGTGCTAATGGATCAATATTCTCGGTCTTAACCTGGGTTTGTTTTTGCTTCCAAACGTAATACCGATGACAGTAAGACCCACCATTATGTCGGTAGTGTGTTGATGACGTAAAAAAACAACGTATTTTTCAAATCTGGGGGAAACGTTACCGGTACCGGTACAATGCCTATTAATATACGCACCCACGCACCCGATTCAATGTGTTTCGGACCACCGAAATTACTGTAGTTTCCTGTTTTTTCCCATATAATCAAACCGGATCCCCAACACATGCCGGTCGCTCCATTTTTCCAAACGTCTGGCTTTGTTCCTTACTACCTTTCGCTAATATTGCGCCGTATAAACACGGGTGAATTTGAGTCTAAAGTAAATCCATTTCATTCACGCCCACCACTGCAGCGCAGTCTTAATTAGTGTCTCCCTCACTGACTTTTTTACATCGATACGATCGCGCGTTCCCCTTATCCGTATGCTGGAACGAGGCAACCATCACCAAAACAAATTAACAATGAAAAAATGAAAACCAGGGGCTGGAGTAAAAATGTGCAGGACAGTCGATGATTGGTGAACATTAGATTGAAGATGGGCTCCGTTTAGCCCTAACGAAAAGAAATATAACCTGGTAACGTTGCTCCTGTAGTTTGTTACAAACGGTTTCGGAGGTGTTTTCGCTATTCAAATATGTCGTTATCGCGGGAGAGCTTGTGGCGATCACGATTAGTATATATCACGATATTACCTCGATTTCATCGTGATCGCAAAGACACTGTTCACAATCCATCTGTTGCACCCACCCCTACCATCTACATATTGGTTTGTTTGTCTTGGAGGTGGATGAAAAAACACCCGCCGCTACCCTCTACATCGGTTTATAGCTCGTGCGTCGAACATGGCGGCTGGGGTGGGGGAGTCCGTTCAGGCCAAGTTTGGGAATTTACGCAAGATTTCGATTGTGAACGATTCCCCGTGAAAACCCCACACTGTTGGGCCGCACGCCCGTGACCTTACATGGAGGCGGCATAAATTTTGAACTGAGAGAACTCCGACAATGACCATCTCGAGACAAGTACACCGCGGTGAAACACACTCCGTGCGATACTCGCAGAAGGTCCGCCTGTGTGGACGTACCTTTGTGGAAATGGGTTACGCACAGCTCTCGCAATCAGTACTGAAAACAACTACTTTAGTTTCAGAGAAACAAAGCCTCAGACCACTGATAGGCGAAACAATATAATTGACCTAAGGCCAAAAAGACTTCTGCAGCTTCGCGTTCTCTTGGTGTTGTCTTGGGGCTTTCAGCGCGGCTATAGGTCATTCGTATTTCCGCCATGGTTGCGTTGAAAACACACTGTCTACAGCATGTATCAGGCAAACTTGCCTTATTTTGTCTATTTACCGGCACTGGCCAACATTACGGGTACAGAGATTTAGTCTACTTTCTCATATCCGCAACACTGATACTGTGGACCCTCGCCTTGATTTTCTCAAATACGTTTGCCTTGACGCTTTAAAGCGGTTGCTGTTGTTGGTCAAAGTGGGGACCGCGGCGATATTTACCGCTTCCATATCCGCGACGACATCGTGCTTTCGCAGTGTCTCATTAGCGTAGCTAGGCTCCGGTGCGTGTGATATTAGCGACACCTGTCCCGTTCCAATGTTTTTTATGCACATCGTCTTGGCGCCCGGCCTACTGGCGACGGACCAACCTCTTTACCGCAAAAGAATTTTGCACCACCGTGAAGGAGTCTAATTTAAGGACTTTTGAAAATATTTAGTCCCGTCCTCAAACCGTGCAAACGGTTGTAGGGCTGTGGCCAAGTAGGATACCGCATCGCACGGAAACCGCTCAGGGCATACACACTTAGGCTTACAACGGTGGAAGGAGGAAGAACATTCAGAGCACATTCACCAATGCCCGAGAATGCACAACAATGGGCTATATACTTGGTGTGCAGCGTCAGACGCCGCAAACAAGCTGGGAGAAGTGGGGGTATAATCAACCTTCAATTTTGACATCAGAGCTTGATGCAACGGGCGCAAATCCTGCCGCGACAAAAGTACCGGTGACAGCCTAGGGCCAGTCTTGCTCACCTTACATGGTATTTCCACGCCACAAATTTCACGAATAGCGCCGGAGTCCGCGCTCACACTAATGAGCCCTTGATCTCCGTCGGCAATCGGGATACACTCGTCGTGCGTGATTGTTGTCCCGCCTTCGGCCCGCAACTACACTTAGGACGACCAGGGTGGGATCAGCGCTGAGGTTTACGGCTCCGTAGAATGATCTACCCAGGAAGCGAATCCGGTTGCTCCGTAAGTTCCTTGTGCCCTACCTCCGTCGCACGTAGCCGACTCTCTACGCCGTGCAGGTGAGGTGGCTTATCATGTTCGCCAAAAACAGCACCTATGCCGTTGGCGATTTCACCACGGCGTGCGCTTGGGACTTGCGTGCTGGCATGGGGTTAAGCGTATAACCCCACCACCTTCACCCGGCGGCGCTGTCTCCTGTTCCGACCCTCACACACCACTGTGATTGTTACTGTTGGTCCGTGCGTTGTGGTTTGGTTGCAAATTGACTCGTTCATCAAGCAAAGCCTACTTTGAGCCTCCTTGCACCTCTCCGCCGTCGCTAACACTCTATGATATCGCTTTTTTTAAGTACAAGACAATTGTACGACATACACCACGTGTCACGCGTAGTCATCTTGTTGATACCAACTCAACACATGTGTTCTCTTTTTTCGGACCAGGTTCCAGTTCTTCCCACGTTAGGCAGCGTGGGTCGAGTTCAACTTCGACTATGAAAATTGTCACAATAGTTTATATTCTGAAATCTCGAGCCTGACACCATTAACTCTTCCCGCAGTGATATATAAGCCTTGTGCAACACAACCTACAACATCAAAAGTCAAGAGTCAAAATACTCCACAATGGGCAATTGAACTAATCGGTAAGAAACTGTCATTCAAAGGAACCAAACGAACACCCTCCCTGGATCTTTACATTTCAGTGGCCAACAAAAAAATGCAGAACCTAGCTCATTGGCTTACAACAACCACAGTAGTGACAAGACGACAGTCACTTTCCGACGACAAACTAATCATCTCCCTAAGTTTCACACAAAACTTTTGCAGGCACGGGAAATAGTAGAACAGGAGTGGCGCCAAAACCCAACACTAATCAGAAAAGTATCATGTCAAAGACCGCGAGGATTCCCCGACAACAACCTTCCTTTGTTGCTTATCATCACCGCCATGTTAACACATATCCTAACGGTATACGCGAGATAGCGTTCCATCCTTCATCACATTGAACGGAGTTTGCACTAAAATCACCCGAAATAACTATCGCGTGTGGTAGATCATAAAACCGGAAGTACTCCCTGTAAAGATATTTTGAATACTACTAGCTCCTTTATGACAAGCTTAGGAACAATTAAAATGCAGCCTCGTTCCACCCGAACTGCCGAGCCAAGCCTTCCCATCTAATAAAGCCATTCGATCATCCGCAGACCATCCGATATTCGTTTTTGCTCCTTCTCGTTCCAAACCAAGGTCGTACAACGGTGCTAATGATATCTTATGCGACCCCCCTATTTTTCTGCGAACTACAAGCAGTCACAAACAAACGGTTCCAGCATGAATCAATAACATCAATAGCCACCGCCTATACCACACATCTGCAATACCCCTCGCAAGACGCACCCACGCATCCGTATCCGCTCACCCGCTAGAAAAATACAGAAATAAATTCCCCCAGTCCTCTTCTGGTCTTGTCTATACCAGCAAAACCCTACCGGGTATAGGTTGTGCGGGTGTACAAGGATTGTTTACTTTTTACATCAAATCTCATCTCAGTTCCCCTTGAAACCATACTTTCCGGGCCGCTTCGTACCGTAAATGGTTTCATTAAGAGCAATATAATCGCCATAAGCGTACCAGGCACAAATTTTGGACCCGAGGTGGCGACCAAAACAGATGGTTTTTGTGTAGTCACCCGTCTATGAGCAAGTGCGGGCCGACCAGTACGCGGTGTGATCCGTACGATTGCGTGCGTTGGAAATCAGATACCAACATACATTTCTTCCCGATCATGCCGTGACCGTTGCTGTAATCTTTAATTTTAACTGCCAATCATCCCCTTTACGCCCGCCCGGGGGCTAAAAACTAGTGAACACGGCGCTAAAAAAACACGTCACGTCGGCGAGAGATGTGACCGAGGCACTCATCGGCGCCAGAAATATTTCTTGATTTGGACGAAAAGCATCTTATAACCCATTTTTACCCGTCCGGCGTCATGCGAGCGGATCCCACCGTATCTAACATGACGGCAAAATGCTGCACGGTGCGGTGAGCACCCAGGTTTACACAAGGGAATTCTAAGGGTGGAAGTGTGGTGAGCCTATTCGTTTTTTTACGGAGCCGCCAGAGGAAACCATAATATAAAGTAGATGAAACAAGGGTCGCAGTGCGTGTTTGGTCGGTTTCTACTGAAACACAACATTTGACAGGCTGTGCGACACGCACACAGCGGCGATTTTCAACGCGGGCGGGCACTCACGATAATTATTGAAACTGCTTATCGACTATTGTTCATGCTGCTTTCTTCCCAACACGTACAAGAATGAAAAGCAATTACCCAAATAATCCGTACATGGTGTCCAAAAAATCTTTGCGTATCCTCTAACCTTGCATACCCCCCTAAACCCGACAGGTTGATTCTTCTACTACTATGCCAGATGTTTGTATAAAACATGCATCAGCCCCGATCCTCACACGTTCGTGGTACGCCGGTCGCTACTGTCTCTCTCACACTCCTCGCCGTCGACTAATCTTCTCTTATGAGTAGCAAGACAAATAACCCCCTATATGTGGCGCACGTCAGCAACTAGCGTTGCAAGGTCGAACCGCTCTACTCTTATCGACACTACAATCGTTTATCGTCGCCTTCAGCCGACACGCGCAGGTCTGTAATCCTGCGAGTAACCCACGATGACTACTGAAGATCACGCAAGACAGCAGCGGCACCGGCGTCGTCAGCGGAAGGGTTCAGCGCGCGCTCTTGACAGAACCACGACGAAAATGGCCGCCAGGTGTGGTGGTTATGCTCGCATTGTTAAACACCCCATCGTGGCTGGTTTGCGCTTCCTTTCGACAGCCATCCTTATGACTCCAGGTTTCGACGGGGTAACCCGGACGAAGGCAGTGGGGTTCGGTGTGTTGGGTGCGCCGTGCATGACGGGGAACATTACGAAACTAGGGGAAGAAGGTAGAGAAGGAGGAGCTGTGAGTGTACAAGTCACGCCGGCCACCGGCCTGAACGTGACGATGTTCGACTGTGAGGGCGGCGTTTTCGACGTCGTTTGGTCAGGCGCCGTTAACGTAACCGGAACCATCCACATTGGCCGCGGTACGATGGTGCGAATTACAGGAGACAGCCCTGACAATTCTTCTGATACTGCCTCTTTTACAGGGAGCAGTAGCGGTGAAGTCGGTGACAATACTACAACAATGCTATCGATTCCGAGCGGGCTTACTTCTGTCGCGTCGCGCTTTGCACCGTCGGGTGGATCAGCGATCACCAACGGAAGCACCTCGTCTGGCCCCATATTTTTTGTCGATGGCGGGCAGCTACACCTTCAACACATGGCCATTCGCGGCGGATCTGCAATCAACACAATCGGTAACTCGACCACGAGCGGCGCCGGTATCTACGCGCTACGGTCCGACGTTACCGTTTCGTGGTGCGAGTTTGATGACAACTTCGCCGAGCTCGCGGGCGGCGGTATATTCGCAAACGAGTCAACACTGGCCGTGATAAACTCTGTTTTCAGGCGTTGCCGGGCCGGGTCTCAAGCGAAGCCTGGAGATGATGTGGCTGGCGCAGGTGGTGGCCTTAGTGTGAGTATGGAGTCCGCGCTAACTACCCTTTTAATGGTCGATGTCGGTTTTCTAGTCGAATCTGTCGGAGTCGTGCTACGGCCGTTCTTGCTGTTTTGAGCTCCGAAATATTTTATGAGTGACGGAGCTACCCACACTCGTTGGATGGTCACATGTGTTGTTAGGTATTTTGCTTCGTTTTGAAATCTACGAGGTAAGCCTCTCGGACAATGTATGGGCATACTGATTTCTGCGGGTTAACTCCAAGGCTTCATAAGCGATATGTGTTAGATCTACAGTAGACCGCGTCGAATATGGTGCGAGTATGAACCACGTTCGCCGAGATGGACTTGTGCTTGCTTGCAGCTGTTCGATATTTATGAACGATTCACTCACGGGGAACGCGGCGGCTTAGGCTGTATTCGCTCAACGCATTCTAGTCCTGGAAGGCGCGGTTGCCTGTCAAGATCTCCTGATTTCTAGACCACACCCAGTCCAGTACTATATACTAGGCGTGACAGAGCAACCTAAGATCAAGAGGAGCACTGACGGCACTTGCTCTTACCGTGCCTGTGACCTAACACAATCCCCCGACAGATATGTGTGTCTTACGGCAAGTCGGGCTGCGGATGAAAAACAACCGGATTGAACACATGCCGTGGTCGAACGGCAGTCACATTCTTCGCGGAGAATACGCATTTTCACAAACGAGCGGACTGGCATTGTTGCTGGTTTGGATAGGCCAACTCGAGTAGATCGCCGATTCCCACTTGCTGATCTCGATATGTGCGGGTAGATATGTTGCTGATGTACATGATCTGGCTCATATCGCCGGCAAGGAATCGTATACTCTGCATGCTCGCGCACAGTTATCCTGAGTTGAATGAATACGATGCATGATCCTGGACAACCACTCCCACCTTCGGGATGAAGAACTAAATGACTTAGATCACGATCTGTCCGCGGTGTGAATCGCTCTGTGGCACGGAAATCCCAACGCAGATCTATCCATCAGCGACAGAGATTCCGACAACAAAGAGTAAACAATTCAATGAGCATGAGGAGTAAAACTCGAACGTGTATTTCACCCAATCTCTCTGGGCAGCGTTCGGTCATTGTCCATTAACCCTGCCTCGATTTTCTCGTAGATTGTTTTGTCTTTAGTCAAGACAACTACCGGTGTGCGCTACAAGGTAAATCTTATTGTCCGCGATCATCACGTTTTCACGTATAGAGAAGGTAGTTTTTTGTTTCGACCACAACACACCCGATCGAAGCAACTCTCTCGGCTGATATCCTCGGATAGCGCAACAGTTATAATGCAGAGCGATACGGTCCGAGGGGACGACACCATTGAGTTGTTTCTTATCGGGGAGCATTTTTTCCATATTTCCCTTGTGTTTTTCGCGCAATTCATTAATCTTCCTGGTTTTTCTGTTTCTTTTTTCCAAATATGTGAAATTTAACAAACGTGTTTTTTCTTTCTTCTGGAGAATTTCACGAATAGTTACAGAACGCATCCGTATATTGAAACATGTCTCCAATTATTTCCAAACTTTGGAAATTATGGGGATAAAACCATCCGATGCGATTGAGCCTAAGGCTTCTAGTATTCGTTGCGTGTGCCGTCCTTGTTCAGAAGATGTTCAGATGAGACTATAGTTCTCAGCAGGTTGTGTGATCGTGCGTGCTACACGAGTGTCAATCAGCGTCTGACAGCGTTTCCTACGCCACGAGTTGAAGTTTTCTTTTTTGTTTTTTTTTATCCTCCGGCGGGTTGGAAAATTTAGGGCTTAAGCTCACCACACTTCCACGTTCCAGTTTCGTTGAAGTTTATCCCTACCCAACAAACACCACAAAACCGTTATTAAGTATCTTTTCCCGACCGCCCCGGCCCCAACAACGTGGCCGATGCCTGACAGAGCGAAAATACCGACACCTATATCCATGGATCTCTGTTCGAGGACTGTTATGCCAGCAAGAAAGGAGGTGGGATGCATCAGGGGGGCGGCGGGAATATGTGTGTGTTTGAGGATGTGTTTCGGGACATACCGAGTCTGTCAGAACGGTATCAGGTTGCGCATTCGATGAAAATCGAGCTCCCTGTGTGAAAAACTCATAGCGTGGAACCGCGTCTGACTTATGTCGGGACAATGCCGAAAGATGATACCGCTGTAGTGAAAGATCTGTTTTTTCGTGCCAACACCTACTGCTGTGTAGAAAGTTGCAAGGAATTCACCCTGTTGCCCCCCCCCCCCCCCCCCCGTTGCCAACCAACAAATTAGGCAATCCGCTGTGGTCCGCTCTGTTTTTTTCAACAACACTGCTGGTAGCGGCAACATTGAGGGCGGTGAGGACGTGTGAAAACAATAGGGTAAGAAATCATAACATTGTTTGACTCAAACATTTGTTGCTGACCGGGCTCTTCAGCACAATACCGTTGAAACACCATCTGTGTTTGAGGATGCTGTTTAGTGACATACCGAGTCTTTCAGAACGGTCATCAGGTTGCGCATACGATGAAAATCGAGCTCCCTGTGTGAAAAACTCCACTAGCGTGGAACGCGTCTGACTTATCGTCGGGGACAAATGCGAAGATGAAACATCAACTGTTTTGTCCCCATTGTGGCGTTCGACTACAAGGAACGAGTGGGCTGTTGGCGATACGTGTATCAAACCGACTTGATCGAGGTCTAAGTACCGGTTACGCCAAGGAAGTGAAGTGTGGATGGGAGAGGAGGCACGGAGAAATCAAAACCCAGTGTCTGAAAAATGGTCATGCCTGTCGAGTCATCGTTGGGCATATGGGCTGATAATTGATTAACACGCAGTACGATCACACATAGTATATCAGGCTCAGGTCGGTTGACGATGTTTAGGACTGCGTTAGAGCGCTGTTAGCGCCTAGCGAGGTGTGTCGGTTATCGGTGCTGCATGCGCTGTGCCGGAGACGAAGTCCAAGAGCCAAGCCCCGATTCTGACGACCATTGCATTGCACGGTTTTGGAGCACCTGTCCTTGTGCCCAAATTGGATAATGCAAGTGAGCCGTACACAACGGAACGACCAGCACCGCTAATACTCCACACATTGTACCGGCGATGTTGATTCAAGCACTAACCCCCACCCCGAAAGCTTACCCTCTACATCGCTGTTGCAGAACGCGTAGTTCGCGTGTCAAAACAAACCGAGGAAACTACGCAAACGCTGTGACCATTGGCTGCGTACACCCACGCCCTCGTTGGTATCACGTGAATACTCTCCGATGCGAATAAAATTCTCGTTCAAGAAAAAACTGTCTTCGTGTTACTCGCCTCTTGGGACTTCAGACGGGAAACTTAAGGTAGAATGTATAGATACGATTCGAGCAACGGCAACAGCGTGATTCTAAGGCGATACAACCTGAGGTCCAAATATTACCACAAAAGGAGATATAAGCACGGGCGCAGCACACACCCTACCTGTACTTGTTTGGGACCACAAGCCGTTCGTAGACAAGTGATAACGCGGAATTTGATTTTTTTTATTGCTTTGTCGAGATCAGGAATGGCTTAAGCATGCGGCCATGTGCTGAAGACAAAACAGGTGGTTGGTTTGCAGTTCGCTCCATGTGTTCAGACACCTGTCGTAGCATCTCTCGAACACCGTTAAAAATTACGTTCCGGAAGCGCCGCGCTGTAGCATTCCTCTCTGCATGCATAAATCGCGTACCTTGTACAACATGTCCAGTACAAGACGACCAAAATACACCACGGACGTTTGCCCTCCTGCTTCGCTGACATCTCCACAAACCCTGGACACGCCTCCTTGGTATGTCTCACATGTATTGCAACAGATCTAGATGGTCCGAGGTATATGCTGCACATGCCCGTATTCCCGTGCTTCCTGTTCCTGCCCCGTTTACCAAACCTCGCCACGTTATGTTCAGAGGACGAAGTAGGAGAAGGCGGCGCCCTTTCGATATCAACCTGCAACAGCTCGTATGATGGCCTAGGGGACTGCATCGTCAACGGCACCATTTTCGCCCATAACCATGTCGGACGGAAGGGGGGCGCAGTGGCCATCGGAACCGGAGAGTCACCTTCGCACGTTGAGTTCCTCGGCTGTACGATAGTCAACAGCACGACCGGGATTCGCATAGAGGACGACCCGCAAGGAGAAGGTGGTGTTTTCAACTTGGGTAGGGGTACCAGGCTTCTGCTGACGGACAGCGTTTTGAAAGACAACTACTGCGGGAACAAGGTATATTTTTGTCATGCTATATACGAACACGGCGAAGGCAAGATCTCTTCTTGTTTAAGTTGTGGGTTTCCCTAGTTTTTTCTCTTTTCCAAAAAACAATTTTCAATTATGGTATGTTCACCTACTTCGTATACGGTGTGACGGCGACGACGTCGTGTTTGTTTCACACCGTCACTCAGCTACCCTCACGCAGCAGCTAACTCTGCAGTATGTGTCGTTCCTGACCCTCCAGGGTATGAATATGCCTTTCCTCGTCGTACCAGACGCTGTAGGTACGAATGGGGGGTATGTTAATGATTTACTCCAGCCTCCGTCTATTGTTGTAGGGGCGAAAGGAATGCATGCTAACGATTTCCTCTCGCCCCGGCCTGCAGTACGAATAGGGCTAAGTGGAGCGTTTGTGGATGGCGTTTGTTCGCCCCCGTCTGTAGTACGATTAGAGTGAAAGTTAGTTGAAGCGAAGGGCGTTCTCCGTCCACCGCGTACAAGGGGAATTAGGTGATCATTTACGACCCCAGGGCGAGTCTCCCCCCACGCCCACCGTCGAACAGTTTGCAGAGCATATTACATAGGTTCCCCGCTTCCTTCACAGTCCTTCCCCGCCCAGAGTCCTGTGCCGGGGCGGCCTCGATCGTGCGTGATGTACTGCTTGCTGCTGCTGCAGCAGCTACGCACGATCACTGCTGCGCTGCTCTCCTGTTCTTGGGCTCGCAGCTGCCCTCATAGAGCGAATCACCTCGATGCATGTTTCGTTGCTTGCCATCGAGGGTGTGGTTCTTTCTTTCATTATGTAGGCCTCTGGGTATGGGTGATATATGAAGCTGTTGTCGAGAGAGGAGCCAGGCAAACGCCTGATGCTGCCTCCATGGAATCGCGCGTGCGACGGACTCGATTGTCGGATGATGTACAGAGGTTCTCGAGTGGGAACCAAACGCTGGCCGCTATTACCGGACGAAATACGTTTTCCATATGTGGAGGCGTTTGATAACACTTTGTAAATTATAGCAACGCGCCGGATGTCAGGAACGTTACGCATTAACGTATTTGACCGCTACATAGGAGAAATCTGGAAGATATTGATATTATGCAAAAAACAAATTTGAATATTCTAGAATTTGTAGGACACACGGTTCTGCGATCATAACGATCGTAAACCTTGCGTGTAATCCCCTACCTTTCATGCGTCAATCGTGCGGCAATGCACTCCATGAACGTCCGTTGTGGTCTCTCCAAGGTGTCGAATGTTGGACCCGTTTCGGTTGGCAGTCCGTCTTTCATGTCGACTCGTGCTTTAGTAAGGGGGTATCACTACTGGAAACGATTCCGAGCATCCTGTCTTCAGTGCCTCGATACTCCGCTCCCAACAGCTTTCGAGCAAGTATGTAGGCTTAGCCCAATGCTTCATCCCATGGCCTACTGAAAATTAAGCTGTGCATCTAAAAACAGTTTGCAACATACATGGGCTACCGGTTAGATTATCTGTTGCGGCGCTCAAAAAGTAAACATCACGCTTGGCGTTCAGCTCTCCTGCATATCTTTTAGGTAGAGATCATTCTGTCGGCATGGAATCTCAAGTCACACGTAGCCACTTCCTGGATATTTTCGCATTTCTTCTTTTTGGCTCTCGGCTCTTCTTTGTCCTGCTGAGCCCTTCGCTTCTCCTCAACTTTCGCTTCGCTTTCATAGCCATTGCGTTTGCTTGTTAATTTCGCGTCCATCGCTCGTTCGTGTTCTATTTGGGAATATAGCTGGACTAGTTCGCCATGACTTTTGATGTGTTTCACTTCGTTTAGATTCATATTTTATCGTTTTGATTTTCGTTTTGGTTTCCGTATGCGGCCCCAATAGGTTAGATTGCAACTTGTGCAAAGCTTTGATATTTTCCTGTTTGAGGTGTGCGATGTGTTTGAACCATGATGTGTCTCTGACTGCTTTAGTATTTTTTCAGTTGACTATAATGTGCTTCCTGATGTAATCTTAAACTGCGGTATTGTGGAGCATCCTGTGCCCACGCACTCAATATTATCGACACGAGTTGTGGTGACAACAACATATGGTGGATGTCGTGAAGTTTATGCAACCCCTACATCGAATCGAGGCCACGCTTAGACGAGGATCCGTAGACACACCTGGCTGCAGCTCAACGCAACCCCCGTCCTCTTCTCCTTGCCTTCGTTCAACCTTTAATCGCGTCAACCCCGAAAGGGCGGGGTGATATCTCTTTCCTCTGGAACAGACTGGGAAGATAATCCGGGAGCTACCGTAACCATGATGAACTCCACGTTCGAGTCGAACGTGGCGGATTTGGGGAGCGGAGGGGTTGTTACGATGAACGAATACGCGGCCGTCATCGTCGCCGGTGATGGAAATGTGTTCGCGGGCAATATTTGCGGCGATGATGGGGGCGTCTTCGGCGGAACGACTAACACAAACATCACCGTCAATGGAGGCGTGTTTAGAGATAACATCGCGGGTACGGTGAGTGCGATAGATTTATTTAAACCGTAATTTGATCTGGCGTGACTTTGCTTTGCTCAAAACTCATTTTGCTAGCAACACCATCTGGTATATACAGCAGTGTGGTCTCCATATGATGTTAGTTGATTTCGATTAGTGTCACTGCCCAGATAGACTCGTTGCTGTTCACAACAACAAAAAGATCTTGATGTATGCGGAAGTATGAGACGTTTCACATAGAGTTTCACCCGAACTTTTCTGAGGCTCAATGTCTCTCCAGGGTATAGTCCGTACTTCAACGGTGACAAACCTACGGATACAGCTGATGCTGCACGCATCTCGTACGTGCACGTACGCATTTCGCCCAACTTCATAGAACACAAGATATATGCTCACCATTCAACTGGTGCTCAGTAAAGACGCCGTGACGGCATATAAATGCCATCCGGCTCTAGTAGAACGACTCGTATGTCGCCAGCAGGGATACGTCAACACAGTGGGGTACATGTTATCGTCCTCTCAACCACGACTAGCTTAAGCACACGTATTGCGCTTGAAGGTACCTGTTTCGTACGTCAGAGGCGCGACGGTGAAGCTCCTGGATAAAGATAACGTTGTCCCTTTTCCATAAGTGCAGGCGTTGCAGCCACACACATTTTCGCTCGAGCAATGGTGATAATGCACATATCTGTGGTTCTACACCCTATGCTTCGATATTCTACCACGATCCAAGCGGAGCGGTTTTAAGTTCTATTCCGCCATATAACGACGCGCCTTGCTCCGTCAGCCTAGTTGAGGAATCCTCACTATTGCATTTGTGGCTTGACGCACGGTACGAAAGGTGCACAATGTTTGGGCCGAGAGATGCATCACTGGCGAGGCTCCCTAGCTGAGCTTTAGCCCGAAATGGTCGGAATTCAATTCGGGTTTTTGTTCGTGATTCGTCACATGCCTAGGCCGCGGTTCGTGCTGATCGGGTTCCTATCGATTTCACTTCGGAAGAGCCGGTTTTCGACGGGGAAGTTTAAAGCTCCCCCAAGTGGGGACATTCGTGCACTCTAATATCTACGCCTGCCGTAGTCAACGTGGATATTCGGTGTTCCACAGATTGTGTCTGATGACACCTTCCCCTCTTCGCGTAGTCGGGCGTGTGTTTATGCACTTGTATATCACGATGGAGCCTCGGCGTGCTGTCCTTTACGTCCCTGCCGAGCGATGGCGAAGATTCCTTTTGTATCCTCTCACCTCACCCCTGTACTTATACTGCCCGCTGCTCGGGGGATGGGAACGAAAACAGGATGGGGGCGTAATGTGGACGAACGGAAAAATAGAGATTATGGGTGGGCATTTCCTTGATAACCGCGCGGAGGACCTCGGCGGTGTGGTAATGTTGGGCGACGACAGTACCACCATCGTGACCGGTGGCGTGTTCGAGGGAAACAAAGCTTCTGATGGAGGCGTCGTTTACGTCGGATCGAACTCCGAGCTGGCGGTGTCAGACGGTATGTTCTCTCGCAACGAAGCGGACAACAGCGGCGGCGTGTTTTACGTCAGCGAGGATGGAAACAATAACGTGAGGGAGGGTATGGGCCGGCATTTCGGTCGTCGTTTACGCTTGCGCTAGTTTTCGTTGGCGTTATGGTTTTAGTGTGACCAAACTATTTACTGTCGTTCTTCAGCTTCGTGCTGGTAAGTTGTTTTCTGGGGCTTCCTGCGGCTACGGACTACTAGTAGGCTGACGTCTACCCCGGTATGGGTTGGTCTAAACGTTTTTTAAGCTTCTGATTTGGGTGCATTCCATCTCATCCATAGACAGGCTTTACGAAAAACGATAGGGCCCCAAACACAGGGCTTTCCGACAAACAGTATCAGGAACAAGGCGTACGACCAGCAGTACTGCAAAAACAAAACAATAGTGTTACGGCCACAGAAACAAGTCAAAAAGCAGAATTGTACCCAACATATGATACATCGATCGCGACACGGTACGGTTGATCCTCCTGAGTTGCACATAGACAAGAAACATGTAATATTGGTTTTGTTGTGTGCACCAAACGTTTCCGATGAAAGTGAGGTTCAGCTGGCAGTGACGTCTTGTTTAACGACCGAAAAGTATTAACCGTTCTGAAATCAGCTCGGATTGGCGCCTCACTGGCTGACGTATTAAGCGCTGGGATGCCCGCATCAATCAGGGCGCCGGAAGCGCGCCGTTTTCATTGGTAGCCCGGAACCGATGAGTACACCAGTCGCGTGCTACATGTGGGTTGGGAAAGTTCGAACGGTAACCCTCTGAAGTGTGCTGCTACTGCGTGGCGTCCGTGGAATGACGTGTGGAAACGCGTCAAACGAATACACACCCTGACGCCTTGTCTTTATTCTGACGAACCATTCTGTGTAGCACTACTCTCTTTCCGTGAGCGGTCAGTATATCCTCATTTACGGACATGATCGATAAAAGGCTAGGCAGGGACGTGTCTCAATAGGTCACATATGATTCTGCACATGGCGCTTGCGAGACGCACGCTTCATTTGGGATATGGTTCACGATCATTTCAAGTTGAGTTTCCAAGAATACATGTTTCACTCCGAGAACAGTACATGTCACTTACAACTTCAGTGTCATTCCATGAGGCCAAGTCAGAAGCAAGTGGCATGAAATGAGGTACGTCGGACGAATACATCCGTGGCAGTTTGGCACCGCCAATAAATGCCCCAAGAAAACGGTGGGTAAGCTATTTCACCTCGGTCGTTTCCTGATTACAGGAACAACTATCCCACGTATTTCTCACTGGCCGACCAGCGTACAAACGTTATCTAGCACCTCCCTTGGAGATGTGCCATATTGTGCAGAGTCTGCACAGCACATACCTAATCACGAAAACATGGGCTACACCATTCACCTTATACGGTTTCCACCCGGTAGTATGAACTAGAGCATACAAGACCGCGAATGGATCTGCCTTGAACCACCTATATAATGAAGACTAAATCGATTGTGTGCCGGAGGTGTAAACTGTTCCATGTCGAGCTACTGCCGCTAGAGGTTTGCTACGACCTCAAACATTGACAACAATGCGTTGCTCCTTGGTAAAGGGATTTGGTTTGCATCACGAAACATCGTACGCTACACTAATATGATCGATGTAGAGGGACGCGTGCCCCGACCCAGCACTGATTTGACACACTATCGATTTCCTGTTTCGAAGGGACGGTTGAAGACAGACCTAGGGACTAGTAACCTGTTCCATCGATGGTCCACACCATCGTATGTTTTATCTGTAAACTTGAGATGCCGAGTCGAGATCTACGTGTACGCTGTGTGTTATGCTTCTACTAGATTATCTCTTCTTCAACTTGGTGTTCGACGTACTTCTCGATAATGAGGTTGCCGTTGGATACATGTTAAAATACACCTCTATGACATTTCCAATTTAAAGGGTGGCAGTACAATTGAGGCAACAGTAATTGGATCGCAGCATTTGAAGCTTCTGGAGTGCTTCCACATGCGCCCAGGGTCACTCGTGCTTCACGCCTAACTGCTTGGACCGCATCCGTCCATCATGACCAAATCTAGCTCGACATACTTGCAACTACGACCCTACAGCCTTACATGTATAGAATCATCAGTGCAGCCCGGACAGTCTAAGTGGTAGCTTAGCGCGCTAGCCTCTAACGACTGTTGTCACCCGGTGTCTTCGACCAGTCCTTGTCACATGACACGGGGACAATCATCGCCAGACAATATCAAAAGTAAGCTAGACCACGCAATCTCTCACGAGAATAGTTAAGAACAGGCAACAACATGCTGGAGGTTGAAATCCAGTCGCCATGACCCTCTACACATTCCAGCGACGAGTTGTCGCCCGCGTTGAAGCTACTACACCGGGGTTAAAACAAACACGCGACTTGGACAACTACCAGGGCGTGGATTGTCTAAGACATGCGAAAACCTTGGCGCAAACCGTAAGAAAATTATTGTGGGGTAGCGTTTGTTGTGCCCGTGCCTGATTATCAGGTTCCCAAGTCCGACTTGAAAAAAAGTGATCATATGTTCTTCTTACGTCACATCGACGTGCGATCACGGTTTCAGTTCCATTCTCTTAACCTTCCTCGTTTCAGTTCCTTTCTCTTAACCTTCCTTTTATATCTAAACGAAGCTGATGTCGTGGCCACAAAACGACGAGTAAGAGTTGGACATGGGGCTCAATAAGTTGTGCCGGTTTGTATTTCGTTCAGACCCGCGTCTACGTACTAAAAAGATCCGTATTATCGTGGGTACAACATTCTCTCGATAGTCACTGGATTATTGATTGGATACCCTAGCGCAACCAACGTTCGTAGTGACATAGACAGGTGGTGTGTTTGGGTTGCCTCTCAACCCCGTCTACCCAATGCTGCGGTGCTCGTTGGTTTAGTGAAGCATTCCATCGATTTCAAACATTCGTCTGTTATTGACCAGATAACCGGAGGAATATTCACCTCGAACCAGGCCGACTTCGGAGGGTTCTTGTACAAAGATGGGCGAGGGACAGTGTCATGCGTGGGGGCGTCCATTCGACTGAGCCAGGGGGTGGACGGCGGTGCAATTTACGCTGTCGATGGTGCGACCGTGGACTGGGCGTGCGACCTTGAGGATAACATCGCGTTAGCTGGACCTGCTATGTAAGGAGGCGGATATCTGGCGCCGGTGTTCGGCGTGCGAAAATATATAGCCTGCCGTGTTACGATATCGGTCACGAGTTTTCGATTGTTATGCTTCCTGACGGGTGGGAGCTCTACACACCCACCCCAGCCCCATGTACACCAAATGATGTAAGCTCAACCAACGTTTACGCTAAATGAACGTTCATGTAACGATATCGGATGTACATTTAGGCTGTGTAGCTCGTCAGGTGAAGCATTTCGTCGGTTGGCACAAGTGTGTGGGCGTAATAATAGGTATCATAGCTCTTTCTTCACCCCGGAAAGCGCTTTTGAATGACTTTCCAAACTACAAACTCCACGATTTTGGAATGGAACGGGTCCTGTAAGTCATAGGCCAACCGTATGGTGGGTTGAAGAAGCAGATATCAACTCAAGATTCAATTCCATCCCCCACAACCTCTATGGCCTACCTAAATTGTATAGTGGCTAGGATATCGACCGATTCGTAAAAGGGTTTGACTTGAAGTTTAGTGCGCAATGGCAAACGTTGTATCGTCTTCATGTACTGGTCGATGACCCCTGTGAGCTCCAACATATGGTACCTCCGCCATTGGGGAGAAGAGGCCGTCCGGAATACACTTGTATACCAGGTTGGAAAAGTGTCGGATGGTTGAGGAGTTAAGGACGTACCCGCACGTCCGGAATATATCCGAGTAGTACTTTGTGGCTACGTGCGGCTGAACGCATTTCTCCCCCTTTTTTCGACCGATGTTGGACGCGAATAATTAGTCAAAAACGTACAGACGCGGTTGTGGGTTTTTGCTCTAGTCAGAAGCAGTGCGCGGCTCAGGTACGTCGCGTCGGTTCTCCACGGATGAAACGGAACGGAATCATACAACAATCTCGATGGAAGTGCATGTTTTTTCTAGTGTTGGTACTGATGGGAACAATATTATTGTTTTCCAGTCTCCTTCAGAATGGTAAACCAGGCATGACCCGAGACTCGAACACTACCACAGCAGCGTGCTGATTTATCAGTACGAATTCTATGTTCTTGACGTTTCCCTCTGTGACTGACTTCGCCCTCTATTGCTGGAAAACGCCCGATCTTCGTCTGTGAACGAATTACCTATATCTTTCAGTTTTAATCGTACTAAATGTCGGCCATGCTATCTGTTGTGCAAGTAGTTCTTCAATAGTCCGTTAGTGGGAGCAGGTACGGAGCTCATGAGGCGAGCAGCGGTAAACAATGTTATGTGCACCCCTACCCGGGTATCGGTCAACAATTATCGGGTTTTTCGGACGATTATCTAAAATGTTTTGTGTTTTTGGTTGGAAGCATTTCGGCCCCTAACGAAACGAGTCGGAACAAGACCCAGTGTGGATGAGTAGAAGCCACAAATCTGTCAATCTACAATGTACACTCATACCTCGGTCGGATTCAGGTTTGAGTTGGATTCAAACAGTCTTGAGCGAGCGAATCGCTGTAGTTCCGCCACGAATAAGACGCCAAAGAGTTGGCTATGTGTAGACAAATCGAGCGTTAGGGATCGTTCGAAACATGAAACGTTACTGCACTCTGTTCTGGTGCACTCGAAAACCCTCTGGCACGTATTTAGATTATTAGGATTATCCCTGGTAGGCGGAACGTGGCGTTGCTGCGCTCAGCCATGATAAGGAACTGCGCTGCAATGAATGAGTTGCACTACCCATCGGAATTATCTTGTAGGTTAGAGGGCGCAGAGTTGTGCACAGGTGCTGTGCAGTACGCCCCCGCCAACAACGATATCTTACTCTGAGAACGCCTCAGAACGTCATCGTGACACCATTATACCCTACAGTGGTATAACGGGTCTAATGCGACGCTCGCCCCTGGGTAATATTTCCAAATTTCATTTTTTTTGGCCTACAGAAAGAAACGATCTCATCGCTCTTAGGTTAGGCTTGTTCTTGTTCGTGGGCGTAGGCTGTGCTTCCAACATGCATCCTTCTGTAGGGGCGCATCCAACCTTGCTAGTTACAGCACCTCATTCAAAAACTGTCATTGAGAAACACACTGTCTACAACCACCCTGAGGTATACAACGGAATAACATATATAGTCATTGTTTTTCATCATCAGTTTTAAGTTCCAGCTCCGCGAGTAGGAGGTTTGCGCTTTTAGCAATTTTATGAGAAGCCGTCGGTCACAGGTGCCGTCCCTTCTCTCTCCCGGTACGTGCCTTTATTGTTAGCGTGCACAGGGATCAGAATTCCCACCGCCCGTAAAGTTGCATCAATTAATGATGCTAACTGACGCTCTTGCGCTTTCAGCTCATTATTCAATTGAAGAGGAAGTCCCTACGAGCATGCGCTCGGTGTGACGCAATACTCCAAATTGATCTAAGTAGGCACGCGAACCACCTACGAAGCCACCGGGGACGCTGTGACGAGACCTAACGATGCTGAGCGAGGTTTCAGCTGGAGAAGCCCGCCCAAAAAATGGTGAACGAACTGTTTTGGCCAACTGCCACCTTTATCGTGTAGTACCATGCACTGGACTGATGTTACGGTAGAGGGGCCGAATACCGGTGTAAAACCGGATTTAACTACGTACGAGAGTAACTCACGTTTTTACTCCCAATGAGACTTCCGCATGTTTTTGTTTGAGCAGCGTAACAAACCATCCACTAGTCGATTTAGCTACTATCTACATAGTCAATCTTGTTCGCAGCCTTCCGTCACGAATTTCGTGAGGTCCGTGTGGGTAGATATGCAACCCAGCAAGCGTGTGCTACAAGATGCAGGGTATACAGCGCTCACCCGGTAAGCAGAGCTAGATCATACAGATCAAGAATCCGTCCTGCTTGCAACATGTAGACAAACATTTTGTATCCATTGCCTGTCAAGTATTCCTCTGGAGGCAGTTTTGTCTGTCAAGTCTTCCTCTGCAGGCGGTTTTATTTCAATGACACAAAAAGCATAAACGCTCACGGCTAAAGTTACTACCGTATGCACGGCGTCGAGTGGTTTTGAGCGACTTGGAAACAAATGACACAACACGTGACGACTCTACGGCAGTCCCGGCTATTATATTAAATCAAATATTATCGTGTCCTGGTTACTTAATGCGTTTGCTGCGCTCAAGCTACGCTCGGGACAAGACAATCGTGACACTTCGTGGGGTTTCTGTCGTCGACAACGTCATCGCACGTGGCAGTGTTGTGTTCCTGGTTTATGGCAGCCAACTTCGGACGTACCAGGTGCGGTACGTGAACAGCAGACGTATTATCATACTCATACCATGCTCTGTGTTGTATACCTACGTCCCTCGTGGTTACAGCAGGCGTCCCTCTGTAGTGGCGACACGTCACACCAGCCCCAAGGCCTTTAACGTATGTGTAGACGTCTAGAGGTTTTGACATTAAGTCGACGGCAAGTCGGAGTGTGGTGTGTAGCAAACCGCTAGCCATCCTTGACCCACTCTGTCGCCCTGCGGTGATATATGTTTACCCCCCGCACACCCGATTGGCACACTTCATTGGTACAATGTTCAACGTACTAGGCCGGTCGTCAGCTGGTCTCTGTGCATGCCCAAGACGTCGCGAAATTATGCGTAGGGCTACCCTTGCACCGCGGCAGCTATTGGCCGAGCCGTTCCTCCCTACCAGGCAGGCACGTAGAATATATCACGTATGCCCTAAAGGGCCGTGGTGCGACGGGCCTTGTGCATTTCAGCCGAAGACATGTTTAGATCGCGCAGATCCACACCACAGGGGGTGCTCCTTCTTATTCTTAGTCGATGGAGATTGTATTTTATGTACTTAGTACGTACGTATTCTTTGTGTTTCGTATGCCGGCAAGCGGTGGTGGAACCGATTAGGATTAAAGTTTCAGCAGTAGATTTGACTTCGAAAGCGGCGGCTTATAGGTTTTATCAAAACCGAAAATAGCTCTAGTCTAGCCTGTTGTATTCTATGATTTTTAGGGCTTCGATTTGTTTAGTTTGGCGTATTTCGTCGTTTGGAGGGGTGAAAACTCGCTCCTGCAACGGATGCGTACCTATAGAGTTTCTCTACTTGAAAGGTGCTCTTCGTAAAAAAACGAAACCCGCTGTCTTTGCTTCGGTACAGAATACACGTTGAAACGTCTCTCGGGACCGGTGGGCTGAACAAGAGCTTCACCGGTAGACACCTGGAGTGATAGAGGTCATTGACAAACGGTTTTTTCTTGCACACGGCCGGCGTGCACCGAAAACGCTTGCAGAGATGCTCTACAGTAGGCCTCGCGATTATTGCGCCCGTGTGTTTGCCCGGTGGTTTGGAAAAGCCTGTCATCTTACCGCGGACATACTCCGTTGATGAGCACCCATTGACATTATACATGATGGTGAGCTGCGTAGCGCGCGTGAGACGATGCACTATTGTTTTTCCTGTACGAAGCAACGACAGTAATTCTGTAGGGTGAAGAAACCCGGGCGACGGTGGTGTCTATTAGGACAATACACGTGTGGCGCAACCGTTCGACGTCTTTCGGGATATACTAATGCTGTTGCCCGTCTCTCATGTTATGACGCTTTCGGGTGCAGGTGGAGTTTCGGGACACCCGAAATTCGTCGGATCTTTCCGCCATTCAAGTGGACGAAGATTCTTCCTACATGGCAGAGGACACTTCATTCGTAGGGTTCCAAGGAGAGGTCGGTGTCGTCGATTGCATACGTGTTTTACCGATTGAATCGGCTACAATGTACAGTTTATACCCTACTGTGCTGCACGTTCCCATCCGGCGCGATATGTGTCTGTCATCGACGTTGTCACAACAGGTGGTTATCGACTGCACTCGCAGAAACGCAGCACATGCAGACGTGGCGTTGCCAGCCCTCGTCGTAGGTCAACTGTCACCACGCAAAACCATCCGTCCTTAGCCATATGGGAAGCGCTTTCTGGTTTACAATTTGGAGCAATATCAGTGCCTGCGCTATGACGATGACAAGCGTTCGCTACCAACGACGCAAGGCGATCCTTTGTAGAAGTATCAGTCTCCGTGTCAATTCCCAGAGCTATCGGAACCCGCACACTCCCGTACCCTGCCTCTACACAGCAACATCAAGAGTTGGTTTACAATTCGGCTTTTCAGGTGCACCCTGGACCCACTCTGAGTTCTCTGGCGATGTTCCACGGATTCCACGCCCCCATATCTTTTTTGTTCATTTAGGCGGTTGTTTTCAGCGAGGGTACACTTTTCTTGGACGACTGTGACTTTAGCGGCAGTTACGCCTCGCAACTGGTCTACACAACGTCAAACGCGACGGTAGTCATCAGGAACATCGTGCTGGGGGATAACAACTGTGAGTAACGCAAAGTTATGATGTGCGTGTGTTTTTGACGACATTTCTCATGTTACGTTCGATTGGACCCTGTTCCTGCTCTTATTTCACTGCCACTTGCTCTGAAGCGAAGTTGGCGCTTTCACGGGCGGGCGGCAAGCTTATGTACACAATCGTTTCACGTGATATTACTGTTTTTACGCGGCTCCTCGATTGTTCGTGTCCATCAGTGTCTTGCGCTCTATCGCCTAACCCAACATCTCTTATTACCATACCCCCGCCCGTCTCGTCTCTCGCTCGCCATATCGTCTTATCTCTTTCTTTACCCTTCTCGACATTCGGGATCACATCGAATCCATCCTTTGCTCGAGACAGACAAGGCGCTTGCAAAGGCAAGTTCGCTAGCTGGAGAACTACCGACGGCGAGCAGGTTGACCAACGTCAATGTTACTTGCCGAGACATAATAGATGGAGGAGACACGTCATCGTCAGATTCCTCTGATATTTCAGATGCGCAAACGATTTGTAGCGAAGGCTCTGTGTGTCTGAAAGGCGATCTGGGAGTTTACTGCGAGTGCTACCTGCAAAAATCGACCTTGAAAGAGGTAGGCCTCGACAAGCACGAAATGACTTTGTACATTAACGCAAAATTGTTCTGACGCTCCTTTCTTGCTTGCAATATAGGATGACTGTACCCGCCACAAACGGGATGTTAAACAAACTGAAAAATTCGACCAGACGGCCAATTCCAGAGACTCGTTAAATCACAACCAAAAGAATAGATATCAAGATGACATTGCAACAAACAACAATGGGTTAGAGATCTCGGTTAGCCAGAATCATTTTTGACCAACGAGAGCCACGTCCACCGCACCACGCGTATTGGGTTTAATATACCTGGTACGTGGTATCGACTATGGTACTCGGTATCAGCCCACCCCATGTGTATGTAGCGGTGGCAGCCGAACTCATACATACCTATTACTATTTCACGAAATCGGTAGTATTGTCTTTGGGTTTGAATGAAAATGTACAGAGACGGTGTTGCTGTGGCCGCAAAACTACAAGCGGCTCGTCCCGATGACAAACCTAAAATAACATACATATCCGTCAACAGTAGTCGACCTCTCATATTTACAAACGATTATTGCAAGTATTTCAAGTTAACGGCAACGAAACAACAGGGTCGTCTTTCGAGATTCCGTGAGCGTTCGAAGGCACGCCCGTCCGTGTCACGCACACAAGTTGGTGGAATAATGGAATACCACGCCGCTCGAGTGCATACCGACACCTGTACAACTATGTCATTGCATGATGTGCAGCCGTTTCCTCTCACCTCCACAGCCTCACGATTGTTTACACAACGAACCGAACATTGATTACTACTCTCTCTATCATTGGTATTCAAAAAGGTAGATGTGTTCTTGATCTTGAATTACATAGCTCATGTTGCCGGTTGGTGCCCAGTAAGATAGTATTGGATGACTAAGAACCTGTTTCCTGCTTCGGGTCGGTACCATACAGGTCCTGTAAGACCTCTGACAACATAAAGTATGGAATTTGAAGTTAGTTGTGTTGCCCTAACCACATCCGTGCTAAAAAAAAAAAAAAAAAAAAAAAAAAAAAAATACTAGTGTGGTAACACCTGAGTGGTAACCCGAACCAAATGTGTGTAAACACTCGACATACATCGATTTTTTGTCGACCGTGGGTTTGGATTGCTGTGACGTAACATACCTATTCCCGGTGTACCCAGACACCAGAACAAAACGCTGCGCTGTGAATAAGCATAAGGCTATTCATGGTTTTGGAGTCCATTGTCGGGTTTGATTGTCAGTCTGCCCTCCGGCAGTGTCACAGTGTAAGCAAACAAACGAAGGGAGTAACGAGGTGAATAATGCACCAACGCTTGCAAAACGTTCTGTGGGCAAGGCGTTCCCATTCGGGACCTTCGACATAGTCACTTATCACCGACTGGGGCCCTTAAATTGAGCAGCTACGTAATTGACTCCGACGCGTAACTTGCTACATCAGTCGTTTGTTGAAGGTGTGCGACGGGCTTGGTTTTCAGAGGTGGCCTCATCCCGCAATAGGGTTGCGCTTGTGTGCTCATTATGTCTTTTACCTGCGGCTGATTTTCTAAAGTGAACCACAACCCGTTTTACTGAAACTTGTGCTTACATGTATTTGGTTTTGGACGTAGAACATAGAACTGTCGTTCGGCTTGGGGGGGAAAAACGCTCAACGGAGTCATGTTGCGCGGGCGGTGAGACATATGGAGCTCTTCGTTTGAGGAGCAGAGAATAAAAGATACCACCCCCACGTCCCGTGGTTTAACTGTTTTCAGCTATGGCGCGGGATGTGTGGCGCCTCTTTGATTGAGCTCCTCGCACGAAGTGTTCAATATCTCATCCCAAACGTGACTGATAAAACGTTTCCGCGCGCACCCCGATCAACATTGCTCTGCGCTGGTGCCACCACACACAAATTTCTGCCAGTATACTACTTTGCGGTAGCTCATCGCTGAAGGAGCTCAACTCCGTCATGCAAAGTTCATCCAAATAATGCAAATTGTACCTTGGGGTTCTGCTGGCTTGTTCACGTCGGTTGCTTGGGGTGGGTGTGAGGCGTCCTTGGCGATGAGCCTCAGAAAACTAAGGGCCACTCCTCGTACAGCGCGCGAATAGTTCATTGAGACATTTCATGATAACCGCAATTAATAACCAGCAGTTTTTTCGATATTATCGATGAACTAGCTGCGTCTTGTTTGCTCTTTAGTTGTTGATCGTGTGTCCATGGAGTGTCGAGATATGGGTACGCTATATACCCCCCGGAACGTGGAAATGTGACTACTAAAGTAACGGCCACGACTACACCCGTAAATGTTTCTCGGTTGTCATTACATAGGAGACTACTGTAGCCTCCAAGGTGGACTACATATCGGCATACAACGATAGCATGTGCCACGGGCGTGCCAGAAAAACCCTAACGTGTACAGTTCGTATACCGAGACATTCATTCATTCACCCACTCTGTACCATCCTACGTTTCGTGGGTGCCTATCATGTTGCATCGACCAAAAATGCGAAATACGTTCTTGCTGCTGGGGTTCCATGCTATAGAGCCCCGTTGCCCTGTTGTCGCTGACGCTGCTGATGTTGCCGTTGTTGGTCCACTTCGTTGACACCGTCCACGTCACCCCCGTGCCGTCTACCGACAAACAGTTCCGACTCTATCTACAAGAACCTGTATCTCAGTCGTGCCATTGACGTCACCGCACACCCTCCACCGCTAACACCATCATGCGTACATTCTCGACCAACTGCTTATACCAGAGGTGCGTCGACGGAGGTGGGACCGAGCTGGACCTTGATCGCCTAATGCCACCGAAAAAAAACCATTTTCCCTGACATGATCGAAGGGGACCTGATTTTATCGCACGGCACATCTGCTGCAAATTCCTTCTCGAATGATCGGGAGGAAACTAGGGTTACGTCTCATGATGGAATCCAGAGTGGTGTGGTTTGGAACGTATTGGCGGTGACGCAGCTCTCGGATCTCGGGACGAGCGAGATGAACTGGACCGTATTTCCTTCGTCGGGGTTGTTGCTTCCGGGCAAGAGGTGCGTAAATAGTGCGACACTAGTGTGGCATGTTCTGATGAAGGCACTCCCGTGACGCCCTGTATGATAGTACAGCGGGGAGCCGGATGCAAGCGCCCATCGCCCGTTCCTGCAATGCTCGTATGGGTAAAACAGAGAAGTATGTTTTGCCGAGACTAACGCAAAACTATGTCTAAGCAATTGACATAAAGGTCTGCTTGACAGGCACATAGGTAAAGCGAACTCTAGCGTCCTTGCCAAGCCCAACTGATCACTGACATGTCCGTTATAGTATTTGGTGGACCACCCCACGGTATAATCGAGACAACATCTACCAGGCACGATAGTGCAGTAAGTGCTGCTCCACGGTCGTTTATTTACGCTACCGTGCAGATTATTTTTCAGTCGGCATTCCGTTTCGCCGCTAATTTGCTTGTACTAAAAGCACCCCTTTGTAACACCCCCCCCCCCCGTATACTCATAACTGAGTATTTCTACAATTTTCCGCGTTTGGGAGTGTGTGGCATATTCACTGAAGAGGGTGTTAACCTACCCTGCAATGTTTTTTTTAGGTTTTTCGCCGTGCGTACGGCTCATATTAACAGCACGCGCAAGCCATTCGGCCGTCAGTACTATCAAGGTCTAGGAACGTGCGGGTTTTACTCGAAGTTTCAAGTATGATGGGCGCACTTGGCAAGCGTATGTGAGACGAAAAGGGGAACGAAATATAAGTTGCAGATATTTACAAGTGTTAATTTGGAATCTAGGACAACGGCGGCGATACTGATTGGTGATCATGTGAAGTATAGTTGACGATGTTAAGCTGGAACGAGAAACCCTCAGACAAAGGACCGTATGTGATGCACGCGCACGTGTGCGAAAAACCAAATGTGTTGTTGCCTCTCAATCAACACTTTCCTTCTCGATATACACTGCTGTATCTGGCAGAGATTTCATATGTAGTTGATGTCTTGTGTAAATGTCTTGATTGTCTGGGCTGACTCTGCCCGTTGTTTCTGCTGCAGGAAACATTGATCAGAGCATACACATGTCTCTTTGTTCGACCGACTTATTGATGCTCGGGGTTTGATGGTGCAGCAAACGTCAGTCAAGAGTGCAACTTTTTTTATCGACTGCTCAAAATTGCTGCTCGTACGTAGCTCACGTATATTTATTTCGCCGCAACTGAGCCGGCGTCTGTGAAAACGTACACTTGCAGGATCACCCTGCGAGTGATGACCTTGCCAAGCTCAACATTTGACGGTCATACATCCGTCACGTTTATCGCGAGCGGAATGGGGACGAACGTCGCATCGTCGACGTCTTTCAACATAACCTTCTTCCATTGCGAAACCGGGAATGTCTGGAACGACACGATGGCTAATGATGGAGACCCGACCGAGGCATGCATGCTTTGCAGCGACGTGGTGAAAGGAGATACCGGGGTGCGTGGTTATGTTGCGGTTGTAGAGAGACGTCTTTCCCTGTCGAGTGCAAACATGCACGTACCATTGGCGGAGCTCCTACACATTACGACTACCAGCTACCAAATCTAAATTGCATCCGGAATACTTAGCGGGTGCACCCTTTTGGCTCAATAATTTTCCTACTTGCTGCGGTGCTCAAGTGAGCTATTTCCCGGCTAGTATGACGATCGTATTGCTGTAGTATTTCTCGTTTGTCTCAGGACCAGCGCAAAAGAGGACTGGTCGCGTTGCGCGAAACACGTTGTTTTCCAGCCGTGTTTCGGGTCAGAAAGTGGGAGCCTCGTGTTAGGAGCCTCGGCCACTGCAGCATCAACGTTTCCGTGGTGTTGCTTTTTAGGACCACCTCCCAGTCTGGGGTCGAGACAAAATAAAAAAACGCACGCTGATGAAAAATGCCTAGACCCTAGGTATGTCACGAACACTATTGTAAAATTCTGTTGTGATCTGAACGAAATTAGGTTTGGGTTCTCGGTCGATCAAACCTATTTCGGGTGAAACGTGACACCCCTATCTTAGCTGCAGGGCTATTCCAGGTACCGGAAGGTTGCGAGTGCACTGGAGGTGAGCCAGGTCGAGCGCATCCGTTCCGGTGGATATCGAAAAAAGCGAAATACGCTGCTGATGTCCGTATGTAGTCGGTGCCTGGAATATTCGTTTGCGTGTACATCGATCCGTGTGACTGCAGGGGCCCACGTTTTTTGCGCTGTTTAATCCTGCCGCGTTTGCTTCTTTCGGGGAAGGTTGCAGTCGGCACTTTCTTCGCTAGATACTTGTTGTGTTTGACTTACAACTGTTGTATATTCTTTGTTTGAGGCACCCCATCACCCCTCGAGTCAATCCTGGCACATATCCCCTGTTGAAAGAAGGTTTCGTAAAGGTCACAGCAGTTCGTGAACCTCTTGGCGCATGAAAAGTTCGATATCAGTGTGCTTTTCGAACACGCAAACACTACCTTTATCGGAGAAAGATGCATACCGTGCGGTACATGAGTCGATTTTATCGCTCGGGAACATGGTCGTAATAGCCCTCCCTGTTCTATATTATATTTTCACCCCATCCCTCGACGTTAACATGAGGGCATGAGTATTCCCCTCGCTTTATTCTTCGAGTATTTCACAACGAAGTTCGGACCTGTTTGCAACTATTCGGTATGTACAGGGAGTAAAGTGTGACGAGCCCGGTGCCACTATTTCGACGCTTCATGTGAAGCCGGGGTTCTGGCGGGGCACGTTGAACTCGGTCGTCATCAACAAGTGCTACAACCAGGTAATTGGTCACAATAATGATGAATGTTTTCCTAGGGGTGCAGATCCTGACTTGAGTCGCTCTACATTACTAGTACGTCACCTAAGAAACTGCAATTTGGTGTCAAATGGATGAACAATCCTATCGTGTATGTAGAGTAAAATACAGCGGATCATGAGGTGTAACCCACAAGGGACTTGCAACAATGTTGTAGTCCTTATGTGCACTCAAGGAGCCTCGCCCATAAAGAAAGGTTAAATAAGATATTACACCATTACACCCCCGTCGTACGTGGTAGGCGCCGTGTAAATAATGTATGCCTTGGACAGGCAAACACCTGCAGGAGACTCGAATCACGGGTAGGTATCGGATAGTTTGTCAACCTCTGAGCGTCCTCACTCACGAAGCGCACTTTTGCTCTCACGCAACCACGGACTCCGAAAGGACAATCCAGCTTCGCTCTCATGCGATGACAATCCTTTGGGTCGTGCATCTCAAACGAATCGTGTGCAGGAACATGATATGCAATACCACCCGCTTCGGATGTACTGTAGTTCGGGAGTGAAGGAGCTCCGTGAGTCAAATGCGAATGGGCAAGGCGGTTTTACCACTGCCTACATGTGTAGGGATCCACTTTAGCTTGCTAATACTTGCTGGCTGACCACATATTTCGATATGTGTGATGTGCCGTTGTTAGCCTGCCCACGTCCGCAGCCGTGCACCGTACGCGCCCTTTTATAGGTAGACACAGGCATCTTCAAACATCGTGCCAGGGGCGTGATGCATATAGGTTCCACTGCATACCTCGTTAACGCGCTAGCCCCTATCCTGCGGCACGGTGTCCCCTAGGACTGATACTGTGTACGAAGCGTGGTTACAACTCAGCTGTGGTACGCGACTTTGCCCTTGACCTCACTCTCACCCTGCGCCGGCCACGGCGTCGAGCGGCTAAGTGCTGTCGGTCTCTTGTGAGAGTAAGAGGTCTACTCCAATACCTGCACCGAGGAAACCGGCGGGGTGACACCCCTTGAGGCGGTGCCTGTTCCTATCATGTCCGGTCTTTTCGTGGTGGGTCTAGCCTATAGGATTGTTCATCCCATCTTTATGTTGTATATACTAACTACCTCAAAATCCTTTTATTTTTTGAGGTGTAAAGCTCTTGAATTCGTCGCCCTGGTGGTCTACTGGTTACTCTCGGAAGCATGTTAAGGTTGGCCTAAAGTTTGATTTCTACCCTGGTGATGGTGAGAGTTTGGATATGTACAGGCCAACTCCATTTGATCGCCAGATAACACTGATGATGAAGGTGACGACGCTGCAGGTGGAGCCAGATCAGGCAACGAGTGGATCGGTCTCGCCCTTGGTCAGGACGACAATGTCGCGGGTCTAATGGGACCAGGCGACAGGGATATACTGGTGAGCGGCGGGTATAGATGCTTGTAAAACTATCCAAACAACATGTAGAGGCTTGCAAACTTCAGCGCGTGTGTTGGCAGCCTACTCTCGGTTACGAGTCGTGCGAAGGCATGGGGAGTACTCTTGTTGGCAGGGAGATGACTAGCTAGCTTTCTTGAACAAATAGATAGCGGTACTACTGTCATAATATAACTTCTATAATGCGGTATGTAAACGGTGTCAAATGCGCGTACCTTTCGGATGTACAAGAGTGGCTGCTCACTTGAATCTGCGGACACGCTTCGAAGTCGTTTTCGGGCCACAACCAATCACCGCTGTCGTGGCAACACTATTCTTGCCTTCTTGTTGCGTCCCTCATATTAAGGGCTACCGCCGGTATCTCTGCACTCTCCATTCGCCATTGCCATCAACAGGAAGATAGCCGGCCAACCTCAAAGCTATGATTCGGTGTCTGAGAAACGCGGATAGCTCACGATCATGAAAGTCGCCGCGGAGTCGTCAGGGGGGTGATGCAGCAAGCACTGACCAAGATTTCAAGCACTGCCGTGGCCACGGCTCGAATAATTTGCTCCCAACCCCTCAATTCGGGATTCGTTGGCGCCATCCATGGTCGCCGCCAGGACGGTGGGTGCAGGGGCAAATATCTGAGTCCGCGCATTGCGGATGGATATCGCCAGGGGGGGGTGAGCGGAGGGGATGGCGGTCGTACACCGATGGAAGAATCCGGAAGTTGCCAGGAGTGTACGCACCGCAAGGGTGAGTGGTCTCAGATCGACCCTGGACCCATAATTGGACGAGCAACGGCGCATCGTGCCTGCTGACCCTGGCCTAGGGACGGAAAACGCTTTCGCCGAAACGCAGAGGACAATTGAATTTCCTCCTTGCATGTTCCCTTTCGTCCGTGGGTCGTACGGCGACTCTAAATGTGGCTGGCGTGGTCGCAGAGGCGATTCTCTTTAGTTGCCAATGACGTTTAACATGGGCTAACGTGAAGGATTTGGTGTAGCCCTGGCTGCTGCTGAATATTTTTGGCGATTGAAACCGTCTTGTTCTTAACACACGTTTTGACGTTTTCCGTGTATTGTATGTTTTTTTGGAGGAGACCGAAGGCGACGACTCTGCGTTCTGTGTGTTGTCTAAAATGCAGTGAACTTCGTCATTACACCACCAGACAACTCTCCAAGCACCCATATTTAACATAGTAGTATATTATACGAGATACCACTTCCATCGGTCACGTTGCGTCGAGTATCTCATGTGTGATCCTTCTGTGTCCTCAGAGATAAAATTCTAGAGCAGCAGCTAGCTGCAGTAGTACAGAATGTATTTTCTAGTTTTTTGTTGCCTATCATTGCGACGACACCCCCGCAGCCCTCCACCTGCAACATATACCGGTACTGCCAGTCTATCCGGAAAGTACCGGGTAATCCAACGTGAAAAAACGTTTCGCAATCGGATTTTATCTCGAACAGATATGCACTAATACATCAAGTCCACTTTTGACGCTGAAAGCAGAATCTTGCCTTCTACCAGAACACAGGTAATTGAGCCCACTGTAAGAGTAAATGACAGGAAAATGAGAAAATTGAATGCGGTTATACTGAACTCAGTATAGAACGTGCCTTTGACAAATAAGAAATTCGGACTGGACAAGCATTCCGGTTTCTTATTTTTTCCCACTATTTTCAAGTAATTGGTAATGTAGCTCGCCCGACAAAAACGCCTTTATATTTTTTTGGCGCTTCGCGCGAACAATCTATATATATTTCTGGACCCCTACCTATGGTCCCTGCGCCTGGAGAGTTATCCCGCAGAATATCCGTCTAAATATCCCTCTCCTATAATCCCATATAAATATATGGAACTCCCTAGTGTTGGATGTAACATCTCCGTCGTGTTTCGTCAGGAGCACAAGCAACGGTACTACTTGCTAGAGCATATAGCCAATCGCTCATACAATACAGACAACCTCATAGTAGACAGAGAGGTCAAGTAACCACGCGGCACGCTGGATTAGAGCATGACTACTACCTGGTACACGGTCGCATTATGCATCCCTGCCAGTTTTACGTGGACGCATAAGCCGGCATCCCCGGTGGCTTGGTAAGTGGTCCGCGTGCCTGTCAAGATCAATTTCGTGGGTTCAAGTCTCACCGAGTGCATGCTCGTAGGAACTTTTTCTTGCATAAAAAATTGATAAGCGGAAAGCGCGAAAGCGTGAGTTGGCTATATTCGATGAAAATCGACGAGCAGTGGGAATGCTGAACCCTATGCGCGACAAAAACAAAGGCACGTACCGGGGGAGAGAAGGGACGACACCTGTGACCACGGCTTGTCCAGAGGATCGTCGAGGGTAAAACCTCCTACGAGTGGGCTAGAAAGTAAAAGTAATGAAAAAAAAAAGAGAAAAAAAAAAGTACAGACCGGTAGAAGAAACATTAATAATTACACTACACAATCAATACGTGGTACCTACTATTGATAGTACAACGACTTCTATTAATATTGTCAATGTACACACTACGTAGTGTATATATACTGTTGAAGGCGTATCTACTACGTAACTGCTACTGGCCAGTGATATAGGGATTATCCTGGGCTAGGTGATCGATCGATATTTCACTCCTTAAACTCAGTAGGTAACACCGTCACACTTGACATCGTCCAAGTCACGGGTTCGAACCTCACTTCGAATATTCTTTTATAGAAACACTTGCGCGTGCATCCATAACAAAACCCATCTCCCTGGTTCCCCAGGTAGAGAAATAAAGTGGGTGGGTCAGCGTACAGGCGTGTACGGTTCTGACGCCTCAAAGATCCCGCCGTTTAGAGGGGGGAGAAGTGATATAGGGATTGCCCGGGGGTGGGGAATCGATCGATCTTTCACCCCAATAGCTCAGTAGGTAACACAAATAATAGGTAACACGTTTACACCAGGTAGAACAACAGCATGCAGATGAAAACATCGGCAAAAATAGTAGCGGATACCACCACGACTAGGAATATTGCTACTGTAATAAATAGTACAGGAAAGAGTAATATTGCTATTGGACAGGGTTTGAGAGGCATCGGTGCAGCAGTGGCAGCAGCAGCAGTACAGCAGCAGCAGCAGCAACAGCAGTTGGGAGGATCGACGGGCCGGGAGTAGAGATATAGTACGTGGATTTTCGATCGCAATCTCCCACCCACCCACCCGATTGCGTCAAACCAAAAAGGACAAAAAACTGCCAACATGGCGGGTGGGTGGTGTGCTTTGTGTACGTTGTCTAATTTTCTACCCAGCTTCAGTACACCCAGTGTCCGTCCTGATTCTTTATCCCGAAGAGACACTAAGTCTGCTAGTAATTCTTGTGTAACAGTTAACAGCTGTTGTGGACTGTCAGAAACAAGAACACTCGAAACAACAATAGTACTACAAGGGAAAATGCCACGATCAGGTATACCTGATTCGTTTGAGCCAAAATACGGTACATTCTTAAACCGTGTAAAACACGCCCGTCACAAGCGGTGTTATGTCCATGCAAATCCGGTCTAGAAAGAATGCGCCTAAAGCCACATGGCCTGCATAATCAGAGGCTTCCCCTCTGTTGACAGCTTTATAGTTTCGAAATCCTCCTCGCGGGAGCGCCTGCTCGGCACGAAATGTTGCCGTACCAAACCTGAGACCACTTTGACGCGGGGTGGTGCAGACTATTGAGGATTGGTGTGAAGTAGCGTGCATCAGCTCGAAGCTGGTGTACGCTTAGTCTCGCTTGCCGATGACCGGTCAAGACACAGAACTGATCGAAGTGCAAACGCTTGAGTTGCTGTTAGGCAGACTCGGGTGAAGTCTTCGAATAGAAGAAAGATGATGATGTTGGCGACTCCAGGCCAAGGTTGACTAGTTATTAAGCTCAGCAGACAAGCTGACGATGATGAGCAAAAGTAGAGTGAGCAAGTGGGCGTGCAAACGCTCCTCTTGGCTGTTTCCGATCTTGATGATCTTTAACAGATACATAACAGATACATATACCTCCTACGACGACGTTCGTCAGGTGATGACACACCCGAACCCGATTACGGCCTATGACAACGTTCGTCAGGTGATGACACACCCGTACCCGACTACGGTCTATGACAACGTTCGTCAGGTGGTGACACACCCAAAATCGATCTATTATGGATCCCTTGTACCGTATACTACCAGATATTCCGTGGTATCCAGTGACGACAAAGTGATAGCTACTGTCAAGTAACATCTCCAATACAGACGAAATGCCGTGTGACCATGGTTGGTTCTGTATAAACTGCTGTGACTATAAAAATAAAAGTGTTTTTGCCCAAACCAGGTATACCTGGCCACTTTCGTGACAAAAACAGGTACATACTGAAATCAAGTACAAAACACACTCCAGGAGCCCTGCTATTGGCCAAGCTGACATTGTAACTGATATTGGCACGAAAAGGCCAAGGTACACCTGATTTTTTCTACTCTGTCTAGCTTTCAACTGATTTTGGGCAACTTTGAACCAATCAGAGAGGCCATACGTACACTGTGCTTTCTCTCCGTACACGTCTGCCCTCCCCCGTTTGAACTTATTCTGTATTGACGTATAAACTCTGTACTCGTACGTCGTATGTACGTAAAAGTATATATATATATATATATATTCATGCATACATGCGTACGCTGGATTCACTTTTTCTCATTTGGGGTGAGCGATGTGCTTCAGTTAGTTGTTGTGTGTACTCCGTTGTTTTCAATGTTCACAGCAGTCTTTAGGGTACCATGGACACTCGGCGTTTCGTCTGCACCACCGCGCGTCGAGGTGGTCTCAGGCTTGGTACGGCAAGATAATTTCTAGCCGAGCAGGCGGTTCCGCGAGGACGGCCTGGAAGCTTTGAAGCTGTCAACGGGGGGGGGGGCGCCAGAGTAAGTACTCTTGGTGCTCCCGCCGTGGTGAAACAAACGAAGCATATTGATAGTGACTCTTTGCAGGTCCAAGTGGAGCCCGTGGTACCTACACCCTGAAAAAGACAAAACAATTCAGATTTTGGAGGCCATGTGGCACGCTTAATGCTTTAGGCGCATTCGTTTTTTTTACGGGTTGTCATGGACATCACACCGCCCGTGGCGCGCGTTTTTTTCTTGGTTTTAGCATGTACCTGATTTCGGCTCAAACGATTCAGGTATACCTGATTTTGGCGTTTGCCCTAAATAAAATACCAGAGTACACATCACAGGAACTAAATGAAGCACATCGCACAACCCAAAGAAGAAAAAGTGGAACCATTGTACGCATGTATGCTCAAACATACGACGTACGAGTGCAGAGTTTACACGGGAATACACGAGTGCTTTAACGAAGAGAGGGCAGACGCGTACGGAGAGGAAAAATGGTGTACGTATAGCCTCTCTGATTAGTTCAAAGTTAGACAAAATATATTGGACTGTGGAAGCTAGACGGAGTAATAAAATGCAGGCATACCTTGGCCTTTTCGAGCCAACATCAAGTACGATGTCAGCCTGGCCAATAGCAGTGCTCCTGGGGTGTGTTTCGACCGTTTTTCGAGGGAAAATGCCAAAATCAGGTATATCTGATCCGTTTGATCCAAAATCAGGTACATGCGAAAACAAAAGTAAAAAACGCGCGCCACAAACGGTGTTGTGTCCATGAAAATCCGGTAAACAAAGAACGCGCCTAAAGCGTTAAGGGTGCCACATGGCCCCCAAAACCTGGATTAATTTGTTTTCTTCAGGTTGTAGGTGAAACGGGTTCCACTTGGACCTGCAGAGAGTCACTATTAATAATAAGTTTCGTTTGTTTCGCCACGGCGGGAGCGCCAACAGTATTTACTCCGGCGCTCCCCCCCCCCGTATACTCTTCTTGGCGCTCCCGCCCCGTTGACAGCTCTAAAGCTTCCAGACCGTCCTCGCGGAACCGCCTGCTCTGCACGAAATTATCTTGCCATACCAAACCTGAGAACACCTCGACGCGGGGTGGTGCAGACGAAATGCCGTGTGGCCATGGTACTGCTGTGAACATAGAAAACAACAGAGTACACACAACTACTATAACTGAAGCACATCGCACACCCCAAAAGAGAAAAAGTGAAACCAGCGTACGCATGTATAATGCATGAATATAGGTACTTTTACGTACGACGTACGAGTACAGAGTTTATTCGTCAATACAGAAGCGTCTCAACCGGGGAGAGCAAACGCAGACGGAGAGAAAAGACAGTGTGCGTATATGGCCTCTCTGATTGGTTCAACGTTGGCCAAAATCAGTTGAAAGCTAGACAGAGTAAAAAAAATCAGGTATACCTTGGCCTTTTCGAGCAAAAATCAGTTACGATGTCAGCCTGGCAAAAAGCAGGGCTCCAGGGGTGTGTTTTGTACTTGTTTTTATAATGTGACTGATTTTGGCCGAAGAGTTGCCAGGTATACCTTAAACTCTTTTTTTTAGCACTGATTTTGGCCGAAAAGTGGCAAGGTATACCTGATTTCAGGTAAACCCTATATCAACCCTTCTCGGACCGCATACGTACCCGTTTTGAGAAAAACTACTAATAATTTACGTCATGTGTTTTGTGCCCGTAACGGGGGGGCTAAAGTCACTCACGGGGAGCATAGATATGGGTGTTATTCACATAAGTTCGAGTCTCACCGAGTGCATGCTAGTGGTAGGGACTTTTTCTTGCATAAAATTGATTAGCAGAAAGCGCGAGAGCGTGAGTCAGCTGTAATATCGATAAAAATCGACGAGCAGTGGGAATGCTGAATACTGTGCGCGATAAAGACTAAATGCACGTACCGGGGGGGGAAAGGGACGACACCTGTGACCACGGCTTGTCCAGAAGATCGTCGAGGGTAAAACCTCCTACGAGTGAGTGGGCTGGAAAGTAAAAGTGATAATGAAAAAAAAAAAAAAACATAAAAAACTTTCTTTTGACCCGTCGACATCCAGCACGACAGCACAACCAGTGTCCGTGCCGATTGTTATCAATTCCAAAGAGTTACAAGTCATGTGGTCACAAAACCGCGCCACAGATATACTACATTGTTATGCAGCGAGCAGAGCAGACAACGCAATGCCATATCATACTGAGTACGACAGGTACTGCATACAACATTCTAGAAACTAGTAAGAACGAGCAGCTAGACGAAACAAAAAGACAGAAAGCAAAGAAAAAATCAAATAGAAAAAGGGAATGGGGAAAAAAAGAAACCACCAAAAAGAAATATGTCGTGCCTCCCGTCAGGAGATATGGTAGACACTTAATATAATGGAACAAACCAAAGAACAACATTATTACATGAACAAAGAGTATCACTATGACCCAAGGGATATAACAGGTAAGCCGAAGGACAAAGCACCCTCCAGGGAGCCGCAGCAGTTTGTGGTACAAGTAGCATAGCCAGGTTCTTCCTACATATTTGTAGGCGGTTTGCTGCCTTCCTATCCTCTCTATCTACCATCTCCGCCCCGCGTTCGCCAACAACCATGCTCAACCCCCAAAAAGGTTGCGTCAGACAATACGAAACAAAGCATGCAAGCCCTTCATCTACCCACGGCACACGACTCCTAATGTGAGAAAAAGGAGAAAGAGTGATATGAAATAAAATAGAATTCACGTAGGATCAGGCACAAAGCGCGAAAAAAATGACAGCGGAAGACCACGTTCGAACGAACTTCAGCGAGCAGTTGGCGGCACGAAGGTGAATAGGGTATAGGTACTAAAGCAATACTACCTGTTCATGACGCGGCATGCCTGCGCAGCTCACCATTGTGCCAGATGTGTGTGTGTGTGTGTTCTTCACATTAAACCGTTATTCTACTCGTCGACATCCAGCAAGCCAAGTGTCCGTGCTGATTCTTCACCCTAGAAAGATACGAGCTCTGTGGTCACAGACTACGACACAACGGTAATGCATTAATAGCCTACGCAATACCATGTCTTCGCACTAGGTGCGGCCGACACAACATCCATACGTACGCCAGCAACCAAAATACACCATAAAGAAAGAGAAGCAACAAAGAAACCAAACCGAAAAAGAAAAAGAAAATGAGAAGAATCCCAAAAAAATAAATATAATGGGAAGCCAAAGCTCAGACACATATTCATGATTCCGGGCCACGAAACAGTCAATGTTGTTGTTGTTGTTGTTGTTGTTGTTGTTGTTGTTTTCTTCACATTAAACCGTTCTTTCTACCCGTCGACATCCAGCACAACCAGCGTGTAAGCCGACAAATTATCGGAAATATCCTTGGATGTAGTCGCTCTGCACTTCGAATGTATATGTTTGCTGTACGAGCACCGTTCGAACACGTATACACTATCACCAACCATTGTTCAAGCTGTACCAACCATTGTTCGAGCTCTACGAAGACCTTCTTGGTGCTATTACTGTAGTACGTGCCAACTGACGACTGACACAAGCTGGCCTGCCTTGTAGGCAGTGCTACACGCTCAACAAATATCGCCCAGACATATTCGACGCATCGAATCGACAAGCAAGCCAGGGCGAGCAGCATCGCTACAATTGCATCGGGAGCGGCAGCAACGCAGCAAATCAGCAATCCGGAAGTCATCAGGTACTACAGCACGAGAATTGTTGTTCTTGTTGTGAGGACGCTGATGTTGCTTTCATTGAATCTCATCACCACAATGCAGTCGACGACATGGCATTGCTTTGTCCACTTTGCGCACTGCACAACAACCTACCTACTGATTGTAAAATATATGTGTTGTCGTGGTTTTGAGGCCAAATAGCTATATCTCTCTAGCGTGAGATTTCTGCAAGGACATCAGTGGCTGTGCTGAATGCCGACGGGTTTGGGACAGGAAATTTTTGTGTAAGAACCCACACCAGTCTACGATCACAACAGTGACAGGCCCCAGTCAACTTTGAGGTTGATTGTTTTGAAAGACTATTTGTTGTGGACTGGGAGTAGCCAACGAGCTTTTCGTTTGCTCCTAGATAGTATGTGTGTGTGTGTGTTCTTCACATTAAACCGTTCTTCTACTCGTCGACATCCAGCAAGCCCAGTGTCCGTGCTGATTCTTCACCCTAGAAAGATACGAGCTCTGTGGTCACAGACTACGACACAGAGATAACACACCGTAATGCATTAATAGCCTACGTAATACCATGCCTTCGCACTAGGTGCGGCCGACACAACATACATACATACGCCAGCAACCAAAATACACCATAAAGAAAGAGAAGCAACGAAAAAACCAAACCGAAAAAGAACAAGAAGAAGAAAAAGAAAAGGAGAAGAATCCCAAATAAATAAATAAAATGGGAAGCCAAAGCTCAGACACATACATACTTACCCCGAGCATGAGCCAAAAGGGACGTGCAAGGGGAAAGATACGAGAAGGAAAAAGGGGACTATGCATCCCGGTGAACACTTAACTAAGTAAAAAGAGCAATAGTGAGTGGGCCAAAATTCGCTCGTCACCCACCCACTATGTAGTACTTCTTTCATAAGGATAAGAAGGGAAAAAAATCAAAATGCATACCGAACGGCCGCAGCAGTTGGCGGTACAAGTAGCAAAGAAACGTCCAACCTATTTGTCGGCCTGGTGCCTTGCTACCCTATCTGCGGTCTCTCTGCTACTCTCTTCTACCGCTGTCTCCCTTCTACTCCTCCGGTTCCCCCCCCCCTGCCCCCATACACTTGTACGGTGTTCCCTCTACCCCTCCTGCTGTTACCCCTCCCCCCATTCCCTCTAACACTACCTGCAGCGGATGCACGGCGCTGTCTACTCAGCTTTGCCTCAGCCTCGTGCCACCTGCCCATGAACTGTTCAGCTGCTTCGAGGATTCCCCGGTACCACTTTCCCGTCTGTTTAGCTGCAGTGGGCCACAGTGCGGTCCCAATTCCAAAGACTAAGCGGGAGTCTTCCGTTGGTCCCTCGGTGGCTTTGAACACTCTAAGGTCCTCAGCAATGGCCCTAGGCCAAGTCTTGGGCTGCCCGCCTGGTTTCGGGCTCCCCCCACCAGCGATCGTCCCGAACATCAACCGACTGGGCAATCGCCCCTCGTGTTGCCGCACCACAGCCCCCGCAAAGAAGAGTCGCCGTTCACGGATGGTCGTTTCGATATTTTCGCATCGTGTTATCCTGAGCGCCTTCGCATACGAGAGAGTGGGGTGGTCGGTGCGTAGTCGGCGCTGGAAACCAATGACTCGCAGAAGGACTTCGTGGTGGGCTGATCGAAGCTTGGCGAAGTGGTCCGCAATGAGGGTCCACGTCACGCAACCGTCCAGCAAGGTCTCAATCACCTCGGCCTTCAGCATCCGGACTTTCAGACTAAGCGGTGCGTTCGTCCTATTGTACAGTTCCGGACCGTACCGTTTGACGCGTGCCCGCATCAGACGGATTCGTCGCTCGATTTCGAAGGAGAGGTCAGCGTTCTCGTGGATAATGCCTCCTAGGTACAAAAACTGGGTCGTCTGTTTATACTTTTGGCCTGCAGCTTCGATCACGAGCGGTGAGGTGGTAAACGTCTGATCCGGTGTTCGTAGGAGCATCGTCTCTGCCTTCTTCTCGGATACCGTGAGACCTACTGCTTCGAAGACAGTCACGATGACTGTCATCATTCTTGCAAGGCCTTCCGCACGGGTGCTCGAATAAAGGCATTATACAGGCACTTACAGAGAGTCGGTATATTCGTACCTTATGCAGTATAAGGCCCCGTTTGTTTAGGCGACGCGTGTGGTGCTCACGACTCGACGCGGGAATTTCATTCACGAACAAAATACGTTTTTCTTTCCCACTCATCACAAACAAAATATTTGCTGCTTCATCGTACAAACAAACGTGGCCGAGACCCCCTCTCGCATAGTATGGGCGAAAAAGTCTTTGTTGAAACAGTAATCAATTTTCACGGTACAAACGTGGCCGAGACCCCTTGTGCAAAATGTGGGCGATAAACAGTACGGTGTTTATTTGTTGAACCAGTGATCCATGCAGTCAGTCGCGAAGCCCACAAGGTGCCCTCAATTTTGCAGGCCGAATTTGTGCAGCATATGGTACAATATCTCGTCAAGGCTTAGGTTTTACTCTCACATTGTGCAAGGGGGGAGGTCCGGACCACGTGCTGTGTGTACCCCTGAAGTCCAGCCCATCAACAGCCCTTGAGCATACAGTATATATTAGCACTATATAGGCCAACGTATGAAAAGTGACCTACGTAAGAACAACAATGCTCACTTTCCAGTGGACTCTCAGAAAGTATGATTACAGCAGTAGGAAGAGGTGCTGATCGGCGAGCACATTATTTCAATTATTTTTACAATAATCGACGACCAATGTCCAGCAAAGATGCTGTGCCCACTATTTGCCATGTAAGGCTTGGCCAGATCACGTGTTCTTTGTTGGCGTGAACACCGGTCCGTCCGGATGTATTCGGGGCCGTTTAAATATTTACTTGTTTTGTTTCTCTCTTCCCATCTATTATTCTGTTGGCTCTGCTTTTCTCTCTCCCTCTAATTTAAAGTTGACACGAGCCCTGTTCGGGGATCGCATAGCAGGCTCACCGCCCCCTTACGATTCATGCGTTCATTTTCTACGCGAGAATACATCGTTTATATTTTTTTCTTGTCCACTTGTATCGACTTGAGGTCCCAATATACGTCAGCGGTTTGTAAAATATTAGATTTTTAAAGCGTTCCTTGTACATGCGCAGTTCGGGACAAAGTATTAATAGTACATATGGAGGTGCTGTTGATAGTAATGACTTCCTCGGATGGGATTGTTGATTATGGGAACTTATTGTTCGTGCGGAGTTTAGCCACCACAAGAATTTATATTATGTTTGCACGAGAACTGGCCTCCACGCGGACCGCTTTCCGCGGGAACTAGCCACCATGGGCATCTACGAGATTTTATGGTCCACGAACAGGCCATCAGGGGAAACCGCCCACGGTAATTGGCCACCACAGTATATTTCCCCGCGCAAAGTACTCACCACGGGTGTTTAGGTGAGGTTTAACCTCCAGAGGACAACGATCCTTCAACCACACCCGGGGCGACGGCCTCGACAGAATTCAAGCCGGTGGGCCGCTCTCTTCCTTCGGGGTTGGTTGTGTCGTTAGGGCGTTGAAACCACACAAAAACACACATCCGTCCGGTGTCCATCTGCTCACCTGTTCTGGAATTCTGCCGAGGGGATGGTAACATTCAATGTTGTATTGTATCTCTACGTTTACACATGAACAAAACCTGTATTGACGCTTTTCTAAGTTTAACATCTTCGATTGGTTTATATTTACTAGTTTCAAATATATATATATACATATATTTATATTTCGTGGGTGTTATTCGAGTTATGTAATAGCTTTATACCCTGAAAAATGCTACAATAAAACCTATACCAATGGCAAAGCGAAGTATCGATAAAAAAATTAATTTTTCTCAAGGAAACCCGCCGAAAATGTTAAGAGCACGCTTCCTACGCGCTCGTTTAGAAAAACAAAATGTTCCAAACTTTTGGAAAAGCCAGCAAAAAGAACGACTGGGGCCGATGTTGGGCCAAGAACGGCTTGAGAAAAACTCAGGCGCATGTTTGGTTAGAAGCGGTGAGATTCCGAGTCCTCGACAGACATCAATCGATAAACTCAACGACTGCGATATGAATTCTGAACGAAGTGCGCTCGTTATGGACTCCGACCCAACCTAGGGTCACCGTGTTCACACAATGGCCGGTGACGTGTGGCGGGCGCTGGTCAGGCGTAGGATTAAAAACCAATTACCCGGTGGTGTGCACAAAAAACAGCGGATAAAGTTTCTCGGTCCGTCTCGAACGGCGAAGAAACAGTCTTTTTTGAAGGTTTAGGAGGATTCCGTAGGACACCGCCGGCAGACTCTCGCCCCTTAGAGCATGGGTCCACCTTCTATCAACGAGGCCGTCATCTACACTCCTTGGCCTTGCACGGCACTAAGCGGGTTGGCCGTGGGCTGAGTCTATATCGAGATCGAGCGTCTACCGTCGCGTGAGCTGATTTTTGTCAGCGTGTTGACAATTCGCAACGAGAAAATACATTGTGCGCCACCTGCAGGCGTTAGTAGAAAGAAGAAAAATATTCCCTATTTTTTCCCACGGCGGCGGTACGAGGCTATTTTTGGCTGATTTTCGGAAGCAATATTTTCGAAAGAAATCTTTGAGACTTTGCGTTTCTTTTGGCATAGATAGGTCTTACCTTTTAAGAGTTCATGTTTTCCCAGACATCGAACGGATGTATGTCCCGTCCTTGGGGTGGGCCGATGAAGCCCACCAGGACCTCCGACGGTCGAGCGACACTCAAACGGGCATCAAGCCTCGGGCGAGATTCATAGATGAAATCTCGCCCGGTCGGGCTGCTGTCCTGTTTACTGGTTTGACCGCGTGGCGTAGCAATGATGTTTTGTCTTCCTAACCCCGACGCCAGGGGGTTCTTCCCTGTGGCGGGGCGCGTACATAACAACAGCAGAGAGCGCGAAATTGACACCCGGGCAAGTGTAGAGGCTTGCCACAGCGTGGGTACGCATGCGAGTCAGGGGCGATGGGAGTGTCGGCGTTAGCTGGGATGCCTGCATCAAAAGTCAACGGAAACCAAGGAGCGTAACGAACTACAAAACGGACAGCCACATTCGTCACAAAAATATGATGAACCCAACGAATTAGACGGGGAAGACGCTCACGCCGTCTGGCAAATAAAGCAGCAGGTACGGCTCGCACGAGAGAGTATGAGGCGCTTCTTGCAGTAGCGACCATCAACGTGCGCACCCTGACTGCAAGGCGAAACAACAAGTTCGTACATGACGAGCGTGTACTGACGAAGGGCGAGAAACTCCGCTATGACTTCATTGGCCTCCTGGAAACTCCGAGGTCTGAGAGCACGTCCTCTGTGGAGCAGAGTATCGCGTTGATATTTCTGGTCAGGAAAAAACAGCTGACAGGCAACGTATGTATGGAGTAGGTCTGGCGGTCATCGTTATGCATGCGGTCTGTGTACTCTCACCAGGTTAATGAAGAACGGATCATGTCTATGCACTTCGAGCTCGCTGGCAAGTGGGACGCAGTTACTTTCGTCGCTGAGCATACTCAAACTGGTTGTATCAAGAACGCGGAACTGAAACTGAATTTTCTGACAGAAGCTGGAGGACGTGATAAATGGAGGATAGATTCCGACGAAAGAATGTATGTTTGTACGGATGGATGACAACGCGCTAACTGGACAGAGGACGAAAAGGTGCGGTGATGTTGAAAGTAGAGCGCTTAGACCATACGGACGTGATGATCCTCACGATACTGGCAAATGGCGCCTGTCGTTCGCCACCAATTGCAAGTTGTCTGTCATCAACACGTGTTGCAGCACGCGCGAGGGTCGAATACAGTAGCATACGTACAACGGCACTAGCCCGAATGAAGATGAGCGAATCGGGTACACCGTATGCCGTCAAGCTCATCAACTCAAGGTACATGATGTGAACGTCGTTCCACAGCTTCTGCACCCAGTTAAGGCCGACTCAGTCCACAACATCTTGTATATCAACGTCCGACTTACAGTAGAGGTAACTTTGTGTCCAACAGAAAAATACGAAAATCCCCGAAAACGGCCCCCGCAATGTGCAAGACCGGTCTGCGCTAAACTTTATGCAGGCGTGTGTCGTCAGTTTAAGCCTTGCATGTCGACTCAGACCAGCCCAACTCCAGCCCACCAAGAGTTCACTACTGGTTTTTTCTCCGATGAAAATTGTCGTCTACCAGTTTTCGCGAGGGTCGCTTCCACTGTCAACCAGCTTATTCAGCCACATTATACCTTTTTCATGGTTGAGTGTTTCACCATAGCTATTGTTGATGTGGTCGAACAAGAGGTCTCCACCCCTCCACATCGCCCGCGCATTCATGGATGGTGTGAGTCTGCCGAACCCATGCCTGCATTCATATTAGCATGGACCGTGGACAGCGCGGGAGGATGCACGATAGTTTCTGCGTGCCCACTCCGGGTATAGAATCGCGTGGACGACACGGAGATCTGCATGTGCAAACCTGCAGGAGGTTATCGGCGCAAGACTGCATGCGCAATTTGAAGCGTACCTTGCAGAAACTTAACGACTCCTTGAGAATAATGATCAGAAATGATCGTACAGGCATCTGAAGAGTACAGTGGAATAACAACGGTATAAAGCAAGTGGCGAGCACTTCATTAGGGACGAAGATGGCACGGTGTCGCCGGATAGAGTGCGAAATCGTGATCGATAGTCGAGGTTGAACCTTAAGCTCTTGAAAAAGAAATAGATAAAACTCGATCCCACGATCACCGACCTCTTGCCACAGCGACCGTATAAACTGTCTCCCAGAGAAGAACCATATATGAACGTTTTGGAAAGCTCATGGGCCCGATGAAGGACCGAAATAATTGCACTAACTACAGAGGGGTTTAACTTATCTGCCACTCAGGCAACGTGGGGTTGAAACTTGTCTCATGCCGCCTTGGCAGCCACTGCGAGACCAACGGAATACTGCCCATCGAACAGTCCCGCCTCCGCCACGCACGATCATCGATTTATGTGTTCGTCGTGCCCTGGTTCCAAGAGCTCGGACTGTATTTTGAACCCCCCTTGTAGGTGTGATCCATCGATAGCCTGAACGCGTAAGACGCTGTCCACCGAGAAGTGCTGTGGAACGGTACCCACACGTTCTGGCGTACCAACCAAACGAAAACGATTACAGCTATCTGAAAATTCCATATAACACGCGGGCTCGCGTGCGTACGGATGACGGCGAGCACTCGGATTGGTTTGATGTCGTGCAGGGGATGCGGCAAGGATACGTGCTATCGTCTATGTTACTGTTCAGCGTGTTATTCGCTGCTTCCTTACACGTCGTGCTAGTACGCACCGGCAAAGACAAAGACATCATCAGGCATTGGGGTCGAGTAAATGATCGGAACAGAGGAGCAGGTATCGTTGGAATTCGTGCGAAGGGTTCGCTGAAAAGAAGACAGCCATATTGACTGTCTATGAAACAGCAGGCCTCACGCTATCGAAAACAAAAACAGCGACAAAGCTTTTACGAACACCAAACAAGACAATACTCGCCCCACCGCTCGTCATCAACGCAGCAGGCAAAATATGTAAAAAACCGCCTTGGTTTGTATACCTAGCTGGCATTATCCGCAAAAACATTGATTTCTCGCTCGAATCGGCCGACAGATCCGTCTCGTGGGGGACATGTCTGAAACACTTCGGTCCAGAGTTGTATTGTTGGAAGCCTGGATGTTTAAATGCTGAAGGCCGAATGATTGAGACTCTGCTCTACGGGTGTATGACGTACACCCTCAGAGCGGGACAACTTACCAAGCTTCGAACATCCCACCTCCAAGTTATCTATCAAATCATAGACTTCCCGCGCTAACTTCACACCGACCACGCCAATTTCGTCCGCGAAGGTCCTCATGGCAGTCTATGGATGGGAGTGTCAGGTCATGTATTGTTGGCCTCCCACAGGAACAAATAAGGGAGCCTCGTGCGTCGCCACTCACTACCTCGAACGGCAAGGTCACGCAATCCACAATAGGCATTGGTAACAACCGGTACGAACTGCCATGTGGAGAGACGAAACGAGCACTCTCCCTGGCTCTTCACAAAGCAAGTGACGAACAAAAAAAAACCCGAACGCAACTCCATGAACTGCACTGGATATACGCTGCTGCCACTTCCTGCCCACGGTTATTCCTTAGTTAGGGAATCCTTGTGTCTTACAGGATCCTCAATAGGCTTCGAATCACCCCACGGTAGGGGTTGCACTTTTTGGGCGAAAGGTTTCTAACCAATTGAGTTCCTTAAGTGAGGAACTACCAGTTAGGATGAAAAAGTTACTCGTATAATCGTTTCAGGACTAGCGCATACAAGTGCCGGTCGGATGGCCCAAACGAATTTCTTACGAGTATTGTAACGGGTGAGATATTGAGTTCCTAATGTGAGGGGCTCAGGAACGTCGGGTGCTCCCTTACTGTGAGATGGCTCCTTCGCGGATCCCGACTTGCCTTAGGGAATCCCAACCACCCTTGAAGTATATATCCTCTCGCCTTACGCTCATAACATTATAACAACACAGAATCCAATATAACATTAGGGTGATATTCAACATAATTTGCTTGGCGTCGGGTGATCTCCCAGTCCTCATTTTTAATTCCAATGGAAGTTATTATGGGGGTCCATAGTAAATAGGACCTACGGTAGAGACAAAACCCTATGTATTTCCCTTTTTTACTAACAAAATATGGTCCTATTTACTATAGTCCTCCGAATTAGGACAAAATGCCATTGAATATACATACACACAAAATCACAAAATATTCGCACATGTTAGGGGCACATACCATTCGAACACGATGAGGGTCCTGCAAGGCGGCTGGGGATTCCGCAAGCCAAGAGAAGTCCCTCCAAGGCGCGAGGAGTTCTCCAAAGCCTGTAGGGACGCGTACACCTGTTGGGGACCCCCTAAGCGTGTTAGGGGTTCCCTAAGACAAGAGAGGACTCCCTAAAACTTGTCGGGGACCCCCTGATGCAAGTGCAGACCCCGCAAGCTAGTTGGGGATTCTCTAACGCAGGGAGAGATCGGCTAAGCCTCTTGAAGATCCCAAGAAACCAAAGGGATCCCCTAGCTAGGGAGATAACCTAACCCGCAACACGACCCGGTAAAAATGAAATCTCCACCACGGCACCATCTCTGGTACCTACCACCATCGTATACATGGCTCCCTGTATACCACCGGGGCTGAATTCTCACCACGTGCATACATGCTAGTATACGTTTACATAACCATTCATACTGTCTCCAGCGTACGAGCTCGAAGGAAGAACATATGAGGTCTGTGAGACAAGCGCGTGACCCGTCTTGCCTTTATAACACTCACGTCATGGAAAAAACGACCCCCGAAGACCCACTTCCATGCATGTGAGATGAAAGATCACGTACCCGGCTGCCTACCTTGTTCCTTCTGTTCATGTCGGAGGAATCTAAACATTGTGGTGCGATATATGTACTTGCTGTAAAAGGGGTGCCTGTCTCTTGCTCCCCGCCAGGCTCCTCTCGAGTTCGGAAGTCGAGGCGACTTCTCCAAAAGCGGCGCATCTGCTCCCCAGCGTCTTGCACAGTTTTTTGTTGATTCAGCTGATCAAACACTAAACCCTGTTCTAATACTTGATGAGACGGAAGGTCTCCAATGTTGTCCCCCATGAAGGTGTGAACCAGCACACTATTTAGAAAGTTCGTAGCCTCAGGCAATGGTCGCCCAGCCTATGTGGCAGTCTTTGTATGGAAATTTCAAGACATATATGATCGGCTTCTCACAGGTTGAAGCAGAGAATAAGTGAGCCTCGTGCGTCACACCTCACAAACTCAAACATCAGGAGTGAGATACCCTGGATTAGGCAATGGTACCAATCTGTACGTCAATGTCACTTAATGGAGACCAAACTAACTTCCCTTTCGTGGTGGCCGGGGCACGGCAAAGCAAAGAGCGATTACTCAGTCGGGTATTGCTCGCGACGATGGCTGACGGGAAGAACCCGTCACCTGGCCGGCAGATGCAGAAATGACATTTATGCCTGGTCGAAGACCGTTGGGAGTTCCGAGGCATTGAAGGCTCAAAAGAAGACGACCCTTCCTTGCTCCTTAGTGTTCGGAGTTGAGACTGCGCTGTGGTCCACGGAAGCCGTTCAAAAGCGGGGGAGTGGTACCGAGGGCTCCAAGGGGCTGCCGAATGGTTCGTAGCGGGGTGGCACAAGGATGAGACACATCTAAGTACGCAGCGCCGGGCATCCGCCGTGGGTGGTGCCCAAGGGAATAGGGGGAGAATCGACAACCAGAGAAGTGGAATTACACACGACGACTTTACTGTGGGGGGGAGAGGCAACACGGAGAAGGCAAGGGAAACAGTTGTGGACAAAAGTAGGAAGGAGACGAAATACAGGGTAGCAAGGACCAGACCTACGAGTGTGCAACGTGCCAATGCTACTACTCGAGCAGCCAGCTGAAGTAGTTTGTTCGAGCGCGGTCTTCATTTGTTGTAGGTTTTTACCTTGGACCATAGACCTATCACTCGACTATTGCCCATGCAGCAGATCACGAAGTTGTCCATTACTTGGAGTTGTCCGAGCAAGTTAAGTGATGTCAGAGACTGTCTAGCAATTCACTCTGTTTGGACAATAGATATTGGATACTCTTTTGTTTGCAATTCTTTGAACAATTAATATCTAGTATCTGGTTCTGCTTAACAATTGAAATTGCCGGACAAATATTTTCCATCCATTGAGATTTCCCAAACGGTCGATTTCAGATACTGCCCATCTATTGAAATTGTCTGAACGATACGATCATGTTCAGTTCTTTTATATAATTGGAATTGTCCAAACAAGTGATCTCGGAGACTGCCCATTGATTTCAATTGTGCTGAAAAATGATTTCGCAGGCTGTCTATTAATTGTAATTGCTTGAACAATTGATTTCGAGTGACGTACCTGAACTGGACTTGTCGGGCCTTAGGAGGCCGTCCATTATTTTGTAACTATGGGGACAATTGCTTTCGGAAACGATCTACTAGTTGGATTTGTCGTGACTACTGAGTTTAATGGGGCTCTATTATTTGAAACCCGGCAGCTACTTGTAGAAGTACTACAGTCAGTTGATTTGGACCGTATACAACATACCATGCATGCTATATAAGTATTGCCTCTACGACAAAATCGGGAACTTCCCTGTATACGCAATCATTTGCAAGGCGATGTATTGTGCCAGTATCAATTCAGTGCATAGTGTATATCATGGTGCAGTGAAACGGTACACGGCCATGACATTTATCGGCAAAATGTTCGTTGGGCGTCATTTGAAAATAATGTTGTGCGGAAAATTCCAACTACTTTTCAATCGACGAACGAAGTCCGCTTGGACAAAAACGTAAGCTTCACAGCCCCCGAAATAAATTGTTTAGACAATGTCATTTAATAAGCAGCAGCCGAAATCAATTGTTGAGACATCCCAATTTATTGACAGCTCCCGAACTGTATTGTGTGGACAATTTCATTTGGTGGACAACAACCTAAATCGGTTGTCTGGACAATTTCAATGATCGTTCCAACACCCTAAGCCAATTAGCTCGATAATTCTACATATTGAGCAGTCCCCGCAACCAATTGTCTAGACAATTACAATTCAAACACTCGAAACGTATTGCTAACACGATTCCAACTAATGGATGGTCTAAGAAAACTATTGTCTAGACGATTCCAATTCATAGACAATCGCCGCAAACAATTGTCTGGCCGATAATAGTTAGTAGTTGTCTGGACAATTATCGATCAATGGACAGTCGCCGAAATCAATTGTCAACACAAATCCGATTTACACAGTCTACTGAATCAATCGTAGACACACAATAGACTATTGAAACAGGAATTGCCTTGGGTGTCTCCGGCTCACATCCTTGTATGATAGGTATATGTTCTCGTTCGGTTTGTTTTTTATCGTTTTTTCGTTTGTAATTTCGTTCTCTCTCCTTCATAGAACGTGTTCGTCGTGCCTGTCGAACCCATGATGATAGCATGTCATTGCACTGCTGCTGCCTGCTTTGCTTACCCCATAGATATGTAGTATCTCTGCTGTGGCGTTGTTTTGTGGCGCCATAACATGTGTCACTCTTTGAAGAATCGGCACGGACACTGGTTGTGCTGTGCATTAATGTGCACTATTGATACGAGTACGGACACGCACACAACGTACGTCATTGTTATTGCTGTTTTCACATTAGTTTGGCTACAAACCGAAAATCAAGGCGTCCGTAGTGACGCAAGCACGATAAGAGCTATAACAATGGGAAAATCCGAAAACGTAGGCAGTCTGAAATCGGGTTGGAAGCACGACGTTTCCCTCGTACGAATACACCATCACGGGGAACCAAATTGAATAGGAACTATGGGGCACAAAAAAAACCATATATTTGCCTTTTTTAACAAAACAACCCATATATTTTCCTTTTTTAACTAACAACATTTGGTGTTTTCCCTACAAGTCTCCTGTAGTATTGTAATTGACGAAAAGGGCGCATACAAAATGAAACCAATGAGCAAATCGAATCCCTTAAAATAATATTAAGATTACGTGGTCGCGGGAGTTCTGGTCAGATCAAAGTCCTGATACTTTGTGTCCCTCAAGCAGTACTTCTAACTGTTCCCCCCGAGCCCACAACTCACCAATTAGTGGCCGTCGACCACAGCGTTTGCCATCCACAGGGGTGCTGCCTCACCTCGCGAAACGCACAGTAGACATGAACACTTTTGAAGCAGGCCTGTTGTCTGGGATGCCGTTATAGGCTTGCCATCCAACAATGTGCAGCATGATCTTCACCGTTGATCAATCAAAACATTCCCGAAAGAAGAAATACCCGGATGCAAAGGAAACCTTTGCACAAGGTCTAGCTATCTTCTATGTCTACTTCCTCTTGTACTTCATCTACGATAACACTACTGTATGTTGTGTTGTCTTCACTCCTTCATATTTTCCTACATCTCACTATTAATATGTACTCGCTTCTTGCTATTCTTAAATCCTAAGCTGGCGTCCCCGGTATCTTGGTATATAGATGGTCCACGTGCCTATCAAGATGAATTTCATGGGTTCGAGTCTCACCGAGTGCATGCTGCTTGAGACTTTTTCTTGCATAAAAAAGCGATAAGCGGAAAACGCGAGAGCGTGAGTTAGCTATGTTCGATGACAATCGACGAGCAGTGGGAATACTGAACCCTATGCGCGACAAAAAATAAAGGCACGTACCGGGGGGGAGAAGGGACGACACCTGCGACCACGGCTTGTCCAGAAGATCGTCGAGGTTAAAACCTCCTGGCCAACACCTAGGAGTTTTGTTTTTCGTATGTACGTGGCAACAAGCGTCATCACACTCTCATGGCTATGCTATTAAGATATAACATTGTTACTATTCATTATATATATGTATTATTCCTAATAAAATAGTATTTTAATAGAGTGTTGTGTGATTCTCGGGTACTCTGTTATCTTCATTTCGCCTCCCAGCGTTCAGCAAATGTACGTACCGGGTATGGTATATATATATATGTGTGTATACCCGTGAAGAGTACTATTAATACATACAGCAGGAGTACACGGTCTTCTTCCTCAGTGTTCCAACCCTTTCAAGCCTCTCTCTGTCTTATTACCTAGATCCGGGGTCGGTCATAGAGCAGGTTCTCCCCCCCCGCCTTCCCGCTGTTGTGAAGTTTGCGCACCTCGGATAACGTAACACTCGACGTTTTATATTAATGTTAGGTGTCAGCGAAAATAAAACGGAACATTACGTTACTACTACGATAACTACTTTCTGGATTTTGTGATAACATGGTGGTAGTGTAATAAGATATTGGCGGGCGATCGCGTAACATATAGTTAGAGCATCACCTTGATCTCGTACTGACCACAGTATATGTTACGGTGTTAAGGTATGCAGCCCATAGCGAATAACACTATGTTAGCGTGTTGGCGGAATTCCTGGTGGCTATCGTAACACACGTTGAAGGGATAACTTACATAATCACCTAAACGTTAACACTATGTTACCGTGTTAGCGGCATCAGCCCGTAGCGAGTAACTTTACGTTAGTGTGCCAGCGGGATTCTTCGTGCTACCACCGGGGCACCCCTTCGACGGCCAACGTACACGGCCAAATAAACGTGTACATAGCACGATGTTAGTATGTTAGTGAATCCCTAGGGGCTCCACAAAAAATGATGCGTTTTTAGGGGGGATCCCTCCAAAATATCCCCTGTTCCGGGGTTATGAAATATATAGGGTTTTTTCGGGGAAGCTATGCTATCCTCCCCCCCCGGGATACGTTGTAGGTATCCCCTACTGGGATGTCGGCGAAATTGGATAACACGGCTACACTATGTTACTCCCACACGCCCGTTTTACGAAAAACACAGTTAGTTAACACATGTTAGATCTCGGGAAGATCCAAAGGGTAACGTAGTAACATTGCGTTAGAACGACTTCGGCCCCAACGGTAACTCTGTAACCGGGGTTGATTTTTATGGTAACACGATAACGGAATGTTACCATCATCAGATCTTCACTGACGGTAACACCGTAACATAATGTTATATAGACTTCCGCACTAAGGCTAACATCCTAACATGAGGTTGCGTACGGGTCGGCTAAGACCGTAACGTAGTATCTAACGTACGTTAAAAGTGTTACGTTATCCGACCCTGAGGCAATCAGATGGGGGGTCCAGATAACGTAGTGTTAGTGGTGCTGGCCATTGCGTTATGCCACGTTAGTGTGTTATCTGTAACACGATGTGATGTGTTAGTAGTGCTGGCGAACATGGTAACGTTATGTAAGGGTGTTACGTATAACACTCCTCCTAAGGGCAACATAATGTTAGTGTGTTACGTCTAACGCTGCGTCGACAAAAACATTATGTTTTCGTGTTATTGCGGGGGGCCATGGTAGTTAGGACCAAATTTTGTACGTATAAATTTGGAAATATAAGGGTGTTTGTGTGTACCGTAAGCCCTCTTCACTACGGTCCCCCTTAATAGTAAAGACGTGGATAACGATCTGGGCATGTTAGAGTGATAACGTGAGTGTTTGGTCACAAGGACTGATCACAGCATAACATACTGTTACTGTATTTGAGCTGGACGAGACCGAGAAGCAAAATAACGTCAAGGCTCGTGCACGTTCGTGGGTTTCCAGTTAACACTGTGTTACCGCGCCACCGTGATCGCTCCTCTAGTGCTAATACTATGTTAGTACGTTGCCACGTTCCCATAAAGTAGATAAGTGTTATCCGAGTGTTACGTTATCCGAGGTGTGGAAGTTTGATCACTCATCAAGTGCGTCAGCGATAATAATTTACCAGGTAGGTGCAATAATTGGTATCGATGTCCATCAGCCGAGCCCCAGGTCACCAGGCGTCTGTCGCTCATCATTGTCGCTCATCATTCTTCCCTCTGACTATTGCTCACATTCCCGCGTCGGGGATTCGTCCAACATGTGTCACGGGCCCTTGGCATCGAAAACTGGCATTGAATTAGCAGTGCGGGGCCTTAAGCGTCGACGGCGGCCATCACGCCGCCGGCGAAAGCCCCCTTGTATATTAATATATTATTATTATTATTATTATTATTATTATTATTATTATTTATTATTATTTATTATTATTATTATTATTATTATTATTATTATTATTATTATTATTATTATTATTATTATTATTATTATTATTATTATTATTATTATTATTATTATTATTATTCTTATTATTATTATTATTATTATTATTTATTATTATTATTATTATTTATTATTATTATTATTATTATTATTATTATTATTATTATTATTATTATTATTATTATTATTATTATTATTATTATTATTGTAACTGCTGTTGTTATTTATTTTGTTGTTTATTATGGTATTGTTGTTGTTATTATTGTTGGTATCATTAACATCATCATCATTTTATTATCATTGTTGCAGACACTTGATTGATTGAAAAGAACGAGTTGGAAAGAAGAAAAAAAAAAGAAATCATCACTACTTGTAAATAAATAGAGTTAGACTAAGAACCAAGGGTGGATGACGAGCCTGCTCTGCTTGTTTCGTACTGTCTGACGCCGAGGGGCCGGGCATAGTTGACGAACGCTGGACGATGGTGGCAGACAGGGTAGCAAGGTACCAGGCGGGCCAGCAGGGAGACCCTGGCTGTGCTACTCGCACCATAAACTGCTGCCGCTACCTGGAGCATGCCTTGTGCTTTGTTTGGTTTGACTGTTATTTTTACCTTGGTTCTTAGTCTTACTCTGTTGACGACTAGTGGTGTTTTCTTCTTTTTCTTTGTTTTTCCAGCTCGTTCTTTTCAAGTGTCTGCCACGTCCCCTACGTGGGGGTACGATGGTTTGTTGCTATACTGAAGTATATACATATACCAGGTATATTTTAGTTTCTTTTTTTTTTTTTTTCTTTTCTCTTTCGAATTGTCTTTGTTTTTGTTTTTGTTTTTTCTCTTTGTTTCGTTTTTGTTTCTCTAAGTCATGGAATGTGTATGTCGTGCCTGTCGTACGCAGTATGATGACATGGCATTGCATTACATACGTGGCAACGTAGTATCTCTGTGGCGTAGCTTTGTGACCACAGAACTTGTATCTCTCTAGGTTTGAAGAATCGGCACGGACACTGGTTGTGCTGGATGTCGACGCGTAGAAAGAACGGTTTAATGTGAAGAAAACAACAACAACAACAACAACAAGGGAAAACTACATGCAAACCCAAGTACAAAGCATCCTCCAGGTAGCGGCAGCTGTTTGTCGTACAAGTAGCGTAGCCAGGTTCTCCCTGCGAGTCCGACTGAACGTACCACGTGATCCAAAATATGTGTCTGTTCTTCACATGCCCCAACCGTTCTTTTATACCCGTCGACATCATGCACAACCAGTGTCCATGCCGATCCTCTGTCTGATGCTATCAAGAGATTCCAAAATAGTCTTTTTTCACTTCCACTTTTCAAAAAGTTTTTTCAACCTCGTGCGATCTTCTGCGACACAAGCCGTGGTGACAGATGTGTTGTCCTTTCTCCACGCCGATACGTGCCTTCTTTATATCGTGACGTAGTTGAGGTGTTGCTATGATTGATAATAACACGCGTTCTCATGCTTAATAAACCCTGACTATTATTCACGAGAGAAAAAAATCGCTACGAGTATACACTCGGTGAGACTCGAACCCGTGGAACCGACCTTAGCAAGCACGCAGACCACCTGCCAAGCGACCGGGCACACCGACTCTGTGGGCGCAAAACTCGGGCACAGACGTGCTATTATTTTACGAGTACTGACTCGAGAGTTAATGTGACAACACACAACCGCACACTGCTCTACAGAGCGGAGCAGACCATGCACGGTCATTGACCTTTTTTTTATTTTATTTTTTTTCATCATCACTTTTACTTTCCAGCCTAACTCGTAGGAGGTTTTACCCTCGACGATCTTCTGGACAAGCCGTGGTCACAGGTGTTGTCCTGGCTACCCTATCTGCCATCTCCTTCCTACTTTCGTCCACTGCAGTTTCCCTGCTACTCCTCTTCCCCCCCCTCTCCGCATTCCCTTGGTCGGGTTTTCTGCTACTCCTCTTGTTGCCCCTCCTCCCCCCATTCCCTTGGACACCACCCACGGCGGATGCGCGGCGCTGCCTGCGCAGCTCAGCCTCAGCCTCGTGCCACCTCACCATGAACCGTTCGCCTGCTTCCGGGATCCCCCGTACCACTTCCCCGCCTTGTTTGCAGCAGTGGGCCCCCTGCGAGGGGGTACGATGGTTTGTTGCTATATATACATATACCAGGTATATATTTGTTTTTTTGTTTCATTTTCTTGTTTCTTTTCTCTTTCGAATTGTCGTTGTTTTTGTTTTTTTTTCTCTCTGTTTCGTTTTAGTTTCTCTAGGTCATGGAATGAGTATGTCATGCCTGTCGTACGCAGTATGATGACATGGCATTGAATTACATACGTGGCAACGTAGTATCTCTGTGGCGTAGCATTGTGACTACATAACTTGTATCTCTCTAGGATTGAAGAATCGGCACGGACACTGGTTGAGCTGGATGTCGACGCGTAGAAAGAACGGTTTAATGTGAAGAAAACAACAACAACAACAACAACAACAACAACAACAACAACAAACAACAACATTATGGAAAAAAGAAGCATCGAAAGAAAGAAAGAAAAAAAATGGACGGACGGGCGGGAGCTGTCACAGCAGTGTGATGTGTGGGCAGACCATACAGAAAAAAAAAATGAAACACGTCCACATTCATTCACGCCGAGCAGCACTCAGAACGGAAGGAACTCATGCTCAGGTAAGCGCAAGCGCAACAAACCACCCCCTAGTGGCGGCGGCAGCTACATGCGATACCATAAGCATCGTCAGGTTTTACCCTCTAGTCAGTCTGTGGTGCCTGCTACCCTGCTTGCCGTCCTCTTCGTGCTTGTTCTGTCAACCGTGCCGCACCCCTGAAAAGGGTGAGCACCCCTGAAAAGGGTGAGTCAGGCCATACGAAACAAATACGGCAGGTGTCATCCAATCTCTTGAAAGTCGTTCCAAGGACAAAATGAAAGCAAGGCAAAAAAAAAACGAAAACAAAATGTACTGCTGTATGAACAACTGTTTGGTACCTGATAAGAGGTACTCGTGCATATTTCGTTTCGCCGTGAGGGTTTTTGTCACCTACTGACGATGAGCAAAAGGAGTACCACACCGAACGATTACCCATCCCAGGGTAGCCTCATAACACTCCCTCTTCCTTCAGAAGGCGATTTTTTTGGAGTATCGGTATCGTATGCGGCTGTACGCTTACTTAGCCTTTTGTTCGAAGACCTGGGGGACCAGGGAGACACGTGTGTGGACGCAAGACTGAAAGTGCTACTCATTTGAATTGACGTTGCAACCCGTGTCTTGCCGACACTGGACAGAGCTCGATGCAGGGAAAACTTAAAACTATTAACAGGTGAAAATAAAAAAACTAACTTCTGAGCAGAGGGTTGCAAGTTATACACAGTCGCAGAGCACATATCGATAGTATAGTACCGTTTCCCTCACGGATGGGTGTCGTACCGCGGTGCACACTTCTTGATAGTTGTGTTTTTCGCTGTCAGGAGGCATTTTTGCTCCAGCCTCTTTATGTGAGGACAGACGGGATTTCAGGGAAGTGAGCTATTAGTAGTGTGAGACCATCATCATCATCTTATTCAGTGTGTGGTAGAATATCGATCGATTAACAAGCCCAGGGTATTGGTCCCTACAGCAATGCACAGGTAAGAGTCTAATATGAACAAAGGCTCACTTATCCGAGAACGCTTAAGGAAATTTGGTCGAGAAAAAATCGATCAGTGGTGAATTATACACTAAATCCTTCATAATAATTGCCTATGCTCAAAGTTGTTTGAAGATGGCGCCCCAACAAGAATATCGGGCTTGCGCAGACGAGGTTCTTGTTGTTGGCGGGGTCATAGTATATAGCAGTACAGTATTACGAATGGCGTTAAAGTATACATGGTGTGTGGCAATATATCCACAAACGAGATACATGCGCAATCGATTTCGATCTCAATCTAAAACGGGTACCAGCTGTAAATCAAGTCAAAAACACAGCCTACGAGCCACCAGAACGACTCAAAATATATCCTACCCGGTTTCGAGCAGTACATTGTGAAACGCCACATTCGAAAATGACCAATATGCCTGACTTTCAAACGTTTTCTTGTTTCTGTGTGTGTCCAACCACTTGTTTATGGTGTGCTTTGTGCAACGCCTCGATTATTTCGTTTCTCCTAATCTGTTTCACCCCTTATGCCCTACGTACCTGGTACGTGATTAGGAACGAGGCGCGACCTACGTACCTGCAGTAGTCTTACTATGATATATGCTGGGTGAAGCAGGATTTGATTATGCTGAACCAACACGAACGAACATCTATACCAGGTATATGTATTGTATCCGTGACGTTTGTGTTCATCATTGTAAGAATAATGAACACGTCAGTAGCAGCAGCAACAGCAGCAGCAGCAGCAGCAGCAGCAGCAGCAGCAGGGCACACGAGGCCGTCGCCTTGCCCTCACCTTCTTGGTCCAACCCTCAAACCCTTTGTACACGATATCGATTTCGTTTTGTGTTTCCTTTTTCCCCAACTCGAAACTCGTCGTATTTGAGAGACGAAAAATCTACAACCTGAAATGTCCAACAGAGCTTCTCGCCCCAGGTGCCACCACTACTACTACTGCTGTACGACATGTACGGAAGAGCCTCTCCAGCAGCAAAGCGTCAGCAGCAGCAACAGCAGTAGCAGTAGGTCACACGAGGGTAGGACCAGAATCGCTGCACGCTCGTCTCGTCGGCGGAAACCTTGCGCTTTCAGGACCTGTACTCGATTTTTGTTGCGTGTTCCCTGCTTCCCCACTCGAAATTCTGCGTAATTTGGGCAAGCAATATCTACGTCCTGGCTGACATGTCCAACAGAGCTTCTCTTATTAATATTAACATCTAAATAGTCGGTTCCACCACTCCTATTAGCTATGGTCCCCCGTAATAGTGCTGTACGACATCTGCGGGAGAGTTTCTCCTGCATCTCGGCCCCCATCAGTAGGAAGGTGGGCTTGATAATACCACCTGCAGCATATCTTGAAATACACAGCCTGAACGTTGCTGTGTTGGACAGGCACATTCCAACGATTACTTGACAGAGTGTGGAGTTGGATTCCGTTACTGCTGTAGGTGATGTCAAACAATAAAATCCGTCATGGCAGGTTCCACCGCTGCTGCTGCTGCTGCTGCTGTACAGTATCTATAGTATCAGTGCGCAGAATGAATAGTTAAAATTGTCGGGCAGCATCCAGGGGAGCCGCTGGCCTATATCTTTAACAAGGAATCACATATAGAATACGCGCGCTCGGTTTATCACCATAATTGTAAAATTAGGTAAAAATGGAACATAGACGAGGCGTATTACGCAGCTTGCAAAGTTGAGTATCAACTATTTAATCAGTCGAACTCACAGCTGACGTATTTCAAAATTTATAAAATATCTATTGCAGAAGTTCTCCCGCTTCTCCGTCCCCAGTACGAGGGTGGGACTGACAACACCACCTGCAGCATGTCTTAGGGGCACAACCTGAATGTTGCTGCTTTGGACAGACACCCCGTCTGCCTACGAGCACTCACACGTAGAGTTGGGTTTCGTTGGGTAGAACTAAAAAAAATGTAGACCAGGTATTTCGATATTTCACACGGTTCTACGTAAGAACCTGCATATTTTAAACCATAGGGTCCAGCCAAATGGCTCAACACGATGCCGAGCATACCTCGACCAGCACTGATAGACCTAGAACCGCATTGGCACGAAAAGGTTTTGTTTATCTGTGTGCGCGCACAGAGCCTGCCGGGACTGGTGTTGGTGCCGTGTGCATTGAGTCCGGCGGACAAGCGCAGCAGTGAAGTGTTAAATCACACCTAATGGCCCAGTCTGAACAAGGCACCTTAGTCTCGCACCACTCGTTATGGAAAGGCATCTTTTCCTTGGAAAGACAAGAAAAAATGTCTTGAGCTTCTCGCTCAGGCGCCTGATTGCAACGTAGCTATTTTAACCAATTCGCGCACGGGCTGTGCGTGTTCGGGGTGATAAGCGTGTGTGGGTGTTCCCCGCATCAACCCGCTATTTCTCCCCGGCGACATGCAGCACAACCAGTGTCCGTCCCAAACTTGCAATCGTAAAGAGATACAAGATCTGTGGTCACTTGGCTACGCCACAAATATGTAAGTCTGCACGTAAGCATTTATTATACCATCCATGATGTTGTTGTTCTCACATTTTATTTTCTCGAGGTCAAGGAGTTCATGGTCACACAAATTTGCTGGAACTTTATTGATGGAAAAGATCGAAGTAGTCTTCAAAAATTAAAATTCGTCTGAGAAGCACGACCCCTCCCACCTGCCTAGAAATACCCCAGCAGACGAAGAAAGCGCACTCAGAATGAACCCAAGGTACAACTAGTGCATGGCCGTGGGTACCATTTAATCGACAACTATTAATACAACGTAGAGTTCCCCCATCCCTCTCGCTAATCAACCCGTGGTGGCCGCTGACTACGGCGGTTGCTGCTTTGAGTGCCGACTGCACCGTACGAAACGCACGGTATTATAGTCGTTAACACAGAGAGGAACACGACTGTTGTCTGTGGTGCCGCCAGAGTGACGACACGTGGACAGGCAGTAAAAACAAAAGCAGAAAAAAAGAACTTAAAACCACCATACAAATATCAACGATCGCCATGTCTTCCTGAACTGTCTGACCCAAGGTACAGCACATAGTCGTCGTCTCTATGATACCACGTCCCTGACAATTGCGAGGGTCATTCTCCATGAAGAGTAGTATACAACTCGCGAAATCCTACGGCAGTGTGTGTTGAAAAGTATACTCACAGCATTGTCAGATTATCTTGAGAGGAAATATCCCGTGAGGTATTGCGGAGATTCGGGGGGGTTTCGTGTCTGAGTGGATCTACGATCGGGATACCATCTTTACCCCTGAATTGTATTTTAGGCCGCATGTGTCTGTGACGTACGCTGTGGCTTGCTACTTCTTCTTGTAATCTACTTCCTTTCCCGACTCCGTGTCGACGACTCCGTGTCGAGGACTCCGTGTCCAGGACTCCGCGTCCTTCAATCCAAACTACTAAACCGGGGTTAATCAGCCACCGTACAAAAGGGGGTCCGACCACCCAGGGGCTAACACGCCACCGCCACCGCTGCTATCAAGTCCAGCTTCAATACATTTCATATCATCAACAGGGCTCCTCAGCCACGACAAGGGTACGGGTTGTTTATAGGGTTTATTTCGTCTTTCTTTTCCGCCGAGCATCGGGCTATCCCCCTCGGCAACAACAACAAGGGCGCCCGGAGCACAGGGGCTACTCAACACGCTAGCGTTGGTACGAGTCGTCCACGCTTCTGTGCAAAAGGGCTGTGAGGATGAGGTTCTTCCCGTTTAGGATTCCTTATCTGGGGACTTGGATTACGCCGGTCATCGATGGAGACATGGCGATGGGAGGAGGAGGAGGAGCAGCAGCATCTCCTCAGGATTCTGGTCAGGATGAGGCTGATCAGCGAGGGGTGGCCTCAGAGGAAAGGAGAGAGGATGCTTTCCCCGATGGTGGATGGGGCCGTAAACTCGCCGCTGCCGGAGTCTTCGCCGGGAGATGGGCACCGTTTGGGTCTTGCTTCTCAGGTCGGGCCGAACGTGATGGCGGCGTGGGAGAGGACTGCCTGTGCGACGAGGGAGCATATCGATGCGGTCATTCGTGACGAGGTTCCGCCTCTTCAGCGTCCCGAAATGCCCACTTGACACGCGAGTGACCTTCACGTGCCGAAAAGTTACAGGGATGCCGTGCAGGGTGATCATTCGGTGCAGTTTTCAGATGCCATGCAGAGAGAAATTCACGGGTTGGCTGAAGGACAGGTTTTCGAGCCTGTGCCGGAGCAACAGCAGATAGACAATTGTATCGGGTCGAAATGGGTGTTTGACTGGAAGGTTGATGCGTTCGGTTGGCCTGTGAAAGCGAAGGCGAGACTTGTTGCCAGAGGTGATATGCAGAGAGAATTCTTGGATTTTGGGGAACTGTATGCACCTACTGTAGATGTGTCGTGTGTTCGTTTGCTGGCAGCCTTGGCGTGTGAGCTTGACTTGGGGTTGTTTCACCTGGATGTTGATCAGGCTTTCGTCCGAGCGGAACTCGAGGAAGAGGTGTTCATGCGTTTACCGCAGGGATGTGGTGCGTTGTCGGGGAAGATCGTGAATTTGGGCAAGAGTCTTTACGGGTTGAGGCAGGCATCCAGGCAGTGGTTTGCGAAGTTGAAGAAATGTCTTTTGCGTCTGAGTTTCGAACAGTGCCTGGCAGATCCATGTGTGTTCCGTCTGATTGAGGAAGGAAAAGTCGTTTTGCTCTTGGTGGTTCACGTCGACGACATTTTTGCAGTGGGAGAACAGGCAAGGTGTGATCAGTTCAAGGAAGACCTGAACAAATTGGTTCCAGTGAAGAACTTGGGGGATTTGACGTGGTATTCCGGGTGCTATTACGAGAGAGACAGGGAGGCAGGAAGATTGACGATTTCCCAGAAGACATACGTCGACAACCTGGCAGGAGAATACGGTGTTACGTGGGGGAAAAGTACGCCGTTGAGCACGACGTACAGACTTTGGGAGTTTGATGTAGATGAGCCGGAGGTGAACGAACCTTTTCGACAATTGGTCGGATCGCTTCTGTGGGTCGCTCGGTTGACCAGACCCGATCTTTTGAACGCAGTACGGGCAGTAGCGAGGTATTGCAGTTCGCCGAAACTGATTCACTGGAATGCGGCGCTCAATATCCTGGGGTATGCAGTGAGGACGAGCCATTTTGGTATTTCATTTCAGAGAGGTACTGTCGAGGGGCTGAACTTGGTTGCATTTGCAGACGCTGACTACGCAAGCAAGGCAGCAGACAGGAGGTCGGTGTCAGGAGGAGTGATTCTGTGTGCGGGGGGGCCGGTCAGCTGTATCTCGAAGACGCAGAATTGTGTGACAACATCTACGACGCAGGCAGAGTATGTGAGCATGGCTATGGTTGCGCACGATATTTTGTTTCTGAGGCAGGTATGGCGGTTCATGTTGCCGAAGGCTGGTATGCCGTGCATTCCTTTGTTTGAGGATAACGAGGGGGCGATTCAGATCGCGAAGCATCCGATTTCGAATTCGAACTCGAAGCACATTGACGTGCGGCACCACTTTCTGAGGGAGCTAGTGGAGAGGAAGGAATTGGAAATTATTCACGTAGCTTCGAGGTACCAGCACGCAGACTTTCTCACGAAGCCGTTGCCTGAGAGAGAGTTTGAGTTCCACCGGAATTTTGTGATGAATTTGAGGTGATTTTTCGGATGACAGTTTTTGTTTTCAGATGGAGGATTAAGTGTTCGTGATTTTATGGAGTTTGTCGGGTTCACCGTTTTCACTTGGTGACACCGCATGTTTTTTCTGGTTCTGTTGGAGCGCAGTTTGTGGAGGATAACATGAAATTACCGTTTTACAAGGGTGGTTTCCACTGCGCAATCTATATTTTTTAGTTTTGATACCTTGACGTGAAATTGGCGTTTTACCATGCGATTTCACGAAATTGGATATTTGAAGAAATGAAGAATTGCCGTTTTACCCTGGCGATTTTGAAAAGGGACTACATTTTAGGATTGATGAAACCTCGCAGAATTGCCGTTTTACATTGACGATTTGGGTAGGTTTCGAAAACAATGTTTGAATCGTTGGAGTTATTTTCTCTGTTCGAAATATTTTTGAATTCCAGGATGCGAGGATGGTTTGATTTTCTTGGAATTTATTTTTGGTATTGATTGAGGAATGATTTGAATGATAGTGAGAACGTTGTTTTCTGTATTGAATGAGTACAAGTATGATTTCCGGTATGACAATTTGACGAAGAGTTGAAGATTCGGGTCGAAATCATGACAATGTCGCGAGCAGGGGGGCTGAAAAGTATACTCACAGCATTGTCAGATTATCTTGAGAGGAAATATCCCGTGAGGTATTGCGGAGATTCGGGGGGGTTTCGTGTCTGAGTGGATCTACGATCGGGATACCATCTTTACCCCTGAATTGTATTTTAGGCCGCATGTGTCTGTGACGTACGCTGTGGCTTGCTACTTCTTCTTGTAATCTACTTCCTTTCCCGACTCCGTGTCGACGACTCCGTGTCGAGGACTCCGTGTCCAGGACTCCGCGTCCTTCAATCCAAACTACTAAACCGGGGTTAATCAGCCACCGTACAAAAGGGGGTCCGACCACCCAGGGGCTAACACGCCACCGCCACCGCTGCTATCAAGTCCAGCTTCAATACATTTCATATCATCAACAGGGCTCCTCAGCCACGACAAGGGTACGGGTTGTTTATAGGGTTTATTTCGTCTTTCTTTTCCGCCGAGCATCGGGCTATCCCCCTCGGCAACAACAACAAGGGCGCCCGGAGCACAGGGGCTACTCAACATGTGTGTTCTTCACATTAAACCGTTATTTCTACCCGTCGACATCCAGCACAACCAATGCTCGTTATGATTCTTCAATCCTGGCCACAAAACTACGCCACACAGATATATGTATCACGTTGCCACGTATGCAGCAAGCACCGTGGATAATGCAATGCTATGTCATCATATACTGGATACGATATGGATACGACAGGCACGAGATGCACATTCTACGGGATAGAGAAAAGGAAGAAAACAAAGAAAAAACTAAAACAACGAAGACAAATCGAAAGAGAAAAGAGAAGAACGGAAAAGTAAGAAACAAATTGTCGTGGCCCCCGTAGGGGACGTGGCAGACGCCTGGAATGAACGAGCTGGAAAAGAAAACGAGGAAAAAAAAACACCTCTACTACTACCCTGTCCACCCAGAGCTGCTGCGGAAGGTAATGACACGCTTTGGTGTACGAACTAGGATGTATACAGGTGTTTGCAATATCCAGGAAGGAAGTATTGCGGGCGCGCGTGAGTGCGGAAGACGGTGAGCACTCGGACTGGCGTAGTGTCACGCAGGTGCCGCTGCAAGGCTGCGGGCTACCACGGCTACTGTTCAACATGTTCTTTGCTGCTGGCTTACACATCGGATTGAAATTGTGCAGTAGAGACAAAGCCATCTAAAGGGGTGTAGTTCAACTCTATGATGCTGAAGTAGTCGGAACAGAAAAGCAGGAGCCGTTGTCACATACTTGCGAAGGGCTGTATGGGGAAATTTGTATGCCCTTTTATTTACACAGGGTTTGTCTCGAAGTCGGCTGAAGGACTCGCTAAAATGAAAACAGTCATCGTGACTATGTTCGAATGATCACAGCATCGGACACGAAAACACACAAAACGTCTACCAACACCAAACCAGGCAACCTTTCTTTGTGCCACCGCTCATGCTTGAAGCAGCGGGCCAGAGGTATAACAGACGACACAGTAGTTATACCTAAATGGCATCATCCCCGAAAACGTATTCATCTCGAGCGACGTGTCCGTCTCGTCTAGGCATGCCTCAAACGACTCGGCCCAGAGTCGTATGACAGGACGATCGCCTGGAGTTGTATGGTCGCCCCGCTAGGCTAGATAGTTCGGATGACGTAGGCCGAGCTGGTCTAGACCCTGCTGAGCGCGGACGTGTTACGTGGACCCTCAGAGCGGAAAACTTTGCCGAGTTGCCAACAGTGTACCGCTAGGTCCTCCTCCAAGTCATTGGCTTCCAGCGCCGACTTCGTACCGACCACGCCACCCTATCGTACGCGAAGGTCTTCAAGATGATACGTTGCGAGAGCATCGAAACAACTATTTGTAAGCAGCGGGATGTTTCGCAGGGGCCGTGGCACGGCAAAGCAAGGAGCGATTACCCAGTCGGGTAATAAGGCGGGGAGAACTCGAGACCTGACTGACACTTTAAGACTTTGCATAGATGCCTGGTCGAAAACCGAGCCACGCAAATATCCACGAAGGACTCCCCTGTGGTGTTTGGAGTTGAGACCGCGATATGGTCCACTGTAGCCGAAAATGCGGGGAAGGGATATCGGTCGGTCCTTGAAGCAGCCGGACGGTTCATGGTGAAGTGACACGAGGATGAAGCAAATCTTGGTAGGCAGGGCCGAGTATCGGCCGTAGGTGGTGGTGAAGGGAATAGGGGGAGGGCGAAAGACGAAGAGTGGAGGAACCCGACCAAGGGAATGGGTGGAAGGAAAGCAACAGGAGGAGTTGAACGAAACTCATGGTGGACGAAAGTAGCAAGAGGACAGCAAATAGGGTAGCAAGGCACAAGGTAACTAGGATAATCGCACTGTCTGCCTTTCATTTTTCGCGAAAAAGCGTTACCACCTTCCCTCGCCGACCCGGGTCGAATCGCGCCTGCCCAAACGTGGTTACTTATTGGTAGCTACAGCAGTAGTCTTGACGAAGGTTTTGTGACTGAGACTCGATATGAATATTTTGTTGAGAAGTTGAATGTCGATTTCTGTGGAAACATTTTAGATTCGGTGAAAGAAATACTGCTGAGACTGGTCAACTATAGGTCTTGACTGCATAAGAAATAGCAAGCAATCGATATCCACATGAGGCAAGGAACGAGATCTCCCCAAAAACCCGGAAGGAAAATTTATGTGGAGACTAAGATACACACCCACGCACACAATTTAACGTTCCTGACCACCGGTATTGCTGCAGTTTTCGACTTTACCCAGGTATTCCAACCGGATCTCCATCATACGTCGACCGCTTAAGATTGCGGAGATTCTAGTCATGTTCCCTTAACCCTTTCACTACCGTACCGTACACACGGGTGGATTTGAAGTCATTCATAATCAAGTTCGTGCTCCAGGCAAGAGTGTCGTCCATTTTTGTTTTTACTCCCCTGACCTACTCTCTGTACACCGATACGATCACGCGTGCTCTTTCACCGCATATTGCTGACATTCTGAAGGTGGCAACATCGCAGCCACTACCATCACTGTCACCCCAACATCATCTCCCTTTAATTGGCGCCGCTCTTTCGCCGTACACTTCGTCTATGGTTCTTAACCCCTTTAGTACCGCAGTCCCGTTTGGGGGAAAAATCGCTTTGAATTAGACTGGTTTGTCCCCAAATCGGGACTGCGGCACTAAAGGAAACGGATACCCAGCAGTTGAGGCCCTATTGGTTTTTTTAGTTCACGTTTCGTGCCTGTAACACGGGCATACCTTGTGTAGAGATACTATGTAACATTAACAGTTCTGTGAAGAACCATCAACCTTGTTTTTGTCTGAATATTACCCATCGTAATCACGTCGACTTGGCCTCTATATACAGAGTAATGGCCAATCATTCATACCTCACCACTCAGCCCAAACTAATTGTGTTTTGTCGAACAAACTCCTGTTAATAATGCTGCCGTGCTGTAGAATGTTTAAATAATTTAGCGCCGCGGAATCTCGGCGAAGCTTCCAGCACAACCGGAACGATGGATCCCGCTCTGCTCGTTTTTTTTCTACACCATGGATGGGAAAAGTGGCACGTGGTAGCTCTTGAGCGGTTGGAATATGCTCGCCGTAAGTATAGAACACATCCTCTGAGTCGTACCAGATACTACCTTGTGTGGCATCCTGGGCCGCACACAAAGTTGAAATTAATATACGTACCAAGTATGGAGCAGAGGGGAATCGACGAATTCTGTATGCGCAGAAACAGTAAATATATGAGTACTCGTTTGCAAGTGCAAAAACATGTGGGTGCAGGCTGCTCAGCAACAAGAAGTGACACACGGCAGAGCCTTGGCATACTGGCCTTGGCATACGCAAATGTTGCTTCATTTTTCTGCATAGGCTGCTCAGTGCTCGACGCTAGATGGGAACAACGGCACATACAAGCTTCTCTGGTGACAAACAAAAAGGTCATCCTGTTTTTCTAACTTGTGCACGACCAACAACTAAATGGCGCACCACTGACGTGGTAGCCGCAAGATACCACTTTATTCAACGACGGTCGTTTGAAAAAAAGCCACCTCGCCAGAAAACATTGTCTATTCCAACCAATGCCACTATAACATTTTTTCGGGGACGTTGATGACGTTGATATACAGAATGTGTTGTGTTTGTTCGATTTCGCCGAGATTTGGAGAATACGGGAGATTTTGTTTTCCCTAATTGCTCGGATTCTTTGTTGATGTCATACCGGGCACGCTGACTGCCAACACCTCGGTGTCGCTGTCAGCGGGATCCACTCGGAAGGCAAAGGAAAATAGAACGAGAAAAAGCAGCAGGAAGCGTAACTTCCGTCTCGATCGTAGCGCGCAGCGCCGTGTCTGCAGCGCTCAGCGATGCTGCTGTCGCTACTGTGCCCCTCTTCTTGGCGGTGTCAATCACGACAACACTGCCGCCTTGGGCTCCTGTCAACTATGTGCTCGATGCTGTTGTGCCGAGGAGTGAAGTGGTCACTATGAAAAATATCCCCCTTGTGAAAACGCCTTTCATCATTCTGTCAATAATCAAGGAATCTTGGTGTATTAGTCAACAAATACAAATCTGATTCAATTCGTAAGAGGTCCACCTGATCATGATCAAGTATTAATAGAAAACCCTGGTATATCAATCACTCAGACTTCTAATTTATCAGCCATCAAATCAACTCTATTTTTTTCGTCGATTCACTTTTATAAAGTGTAGCTGATCGCTTATGTAGATGGAATAGATATTTTTTGTCCTGAGCTTGTACTGCAGCAGTTGTACAGTAGGATGCATGCTTGGGAAATCGGGGTTGTTTTCTGCCTAGACTTTGGTGAGTGGGTCAAAGGCTGACCGGGAGTCGCACGATTACGATAGTCGAAAGTAATGACATAATGTTAAAAGAGTGGAACTTAATTATAGAATACCATGTACCTGACAATTTATAGATTTAAATTCACGCTCATGTACGTACAGCATTAATATTATAGTATCGCAGGGCGTTGTTAATGTATCGTGTGCCTCGCAGGTGGAAACTAACTATTATTAAGTAAGTATACAACAATTATTCGTTCAACACCAAAATGTTGAATTTCCGACGTAGGCATTATGTACGGGAAATATATTTAATTACATACTTTCCGAGTTCGGGCACACGAAAAGCAGGTCCATGATATAAACAACAACAAGTACCAACCGTTCAGGCGGAACTTAACTAATGCAGGCAACTGAGTAAAGTTGTAGATTGATTAATTCGCTCAAGATTTACTTTCGTGCACCCACTCTTCCCCGTAACTACGATATCGTCTCCCCCGGAGGTGGACGAACGAACACTTACCCCTACCCCTTTCTGCTTTATATAATCTGCGTCGGACGTGGCTACCAGGGTAGAATCGCCCGTTCATGCGAAATTTGAGAACCTGTCCGATTTTCGTTTGAAGTGATTCTCAGTGAAAACCCCACACAGTCAGTTGTTCGAAACTTATCTCGGTGCCTGCCAGAAAAATAATCCAACGACACACATAGCACCCATGTACCTACTTGCTGTTGGGGTACACACAACATCAGCTCAGAAGAAGAAGCACCTCGTATAATGCGCGGCTCGCCACCACACAGCGGGAACTTATGTCATTCCAGCACGCTTACTCCACGCGCGTGGACGTCTAAATACAAACAAAGGAGTTGGTCTCGCCGCAGTGTGGTTGATGACGTAGGAAAAGACAACGGACTATTCCCCTTCGCCCCCCAAAACTGATATAGCGGCTGCTGCACTTACTGCTGTATGCGAAGGTACTCTCTACAAGTTGACCATGTCATCCCGGCCGCTACACACTGGAAACGTTTTGATGGAGAGCAAAATAATCGCAATAAACATACATATTCCGGACCCGAGGTAGCGACTAAAGCAAGGATCATTGTGAGTGACCTCCCTGTTTGTATGCTGGTAGGACCGTGTCACGCTCGTACCGTACGACTCTGTGCGTTGCAGCTCAAACTCTGACTTGTGTCATCGCCCAGTCAAGCTGTGGCCCCTACTGTACTCGTCACATTCTACCGCCGATGTTTCTCGTTAATCTCGCCGGAGGATTGGCAAAAGCGATAAACACGTCTCTCGAAAGAACAAAGGTCGCAACGGGCAGAAACGTAACCGAGGTGCTCGTTGGCGCGACGAAACGTTCGTGGTTTGCACGAAATCCTCATCAGGACTCAAATGTGGGTGTGCGCGTTCATGCGGGCGGATCCCAACGCATCCATCATGACCGCTCAATGCTGCACGCTGCGGTGTTTACCTTTTTTACAGTTGGTTGTAGCACAACGTACAGCAAATTATGCGACACGCGCACAGTGACGGTCACGACACGGCCGGACCCTCGGGAGAGGAGCCGAGGTTACGTACCGGCTCTTGCCTATATATGCTGCTTTCGTACCAAACTTGAACATTAATACACTATTCCAGCCAAACAGTGAGCCAATCGTGTCTACACAGCTGACCGCCCGTAAAAAACCGTGCCCGCAATAGCACGCAAGAGCCCTGGTTCTCACGCGTCCATGATACACCAGTACTTTTAAGCCCTCTCACGCCCCTCACCGTCTGCCTATCCCGCGCGTATGAGTCACAGGACAAAGATCGCCCCTTGCTGGTGGACGGGAGCAGGTAGGGTTTCACGGACGAAGTCGCCTTAACACTATTGACACCACCGTCTTCGATTGGCGTTTGTAGCTCTCACGCGCAGGTGTGGTGCTGAAAATTACCCACGATGACTAGCGAGGATCCAGCACGAGAGCAGCGGCAACGGCGGCGACCCCAGAAAAATTCGGCGCACGCTATGGACGGAACGACGAGGGTAGCGACAACTTACACTGGCGCTATTGACCGCCGTCTTAGACACCCGATCGTGGCTGGCTTGTATTTCTTGTTCACAGCCATCGTTGTGTCGATGAATTTCGACGGTGTAGCCCGGATGACGGGGGTGGGATTTGGCGTTCTGTGTGCGCCATGCATTACGGAAAACACTACGGTACTAGGGGGGGAACGGCCAGGAGGAAGGACCGTGGAAGTACAAGTCACCCCTGCGACCGGCCTGAACCTCACGATGTTCGATTGTGAGGGCGGAGTTTTTGACGTCTTCTGGTCAGGCGTCGTCAACCTAAACGGAACCGTTCGCATTGGACTTGACACGACGGTGACAATCACAGGAGACAACCCTGACAGTACTTCTGATACCACCTCCATGACAAAGAGCAGCAACGGTGAGGTCGATGACCATATACCAGAAATGTTGTCGATTCCACGGGGGCTTGCATCTGCCGCGGTGCGCGCTGCACCGTCGGGCATATCAGCCTTCATTAACGAAAGTACCCCATCCTTTCCAATATTTTTTGTCGACGGTGGGCAGCTACACCTTGAATACATCGCCATTCGCGGCGGAATCGTAATCAACACTACCGACAACTCAACCTCGAGGGGAGCCGGTATCTACGCGCAACAATCACAAGTGACCGTCTCGTCGTGCGAGTTCGAGGACAACTTTGCTGAGGCTGCGGGCGGCGGTATATTTGCAAACAAGTCGACACTCATCGTAAAAGACTCTGTGTTCAGCCGTTGCCGAGCGGGGTTCCAAGCGGGGCCTGGGGATGATGTGTCTGGCGCAGGCGGTGGCATTAGTGTGAGTAATGTGTCCGCGTTAACTACCCTCTCAATGGTCCACGTTGATGTTTAAGTCGCATATGTTCCCTTGGTCGGGCCGTGGAAGGCATGGTTTACAGTTTTGAGCTTTCAAATATTACGTGACTGACGGAACTACCCGATGTCGTCGGAACATTTGTATGTGAATTTTGAATTTGGCATGTGTGGAGTATCCCATTCTATTGGGATATGTACCAAGAAATTTCCTTCTGCGACTTCCCTCATTATCGGCCGTTGGATGGTGTTGAAACTCTGTCAGAGAAGGGGCCTCACAAAATGTACAAAATAGTTCTACCGTAGCGCGCGTCGAATATGTTGCCGGCTGGATCCACTTTCGCAGGAATGAACACGCGTTTCGGTGACGTCTGTTCGCGTTTTATGATGTTTTCACTCACGCAGAACGCGGCTTAGACTACATTTGCTCTACGCAGTATATGATTGGAAAGTGCGGCTCGCGCACGAGACCTGATGAGGTCTATCCAGACACGGTCCAATACTATCTACTACGTGTGACAGAGGAACATCATATCGACAGACGCACTAATGGCATTTTCTCCTACCGTGCCTGAAGCTATATACAATTCGCCGACGGAAATGTGTGTCTTACGCCGAGTTAGTGATCGGATGCAGAGTAATCGGATTGAACACATGCCGTGGTCAAATCGCAAAAATATTCTTCACGGAGAGTGTCCCACTTCAACGAAAGGGCGGACTGGCGTTGTCTCTGATTTGGATAGATTTTCCACCTCCGGCAGATCACCGTTCCCACTGGCTGATCTACTGTTGATCTTGCCGGCCAGATATATCGTTGTATTTTCCGGCTCATGTTGGCGGGTGGGAGTCGGTTGTTCTGCATGCTCTAGCGCACGTTTCCTGTGTTAGACGTGTTTGACGCGAGATCCTGCAACGAGCACTTACGAAATCATGTTGATGAACTATACGACCTGTATCATCATCTGTCCGCGGTGTGAATTGCATTTTGTCTCACGGAAACCCTATTCCTCAGCGATAGAGATCCCGACAATGAAACAGTCCACAACGCAACGAGGATGAACGAAACGCGAACGTGTGTTTAAGTTACCCTCCCTCCGGTGGATCCTGTACCCGTCTAGTCAACCTGCTTCGATTTTACTCGCAAAGTATTTCGTCTGCCGTCTAAAACAACTACCGTACCGGCTACGAGGGATACCTGATTCTCTGCGAAAATCACTTTTACAGGTGAAAATAGGGAGACGGTCGACTCTTTGTTTCCGACCAGTGGCGCGTAGCGAGAGAATCGCCCGCCAGGTCAATGCTGGGGTTGAATCTTACTTATTACTGATACCGATAACACGCAACATAACATGCCCCATTGAAGGAACGTTCAAGGTTGATTTCTTGGATTACCGAGACAGTGGTAATGCAGAGAGATACTGTCCGAAGGAACGATATCGTCGGGTTGGTCTCAAGCCCCACAGTGCCTGTTGTTTGCGCTCCCCGATGTTCACAACATTTTCTGCTCGGAAACTACTTCTGAGCAGAGTGCGTGATCATGCGTGTTGCACGATCCTCAATCAGATCCCGTCCGCGTAGTCTACACAGCGAGTAGTAGGTCATCGCTCCCCAACAACAAGCCCTTTGCCTTACCGCCCCCGGCGCCAACAACGTGACCGATGCCCGACAGAGCGAAGATACCGACGTCTTTATCTCTGGATGTGCGTTCGAGGAATGTTATGCGAGCAAGAAAGGAGGGGGGTTGCATCAGGAGGGGGGTGGCAATTTATCCGTGGAGATGTCTGTTTTCTTCAGCAACTCTGCCGGTAGCGCCAACGTCATGGACGGTGAGGACGCGTGTCACGCCACGATAGGGCATACCTTGTAGCACGCTTTGGCCAAAGCTTTTTTGGTTGACCGGACAACTTAGCCCAAAGACGTTTTAAGACAATTTTGCTTGTATAATGTTGTTTCGTGACATGCCTAGGCTCCGAGAAAGTTCGTCGGGTTGATAATTCCAAATAAATTGAGCTTTTCGATGTGAAGAGCTACTTTAATGGTAGACCGCATCTCGCGAACACACAAAAACACCACACGGTTGCTGCTTCGATGTCAAAGTAGCCAATGGCGATAAGGAAAGAGAGAGGTTGGTGACACGTCCAACGAAACGACTTGATCGAGGTCTTAAGTCCAGAGCACGTCGCGGAGATGCAGTGGTGAGGAGGCGAGGGGCTCAAAAATACAAAACCCTGTTTCAGAAGAAATACCTTTCCCGTCAGCTCATCGTTGAGCATATGCATGAATATTGAAGCAACACGCTGTACGATGATACCCCGTCTTTCATGTTTACGTTGGATGGCGATGTTGAAGATTGTGTTAGATAGAGCACTGTTAGCACCTGGCGAGATGTGTCGGTGATCCGTGGTTCATTCGGTGGTTTGAGGACGCAATCCAAGTGCCATGCCCCAGAAAATGACCGCCATAGCATTCCACGGCTTAGGAGTACCTGATATTGTGCCCTCACTGGACGAAGCAAGTCAGGCGTAAACAGCGAAACTGTCAACACCGCTAGTACTGAAAGCATGATTGTAACGGCGATGTGGTTTTACCTACTAACCAGTGCTCAGAAATATTACTCTCCATATCGCTGTCGCTTAACGCGTAGTTCGCCTATCAACACACCGACGAAATCAACCATATATTTCAATAATCCAGTGACTATTCTCAGAATGAGAAATTACTGCGCTATCGAGCACGTCTGTCTTCCTTTTTACCCGAGTGGTATTCACCCACTTGGTGCTTCAGAGAGGAAAATTCACGACGAAAATCGATACGATTTCACCAACGGCAACTGCGAGTTTGGAAGGCGATAAAAACTGAAGCGTGAGTGCCACCACGCAAGCGTTTACAGCACGTGCGCCGCATGAGCCTACCCTGACGTCTGGGGGACCACACGGCGCTCGTAGGAGTTTAATAGCACTCAATGTGTCAGAACCTTGGTCCCTTGGTTGAGGTCCAAAACGGCTGAAGCAAGGGGCCATGTGCAGAAGCCGACACAGGTGGCTGGTTGACGTTTTGCTGCACATGTTCACACCCCTAACCATAACCCTAACCCGAACACCCTCGGTACTATCACTGACGAAGTCCCGCCCGGAAGAACCGCCCCTGCATGCATACATCACGCACTTTATACAAACATGACGACCAAACACGTGACGGGCGTTTGCCCTTCTCTTCCGCCGACCTCTGCAAGAACGCTGGGCGCGTCCTCGTAGGGATGTCCCAGGTATAGATCAATCCCCCTAAATGTACAAACGTGTGAGCCAAGCAAGCCAATATGTATGTGCTTGCTTTTCCTGCTCCGCCCACCAAACCACGCCATATTGTGTTCAGAGGGCGAGGTAGGAGAAGGCGGCGCCCTGTCCGTATCAACATGCGATGTCCCGTATCATGGCCTAGGGGGCTGCAGCGTCAACGAGACCTTTTTCGCCCACAACCACGTCGGACGGAAGGGGGGCGCAGTGGTTGTCAGTACCGGACAGTTTGCTTCGCACGTTGAGTTTCATAACTGTACGATGGTCAACAACTCGGCCGGGATTTACATCGAGGACGACCCGCAAGGAGAAGGAGGTGTCTTCAGCTTGGCTCGGGGAACCAGGCTTCTGCTGTCTGAAAGCGTCTTCAAGGACAACTACAGCGGGAGCAAGGTATGTATTTGTCATGGTGTGTACAAACACGGTAAAGGTGCCGCTTTCGCTGTTTGGTGTCTAGGTTTCCCTAATTTCCCCACTTTTCCAGCACGTTTTTCCACGTTATATTGTATATGCACATGTTTCGTATGACGCGTTTTCCTAGTTAATGTGTATCGGTAAGGTACGAAGATCCTTTCACGAGAAGAGCCTGACAACCGTCAGGTGCTGCCGCTTTCCTATTGCACATCCGATGAACTTGGGTATCGCGGCTGTAAAGCTTCCCGTATAAACAAATCAACAACGGCCGTGATTTTCACACTGCATATGTTTTCTAGTCGAGGAGGCGTTCTCCACACTTGGTGAGTGTTACTTAACAAAGTGCCAACTGTCAAGAACGCTTCGCATTCACATATTTAGAAGCAATGTGCATCAAATGTGGATAGTGATGGAACTGCGCAAACAAAATATGTGGGCATTCCGGATACTTTTCGACAAACGTTTGTGCGATATTAACGACCGCCAACGATACGTTTGATCCCCTACCATTCACTCGTCGATCGTTCGGCAACGCATTTCATCATCATCGCGTGTGGTGTCACCATAGGCTCGATTGTTCGACCGTTGCGATATGTAGTGTATAATACCAGTTTTGTCGATATCCGCGTTTAGGATGGGTATCCCTAAACGCTACTGAGCTTCCCCTATTGAGAGGCTCCATACCCCCCTCACAACATATTTCTAGCACGTGTGTAGGCTTAGGCCGATTGTCCATCCCATGGCCTAATGATGTAGTATGTGTGGATCAAAGAAATATGTGCAGCACACGTGGGATGCCGCACATATCCTCAGTTGGGGCGCTCCGTAGAGCACAAACGACGCTTAGGGTTAGGTCGTAACCTACCGGCGCATTGGTCCGGTAGCAGGCATCATTCTGTCGCATGGAACCTAACGTGACACGTTGTCACGTCCTGACTTTTCTTTCCTTCTTTTCCTAACGTGAAACGTGGTCACGTCCTGACTTTTCTCTCCTTCTTTTCCTTTTCCTCTCGTCCTTTGGTCGCCCGAGTGAGCTCTTTCGATTATATTGTGTTTTCCTTTGGGTTTGCTAGTTTCGTACGCGTACGTAGCCCCGTTAGTTTATGCTTGAGGCCTTATTTTGCCTCATTTGCTTCGATTTTGTTCCTATATTTCATCTGACGACGTATGATTTCGTTCCTCGTTTAGTTTGGATTTTTGCATGCGGCTCTGGTGGAGTAGGTCTCAAGTCATGAAACGATTTGACACTCACCTGTCTGAGGTGTCCGATGTGTATCCGACTTTATTGCGTTTGCTGAGGCATTCGTCTGCCCCGGGATTGTGGATGTCCTGTGACCACGCGCTCGGTACTATGGACTCGAGTTTCTGTGACAACCCTGTGATGAGGTGACAGCCGTGAAGATATGAAGCCCCCAAAACGAAACGCCGCCACGCTTGGACGAAAAGCCTCAACAAACCCTTGAAAGCAACCTAAACAATCCTGGCCTTCCTCCCCTGGATTCCGTTCTATTAATTTAACACGGGAACGGCGAAAGGGCGGTGTGATAGCCCTTTGCTCTGGGACGAACTGGGAAGACGATCCAGGTGCCAATGTAACATTGAGGAACTCCACGTTTCAGTCGAACGTGGCGGATATTGGTGGCGGTGGGGTTGTGTCCTTGGACGAGTACACGGCCCTCGTCGTGGCCGGTGATAGGAACGTGTTCGAGGGTAACATGTGCGGCGATGGTGGCGGCGTCTTCGGAGGAACGATTAATACAAACATCACCGTCGAGGGAGGCGTGTTTCGGGATAACGTCGCGGATATGGTGCGTGTGTGGGAGGGTTTGAGTCGTGAAATCCGTCATTAGGTTTGGCGGGAGTTGGCTACGGTACACGTTTATTACGTGCAGTATCTTGTTATGTTCGGTACCATTTCAGTCGTGGAAAGCGCGGCGCAGACAAACCTGGAATATGATTTCGTTTTCAGTGCTCCATAAGTTCACCTGTTGCTGCCACAAATGTTCACTGTCGGCTCAAGGTAGCGAATACACGTACATGTGGTTTTACAACGTCAGCTTCGATTTCTATCCGCCACAACACACTTAGGACGGTTGTACGTTCTGCTCCGCCCGCTAACGACGTGCCGTTTGCCACCTCAGCTTGGATGGGCAATTATCATTATTGTCTTCCTGCCTAGACACGCGGCATTGACGGCGCACTCTTTTTTTTTAGTTGGCATATGCGTGACTGGCGAGGCTCCCCAACTGAGCTGTAGCCCAACATCGTTGGAACTCACTTCGGGGTTTTCTCCGTGGTTCGTCACATGCCAACGCCGGGGTTCTTTAATATCGGATGAAGTTCGTTCTCACTTGAAATGCCGTGAGGTGCAACGGTTTCTCAAGTGAAGATAACCCTGTCACTCCAATGTTAGTTGCTGCCCCTGCCGTAGAGAGCGGCTATGTATTTTTTTCTAAAGTGTGTGGCTGGTAGTAATTCGCGTTCTGGCGTAATTGGGAGTGTCTGTATGCAGCCTTGGCGCATTGCTCGTTACGTTCCTGCCGAAGATATACCGAGCACTCCATTTCTACCCTCTCACCGTACCCCCGTGCTTCTGCTCTCCCTGCTTTGGGGGGGTGGACACAACAAACAGGATGGGGGCGTGATGTGGACTAGAGGAACAATAACGATTCTGGGTGCGCAACTCCGTGATAACAGTGCCGAGGACGTCGGCGACGCCGTATTGTCTGGCGACAACAGTACCACCATCGTGCCTGGTGGCGTGTTCGAGGGAAACAAAGCATATAATGGAGGCGCTGTTTTTGTCGAATCAGACGCCGAACTGGCGGTGGCAGGCGGCGTCTTTTTTGGAAACGAAGCGGAAAACAGCGGCGGCGCGTTGTTCATTGGCAAGCGTGGAAGTATCAAGGTGAGAAAAGGCGGGAGCCGGCATTTTGGTCGTTGATGTTTCCCCTATGTTTGATTGGTTTGATCCTGTGGTACCTGATATAACTTAGCTACGTACAGTTTGGCTTCAATTTTGTGCCGGTACGTTTTCTCGGGGGATCGGAGCCTCTTGAATAGGAAAAATTACGAATGCTTGATGACGTGGACTCGAATATGCCCAAACCAACATCTCAATGGCTGCCGTCGTTACCTCTGGGATGCCCTCAACAAACAGTAGTTAGCGCTCCAACGTCTGCTGCTGTTGTGGTCTTGTGGCGTCCTTGGAATAACCGTCGGAAACGTGCCACACGCTTATACACGCTCCAGCCTTGTCCTCGTTATGTTAAAAGCACTACTCGTTCTCGGCCACCGGTCAAGATACCCTCATGCCCAAGACGATCGATAGTAGGCTCTGCAGTAATGTGCCTGTATGAGTCATCTAGACTCCCCACATGGCTCTTTTGAATGGCACGCTTTAGTCGTGAGCTGATTGATAATCAGGTCAGGTTCAGGTGCCAGGAATACATCTCTCACGCGGAGGACGGTACATGTCACCTAGAGTTTGAGGTGTCATTCGATGAGGCCACATGGGAAAATATATCATGAATTGACAAGCTTCGGACGGATACGTCGGTTGCACTTTGGTACCAGCAATATATGCACCTCTAGCCGATTGTGGCAAGCTATTCCATATCTCGGGGACATCACAATTAGGGGAGAGCTATCCAACTTTCCTTCACCCGACGAGCAACGCTATCTAGCACCTCGTCTGCTGTCGCGCCATGCTGTGCAAAATATGCATAGCACATAATCAATCCGGGGAACGTGCTAGAGTTTGCCCACCATACGGGTCGCACCCGGAAGTATGATCTGGAGCATAGAAGATCAGGGATATATCTGCCTTGACGATCTAGATGATGAAGTGTCAAACGATTAATTGTCCGAGGTGTAAACTATTCCGGTTGGAGCTACCGTCCCCAGACCTTTGACACAACGTCAAGCACCGACAACTGTACGACGCTCCTCGGCAGGGTGTCGGTGTCTATCACGGATAATTGCATGGCACACTGAAAGTAGAGGGAAGCCTGCTACGAACCAGGAGTGTTTTGTGTCGTGATCAACATGTGCGAGGAATTATCCCATTTCGAACTGACCGTTGAAGATTGACCTAGAGAGCAGTAACTTGCCTCATCGATGGTCACGATGGTCCACACCACATTGGGCATCACCTGTTAACGTTGACATGCCGAGTCGAGATATACGTGTACGTAGTGTTCGTATCTTCCACTCGGACATCTTATCTCCAGGTTGGTGCTCGACGAACGTGCCTATAACAAGGTTGCGGTCCGATGAGCAGTAATTGACAGCTGAATACATGGCAACAGGACGCAGATGTTGTCAGAACAAATATAGCAGATGGGGTTCATACACACGCCCCAATGACCCCTTTTTGTCCACGTCCAACTGCTGAAAATGCATCCGTTCATCATGAAACATCTAGCCCGTCGTCGTTGTATATTCGACACCTACGCTCTACATACATGCGATCAGAGTAGCCGGACGTTTTAACCGTATCTTGTCGCCCTGGCGTCTAAACTCGTCATCAGCCAGTGTCTGCGACTAGTCGTTGCCACACGGCATGAGGACACGCATCACCAGACGATCCGAATAGTAAGAAAAACTACGTAGTCATTCGCCGTAACAGTGTTTGACAGGCGGCACCATGCTGTATCGCTAAAGCCAATGGTCATGACCCTCTTGATATCCAGGCGATATGTCGGCCGATGTAAGGCAACTACCCCACGGTTAGACCGGACACGCGATCGCACAATAAACAAGGGATATTTTGGCTATGACTGGAAGTAGCTTCACGGCAACCGTGACATATTTACGTTGGGCGAACGGATCATGTGTTGGTGCCTGCTTTCCACGTTCTCGAATCAAGCCTGACAGAAGGTGATAGTATGTCCCTTTAACATCGTGTCTACGTGGGATTATAGTTTCAGTTCCTTTCACAAACGATCCCCTTCTATACAAAAAATGCAGGGGATGTCGAGGCCACATCGCTGAGAGTAAGATGTGGACATAGCGCTCGACAGGTGATGGCGATTTGTTGCTCGTCCAGACCTCGTCTACCTACTGTGGCGAATAGTATTCTCGTGGGTACAACGTTCCTTCGATATTCGTCGTTTCGTGATCGGATACCTGAAGTTAACCGACGATTGAAATATACTTGACAGGTTGTACTTTTCTGTTGCCTCTCCGCCCGGCTAGATAATGCTGCGGTGTTTGTGGTTGTAGTCAAACATTCTATCGATTTGAAACATACGTCTGTCGTTGACCAGATAACGGGAGGAAGTTTCACCTCGAACGAAGCCAACTTCGGCGGATTCTTGTACAAAGACGGGGAAGGAAAAGCGGAATGTGAGGGAGCGTCCATTCAGCTGAACGAGGCCGTGGACGGCGGTGCCATCTACGCTGCGATGGAGCGACTGTGAAGTGGGATTGCCATCTTCAGGGCAACATGGCGTCAGTTGGGCCTGCCATGTGAGGAAGTGGACACCTGGTACGGACGTTTTTCGTGCGGATAAACATAGCCTGCCGTGCCACGATAGCGGTCACGAGTATTCGAAAACATGGGTAAATCTCCTGACGGAAGGACCTCTACATCTCCCCTGAGCGCCAAAATACGGTTGAGCTAAACCAAACGCTACTATGAGCTTGCAAGTAACGATATGCCATACATAAACCTTGGATGTGCAAATATTCTGGGTGGCTTTGTCAGCTGAAACGCCTCGTCGCTGGGCAATGCTTTGGACTAGCCGTACCTAAAAAAAAAGAAGTTCAATGTATTCTCAACATCTGAATCTCAGGATGAAGGCATGCAACGAATCCTGTTAATGTTAGCCCAACCGTATCGTATGTTGAAGAAGACAGAAACTCATCGCACTGGACGTTGAAGTCCATTTTCCCAATCCAACTTGTCATACAATTGTGGTACTTTAGCTAGGATGTGGACCGGTTTGTCAATGAGTTCTACCTAGATGATAGTGCGGGACGTCACACATCGTGGTTCTTGTATACTTGAACTGTACGATAACCCCTGCGAGCTCCAAGGTATGGAACCTCCCCTTTTGGGGCAGAAAGGCCGACCATAAAATCCTAGTATTGCAGCATATATAGGTGTGGGTGGTTAGGGAGTCGAAGGGTGCCCCATCCGTCAGAAATGTAACCGGTAGTAATTTGTGGCTATTCGCGTTGGGCTGAACATAGACGTGGGTCATTGGTCAGAAAAGCACAGCAATGGTTTTGGGTATATGTTCTAGCAAGGACCAGTGCGCGATACCGGCAATGTTGCTTCGGCTTTCCACGGATAAAGCGGAACTAAACCACGAATCCTCTGAACAAAACTGCATGAATAGTTTAGTGTTGTTTCTTCGGGCTAAACGATCCTTGTTTCCCCGTCCCTTACGCAAAAAGGTTGGGGCGGCATGACTTGAACGCTACCACAGAAAAGCTGTGAGGGCTAGGTACGAGTAGCTCGTAGTCGATGCGTTTTGTAGTGACTGACGTCACTGTCCACAAATGAAAACTATCTAACCTCACCAATCGTATTTTTCTTCAAGTATCTATCGTACCGAGTGTACGCCATGCAATGTTTTGTGTAAATATTTCAGGAGTCCATATTTGGGGCGAGGTACCGAGTACCTGAGGTAAGCAGCATTACGGTATTACACCATGTTCCGTGCACCCCTACCCTCGGATTCGTTTGGAGAAATCAGGTTTAGCTCACGATATTCTACATTTTTGTTTTGTTGTTGGAAGCATCGTGTCTTCGAACAAAAACGAGTGGGAAGATTTTTTAGTGGTCGTTAGCTGAAGACACAACTCCGCGAGACTGCAGTTTGCAAGCGTATATCGTTCGGACTCAGTTTTTAGTTAGGCTCACACTCTCACGAGCGAGCGGATCGCGTACGTTCCGCGAGGAGGAAGACGTCGGTGATGTTGGCCGTGTGTCGACGACTCGATCATTACGATTTGCTCGAAACTTGCCACTGTACTCCGTGTGAAACCGTTCTGCTTGATGAAAGCAAGCCCTCCTAGGTATATAGGTTACTACGATCGTCCTTGTTGAGCGGCACTCACCGCTGCTGCTCCATGCAATGTTGAAGAACCGCGCTGTCATGACTCGCGCTACCCATCGCATTTCGTTTACGTTAGGGAACGAAGAGCTGCAAGCAGTCGCTGTACGGTATGGACTCGCCCCAAGAAACGCTTAGTCTGATAACGCCTCAGCACGTGATCGTGACATCATCGTACACTACTGTAGTGTGTACGATACGTTGCAGCGCTCGACCCTGGGAATTGTTTTCTGATCCAAGTTTCTTAGCGCACCTAATGAACCCATCGAAAAGTTTTCGTTGGGCTTGCTCTCGTTCGTGGGCTTCTACCTTGCAGTGACCATACATCGAACGGTGGGGACGCCTCCAGTATTTCTACTATCAGTAACTCATGCACTGGTTTGAGAAGTCTTCTACCTGTGGCCACCTTGAGGTATACGACGAATAGCATTAAAAAATATTAACAATGCTGGGTGAACCCTCAGTTGAGGATTGCCGTAAAAAAAAAAAGAGAAAATATATGATGGCCATACGGTTCCACCTCTATCGTCTAAAGCTCGTCTGGTGCATGATGCGTATCATGCACTGCACTGATGCTACGTTGGAGGGATCGGCCATCTTTAGTGCCGGGTGTATGCCACTTAGGGGAGTGTCTCCCCTCATCACTCCCAACTAGACCAACTTATTTGGTTGACGCAGGGTAACAAACAATCCACACGTCGGTTTGATGGCGATCTACTTAGACCATCCGAAATCGAAGCTTTCCGTCACTGATTCGAGCAAGTTTCGAGTAAATACAATTCCAACCCAGGCGACGTGTGGTACAGTATCCAGGATACACATCGCTCACCCAGTAACTTGAGCCACATCGTACAGATGAAGACCCAATATTCCCAGAAACATACAAGAGAATCATTGTACACCCATTGTCCGTCAAACGATAGCGTGGTCGAGGTGACACGCAAAACGCACAGCTCAAGACTGAGAATCCTGGAGTAGTCACAGGGTCGAGAGGCTCTGAGCAACGTGGAAACAGAGAACCCAGAAGCGACGACCCTGCGGTAGCCCTGCCCATTTGATCAAACATCTGTTTTCGTTCCTTGGTTAATTCAACTGCTTTTCTGCAATCAAGCTACGCTCGGGACAGGACGGTCGTGACACTTGGTGGCATTTCCGTGGTCGACAACGTCGTCTCACGTGGCAGCGTCGTTTTCGTGATTGATCGCAGCCAAATTGAGACGTATCAGGTGCGATTAACATGTATTTCGTGAGTGGCCTATTCGTTTTTCGATTGAAGCCATGCTTTGTGTTGTATGCGGCGACATGGTTTCAAAGGAGACGTTCCTATATACGCCGACATGTCACACCAGGGGTAACGGGTTTTGCGTATGTGTAGCCGCGCGAGGGTTGCGACTCAAAGTCGACTGCACGCGTGAGCGTGCTGCGTGGCATGACACTAGCTATCCCGATCCACTCTGGCGGCCTGCGGTGACAGCTTTTTATGCCCGGTACACCTGTTTGGCACATCTCAGTGGTACAAAAGTTCAGCAGATGCCAGTGGTCAACTGGTCGCTGTACACGCCCATGACTTCTTGTTATTATGTGGAGGGTCAACCTCTGCACCGAAGGAATTTAAACCCGAGCCAATTCTCCCTACCAGGCAGGTCATACTGATTATGTTTGCCCTGAAACTCTGCGGTACGGCACGGGTCGTACCTTTGAGCCGAAGGGATGGGCACGTCGCGGAAGTCCTCACCAGAGGAGGTACCAAACGCATTTGCATCCGATGGATATTTTTTCGTGCACTGTTTAATACGTGCTTGCATATTGTGTGCTTCGTGTGCCGGCCAGCGGTGGAGTAACCAAGTATGCGCAAGTTTCAGCAGTTGATTTGACTTCCAAAGCGGCGGCTTGTGTTTTTTAACACTAGGTCGAAGAGAGGTCTAGTGTATTCTATGCGGTTGTTTAAATTGTAGATCATGGTTTACATATTTTGTCGTAGCCCGTCGTTAGGTAAGGTAAATAGCTTCTTCCCGCACCAAGGTGCGTCGGATGCGCACCTGAATATTTTTGGTGGTTAACTGTGGTTTTAGCTGTGAACTGAGGCTCGCGGTCTGTGCGACGGGAAAGGCACACAGGTATACATGTCTCTCACAGACTGTTGGGCTGGAACTATATTTCATCGATGGGCACCTGAGGTGACGAGAGATGGTTGACAACGGCTTTTCATTCCCACGGCCGGTGTGTACATGCATAAAACGCCTGCCTATTGCAGTAGGCCTTGTGTCTATGGCTCTGTTACATCTGCCCACTTTCTCCGCCTGTCAGCTTACCGCAGGACATTCTCCATTGTTTGGAAGCTCTTGATATGTTGAATGCTAGTGGGATGCGAAGCGCGCGTGAGGCGATTATCGATTTCATTGTAGATAGTAAGAACGCGATTTCTGTCGGGTCAACAAACTCGGGCAACGGCGGTATCTATTCGAACACAGCATGTGTTGGACAAACGTGCAATGCAATAACCGGGCTTTCGGGAACCACCAATGATGCTGTCCGACTGCGGTGTTGTGGTGCTTCGGGCGCAGGTGGAGTTCAAGGATACGCAGAAAACGTCAGAAGTTTCCGCTGTTCAGGTGGACGACGATTCTTTCTTCATGGCTGAGGACACCTCTTTTGTTGGATTCCAGGGAGAGGTCGGTGTCATCGAGCGCATACCTTCCATATCAATGCATAGGGCCATAGAACACTGCTAATGGCCCACTGTACTTCACCTCGGTCAGCAAGCGCTACATGCAGGAGGGGTGGACGTTGTCACAGTAGGTGGTTATCGCCTGCACTCTCGAAATACACATGAAACCCACACACGGCGTTGCCACCGCTCGCAGTGTGCCAACTGTCGCCATTCAACTGTATCCGTCCTTACGCAGATCAAAAGCGCTCACTGGACTGTAGTATGGAGCTATAGCAGCTACTGTAACGAGGCCAAGACGGCGCTACTAACGCCACAGGCCGACCAAATGAAACGGAAAGAGTGTGCCCATTTTGAGTGCTGTTGGAATACCGACACTCCCATACCTTGTCTCTACACCGGAACATTACGAGTTGGTCTACTATTGGGGTTTTTGGGTGCATAATCGACCCTCTGTGAGCTCCCTGACGATGTCCAACGGATTCCACGCCCCTGTTTGCTTATTGTTCGTCTAGGCGGTTGTCTTCAGTAAGGGCACACTCTTCTTGGACAGCTGCGACTTCAGCGGTAGTAACGCTTCACAACTGGTCTACACCAAGCGGAACACGACGGTAGTAATCAGAAACACCGTCCTGGGGGACAACAACTGTAAGTAACTCGAGTTATATTCGGACGTTCGTGATTTGAACGATCTCCCTGCTGCTGCCTTCAATTGGACCCTGTACCTGCTATATTGTCCCATCGCCGTTCGCTCTGAAGAATCGTGGTGCTTGCAAAGGTTGGCGGCTCGTATATACATGTATATTTCGTACCTGGGACTACAAATTCACGCCCCTCCTCGCGTGTTCGTGCCCATCAGTGTCGTTCGTGCTGTCTCTCGCCCAACTCAAAATCCCTCTCGTACCTTACCTTTTCCTGTTTCTCTTTTGCTTTCGCCGTGCTGGGCACCGCACTAACTTGACCCTTGCACGAGGCAGACAAGGCGCTTGCAGAGGCGAGCTCGCTAGCCGAAGAACTACCGACAGCCGATTCATTGACCAACGCCAATGTTACGTGCCAAGACTTCATATATCAGAGAGACGCGGCATCAATACGTTCATCAGATTTGCAAGATAGTTTGTATGCGTATACGATTTGTAGCGAAGGATCTGCGTGTCTGGATGGCGACGTGGGAGTTTACTGCGAGTGCTACCGGCGAAGGTCAACCTTGGCAGAGGTAGGTCTCGACGAGAGGGAATGAAGTTGCACGGTAGCACCCAGCCTTTCTGCGCGATCTTCACTTGATCATAATTCAGGGTCTCAATACCCCGCTACAACTACCGATGTTCAGAACCTTTACAATGACTACCCGAGGACCAACCTCAAAGACTCGTGCTACCTCCATCGTACCACGTGCCTTCGGTTCTTCATACCTGGTGCGTGGTATTGACTGCCTGGTATGTTTTTCAGTTTCAGCCCACGGAAGATGCTGGTAGCGGTAGCATTTGACCTCAGTACCATGCACATCTCTTTTTTCTTTCGCGAAATCGATACTTTCGTATTCGGATCAGAAGAGAAGCGTACGGAGTAGGCTCTGCTCTGGCCCCGCGTCTACGAGTAACTCGTTCTTAACCAAACCTATGGTACCTCCTATTCAACAATAGTCGGTTGTTCATATTTTTGCGAGCGTGATTGTTTGTTGCATAGTTATCTTGTCGACAACTATAATTGACGGGGGCCGTGTCGATTTTTCAGGCGCATCCGTCGCACGCCCGTCCGCGGTACGCACGCAAATTCCCAATAATTATACATATTCCGCCGCGCTGGTGCATGCCGACAACGTTGAAGTTCTGCGGTTTGCATGGTGTCGCTTCCCTCAACTCGCACCGCTTCACAGTTCCTTCCCAGCTCGGACAGATCGATAATTCCTACTGCATGTCCTTGGTATTTCAAAAGGTGATTGTATTCCGGTCTTGAATGACCTAGCCCATGTTGCCGGATCGGGCCCAGTATAGTCTGCGTGACCTAGCACATGTTTCCTGTGTTTGGATCGGTAACATGCATAACCTGCGCAACCGCTGACAATGGGTTGTTGGGAATTTTATGGTATAGATCATGATCTGTACGAGGTGCGTACAGTTTTACTTCTTGTTCTTGGCTTACCCGCCCTATTAATAGTAGTGGGGTATCACCCGAATAGTAACCAAAACCTATACGGTGTGTAAACGTGTGAGATGCATTATTTTTCGTCCATCGGAGGCGTTTTACGATAGAGGTCCACCCTACACTTTCTGAAGCGCTCCATACAGCACCCGAAAACTGACTTCAGCAAAATGAAGATGCATCCCGATGAATAATCTCATGGCCCAAGTATACAATTCCGTCATTTTTCGATACAAGATTGGCGTTCCGAAGAGTTTGGGTGTTTGGGTGTTCCCCGTCATTCAGAAATATTTTTTCGCGGAATTTTGCTACCTCTAACGTAGAACGCGTCATCGTGGGGTCTGCTTGTTGTGCACCCCGTAATTTACTTTTGACGGGAAGCACAGTAATCGTAACTATATATTGCGAGTAAACGTATAGGGAATAATAGTCTTTGAGCGGCCCACCATGGGGTGCTGTTATCAGCTTGCCCCCGGTAGTATCACAGAACAAAGGGATTTACGAGGTGGATTCCACGCCAGCGGGTTCATGACGTGCTTCAGACAAGGATTGCGCTTCATGGCCTACCACGTGATCATCCGTCACCCACCGGGGTCCTCTACTGACCAGCCGCATTTACCCAAAGCCGTTGGATCCGACGTCATACTTGCAACACCATTTTTTGCAATGAAATTGTGTGTCGTGTTTGGTCCTCAGAGGTAGACTGATACCGCGGTAGGGGTTGCATTGTTGGGCTATGCATTGTTTCGACCAGCCGTTATCCTGCGGTTAGCAACTACCGATTTCAGCGGTAAGCATTTTAGCCATGAATTTCTTTTCGGACCTAGCATAGAATTGGCATTCAGGTAGCGCAAACAATATATATTCGTAGTGATTGTGCGCGTGATGAAAAATACTGAGTTCTAGATGTGAGGAGCTCAGAATACACGGCACCACCCCCAATATGGCATAGAATGTGTAGTTTGAACAATGGTACGTGAGGGGGCGGCGTCATATATCCTTAGCTTTCCACATGAAGAGAGTAGTATCTCAACCCAAAACGTGACTTGGAAGACGTTTGCTCGCGCAGTTCGATCGACAGTAATCTGCGCTAGTGCTAACACAAGGATACTACTCTTGAGGAGCTCAACCGATCACCAAACGTTCAGCCGAGACGCGCAGACCTTACGGTGGGATTATTCCTTTGTGAGAGTAGATTGCCTGGGGTAGGTGTGAGCCGCCTTTAGTGTGGAGCCTCAAAAGATCACGAGGTCACCCCCAGTGAGCACGCGTCCTCCATTGAGATACTTCGCGATAACCTCATCAACCAGCAAAAATATCTGCAGCATTGCAATAGATACGCCTCGGTTGCTGCATAGTTTTAGTCGTGTGTGTGGAACGTTGAGACATGAGTACGCTATCTACCGACTAACAAGTTCGACTCTATCTACAAGGTCCTTTTTCCCAGGAATGACTTTGAGCTCCCCGCACCCCCCCAACCGCTTGCCCTGCATGGCTACGTGTCTAACAAACATTTTGTTCCAGAGATGCGTCGATGGAGGTGCGGCCGAGCTAGACTTTAATCGCCCAAGGCCGCCGGGACAAACAATATTTCCTGACATGCTCGAAGGGGACCTGACGTTGTCGCACGGCACATCTGCTGCAAATGCTTCTTCGAGTGATGCGGAGGGAGGTGGGGTGACACCTCATACTGGAAGTCAACGCGGTGTGATTTGGAACGTGTCGGCGCTGCCGCAGCTCTCGGATCTCGGGACGAGCGAGATGAACTGGACCGTATTTCCGTCGTCGGGGCTTTTGCTTCCGGGCGAGAGGTGTGTACTTAGTGCCACACTCGTGTGACACTATCTTCTCTTAGTACTCTCATGACGCACTGCCAGATAGTACAGCAGAGAGCCCGATCTGAGAGCGCCTCAAACATGATGACCAGAGTTACCGCTCTTTCCCGTAGTGCTCGTACGGCTTTAAAAGCAACGTTATGCTTCGCCGGGGCAAGAGCGACTACCTGTCTAATACGTACCAGGTAGGACTCAAGTCCTTTCGAAGACCGCATAAGCGGGGAGAAATCGAGGTTTTTTGCTAAGCCCAGATGATCGCCCTCATGTCCTTGTATCATTGCCTAGACGCTCGAAAATTCGATATCCCACTGTTTGCTGGACAAACGCTCTTAAGGATGACCCTGAATCAGAACGTACAGCTCTATGGTTGTTTGCTACACAGGCGTACCGGCGACTTCTCAGAAGGTGTTGCAATTTTCTCATAGTTAGCTTGTGCAAACGACGCTCGAACGTGAAATAACCCCCCCCGTATATTCATCACCGACCATTTGTTTGCGACAATCTTCGGCGTTTGTGGGTATGTGAGGCATTCGGGGGTGTGGGTGTCAACCTACTCTAAAATATTCATATCAGTGTTTTCGATGTTCTCACTGCTCCAATGTATACGTGACAAGCGTACGCAATCATAGGAATAAAAAGATCTAGACGTTGCGCAGTTAGATGTCGATGGCGGCGCTACTGATGGGTAAAAATGTGGAGCCTGTATGACGTCATTGTGCCGCGATGGGGAACCTTTGAGCGAAAGAACGGTGTGTGATGCAAATTTGTCTCTTCTGTTGAAAACGTGTCTCGTTCTTGTCTCTCAATCAACGCTTTTGCTCTCTATTTACCCAGTTCAGCTCCTAGCGATTTCGAAAATCGTGAACGTCTTTATTGCGTGGTCTGCCTCCTTGATATTCATTGTTCCTGCTGCACCAATTTTTGGTGGGAGTATATTAAGGTCCATTTGTTTGACCGACTGCTCAGTGCTCGTGGTTGAAGGTTACAACACATTGCGGTCAAGAGTGAACATTTCTGTATTGATATATCTAGATCTCTGCCTGCTGGTAGTTTCTATGCATTGATTTCACCGTCACCGCGTCGGCGTCTGTACAAACATGCACCTGCAGCATCACCCTGCGGGTGGTGACTCTGCCGAGCGCAACATTCGACGGCCATACATCCGTCACGTTTAACGCCAGCGGAATGAGGACGAACATCGTATCGTCGGCCCCTTTCGACGTCACCTTCTTCCACTGCAACATCGGGGGAGTCTGGTACGACACGATCGATGACGACGGAAACCCTATAAAGGCATGCAAGCTTTGCAGCGAAGTGGTGAAAGGAGAGTCCGAGGTGCGTGGTAAATTTCTGTTTGCCAAGAGGGGTTTTCCCCTTCGAGCGCATGCATGCGCATATCATTGGCCGAGCTCCTACCTATGTTCAGCTACCGAATATATATACTGTTTTCTCATGTAGACTAAATAGTGGTTGCACGCTGTTGGCTTAGTTTAGTACATGTTGCGCTTCTCAGGTGAGAGACGATTCCGTTGGCATGACATTTTTATTGGGGTACAATACAGATTTGGTTTAGGACTCACACGTGAAACGATCAGTCGCGTTGAGAGCCCAAAATGTTTGGAGATAATGAAATCCTCCTGAGCGGAGCCTCAGACCGTACGGCATCAGCCCTACCGTGGTACATTTTTTATGCATGCCCCCGTAGCAATAATTCAAAGAAGAGTTCGAAAACGCAAGCCCATAAACAACCTCCAGAGCCGATGTATCTCACGACGAGTATAGTACAACACGATTAGTATCCCCCCAGTATATATTAAGGAACTCGATCGGTCAAAATTCGTTCGGCCACAACTGTACGTGTCGGGACTGTAGGGCTGTTACAGGTATCGGAAGGCTGAAAGTGAGGCGTTCTACGATCGAGGTTCACCCTCATTGTTCTGAGGCTCCTCACTTGACCTTAAGGAGCTCCACACCTCACCCGAACACTGGCTTCAGCAAACACCAAATTACATCCCGACAAATAATCCCATGGTTCATGTACACAACGACGTATTTTTTCGAAACAAGGTGGGCACGATTTCGGGTTGAGAAGCCCCGTCAATATGAAAAATACGTAGCGGAAAACTGCTATATCTATCGTAGAGCGCGTCGAGTGCACTCACGTCGGGGCGCGCATTCGCTTCAGTGGATAGTCAGCAAGCACGTACTATTCCGCTTATTTGGGTGCGAAGACGGTGCCTGGAATAAGGGTTTGAATGTATGTCGACCCGTGTGACCGCAGTGGCCCACGTTCGTGGCGCTGTTAAATCCTGCTGTAATGTTTCTATCAGGGAAGGGTGCCGTTCGAACCTTGGCTAGATAGCACTTACATTAGACTTACGGCCTGTGCATCGTTTATGTTTGGGGCATCCCATGATTATTTTAGTCAATCCTGATGCATGCCTTCGGGCGATGAATTTCCTTTCAAAGGTCAAAACTGTTCGTGAATCTCTTGATTAACACGTGATTCCTTCAATATCAGTATGGCTTTCGAACAAGCATACTCCACCTTTCCCTCTGAAAGGCGCAATCCTTGTGGGTATATAGTTCGTTTTGTCCCCCCCCCCGCTCCTATCATGGCATTGACGCTGTCGTCGATATTCAAGATAATCCGAATCAAGAGCGGTTCTTAGTAGGATGTAGCTCATCCTTCACGCGACTCGCCCAACATCTCACGGTGCTCCGCGCTTGGGGCCAGCCATGTCTGCCTTGTCTGTTAAACTTTAACGTGCTCCGTCCCGTCAGGGTAGCGTCGCGAGGGTCCATGGTCATACGACTACGGCCATGAATAATAATGAGCACACACACACCCTCCCTCCACCCCCGCTCGAGTGACATGGTTATATCCGTCCTACCCGTTTATTCATTCCCTGGTGTCATCTTGACACCATATCCGCGAGAATACTCAATGCGATCTTTTCTTCAACTATAACATATTCATTCACGGTCCTTTTGTCGCATTCGACATGTACAGGGAGTGGAGTGTGACGAGCCCGGTGCCACTACTCTAACGTTGCCTGTAAGGCAGGGGTACTGGCGGGCTGCTTTGTCATCGTCCTTTATCCGCAAGTGCTCTAATGAGGTATGTCAGCACATGATGGAGCATGCTACCGTAAGGGTGCCATGTCTTTGTCTATGGGCTCCTTACGTGAGGAGGTCTACACCATTGGTAACTCAGACAAGAAACTGGAAGTTCGTTTTCAAATGGACGAACAATCCCATGGCGTATACGCAGTAGAGTATGCAGCGACTCACTAGGTAAAACGTACAAGGGGATTCCAACGATGTTGTGCAGCCCTTAAAAAGCCCCGCCCGTGTAAAAGCGTTTCAAGAGAAAATTTTGCTTTCATCGTGCGTGGGGTATGCGCCGTGTATGGGTTCTACAGGCAAATGCCCACGGCAGACGCAAGCTAGGGTAGGCGTTGAAGAAGTTGTAGACTTTATAAGCCTCCCTAGTCATGAAGCTCTTTGCACATTGACCCAAACGCCGACGTTGAAAGTAAAACCAAACTTTAGCCCGACGAAATCGCAATCGCTTGGGCCATGCATGTACGACGAATAGTGCGCTAGGAAATACGATTTTATTTCTAACCGTTTGGGTTGTACTGTAGTTCGAGAGTGCGAAAGCTCCGTCAGTCACATGCGGTTCGGCCAACTATTGGGTACTTCACCGCTGCCTACATATACACTGATCGAAAATCGGTTGCTTGCAGTGGTTGTCTCCCTGTATATTTCGATATGGGTGGTTTGTCGGGGAATGCCCTTACCCACGCCCGAAGCAGTGGACTGTAAGTGCCTAGTCGTTTGTACGAAACAGGCTAGACCCCGAGAATTCGTGCCTGGTACGTGATGCAAATGAATGCTACTGCACACAACGTTGAATCTCCAGGCCTCTGGCCTGCGGGACCGTCTCTCCGAGGACTGATTCTGTTCACGAAACGTGACTGTAAGTCCACTGTGATGCACGAAGCTGATTTTGACTTTTCCTATCACCCTCCGTGGACAACGGTGTCGAGCGGCGCAGTGCTGTCGGTCTCTGGTATGAATAGGTCAGCCCCAATACCTGGACTGAGGCGACCGATCGGGCGACACCCCCCTACACAGTGCGTGTTGTTGTCGCGTGCGGTCATTTGGTAGTGTGCTTTGGGTGCAGTATTGGTTTTCCCATGTTGAGGGTTTTGTATTACCCAAAATTGTTTAAAGTTTCTGTTAAGGTACAGTGCTCTTAAATGCGTCGTCCTGCTTGTGTAGTTGTTGCCCTCGAAAGGTGCTAAAATGTTGGCCTTGAGATCGAATCTCACCGATTTGAAAGTTTTACTATGTTTGCAAACGCGTGTAAGAATAGACGCCTGAGAGCGCATTGCTTGGGTAAATCTATTTCGATGCGAGAAGACAAGGGAAAAAAGCGACGATGTCATTTCGCGATACATATTTATTGGGTGTACCGTGTTGGGGGGGGGGGGGAGAGTATACTATATGATCCCGGTTCTGAGGTACGACCATTAATAGTAAGGGGGCAAGAGAAGATGGGCAAATATCAATCTAAAACGAAACAACAGTCCCAGGTAAGTACTCCTTTACATGGCATGCGTCTTTTGGGTGTTCTGCGAAGTCGATATTACGGGGGACCATAATAAAAAACACCAAATATTGTTAGTAAAAATTGTCAAATATATAGGTTTCTATGTATACCATAGGTCCTATTTACTATGGACCCCCGTAATAGTACGTTTTCGTCGATTGTCATGTTGTACTGCATATCCAGCTGCCAAGCAACTTTAATCGAAGGAATACCGTATATGTGTCTATATCTGACGGAAAAAAAAGGTTTTCCCTGCGCACGAAGTCTCTTGAGGTTGCCGCAATCAAAGATGGATGCTTCGGAAGGTCGCTTCTTGCAAAAGACTGCACAAATTATGAAGGCAATCGAAACTGCCACCTTCCCCGTAGCGATATCGCCGCTAATCCTCATGCGATCATGCCGCCGCCGCTCTTGAGTTTCATAAACTGTCTCTTGCTGTCTTCTCTCCTGGATGTATGTGCGAATAGCTGTGCCTGTCGTGTGATGGCATGTTGTTGATAGCGATGTGTTGTCGCATCATAGCACCTCGCTGACAACCATGCTGTCCTATGCTGCTACCGTGCTGTGGTGATCGTTCAACCTGGACGCCCCGTAACTATAGGACGCATGCAAGGGAGGCACCAATGTCGTACGCGTGCAGGAGTACTGCGTGGATGGCTACAAAGGACCTAGTGAGTCTCCGCTCCTTCATGGGCGCGGTGTGTTTGTCTAGTGCTTGCCGGGTTCACTTGGACTACCCGTTCTGGTTGTTGCGGCGCAGAGGCAATGTGCTCCAAACGGCGCGCGCTATGGTAGGGCTGGCCACAAATGTCTTGGCGCTACCTCACCCAGACACACTGATGTAGCAAAGCAGCCAAGTCACATTCCGATGCCCAATCGACGCGTGCTACGATTGGGGTGCCACCTTTTGGCTTTCTAGCGTTTTCGATGACGGCGCGGTTTGGCCCAAAATCGTCAGAATGCCGTACTTGTTTTGCACTATGATGTCATGTTTTCCCATGGCGCGGGGTTGTTCATTGGATTGCGATTTTATTTTTCCGCCGAATCAGGTTTTGGGTGAAAGATATGGTTTTCAAGAATCGAACCCCAGACAAATGTTAGCCCTTCTCTACCATACCACGTGTCTCTCCCAAACCTAGATGTCTCGTTGGTATTCCACCGGTAGTGGGTTAAGGAGTCCGATCACTCGGGCAAAAATGCAGAGTGTTATCTCTGTTGTCGAAAGTTTATATAACGTGGTGGCGATGTTGCTGCGTGATCCATATAAGCGTTGCGATACGGTTGCTTGGTTCCATGTGCATCGTGATTTTGCACTATTTTCATTGCCCATACTGAAAGTCATTACGCGTTCTACGATAGAGGTAGCACACTCCACTCTATTGGTTTCTGAATGACGGGGTTCCTAACCCCCAAATGGTCGGAATGCAAAATCATATTTCGAAAAATGACGTATTTACACTTGCGCTATGGGCTTATTCATCTGGGTGCAATAGGAGTTTGGCTCAAGTTAGGTTTCAGGTGGGGTGTGGAGCTCCTTAAGGTCAAGAGAGCAGCCTCGGATCTTTTATGATGCACCTCTACCGTAAAACACCCCTCATATATAGCTTCACATTAGCGATGCAGAGAGGAGGAGGATTCGACCAAACACCCCATATGTTAACCCTACGTGGGTATGCCGCCGATGTCGTGACACACGATTGCTACCCATGCCGCATGAATGGAACCATATCGCACCATTGGTGTTGGCCACCGTGGGGGAGGGCGGGGGCGCGGGAGTGAAGCCATCCACCCTCGTGCCCAATCTAAACAACAGCCTCCTGCCTCAACATCAATCTATCGATTTACGTGACAGGTAGTAAGTCTCCTCCACCAGCTTCATCAACAACCTCCTCGCCCCCGACGAATACTGGATGGTGCTTTTCCTGTCCATTGTAAACCTAAACCCCGGCTTGCTGCGAAATGTACCCTCAGGATTTATTAACTTAACCAGTCCTTTATAGGACAAAAAGTAATATCGTCCTACCCTCCTTGATACACAAGCACATGTTATTGTACCCTGTACTCTCCATGTTTTAACGTCGTGATCAATGTACTGACTACAATTGTCCCCCCCCCGTCCGTGCTGCCACACATCATTTATGACTGAAATTTCAGAGTGCGGAGTGTGCTCTTCTGGCTTCGGCAGAGGAGCAGCGAACGAATGCCACCGGTGCTCACGAAACTTTAAGGCGGGGATGTTCTCCGTCCTTGGGATTGTGGCCGTGGTCGCCCTAGTCGTAGTTGCCCTTTTGGTCGTGTATCTGGTGAGGACGAGTGGTGCTGCGGTTGTTGGTATGGCGCCACCGCAGTTTTCTGAAGCTCCTCGCGCGAGAAGTTCTATATTTCACCCCTCCCTAAACCATTTTTTTTTTTGAACATCGGAAGCCTACCCGTCGCCCAGTAATTCACACGGACAACAAAACCAACAATATGTCACACTAGGTAGTACTGTTTGGTGGCGCCTCACTGTTGAGAAGCTCCGGTGATGAAACATATTGGACTCAATACGACAACCCTTGTCTCGGAACCAACACGATGAGATTGCGACGTAGCCTGACTATTCTGATGTTATGTCCTCTGTCACTGCTACGAACGTCGGCAACATGCCAGCACCACGTAACCCGTGGAAGGAACCACATGTCCCCGGGGGTTGACCGCCATTATTGTACACAGTGAAAAAAACACATTTTCGTAAGGGACAATATTATCCGCTTAATGATATATCCACAAAGCTAACGTACAGCACCAACCGTTGATAACTGTCCACATGCAAGGGGGATGATATTGGTCGAGGCGGAGGGGGTCGGAAACCCAAGCATCCTACTTCCCCTCGCCTATTTTCAAAATTAGCATCCTACTTCACACGGGGGGGTATGCCTTAACGATTCAATATTAATCAAGAAACAAAACTTGTATGTATCGCAACTCCGAACAGAACCCCAACACCACCCCATATGGTGTGTGTTTTTATTCGGACTTTTCAAGGAATGACGTGTGCGTGTTGTTTTTCTCCTCTTTGGTCCGTCGACGTTCCCAACCTTGCTGTAACCGTTTCTCAGAAAAAAAATACAAACGCCGTTGCTCTTTCCAGCGCGACAATTGTTGTGGCAATATGTATGGCGTTCGAAGGTTTCCTCTTGCTGGTGCCGCTGCAGCATGTACCGCCACTATTGATACCTTTCATCTTCAGTGTTGGTGCTTAGCGCTTTTGGCGGAACCTTGTAGACGGCGTTTGAGTGCCGTCAATGGTGGCATTATTCAACCTTACCAACGACGTCGACAAAACGATGAACAAACTCTAATCAGGAAGACAAGCCGCCTATGAGAACGGAGACATGAACGTTTTGCTCCATAGCGCGTGTTGCGACCGGCAGTCCCCTAGAGTGGATATTCGACACGATAACGCACCCATCGACCATGTCGTGAAAACTTGTGCATCGCCAATTTCATTTACAACCAACTCCCTTGTTCGCAGTACTTCTCAACCAGTATTACCTGGTCCAAACCGTTACGTGGTAGCGCAAAGAACGGGCGTGCCATGGAAAACGTTTCATTTGTAACCCGCATGTTATGCAGTCTTTATCAACTGGTACAGCTGTCCAACTTATGACCATGGTCGTCGATGCGCGGCTGGAAAGGGCGTGTATGATGAAGGTTATCTCACCATATGACCCATGGATTTGACATTTTGTCATCGGTTTCCGATCCTGCTAAAACCTAACGTTACCAGGTTAGCGGTAGGGATGCCGTGTCGTCAACGGTGTCCAGCACGAAGGACTCTGTTCGTATGATCCAACGTCGCGGTGCCGGGCTCCTGGCACGACCGGAGGGTGGCGGCGTCAAGGACTCCAGCGTTCATTATAGCATTGGCAGCACAAGGTCACGCGGTACACCCGGGGATGAGATCGAGACGTCACGGAGTTTTCGCACGATATCGTTTCGGCGCGGTAGGAGCGGAAGAAGCCGCGGAGACGGCGGCGGCGGCGGTGGCAGCAGCGTACCAGAAATCGATCGAGGCAGTTCCAGCAGGGTCATAACGGGCAGAACTTTGTTATCAGCGAGGAAAGGGAGCTTCGTTGGACGTGCGGCACCTTTAGGGCATCATTCGCCGACCAAACAAATCCGTTTCGCAGCAATGGAGCCGACACCTTCTAGTGGTACATCACCCTCGACGAGATCACCTGAAGAAAAATCACCAGAGGCAGTCCATGACGCGAGCGGCCACGACGACAACGCTAACATTTCAGGTACTACTACAGGCCATCACCATGCGAACTCCCCCGGCATCCCTGAGCAACATCGACCCTCCAAGCAAGGTGCCCAGCGTGGGTACGGAGATTCACCAGCGACTGGGGTTGCACTTGGGTACTCCACGGGGACCGCATTTCAGCCACAGAGAAGCCCACAGCGAGCGCACAGAGAGCCACAATCTTTCGTTCAAGTTGTAGGATCAGCCAGCAACAGGGCGCAAACGCAGTTCCCAGAGAGATATACAGCTGACAAGCGCGGGAGGGACAACACCGCTGGGAGTAAAATCGGGCGTGTGCTGATGGCACTCCCCCTGTCGAAGCTCAAGATCGTCATAGGCAAGCTTTCACATACATACCGAGACCATTTGGATCTTGTGACAATATTGCTGTCTTACTCACGTTACGCAATAGCCACACAATACACAGCCTACTGTTGTGGAAAAACGCGTGCGCGACACCTGCTCGATGTATGTTGATCACAACAGACGAACATGGATCAAAACCAAGAGCATCATCTTTGTCAGGTGTTAATGGCGGAAGCTTAAACGGCGATACTGCCTTTAAACTGGCAAGAAGTTAGTTACATAGTCACTCAGCCGTGTGACTCTGGGAAGCTCAAGATAAAAGACCCAAACGCGACGCTCCTACCACAGTACCCGGTCTACCTGTAAACATATTGCAGATCACATGCGGCGTAATTTTCACTGTCGGAGACCCGACCTTCCTTGCTTCACGAAGTTTGTCCCAGCGAAACATCGGGGTGTTTGAACCCACCTGTGATCAAGTATGATGGACGACAGCGCTCTGACAACATCGCAGTCAAACCACGTAACATTTTTGCACTTGAAGACCCGAAGCTGCTACACGGTAGGCTGCTACACGGTAGGATTTCCTGGCATTCACTGTGCCCTACACCGTTGACAGTACGTGGTACGCGTATCGACAAGTACGTCTGTCTCTTCATCATGTCTGGCGGTTGTGCCCAAGATGGGAGCCCACCGACGTATGTTCATAGTTGGCTCACGGGATTAGGATTCAAAACTTCCTGTACCGAACCTAGTTACTTGCAGGCTTGGTTTCGTCTTGTACACTCCGGAGATCCTTTAGAACGTGAGTTGTCCAGTAATAGATATCATATGCGGTGGACTATCCAGATGAAAGGATGCCCACTATGCGAACTTCTTTCGCCGTGGCTTGTTTTTTTCCGATGTGTTCTACGATGGAGGTAGCACATTTCCTCTAAAATTATTTCTTAATGACGGGGCTCCTTAACCCACAATCCTCGGAATGCCATTGTTGTTTCGAAACATGACGCAATCCTATATTCGAGCCATGGAAATATTCATCGGGGTGATAATTTGATGTTTTGCTGAAGTCAGTTTTCGAGTGAAGTCTGGAGCCCATCAAGTGGGGAGACTCAGAACGTTTGGGGTGAACCTCTATCGTAGAACGCATCCTCTACGCATTATTACCGCCTGACAAGTGTCACCTTCGCCCCGCGTCCGTCATCCTTATTTGTCCGCATCCGACCCCTGTACCCCTGCCTTGTTTGCTAAAATTGTTTAAACGCCTACCATCGTCGCGCGGGAGGGCAGTCGTCTGGCAGATTACAGTGGCGGTGAGTTTAACATGCGGCCTAACGCTAACGATTTTTGGCCAGCCGCAAAAAACTAAGCATCACCTTATATGCGGGACCAGCGTGATTTTTGTAATGCAGACCTTTGAATATATAATAAAACACACTTGACACTGACGGAAATTGCGAGAGCGTGAGTTGCCTACTCTCTATGGACTTCGATGACCATCGGGAATGACGAAGCCGTATGCCCGCGCGAAAATGACGAACGCATCTACTGAAGGGGTTTTCGTCTCATGTTTGACTTTAGTTGTACGGCCATAGACCCTCGCATTCCAAATATAGAAAAAGCCGGGGGGAGGGGGAAGTGAAAAACCCGTGACCACACCTTGTCCCGGATGAGGATGAGAGCAAACCCTCCCGTAACTCGAAGTAACAGTATACGACTGGTTGAGGTCGAAAGTCAAAGTACTGACTACAACCGAACCGAACAATCTTAACGTAAGTGAAGAAACAAAACTATGAATGAAGATAGAGTTCATTTGTTTGGCAGGAGATGTACAGCGAACGTTGATACTGATCAGGAGGTGGCGGTACGTTGGAGGAGAAACCATAAACGGATTCCTTTCTCACAGACCTCAAAGTTCAAGGTTTGTCAGTAACGTGCAAGGCGTTTGTTTCGGACAAACATGCAGAATATAGTCTAGAGATACGGGATCGACCTGACCAAGCACCCGGGCCCCAACGGTTGCGGGTGCGCCTGAAGTGACGAAGACATGGGGCAGCAAGACACCGGGAGCAGGCAGTAAGGTCACGTTTGACGTAGCTGCTGCGAGCTATTTCCTGGACTCTGGATGAGATCGCCCACGTCGTGTTTCGTTTTCTGTCGCTAGGAGGCTGTGCGATATCATATACTCATGGGGTATGAATCATGTCGATTCATACACAGTTTAAGCTAAACACGCATATATCCACGATTCACGCCCGCACGCCCAGCCGCCTCCACGATACCCTGTGTCCCACGTCGTTCTGCATCGCTCCGTGCCAAATGCGTCCGACAAAACGCCCAACCCGACGCCGCTGTCCGTGGGCAAAAGTTTTCGAACATAACGAGCGTGAAATATCCGCCGCTCTACGACAAGTTTCTTTCCATTATCGGTGTATTTACTCTGGACCTGACCTGGATTCTCTCGGCGGCATGCCTGACGCCGGACGTCAGCTTCTACGACAAGCTGCTGTGAGTGCTGCTGTTCACCAGGACGGACGATGCGGCCCGTGGTGATGTCGAGTACGCCGACTGTGACGTTCGTGAAGCGAGAGGACTGCCACGGAAGGAGTTTTGTAGTGTGGTTAGACCTTTCATCCCCCGATAGAAAGTCCCCTCATCACGACATTAGCTACCCACAATGTTTGGATCATAGGCGGTTTCACACTAATTCGTAAATTCCGCACGTAGTCTTTGCAGGCTGTCCTTCGGACTTCGCGTATACCACTTTTTTGCCCAACAATAAGGACCGTTTGCATTCCTTTTTTATTCTTAATGTGGAAGCAGTCCTTACAATTTGAGACAGTTGTTTAAAGCTCACGACATACGGGGCATGTGAAAACACGAAGTGACACCCATGCCTAACATTGCTCCCTCGCTTCGCCCGCCGGAGGTTGATTATATGTTTCGTATGGGTTGTCTCCGACCGCACGAAAGACTGTCGAGGCTGGAACGTTTCCGCGAAGACGGGTGGTGTTGATGCTTCCAGTTGGAAAGGGGTCGGCGGTACCATTCGGTTTTCCTGCTTTGTTGTCTCGCTACAAGAGATAGCTTCGTAGCAAGTGTTGCGGGGGTGTGTGCGGAGTACACCAAGAACATTGCCAGGTGACTCTTGCCTCTTCATTTTGTTAGACAATAAATCTTGCCCATTTTGTCCTCAGATGACAGGCGGCGGGGGTGATTGCCTCATACGGTGGCGAAAATTCCAAACGAACAGCGTTGCTATTTTAAGCGCTCACTCACTTGCGAATTGGACAGTTGGCAATATTGGTGGTACGATCTGCGCACTTCTTCAAGGCGCCGATCGCGTGCGTTAAAGAGCTCAACAGTTAATAAAAGATTTTGGTGCATGTTCCGCGCACGTGTGCCCATGCCGCCCAACTTTGCTTCAACTCCGTTTCGAATAGAGTCGTCACCATCGGGCCGCCGATTGTTCTGGGACTCCTTGGCGTCACGTTCCAAATTGGGGCTAGACTGGCAAGACCGGTCGAAGCCAACGTGCTACCAATTCCACAAGCACGTAGCATAGATCAGTCGGACATCAGTGTGCTCCCAACGATGGAACCTCTTCCGCCAACGCCAGGCTTGCAGAGGGCAAGAACCCCGGACGTTCCGACGGAAGATATTTCTCGGGAAATGGAACTATCGAAGTTTGGGTCGGCCATTCAGAGAGGAAAAGTTCCGGGCGGGTCAAGAGAGACCATCGTGTTGTCGCGCAGCTTGATCACAACAAGTGCCGGCGCCTTCGCAGGTCAACACCGGCCAGCTGGCCGGGTGCTGGAGGCGTCAGGCACTAACAGTCGCCAGACGAATTCGCATGAGCCCGCTCTCAGCCACCAAGACACGGAGATGGAGCACACAACTCGTGGAGAAACAGGATCCTCTGCGACTGCTATTCATGGAGACGCACCGCTCAATAAACCTCGCCGGTCACTGGGGAGTGGTTTGACGACTGGAACTGGAATCAAGGCCGATCAAAAGCGGGTACATGCAAAGGTTGCTCTTACGATGTGGGATGGTAACATCACATCGTTAGGCGAAAACGATAGTTTGTCCTGACTCTGACCCTATGAATACGCTCCATGGGTCACTAATGTGACTAGATGTACCGTTTCGTTCATATTAAGCCTTAGGATGTCCGCTCCCATTGGCTGTATTCCGGTTCGTTCACGACCATAGCCTTGCATAGGCTGACCTGGGCGGGCGCAATGATCAAAAACCCCGCGAGGAACCGGGTGTAGCTCTACGTGTAGGCATCGTTTAGAGCAATGATTACTATGCTTGACTCTAAAACCTTCATATAGCTTGGTTCGTATGGTGAGTTCCAATCAGCAGAACAGCGACATTCGTGTCAAGGGTATTAATGTGACTATGTCAGAGACCGTTGTTTATTCTCATCACTCGTCTGCGCCGCTGCCGCTGTGTTCCACAATGTTTGGCGCGCGTCTTTCACACCCCTTGCAGGACGATGTAGGGGAGCTCTTTGCGCGACACACCACCATGACGCTCATCCTTTTGTACCTGATCTACAGTCAAGTTTCAACGTTGGTGAGATGTTGGAGTGTATGTGAACACAATAAGCGGGGGACACGTCAATTAGGGCCAGTGAAAGGAACCGGTTGTTTCCAATAGTTTCTTTGTGGTGAAACGACATGATGTCGACCAATCGATTGTAAATATGTGGTTCCATGCTTTAGGCTAAACGTCAGAGTCAATTATGAGAACATGGTGATTCACATAATTCAGGTGTGGTCGAACACCCATGGTATGGAGTCAAATACTGCAAAACGTTGATTCCATGATTGGGACAAAGCCCATAGCTCATGCAATGAAAGCCACAACGGTACAATTGCGGGTCAAAGGATTTCTGTAGTCAGAAAGACATTCTACGGAGCCAGAGGACATACGTTCAGTGCAATGGGTTTAGTTAAACTCAGGGTCCAATGAAATAGAGCCGACGATGTCAAACGGGTGGTTCGAAGAGTTTTTCGTAGTCGAAAGCACATGAACGGGCGCAAAAGAAGATCGACAAGCACATGAACGGAAACCAAGAAAAAAAAGCCAATCACATGAACGGGATACAAGAAAGATAAACGGTTGGTTCCAAAGTTTTTTCTAACCTCGAGCGCTGATGAAATGAAGCCAAAGATGCCAAAGGGGAGGTTCCGACAATACGTTTGCACTCGACATTTGAAAATACGGAACTAAATATCAAGACGGCTCGAACATATGTAATTTAATCGAGCACCGTTCAAACTAGGCTAATGACGACCAACGAGTGGCCATACCAATTTGCCTGTAGTCAAAAACCAGTATGAAAGAGCGAGCAACAATAGAGAGAGAGTGGAAAATGCTGGGTCGATGGGCGAGACGAATAAAGTAGAAGCTGCTATTCCGAAGGGATGGTTATTTTTTTCTTGAGGGTTGGGCGGTTCCTGTCGAATGACGTTGAATGAGGGGTTACAATGAGGTGGTTTTGATTCCAATCAACTGAAAATCCATCAGTGCTGGGGCAAGAGGCCTCATCAGATCGATTGACTAAAGAAAGGGTTTTGCCCGTGAAGGAGTACAGGAGGAGTCGCTATCGAAATGTACGTCCCACCGTGTCGACCATCCCCCCCCCTCAAAATAATAAGCTCACGCTCGAAAGTGTGCGCAGCTTCAAATTCACAACGTCCTCTGCAAGTTAACGGCTCCGTTCGGACGGTTTGACCGTTCACCAGGAAGACAATTCACCCAAAGTTGCCGTGACTGATATTGGTAGCAAACAATAAACCTAGTCCCAAACAATCCGTAGGCTGGCATGTCTCGTCGTAAGAAGACTGTGTAACTCAGCATGGTATGCAGTGTCGCTGCGGAGGAAGCAGATGAGTGCCGCTACAGCAGCTTTGACACCGCGGACAGTTACCTTGTAACACGATATAGTTGCTGAGACAGCGACGTGTGGATTTTGCATGGAACGTTTTGTCGTAAAACCATCAGAGTGCAACTAGGTTTCGAGAAACCACCAAAATCGTGTAGGCCGCTCATCGCTGAGATAGCCATTGTTCGTACGTGGAAAAAAAGGACATCCCCACTACGTAAGCGTATTTTACTGAATGGATATACACCACTAGTTGAGCGACACATTTGCGAGCGCGAGGTTTAGACTGCATGGCCATGCTAAATGAACCAAAGGCGGGCAAATAGCTAACACGCTGGAATCATGCTTCCCAAATTGTTCAAAACCTTGTCTGCCACGTATTGTTGTCACGCCCCCTTCCCTCTGCAGGTGTTCCAGACCTTTTCATGTGAGGATTTTCCGGAATTGCAGAAGAAAATACCTCAAGGCGGACCTGAGCATTGAGTGCTACACGGAGACGCATGATGCGTACATGATATACGCCGCGATCATGATATTCCTCTGTGAGTTTACGGTGTGGTGCGTTACGTAAGCCCGACTTGTTAACGCCCTGTCACAACTAGGTCGTGTTCCATATTTTCCTCACGGTCAAGTACTCACTTCACGTGTTCATTGTCAGAATGTTCGTTCGGAGTCTTGCGCGTGAACCCTCTTGAGGCTGGAAAGCATGTTTCCACGGGGGCAACGTGTCTGAAACAAACGATCATTCCAAACTCGTCCGCACGGGGCATACCTAGGTAGCGAGGGAAGCGGGAGGGGTCCGAATTACCATGTAAGAAGCTACACGACGCTGGCGAAGTACTGTGATCATGATTCCTGCCGCTCCACGCGCTCGGTACTGACCCTACTTAGGTGTTCACTATAGTGATTAAGGCAATGACAGCTGTGTTTAAATTCAACCGCCTAAGGGCGGCGGGGGTCCCCCGCTGTACGGAGCATGATCTTCCCGCGCCCCTGCCGTACGTCTCCTTGCATTGAAGCTTGGACATACAATCTTCTTCATTACCGATTCCTGCGGTGGTCGTTGCTGCAATTGCCCCGTTTTTGATCGTCAAGTTTTCTTTTTGAAGACACAAGAGGGTTGATAAACTTGTTCTGCATGTTTACCCGTCGTGACTTTGGGATTGACAGCTGGTCGTACATCTTAGCGTTTTTTGGGCGCAGTGATGTAACCCCGGGAAATGTGAAACATGATGTCTTATCGTCTGGTTCAAACAATTCGCCGACAAAAGTGCACAGACAAAGTCGAATATTGTTTGCGAGCCACGATCGAGGGTTCAACAGCCTTTCAACAAACCTTTGTCGAACCCTCCTGGCCGTTCTTCGCTGTTGGGCAAATGTGCTTTGTGCACAAGTTTCCCGTTTTTGTTGCGGCATGTTTTGGTGTATTCTCCTGTGACTCATCCCACGTTCGTGGTTGCTGTTTTAAAAATTTGTAGTTGCCAACCGGTTGAGCTCCTCAAACGATCGACGGCCGGTTAATATCATACGTTGAATACTGCAGTATACTAGGTATTTAGTTTACGACCTGTAACTGAGCATATCAATCTAGGCTCGGGTTGTCCGGACAAAATGTTCGGTCGGGCTACATGAACAAAGTTCTTTGAAGCCATGATTCGAGTATGTAGAGCTCACGTAGAGAACCCAGAACACAACACACCGCCGCTATCCTGGCAATGTCCTCTTCCGGGGACTGCTGTCAAAGTTTTCACTTAGAAGCTCACGTTGGTCATTCGTTTTAGAATGGCATCATATACATGAATACCGAATAGCGTGCTTAGCAAGAAGCTTTCAATACACTATTTGTTCACCCTCTTGTGTTTGTTCCGCCTTTTTCGTGAAACTCTCCACGCGTGGGCAGACCCCCTCGGCATCCCCGCGGCGTTTTTCTTCCTTCTTTGGCGTCAAGGGTCTTCCATCAACCCTACAACCGACGAGGTCATTGAAGAGCGGAGGGGACCACAACACGCCCTGGTAAGCACCATGTTCCGGAGAAGACGTAGCAATCAGGACAGAATATAGTGTTCACGCATGCACGGGTACATGTTTTTCGGCGTACATCACCTTATCTGATTTCTATAATCCGTTGTCATAGTATACGCATTGAAAATACCGCCAGTACCGTAGTCGAATAGTGTAGGTTGAACGTGAAGATCAAACAACCAACCCCCGCCCTAATCAAAGATCCGGCGGTTTGGTCTGTGTAAATATAGCAACCGCAGTGGCTAGTCCAGATGAGTGCTGTTTTTTGTCGAACGATTGTCGCGATGCAAATGAAGAGGGGTGGGAAAACGGTCAATGCAACTTCTGAGCTATCCACGTCGAGTTTCAATCTACCGAGGTCAACATGCCAGGCTTGACTTACAAAACGATGTCCTTTCGTATCCCGACGAAGTTGAGGTTTATGCGTAGACTATTGCCTGCATTCGTTGCACTACCGTGGCACGTTTGGGAAGAGCCGTAAACTCGACCGTGATAGCTGTTTTGCGACAACCGCCTAGTAGAGAGTGTCCAACGTCCTTGGTGAATGTATAGTCACCCGGGGGCGGTGATGGGATGTGAGGTTGACTCTGGCTCACGACCGCTGCTGAACTCCACGTACCCCGTATATGGCTTCATAGTGGTGAGACTGTACCCCAAATCTTGTTGTATCATGAGCCTATATGGTTGTGTGCCGTGGCCATCAGTGTTCTGGATTTTAGATTTTCCCTTGGTTGTATGTTTTTTAATATTGTTTGAACTACTTGCGAAGCGTCGGGGTATGCTAAAATAGCGTTTGCAGCACATTGCATTGCACATGTTTTGGTGGGCGTAGGTGCCGGCGTGTTCACGGCCTTAGCGTTAAAGCGCGCAAAGAACGTACTCGGCACGGTCAAGAACGGCAGCTGAGACTGTGGGGGACACTGCCTCGTCCTGAAGTACTTATCTTTGCGCATCTCCATGCACACCTTGAGTCCCTACGGCCTCTGTCCCCGTCGTGTTCTTCGGGGGCGTTCAAAAACCGTCGCGCTTGACGATCAGTGACCTCCGCACAGACGTCAGCGTAGCGCCCAGACTTGTCAGCATTGCAGAGTTCCCGTGATGCTCACTATGGTGTGTCTCCGTGTATTGTATTTGATCCTCCCTTGCCTCTGTCCTTCTCCGGTTTGTTGGACGTGTTTTTATTGTTCGGTAGCGTGTGAAGATCAAGCAGCGCAGCAACGACGTCAGCATAGCCCCAACGTCCTTCCTCTGGAGCGCGTACTACCCCGACCGCTACTACTACGAGGTAAACGAAACGAACCACATCGAGGAAGAACACATATGTCCCCCCCGGTGTTTCGAGTCGGTCGCTGAAATGATTTGTTCAAGACGTGAGGACGTCGCGCAGTCGTAGATGTAGGGAATATCCCCGACCGGATAAAGAGGGAATACTACATCCAAGGTTTAGTATTAACTTGGTTAGCATGTTGCAACCTCATCTTTGTTTTAGACAGTATGGATAGCGAGCGCATTTCCCAAATCAGAGGACTATCTTGATTCTGCACGTTTCCGCTTTACTGCGAACAATATCTGGATAAAGGGTCGTCGCTGTAATTGCTGGTAGGACTGGCATCTGGTCTCAGAGATGATACTATGAAGGCAGGTTCAAGTTCCTTTGAAACTGTTAGTTTGCCGAAAAAAAGTATGTTTCTCACGTCGGCGAGGGCGCTCTCAACGGAGATGGAAGTATGCATATATATGGAATTGCGATATGTAAAACACTGCAATGTCTGCAGGCAACGGCGTCGTCGATGGCATTAATAAGGCTAGCATGTAGTTGTGGTCAGGGGAATCCCAAGAAGGGATAAACTACAAATGCGTTACGGCTTGAAAAACATAAAGGAAGGGGGCGTGTACGCGATACCATGCGTTTCCGCAGTGTTATGGCCATAGACCTTCGTATCAATACAATGGCGGGACGGAACACGTCGAGTTTTCATCGAATTTGCAGACACCTCGTGCACTAAGTGCTGATTAACTTATACTGTTTGAGACGATATCATCCGGTTCGAAATTTCACGTATTGTATCGGTATTTTTCTCATCTTCGACGTCAGGTGTTCGAGTGTCTGAGGCGTTTGGTGCTCACTGGAGTGCTGGTGTTCCTCGTCCCGGAAACACCGGGGCAGGTGGCCTTCAGCTGCGTGTTTGCGTTCACCAGGTACGCAGGCGTACGATACGAGCAGCCCATTTTGTCCAAACTGACTCGCTGTGGGGGTGGCTCGGTTCAACCCAATGTCGTTGAGAACAAGTATTACTTGATAATATCAGGCGTTGTCGCACTTTCTTGACCACGTATGCGTTCACCCGGTTGCTTGTTTATTCAGTCGCACAACCCGTTTTGGGGTTTGAGATAAAAAGGAAAGGTATTATCTCGCGGAGACGGGGGGAAATGAGATGCAACCCTACCGAACAATGCGTTTACAGAGGCGGCCACCGTTCGTTGAGCGCAGGTCAGGGTCTGATCGTGACGCTGGTTGCACGCGCCCATTGTCCTACTTCTAGTGCTTTGACGATGAGTTTTGTCTGGAGGAGTTACCACGACTGCATGTTTAGCATTTGTTCTTCTGCGGAGAATAATGTCCTATTTAGGTTGTACATAAACCGTCGCTTGAAACAAGCCCAGCAGAAAATTTGTATATGACGTCAACGTCTGCGCGTTGGACTGGCGGGATTGGTGAGACAGAAAACCGCCCGGTCTTGTTTTAATGAGGGGGGGGAGTACTGCATTACGGTGGTCTGGTATGGATATATGCCACGGCGATCTTGAAAGGGTTTTCTCAAACGTATTTCGCGCCGTGTGTAAAATGGACATCGAATTCGTTGATAATGTGTACACCTTGTGGGCGGGTGATGCGGGGTGATAAGGTAGAGGTATCACCCACCAGGGGTATTTCGTTAGGATCCTCGTTCGAATGGCTGTTTGCATGATCGAAAAACAGGTTTCAGGAAACGGAAGTGCAACCGCATGACCTTTTTCACCAGTTATATCGTAAACAACACGCAAACATTCACTTCATAGTTCGTAGTATACCAGCGGTATTGGCTTAAGGTCAGTCGGTAAAATTTACGACCGTAAAGTACCGCCCCTATCGTAGCACGCCTCTTAATAAGACGTGCGCCCTTTCCGTCGACCTCCTTGCCGCAGTTGTCGTTACCACGTTGCCGTTCGTGAGCCGTTTGGACATTTTTCTCACGTAGCTGTTCGTGAGATTTTGTGCGCTCTCTCAGCTCTCGCACCGTCGACTCCGTTACTCAATCTCCGGGTGAAGGTACCAATAGCCTATGTTTATTTTATTTCCGGCCGGCAAGACCAGGTATGGTATATTGCACAAATGGACTCGTCTTGAACGTTTTGAATGCTAGTATCTGTGCCTGGACCGTTTCGGTCGTTCCCTGTTCAAGCACGGTTGTTAAATCGTTGCAAACGTTCATGAAACATTTCTAGACGTTCACCAGGCCAATGCTTGTTGGCGGAAGTGCCCGTTGAGATTGTATACTCGCAGCAAGTTGATCCGTTCGTTAGAATGCGGTACGGGAAGCATCCCGCGTCCAAGGATGAACGTCCCATGGGTAAACCTCACATCCCGCGGGAACCTGGTGTTCGATGGGCCAGAGTTACACGGGAACATCCCAGCGCTTCACACCATCTCCAGGGCACAAGTGGCAAACACGCGCATTCCACGTACCTCTGCCTTTCAGGCTGAAAACAAGCATTAATATCACCACGAAAGGCCAGACGCCCGCTGTAGTCGTTGTGCCCAGAAACGGACACATGTGTGGTGGTTGCTCATTGTTCATGCCGTTCGGCTCCGTCGCGGTGCCTCGCTGTTGCAGCTTACTGGTCTTCGAACTTCAGCGGCCACATATCGACGCCTTCGAGGTTCAGCTCTACCGAGCGGTGAGCTATTTGATACGTTGTCTTGATATTGACTTACGAGCATCAATCACTCGTTGGTGGAGAGGCTGTACTGACACCGAAACCGCGTGGATGGCGAGGTACTCCGTATGTTTCGTATCCTGCTACAAACGTGTAATACGATCTAGCGCTTGGATGTAAAACTTCCTGGTCTACGTATATAGCATAGACTGCAAGTTCGTTGTTAGGATTCGTCACCAACCTGGAACAGAGTACTCACAGAAATCCTGGCAACTTGTGTGGAAGAGTTCTTACTGCCTGGCACAACTGATGGGAGCATTGGGTTTGGTCTGTCGACAACTGGTAAATGAGTGATAGCTGCTGCGTCTGACGTCGCAGCTCGTCCCGGTCAGTTCGAACCCGAGCACAACATTGGCGAACTTAAAAAGACGGCCACCGCGGTAGAGTGTTTTCATCGTATCACGAGGTTTACCTTACTGAACAATGGACTTCGTTGTGTTTGGTTGCGTCAAGTTTTGTCTATCCATCTCGCAAATGTTGGCATACGTAAGCAAAGCACGAGAGCCAGAATATGATACTTATGGATCGTTGAAGCTCTGAAGGAGAAGCCCTGCGAAGTCAATGATTTTGCAAGGTTCTTTTCATATGGCAGTAAAAGCCCGACAATCGTCCCTGTGCTACGGTGCACGACACAAGCAATCGGAATGTTGCAACTAACGTTGGATGTATGGCCTACTGCTATATAGTAGTAGTCGTTTACCGATTCTACTGCGGTGAATCTCCCATTCTTCCAATATCGTCTCTCATCCGACGCTTTCAAACGCTCTTGGGAATCGTGTGGTGAAATAAGGGTGCCTGGTGATCTTTTTCACGAACTTTTTAGCACTCGTGATCAAGGCTGAGGTGCCGACAAGAACTCGGCCGGTAGCGCCATATATTCGGCGGTGCTCATCATAGTCAACGTCATGTTCTTCCTCTCCATCTGGTGGAACTCCTGGGCGACGATGAAGGCAACGTTCAGCCGGAGGGGCTTTCAGGTTCGGTATTGCGGTTGTTTGCTCGTGGCTATGTCCGAGGGAGTAAGCGATGCAGACAGTGCATCGGGCGTCGGAAAACCCTTTTTGATGAATCTAGATTTTCCATGGAGGATGGTCACGTGCGTTATGCAGATGGGCTCTGTTCTATACGGCCGAAATGATATGCATACCATGTTCATAGTCGGATTGGAGTTGCGGTGTTCTCGCATACCGTTTTTTAGTCGAATACGCACTTCATGCCGATCTCTGCCACATTTTACATCGGGAGATGTGGGAGACGGGCTACGCAAAGTGTGTTAGTCTCGATTATCTGAGGCTATTCGCACATGGAGCCTTTTACCTTGCCCAAAGACTGACCTCGACTCAATATCAAGGGGTAAGCCGACCGATAGAATCATCGCGTAGGTATGCGAAGAATTCTACAGTGTAATTAACACCTCAGGTATGTATATGCAACAACGTTACGTAGCCTTTTTAGCTGAGGAATCCGATCAATCAGGATCGGCTCACACTAAACATGCGCCGTATCTACCGTAGCACGGATGGAAGGATATATACACGTGATCTACTGTAAGTTGTTACCTAAGCAACAGCCACAACGGTGGCGACATGCCCGAGGTATGTTGAGTATCTGTTAGTCAACGTACAGCGTGAGGGAGTTGTCAATCTCGGCGTCGATTCGATCCAGGTCTAGAGAAGTGTTTCACTGCTGTCTCTAGTGTGGTGTTCAAAGAGCGGTTCATGTTCGTGTTCATTGTTTTGTTCGTTTCGATCACCATCCAGGACGATATTTTTCTCGACCCGTAGACCACTATCCTGGAAGCTATTCGCGCTCTTCCGGATCAAGACCACGATGTGTTGTGTTGTTAAGAATCCAAAAGCAGAGGACAAAAGTTCGGTGTCGACACAATTTGTACAGTAGCTTTTTGACAAGGCATTCAGAGAGCCCCCTAAATTGTCTGAAGCTCCGCACTTGACGAGCGGTATTACTGACCACACAAATACGGAAATACATACATCATTAGCGTTAGTGAACAATCCTGAGATCTGGGCATATAACGAATCACGTACCAGTAGTGAAAACCACGATCGATCACTGTACTTCGAAGACATTGGGTAGTTGCTCAGTAGAAGACTCCCGTCATTCCTAGTTAGCTTCCTCAGGCGTGTGTCACCTCCGTCGTAGCACACCTCCTATAATGTCGACTGCGGAGTCGCGCACGCAGAGAAACACGAGTGCTTCCATCCCAAATGAAATAAAACATGGCATGATACAAATAGTACCTGAACTCCACTGCAATAACACGCTCGAACCACGAGTACACTGCTTGTACGGCAGACCCGCTCCCCCCGCGCCCCAAACGGTTCGTCAGACCTCGTTTTCGGACTTCTGGCGTTATCGTACGGTCCAAACCGTAAAATGTTCAGCCGCCCTGAGGGTTCAGAACTAAGACTAGAGCGTAAAACCTGCACGATGGTCGCCGTGTTAGCTACATAGCCGCAGCACCCCCAACACGGCCCTGGTTTCCGGGGCAGAGGACTGTCAGGTGCGCTGGCGGCAGTTGTGATGCTTCAACCCGTGTAAGAAAAGCCCCGCGTAATCACTTTATAGCGGTGTACGCGTCGTTCAAGTTGGTCATTATACGTTATACTCAAACCCCTAAAGTAAATAAATTTTGAGTATTGTCGCGGAGCTAAAAACTACCAGTCGACACTATTTCGTGGGCGGTCCTATGTATCTCTGGTAGAGTTGATGTACAAAAAAAAGGCTCCGCTTGGTTTCAAAAACATGATTGTCTCCCCTGTGTGGAGAAGACACATGGAGTTGCACCACACCAACAAAAAAGGTTGGGCTTTGTTTCCTATTACCTCACTGCTGCCTTGTCAGGGTGCCGTGGTGGGCATAGACGTGGTCGGGGAGAATGACATTGATAAGCTCCTAGGGCCGAACAAGAAGCAGGCGCGACAAAACGCTTCGCGGGGAGGTGGTACTGCTGCCATCTCCCAGCCCGAGGAAGAACGCTCTGCTTGGGACGACGTACCCATCGACATGGAAGCGCCTGTCGACAATGAGACAACCACCAGGTACGACATTTTCCGCACATATGTTACTATAGCTTCCGTGCGCTTTTCGATTCAAAGTATGTGATGCGTGTACTGCGTTCAAAATCAGATTCATACACCCCGAATACGATAGGGGAGGGAATGTATCCCGACGACATGACAATGCTCCTCATTCAGACATCCTGGCGAAATTCCGTGTTTTTTGCTTCGGTTATATTGGATATAAACCGAATATCCTCGCTAGCGAGCTGTATAGTCGAACCGGGCCCTGAGCTCGTCCAAAAACAGACTTTACAGTAGTTTGGTCCCGCAGGCAGCGTACATACCTTAGGAACACTTCACAATATTTTGTATTTTCACAGGTGTTTCTGTAAAGTACCGCACTATGGGAGATTAGAGCATATCGCAACACAAACGCACGAACACATGAGGCTTCACAATACACGTATACATTTACACGTGAGGCTCTAAAGGTGCACCCTCGATACCGTTGGCTTGAGGGAAATTTATTCGGGTTTCGAATATTTCGGTCCAAGTTCTCTACCCCAAGCCTTACGCCGATCACCCCACGGAACGATTGGAGGAGAGAGCGACTGGCGAACAGAGGTTTTTGTTTACCACGTCGTCAACTGTGTGGTATACTGGCAGGTTTTGTTTGACGTCTTCTTCGTGTACGTACACCAGGCGAGTCACAAATTGGAAGGCACATTGTCTCGAACGGACGACGTGGTGTAGACGGGTGGAGCGGCCGACGAACGTGCGTTAAGCGTTTGAGTAGTTCGTGTTGATGTCACGGTGTGCCGGTGTAGACGTTCGTCAAGACTCTACAGACGCATGGCGCAAAAACAGCAGAGGGGAGGTTTCGAAGCGTCAACAAGGTTAAATTAACCATTGGCGGCGTGGTGGGGTCACAACATGGTACTAAGTAGTTGCATGTTTTGAGGCCAAACAAGTTTGCACTAACAGAGCAAACAAATATGTATATACTTTTGGATCCAATGTCAAATGTTTCAACGAGTGTTGGTTACATGTGGAGATATCCTCTCTTCACAAGGATGATCACCGTGCTTCGGGTACAATGTTTGTAAACGTCTGCTGTTTGGTGGGGTGTAGAGTTCTTCTTGTATGAGCATCCTCACATCGGGAGCTCGATACCTCACCCGAAACCTCAAACCGCAAAAACAATTGTTCGTGAAACTCGGCAGACATTTCTGTGGGTTATTCTTGAATCAAAATGGGAAGTTTTCCGCCAACCGGTGTTTGCTCGCCTGAGGAGCTTGCACGCTTGAAAATTGTTGAGTGTATAATGTCCAACCTGACGGTGGGATAAGCCCAAGCCACCTAAGGAAGCACGCCTTCATTAGGGGTGCGTGCAGCGGCGAGTGGTACTGCTCTTCTATTTTGAGGAGCTCTAGAGCAAATATCCCACTTACAGGGCACGTCTGCGCGCTTAGCCCGATTGGTACTCCGATGAGAGTATGTAACTAATTTCGACGACAAAATTGCGATCCCAATGTGCAGGTCCTCGTTTTGACCGCGCCGCCAGTCAGTAATGTGTCTGCTCTGAACTACCCGTGCGCTTAACTGAACGTGGATCTGATACGGGCATGTTTCCCCCCTGTGCTGTTCCACAGGTAGAGAAAGGCGCTGCACAAGCTGCGAATCGTGAATCAACCGGACTGATGCATCGATCTTCACTTCAAAACAAGAAATCATAGTATAAAAGGAAAAAGGGGGCGCCTGCCCTGCGATATCCAGTTGATATTTACCGGGTGGGATCTTTGTAGTCTATATGACTCAAGTCATGTACTTATCGGTTAGATCTGGACTATGCCGATGTCGCAGTTAAAATCATATTGCGGCATTCTGAACGCGAAAACTAGACCACAATCTGGCTGATATTGTGCAATAGCTTGCCATGTTTCCGAGGAAGAGGTCGCAAATATTTCGATTGGCTGCTAGCGCATACGACTCTGCCCTTTACAAACCAACGAGGTCGTCCTTTTGTTGAGCGGTACCTGCACCGTATCTTCGTGTCGGCCAAGATGCTAGACTGGGGCGTGGGGCAAGGGGGGATACTCACGTACTGCTTCTCTTCGTCATTTCATCGTTGACCACCCATATCAAATGGAATAGGTAGGACAGGAGTGACGTCCCGTTGATATTGGGTTGTAAGCTACATTGGAAACAGCCACTCTTTGGCGGTTTTTACGTATGGGGGGCACGTGTTTTTTAAAGAGCACAGAGAAGGATCCGACGTAGTCTAATCTGCGAAATATTTGCGAGAATTACTTTTGCAATACTGTTGTTTCGTACGCATACCTGGTACGAGGTACGGTGCGTGCGGCGGGCATGATTTAACTAGTAGTGCCATATTCACCGGGAGTATAGCATTGCTATATGGTACTATATTGTATACGTACACCTGATACCAGATGCGGTGTGTGTGGCCATACACATATCAGACACAACTCGATGCGGAAATGCGACGATAGTTGAGTGTGTCAATATCAACAACGAACCGTTGCTCGCAGTTAGTTCTGGACATGTTGTTGGGGCATTCATAGTCGTGACACACTCTCGGGATTCCCCTACCTGTTTTACGATGCGTATTGCATTCTTTCGGCATTTTGAGTGTACTTATTGCTCACCGGACGCTTTCGGAATAATACTTTTAATAGCGTTCTGTAACACAATTAACAAACCATGTCCGCGTAGGCGTTCAGATGGTTAGTCTGGTTGCACGTTCAGCTAGTCTCAAAATCTGACCTGCATTGAAGTATTAAAAATTTTGAAGTAAGGATAGAGGCTGATACTACGCTAGAAGAGTCATTGTTTGTGCTTCTCAGCCGCTCGAATACTATTTGTTTGCTGCGCTGAACGTTTACTTTGTATGTTTTTCGCGATTTGCACGAACACGATGCTGTTAACTCGTGAATGAAGCACAGAGCTACGTACCCGGGATCGTACACACTGTGGAAAGAAAGGGGTAGACCCCGGAGAGAATGAACGCTGTAGTGAAAAGGGGCTGGTTCCCCTACAGCAACACCACCTTAGGTGAATCTCGTAAGAGCTATACTTTACCGTAGCAAGCGACTCGGTCCAGTGAGAAAGGGTGCCCGGCACCCGACGCTTCAAGGCGTGACCAAGCAGATATATACATAGTAGACGAAATGAGAGATTTATGGTACTCTAAATCTCGTCTATGTGTACGCATAGTATTTACGCGGCCGCGAGTCGGGGCGGATATAATCAAGGCGCACAAGGGAACCATGCTATCGTAAGGGGGGTACCACATCTCGGCTCAAAACATTACAACCGAATAAGGTCCTCAAGTGAGTAACTGCGGATTCGTTTATTTGTTTATTCAACCATATTTGTTTGCAAGAATATTATCCACAGCAAAAATCCATTGGTGGGGCTGCGCGAACGAAGGTTTTTTGGAGCCATCATTTCTGGTGATATACTGAGCTTATGTAAGGAGATTTGAGACCAAAGCCCAACCCCTAGCGTTGAGACCGTAGCTTGTTGTTCATGCGGGGAAAGATGCCAGAGTTCATTCGACGTAGGAGTACATATAGGATCTAGCAGTATTAGTATCCACAACCAGTCGGGCAGAGGAGGTGAGGGGGGGGGGGGGCTCACGGGTGCTTCAAGGGTGAGTTTACGCGAGAAGGGCTTGCCTTGATGATGTCATTTGTTTATGCACGATAACGTTCACGTGAGAGCCATCCCACAGTAGGGATGCGCCTGACGTTCCTGAGCCCCTCACATGAGGAACTCACTATCTTACCCGATACAATACTTGGAAGAAATTCGTTTGGGCCATCCGACCGGCACTTGTATGCGCTAGTCCTAAAACGAATGTACGAGTATTTTTTTTCATCCTCACTGTAGTTCCTCCCTTAAGGAACTCAATTAGCCAGGAACCTTTCGCCCAAAAAGTGCAACCCCTACCGTGGGGTGACTCGATACGTGTGCGTGTTGAATCCCTCATGATTTGAAAAGCGTTTCTGATTATGAGTGTTTTTGGAATGGGGGAGAGGGGGTGTGGGTCGCGAGGAGCGCACGCTGGTGGTGGTGCTCGTAATTGGCACGAAATGTGTTACGATCCAGTGGGCCTTGCTACAGTGGTAGGGGTTCGCATATGTTGTGAGACCCCCAAACTTTTGACACTAGGACGGAGCGCTTCAACCATTTTAAAGGAGGAGGTATCCGACGTGGGGATGCTAGACGGGTTTGGACAACGCTACGGTAGAGGTTGCAATGTTCCGCCTCTCAGACATATTTCTCTCTGGCGGACCTCCTGGGGTGAAGATGTTGTCTAGTATGGTTGGATCCGACGTAAGAGGTGTATCTTAGGTACTATCCGTCGGGTACCTAACCCATGGGCTTATGTATCGGAAAGCGTAGAGTGCATTGTTCGACACTAGTGGTCCCTCGAAAGCGCCGGTGTGCATCAGCTAAAAATGCCGGAATTACGACGGCAGACGGCACAGATACGCACGCTGCCACACTTGCTCACCCCATCTGTGCAAAGAGGTTTGACAGACACTTTACCGGGCAGTCGACAGTTACTCGACCGCCTTGATAGCAGGACCACTATTGTATCGCAAATTTGTTGTAGAAGCTCCTAGGGCGAGGAGCAGCAGATATCTTAGGTGCTACCCCTAACGTCGGAGGAGCACCGTCACGATAGTGTTGGTGTTTATATTGATATATATATTGATATATAGAGCAAGCTCATGGGTCTGTGTAACAAGCATAGGTTTGACATATCTCCTCGAAGGCGGTCGTTGAGGTAACGAAAATTCCTCTTTGAGAAACGAACGTCAAATGTTCTATATACTACTCTATCGTAGCTTGCGTCCGGTATATATCCATTCCCTGTTGTGAATAACAAGGACCGTATGTCTGAGTTTCCGTAATTCATCCAACAAGCAAGACGCTCGAAGAGGCCAGTAAATATGAAAATGAAAATAATATTGCGGTTTTGTATACCCGTGGTACTTTGTATATGCTCTTTTGCGAGCGAGGGAAACGACCCACGAGGAACGCGCACACCTTACGCCAACGTTAAGCGTTCGACCTACACCCGTTACATATCGGTACTCTACATATGTGCTCACGGGTGATGGGAAGGAGGTGGGTACTACGTGAGAATATCTTGCCATGATGATGTCATTTTCTTATGCATACTACGTTCACGTGTGGGATACGTGTGCGTGTTGGATGCCTAGTGATTTTTAAGGCGTTCTGGTGATGAGTATTTTTGGAACCCCATCGGGCGAGGGTAGCGGTGTTGGTCGCGAAGAGCGCACGCTGGTGGTGGTCTCCTAATTGGCAGGAAATATGTTGAGATCCGGTGAGCCTTGCTACAGTGGTAGGGTTCACTGATGTTATCAGATCCCCACGCCTTTGACACTAGGACGGAGCGCTTCAAACCATTGCAGTGAAGGAGATATCCAATGTGGGGATACCATATGGGTTTGGGAAACGTTGCGGTAGGCGTTGTAATGCCCAGCGTCTCAGACATATTTCTTTCTGGCGGAGCACCTGAGGTGAGGATGTTGCCAATGCATGGTGGGATCCGACGTACCGAGTACATGTTGGGTATTATCCGTCGGGTAACTAACCCATGGGCTTGTGTATTGGGAAAATGTAGAGTACATTGTTCGACGCTAGTGATGCCTCTATAACGCCGGTATGTACCAGCAAAAAGTGCCAGGATTAGTACCGCAAACGGCACAGATACGCACGTTGCCACACTGGCTTATTCCGTCTGTGCAAAGCGTTTTGACAGGCACTATAGCGGGTAGTCAGCAGGTACCCAACCGGCTCTATAGAAGGACGACTGTTGTATCGGAAATTTGTCGTTGAAGCTCCAGAGGCGAGGAGCCGCCGAGATCTTTGATGCTACCCCTAACGTTGGAGGAGATGCGACCCTAACGTTGGAGGAGTAGCTGCACCATAGTGCTGAGTATATATATCGATAGATATATTGATATATCGATAGATATATTGATATAAATAGCGCAAGCGCATGGGGCTACGTACGAAGCATCGTTTTGACATATTATCCCCAAGTCGGTCATTGGAGTAGTGCAATTAGCTTCTTGAAGAACGAACTTCAAATGTTTTATTGGTACTACTATAAGGTAGCTTGCGTCCGGTGTCCATTCCTTGTTGTGAAGATCAAGGGCGGTATATCTAAGCTTCCGTTGTTACATCAAACAGGCAACGCGCTCGATGGGGCTAATAAATACGAAAACGCATATAGTATTGCGGTTTTGTGCTTTTTAGGTGTATGTTGTTATGCGAACGAGGGAAACAACCCACAACGAACGCGCACACCCCACTCCAACGTTAGACATTCGACAACCACCCCTTACATTTGAATACTGGGACGTTCTATGATATTTGGCCTGAATGCCAAGAGGCTTCTCACTTGAGGAACTTCATACCTGGCAATTTCTCAGTGTTGGGGCCTGAAACCTTTGTGACGTAGACCAATCACACACACTAAAATCAACCAAATTGTGACAAAATTCGTGCGCTGATTGGATGATGACTTGAAGAACCTAGCTTGTCATTTCCGCCGCCGATCGCAGCACGGCACACCTGCCACAGCAGCAGCAGTGTCTGCAGGAGAAGCGCCTCATGGCAGATAGAAAGCTCTGCTCGATGGAGGAAGCATCTGACGACCGCGCAGCAAGCAGCTAGCAGCTGCGACACGCAGCAAGCACGCCGCCCACAATCGTGTGATGCCACCGGACAACCCCGAGACCGGAGACATATATCACAGCAGCAACAGCAGAGCGATGGCAAAGCTTGACAAGCGGTAGCGAGCGAGAACAAAAAAATCCAAACGTATAAACGAGAGGCAGAGCCACCTCGACAGCCTGACAGCAAGCATATACATCTGTTGGAACTCGTACGATCACAGGGACTAGCTATTTCGTTGCTGCTGTTACTGCAGCGTCTGTGCAGCAGCTGTTTGTTATTGTCGTAGCGAGAGAGCGCCTACTCCCCCCAAATTCGAACGTGAGAAGAGACGAGGGAGGGGCTTTGGGAAGAGCGTGGCGGAATTGTAAGGACCGTTGGGGCATAAATGTGAAGACCAAACGGTCGTTACATTGTTGCATCAGAATGGCGCATCGGCGTCGTGGATGGCTGGGGGCATTCATAAATATCCCACATGCTCCGAAGAATTGAGGTGGTTTAAATACCTATGATGTAGCTCTACACAAGATCTTTCGAATGTGGCTATTTTCACGGCGAGGTTCCAACTACAGCGCTCTCGTGGTGGCGTCGCAGCAGAGAGCACATACATGGCACGGGCAACAACACAAAACTCGAAAACTTGAGCGACCCGTATCGAGAATGCCTGCGCAAGCCTTGGAAATGTTTCCCTCTCCTCTTTTTTTTCGCCTCCCCCAGGCCCCACTACTAGAAAATTGCACCATACCTCACCCGACAACAGATTTCAGCGAAAATCAAAATACATCCTGATGAATAATCTCATGGCCTAAGTATGCTAAAACGTCATTTTCCCGACACAACAGCACTAGCATTCCGACGATTTCGGGTGAAGGAACCCCGTCAATCAGAACGCTATTTAGCGGAACGTTCCTACCTCCACCGTAGAAAGCGTCTACTCTACATACGTATGTGCTCACGAGTGGTGGGGAGGGGGGTTCCGGGGGAATAGCTTGCCATGATGATGTCGTTTGAGAATCGAAGATACGTTTCACGTGTGGGATACGTATGCGCGTTGGATACCTCGTGATTTCAAAGGCGATCTGGAGATGAGCATTTTCGGAACCCCATCAGGCGGGGAAAGGGAGTGTGGGTCGCGAGGAGCGCACGCTGGTGGTGGTGGTGCTCCTAATTATCCCGAAATATGATACGATCCCGTGAGCCTTGCTACAGTGGTAGGGGTTCGCTTATACTGTGAGATCCCCACGCCTTTGACACCTTCAACCATTGCAGCAGAGGAGATACTCGATGTGGAGATATCAGATGACTTTGAGCAACGCTACGGTAAGCGTTGCAATGTTCAGGATCAGACATATTTCCCTCCGGCGGAGCTCCTTGGGTGAAGATGTTGTCTAGTATGGTTGGGTCCGACGTACCAGGCATATGGTAGGCATTATCGGTCTGGTATCTCACCCATTCATGGGCTTGTGCATCGAGAAAATGTAGAGTGCATTCTTCGATACTAGTGGTCCCTTGATTGCGCCGGTGTGTATCATCCAAAAATGCCGGAATTATGACGGCAAACGGCACAGGTACGCACGCGGCCCACTGGTTCACCCCATCCGCGCGAAGCGTTTGACGGACACTTTTGCGGGCAATCGGCGGTTACCCAACCGGCTCTATAGAAGGACCACCGATGTATCCGATTTTTTTGTTGAAGCTCCTAAGGCGAGGAGCCGAGAAGGTCTTAGGGGCTACCCCTAACGTCACAGGAGATGCTTCACGATAGTGCTGAGTACATGTGTTGATATATATATATATGTTGTTATCAATAGCGCAAGCGCATGTTACGAGCATATTTTATACGTATCTCTTCGAAGGCGGTCGTTGCGGTAGTGTAATTTGCTCCTTGATAAACGACTTCAAGTGTTTTAGGTACTACTCTATCGTAGCTTGCGTCCCGTTGTATCCATTCCTTGTTGTGAATAACAGGGACCGTATACCTAAGTTTCCGTAACTCATCAATAGGGTCGTAAGACGTCCACGGCGATACGCTCGAAGGGGCTACTGAATACAAAGCACGTATGCTCTTGCGGTTTCGTAAATGTTTGCTAGGCTGTTTTGCGAACGGGGGAAACAACCCGCAAGGGACGCGCACACCTTACTCCGACGTTAAGCATACCACCTACACCCCTTACATTTCAGTACCCCGGATATGTGTCCAGAAAACCATGAAGCTTACCTGTACATTATCTATTGATGTTTGCTGTTGACGTTATCCCGGTCTTTTTTAATCAACGTTCGGTACCACATTGCTGGGGGGCCGACTGAGCGGCTACGGTCATGCAAAGAAACAAACATGCATCTGGTGCACACGCTCATTTTTCGTTGTTGTTAATGTTTTGAGGTGTAGGATAGGCTTCCGTTGGAATTTGTATCCTACTACCGGGTGTTATGTTGTAACATTAGTCTTTTTGAATTTTATCCTGAAGTAGTTTGCCTCTCTGTTCCGAGTCACTCAATCAAGGTCTTGGGTTCTAAAACGTGTTCTGCGCCGGCACGGGGTCTTCGCCCGTGAATGTTGTCATCCGCATTGAGCGCGCCTTGAACGAGGTGCATTCAGCAGGGCAGCATTACCTGGAAATGATCCTAACACCGAATAAACCAGCTTATTGTAGGGTGGGTGATATGGTCTGGAGTTTTTCACCCGCCTGTCGTATTTTGTATTTTTTCGAGGTTGACGAGGAGCATGGTCGTAATTGACCGCTCTTCGTGCAGTTCTCCAGGTGACCTCATCCAAGAGGTGACTCCAGCCTGTGTTACAAGTTGTGGAACCTTCTTGGATGGCCATGTTACAGTGGTATGCTTCCTCTCTATTACGGATCACTCAGTATAAGAATTTGATCATATGAGGCCGCCTGCGCCGGCCGGTGGTTTCATCCGAAAATATCTCTCCCATACTCCGTAACTGGACGGAAGTACTGTTTCCTCTCTTCACCGAAACCTCCGGTACTTGTAGCAATCCGTCCGTGCGCAGAAACCAAAATCGTCCGCTGAAGCTAGTGGAAACGGTAGGTCGGACGCGTTGGTCAGGTCTGCTCCCGTTGCTGTTTCGCCGCCACTACCCTGGTTGTAGACCACACATTGTATCACGCGATTTATTTCGTCTTCCGGTCACTGATTTACATTATCTTGTCCATTAGTGTTCACGTGGACTACTTGATCGGGAGTTGACTATTCGCTATGACTATGTTGGATGGCTGGAGAGCACCACGCGCGCAGATGCCTCTGCAGTTCTGTGTTTATGCGCGGTGCAAACAGCCCCGTCTCCAGGCTGTATCCTAAAATATCCGGGGATCGGTGTCCCTCGGTGAGATCCCACCAGATTCTACTGGGTATATGTGGCCGAGCTGTGTTCTGGTACCCTCCAGAACGCGCGAACTTGTGGGCATTCCTTGTCCGTCCACTCGACGACAACTTCCAAGACTTTCGCAAAGTTTGTACTTCAAGACGTGCGTTGAAATCGAAGGCGACTCAACGGACGTGAACGTGCGACCTCGTGATGATCATCGTAAAGACGGGGAGAACACGAAGCATAGTGCCTACTCCCGCAACGTGCACTACGTCAGTAATGCGAGTCTAAATACATACGATCGTGGGCATCGCATACCCATACCTTTACCTGTGGGAGGCTGTCAACAAAAATCCTAGGCCTACAGCGGGAGAAAAGACTACCGAAAGGCCCTACCATTGGCCGCGCAGGGCAGTACATCAGCAACGGTACATAACCCTACAGTCACGGACAGTATCCCGACAAGCACCCGTGGTGTACACGCCAAGCCGTGCAAACACAAAAGCGCCTACGTCGTGATTCGACCCGAAATACAACAACAATACACAAGAAAACATAAGCAAAACATAACGCAACATCCAAAACGAAGCTCTTCCGTGCCTGAACTGCCCGTTAAACGCAGAATGCATGTAAGCTTTCCGAGGAGATGGGCTCCTCTGCCGCAGTACAGCAAGAACGAAAAAACACCCGAGCCGTGAACACTACCTCCACGGGAGAAAGCGCGACCGCAACAGTAGAGCGAGAATCGCATAACATCGAAGGATAAATACCAGAACGCCAAGCCAACGGGGCAAGTATGAAGCGTCACCGCAGCAGACGCAAACCGAGTGCATCCTAGCACTGTAGCTGCAATAAGGGCAGTACAGCAGTATAACTGCAGCGCTCCCGGCCTGACCGCAAGGTAGCAAGCGCCATGGCCGCATTAGAAGTCGTCTAATTATCGACTACACAGCCAGAGAACTTTACCTATACGGTACCAGGCACAACTCTGTCGTACTGGCAGAATGTCATAGGTCACGGTCTGGCAGAGGTGGAATCGCCTATAGTACGCGACAGCAGATAAGAAATTATTTTGTACGAGACGCTCGGCGTCCGTACTGTATATTACGGGTAGATACGTAACAGATAGTTGAGCAGCATTAGGTCAAGTTAATCGACAGTAAATACTAAGCGTCGGCAATTACGTAAGTGCAGCGAGCTCAGCAGCAGCAAGCAGTAGCATAGCGTAGAGGTACGTGTCATAAGGAAACCACCCTGGGACGAGACCTCCGCTGAGAAGACGAACAAATGGCAACTGCAGTACTCGTGCGGCTCCCGAAGAAGATGGATCCATCTTTCAGCTTGAAGATTCGAGGGCAAATCACCGAGAGGGGTTGACGCGTACAATAAACATGCCCACGGGGGACAGCAGCAGCAATATGTCGCAGGCATAGTACTGATAGCAGCAACGGCACAGCAGCAGCACATATGCAGAAGTGGCACCAGAACAGCGGTAAACAGCGATGAAATGCATAGTAATAAGTCTCCAAGGCGGATCTAATCAGTGAGGAGGACTGCGTGAGCGGGAGCGGCAAATTAGCAGCAGCAGCAGCATCAGCAGCATCAGCAGCAGCAGTGACACATCACGCGCGCCACAGGCCGCCCTCGGCACAGCAATCGAAGCAAGCGGGGCACGGGGGGGCACGACGAGGAAAGGTATAATAGCGTCTCCAATGGAGTTACTTTGTAGTAGGTAAACATCGTCCATACTAACGTCAAGTTGTGTGTTCGAGTCTCACCGGGTGCGTGCTTGTGCTCGTAGGGTGTTTTTCTTGCCTAAACACTTGACAAGCCAAAAGCGCGAGAGCGTGAGTATGCTAAATTCGATGACAAATCAACGAGCGTAGAGAATACCGAACCTTCTGCGCGATAAAAATGATGACAGGGGGGAAAAGGGACGACACCAGTGACCACGGCTTGTCCAGAAGCTGGAAAGTAAAAGTGAAATCCAAAACATAAACAAATAACAATGAATGCTCACACCCTCGGGGTTCAGCAATGAACCACATCGCAGGCTGACTTACTCCATGAAGGGAGCTGCGTGAGCATCAGCAGCAGCAGCAACAGCAGAACAGCAGAACAGCGGTGGTATGTAGCAGCACCAGCAGCATCAGCAGCGCCAGCAGCAGACCGGCGGCGTTGGTTGCAGCAGCAGCAGCAGGAGGGGGCGCATCACGCACGCACGAGGCCGCCCCGGTACAACAGTCGGGGCGGGGGAGCACGGTGTGGCACGACGAGGATTTTCCTTCTCTTGGCGGTCACATGAGAAACAAATCATAACGCCTAGCCGCAGTAGCAGCACATCACGCACACCCGAGGCCAACCTCGGCACAGAGGTCAAGGCAGGGATGCAGGGTCGGGCACGAAGAGCAAATTACAATGACGTCCTCACCGGGGTTACTTTGGAGTAGGTGAATCTCGTCCATACTTTAAACCCAAGTTGTGGGTTCGAGTCTCGCCGAGTGCGTGTTTGTGCTTCTAGGGACTTTTTCTTGCGTAAAGAATTGACGAACCGATAGCGCGAGAGCGAATTTCGATGGATATTTGACGGGCGTTGGAAATGATGAACCCTTTGAGTGATAAATAGGAAGGCACTTACCGAGAGGGGGAAAACAACGACATTTGGGACCACGGTTTGATGTCCAGAAGCTGGAAAGTGAAAGTGAGATTACCAACACAAGACGCGTTCTACAATAGACGTAACATATTTCCGCTAAAATGTTTTCTTAGTGACGGGGCTTCTTAACCCAAAATCGTCGGAATGCCAATATTGTTTCGAAAAATGACTTTTTTGTATACTTGGGCCATGGGATTATTCATCTGGGTGCAACTAGATTTCGCTGGAGTCAATGATCGGGTTGGGTGTGGAGCTCCTCAAGGGAGGAGCCTCAGAAAATTTGGGGGTAAACCTCTATCGTAGAATGCCTCACAAGAAAATGTAATGAAGCATACCCTCGAGGTTCAGCAACGAAGCATATCGCAGGCTGACATACCCCATGAGGGGAGTTGCGTCAGCAGCAACAGCAGAACAGCGTAACAGCGGTGGTGCATATCAGTAGCTGAGCGGCGGCAGCGGCAGCAGCAGCTGCTGCAGCAGCCGCTGCAAACAGCTGTAGGACATCTCGCACGCCCGAGGCCTCCCGGGCACATCAGTTGGGGCAGGGGGAGAACGGCGGGGCACCGCGAGGAAAGGCGAAATCATACTCTCACAGGTCAGCAGCGACACATAATGCAGGCTGACATACTCCGTGAGAAGAGCTGCAAGAGGGTGTAAAAGAAACACGACGTCGTCGTGCCTCGTCGTAAGCCGCACACGTCGTTCATAGCTGCAATTTGGTCATATGGGCTACATGACAAAAAACGAAAAAAACGCCTGCACAACATAACCGAAACTCAACTCTCCATTTAAAATACATTTAAAATACATCCTGCTGCGTGTACAAAAAACATAATCGTCGACGCCGTTAGTACCCCCATTACCGTACTGCTACTCCCGCAGCGTAGACGCAATCACCTCGGTAAAAACCAAAGACCCTTTCTACTCTGCATCACGGAGCCTATTCGCCTGGCGTACAGAGCAGATGAAGAGGCTGGCGACGCTCGTCTCGCAAACATATGTATGCTAGCTTATGAAACTCAACCTTTGCGCAGAATCCTCGTGCTTTCATAGGTAAAAAGCCCCGAAATAATATTCCGACACCTGTTTCTCCCACGCCGAACCCTCATCGCACACGCAAAGTCGGGCACGAGACCGGCCACCCTAGCCGATAATTCCCACGCTCTTACCGCGATGAACTGTCAAAAGCCGCGGAGGCTACGGCCTCTTGCGTTTCAGCCAAACGAGATGTGTTCCAATTCGGGTGCTGGCATCAAAAACAGAATATTCTCACCGTCCCGAGCGAGCATACATGTCTGTTGACGGCACATTAACACCGTGACAGACAGTTGTCGAGGGCATCTCCATGCTAAAAACTATTATACTTTAAAAGAGGGTTAGGCGGGCCAAATGTATGCCTGACGGGGCATAGGTTAACCGTCAACCAAAACATTTGGCCACGAGACTGCGATAAATCAAGTATGGACCACTCAACTGGTCCAACTCACAGCTGACGTATTTGGAATGGTCAGCTAGTGTACTTTCTCTGGTTAGCCTTGCTGCTGGGTTTTAGGGTGTATCTTAACCCCCCCAGGGAGCATGGGAACGAGCGGAACGGAACGAGGCTGTTCGTGGTCATTCGTTCCGTGTCTGTGTAAATAAACGTGTTTGAGGGTGTGTCTTAACCCCCCCCAGAGAGCATTGGAACGAACCGGATGGAATATTATTCGCTGCATGAATTGATGCTGATTGATTGTGGGAAACGAATAGATTCAGTGCAGCCCGAGAAAAACTGTATATCTAGGAAGAGGAAGAAGAAATGTTGCACCCCTTTTTCTTGTTTGGGAGAACCGAACGGCCCGACCGAACGGGAACATACAGGATCTTATTTGATGTAGATGGACACCACCGAGGATGGATGTGGACACCAGTGTGCTCTGGCGTGTGCAAAAGATACCGTTCGTACGGATTCGGTTGGCGAGGCCCAGGATTCTGCATGGACCCAAACACGTTTTTTTACGCAGGCAAGGAACGAATGACCACGAACAGCCTCGTTCCGTTCCGCTCGTTCCCATGCTCTCTAGGGGGGGTTAAGACACACCCTGAGTCCATGCAGAATCCTGGGCCTCGCCAGCCGAATTAGTACGAACGGTAAATATTGCACATGCCAGAGCACATTAGTGTCCACATCCATCTTCGGCGGTGTCTATCTACATCAAATAAGATCCTATATGTTCCCGTTCGGTTGGGCCGTTCGGTCCTCCCAAACAAGAAAAAAGAGTGCAACACATATTTTTCCTCTTCCTAGATATACAGTTTTTCTCGGGCTGCACTGAATCTTATCGTTTCCCACAACGAATCAGCATCAACTCAGGCAGCAAATAATACTCCATGCGGTTCGTTCCAATGCTCTCTGGGGGGGGTTAAGACACACCCTTAGTTCCAGTCATTCCAGTGGAACCGAACGCTCGTGAATCTCATCGGTTGAACGCACCGATTAACAGGCCTACTGTAGGTCCCGCGTTAGATTGTTCAAAGGGTTACACACAAGACACACAATATATGTTGTATACCTGTGCTTACGGTGCTTGAACATACTCAAAGCAGCCTACACTTGTAGGATTGTACTTTGACATATGTTTGCATGCCGGCGTCTCCGGTGGCTTGGCAAGTGGTCCGCGTGCCTACTAATATCAACTTCGTAGGTTTGAGTCTCCCCAAGTGCATACTCGTATGTCAGGGATTTTTGCTCTGCACAGAAATTGATTAGCGGAACGCGCGAGAACGTGAGCTAGCAACATGCGATGAAGATCGATGAGCAGTGGGCATGCTGAACCAGGGGCACGATAATGATGAAGGCACGTGCCTGGGGGGAAGAGAGACGACACTGTTGACCACGGCTTGTCCAGACGATTGGTGAGGGTTTATCCTGTTACGAGTTAAGCTGCAGCGAAATGAAGGTTATTTTGCAAAAGAAAAACTAAAACAAACAAAATGCTCGTTACGCCAAGATCATCTGAAGTACGTAAATACAGTATTTTTCTTTGTCACTACTCATACGTTGATGGCGACGATGAGCTCATGTTGAACATGCCCCAAGATCCAACGATGCACGACAGTAAGATCGCCTTTCGGTTCTCATTTTTCCGGCGTTTACATGCCCGATGAAACATATACAGTTGCAGATTAGCGATATGCGAGGTTTGACGCTTAGCCGTGTATGGCAGCAATGTGCCCAGAGCGTGGAGGAAAAAGCGAACTGCATGCGTCCATTAGACGCGTCGCGCCGCCCGTGGCGCTTCATACCCGTGGTATAGTTGATACACGGTTGCCCACGGTGGCAAATTTTATACGTCACGGGACAGCTTAGGCGGACTTCAATTGCTCACCGCGCAATGTATGCAAAACCCCTGTTCTGGAAGGTACTGGAGCAATGTATATTCATTCCCATTGACTAGAGCCAACTTTTATGAGAATCCTCGGCAGACATCGATCGATGAAACCAACGACACCGTCATGAAATCTGAATGGAATGCGCTGGTTAAGGTCTCCGACCCAGCCTAGTATCACAGTGCTCACACCTCGGTCGGTGATATGTGGCATGGGCTGACCAGGCGTCTGATAAAAAACATTTTGGCACTGGTCGGTAGAAGACAAACGACAAAATATCTCTACCCCTCTCCGATGGAAAAAAGTAGACCATTTTTCAGGTTTGATGTCGATCGACAAACCCAACGATTACGTCACGAACTCTGACTGAAGCGCGCTGGTTAGAAGCTCCGACCCACACTAGTATCACAGTTCTCACACCTCGGTCGGTGATATGTGGCGTGGTTGGCCAGGCGTCTACTAAAAACGTATTTGGCAGCTGTTGTGTAGAAAACAGACGACAAAAACGCTCGATTCCTCTGCGTTGGCACGAAACAGAACTTTTTGAAAGCTCTGATGAAGAGCATAGGACGCCGCGGCCAACCTCTCGCCCCCTAGACGACGGATTCCAATTATACTTCCCAGGCCATAATTTACACTCATTGACCTTGCCCGGTACCAAGCTCGTTGACCGTGGGTGGATTATATGTCGAGATCGAAGGTCAGTCGTCGCGTGACTGCGGGCGTGCGAGCTGCGAGCGGTCTCTTTCTTCTTCTAGTTTGTGTGCGGCGTTAGCTGGCGTCAACTGCCCTTTGTTATTTTAGACTTGCCATACACGGTGCTCGATTAACAGGTGCGCATCGTGCATGCCATGATAATGATAGTGAACGATATCGAACGCACCGCAAGGGTCGATTGGAATTGTTACACGCCCACGTGTAAAATATCAATGAAAGCAGCTATGAATACCTGGTAGATATTTATTCAGCTGTTATAATTAGCAATGGCAAGCTGAACATCAATAAAACGTGCAGTAGGGAAAATCCTGAAATGTATTCCAGCCCAAACTCCCACCAGGTGATCAAAACAACGTACCTCCGGTTCGACTCTGGCGACGCCCGCAACGTCGCCATCGACGAGACAGGCGCCGGCGAAGCCACAGAAGGGACGGGCTTCCGTGACTTTGTGCACTCGTCTGTTGTTTTTTTTCCGAGGTTAGTGGGGAGCATGACCTCAGTCCGTACAGTTCTCCAGCCGATTTCATCAATGTTGTTGTTCCAGCCTTTGGTCCAAAGTATGGAACCACCCTCATGGACGTGAAAATTACTGACTGTAATACTCCGTTGATTTCTCGTTTTTATTTCAGTTTTTCCCTGTGAACTCTCCGCAGGGCTTCTTCCAGCCGTACCGTGCCCCCGCAAGACCATAGTAAGCCTCCGGCTAGATATTTGCCGTCGATTGTACGTCCTACATCCGGTCGACGGTAGTGCCAAACTACTATCCTATGTTGCATATGCTACGACACAAAAACTATTCGTGTTTGGCCCTCTTTCAAATCCATGTTTGGTCCACTTCACAGCAAACACTACATTGATTGTTATTGGTATACTTTAGTGGTATTTGCTCCGGGAGTATTCCAACCCACGAACACCTTCTATCACTTTAACACAGAGCCCGAGCACCAGCTACCACGTTATCATTGCTTGTTGTTCGGAGTATCGTCCACAAAATTAATATCGGCTTGCCATCTCATCAATCAAGTGACTGCGTTTCTCCGTGTGCATCTTGTTTCCTCCTGCTGAGAACAGACAATCCGATGCGGCAGATGAAGCTTGACACCTGCGAGATACTTGCGGACACACTTTGCGACGGCCGGAAACGTGCTTTGCTTTCCTGCCCATCACTTCAAGGGGTCGCTGAGGGTTTTCACACGGTTGAAACCGATTCGCTTCCGGTTGCGGGTCAGGAACCATTCGTTCATGATGATCTCCTTCGCCCAAAAAAAGACTGAAGTGTTACGTCCTTGGGGGGGGGGGGGGGGGGGGGGGGGGGGTGCGGCTATACATACTTTTCATGAGGCTGTGTGGTTCGTTTCCCTTTGTTCAACAAACGTATGAGACATGTTTACTGTGCCCCCCCACTCATCCTACCCCGTATCATACAAATGTCGGGGTCCTCGTATCCCTCACCCGTTAGTTTATCGGGTTTCTCCTTCGCAGCGTTGGTGGTTTTCTGTAGTGGCGAATGAACGTGTGTGGTATGTACCAGGCCCTGCAGGTACTTTCTCGTCAGTGGCTACACGGCTATATACCTCTGTGAATACCCTTCTCTGCTCTTTGCAGGCTTCGCGTCGAAAACAAACTCGAAAGGCTGGTCAAACTCCGCAGTATCGAAAACAACACATTGACGGAGAAGGTTGAATTGGAAGTGTCATGCCACAGCGGTTTGGTGGCTCCTTTCGTCGAGAAGATGGTTTCCGGGAGTTGTGTGTTGGTGGAAGCGAAATCACAGTGTTTTTGTAGCTCGTGTCGGCGAGGAGTTGATTTTTTGGGAGTCGTGTGTTGGTGAGAGCAAAGTCACAGCGGTTTGGTGGCTCAGTGGCTACACGGCAAGATACCTTTATGAATACCCTTCTCTGCTCTTTGCAGGCTTCGTCCGGAAGAGCCTCGAAAGGCTGGTCAAACTCCGCAATAATACCGCAAACAAATCTCGGAAATGGTATGAACAGAACGGTCAGCCCTTTATCTAAAGCGACCTCAATCAAGATCTTGATCACCGCTTGACCCGAAAATCAAAGCCCGACGCTGTCTGTTTGTCCAACACTACTGTCGTACTGTGACCACAAACTACATTGTTGGCGATAGATTAATGTGAGAATGACAACAACAAGCAGTGTCAGCACTTGAAAAGGATGAGTCAGCGGTAGATCATGCAATATGTCCCTTCTCTCAAGTAATCGATTCTATATGGGTGCTGATGAAGAGTAGTATAGATTCTTCGTTTAGGCAAGGGTTCCATCGGATCCGACTCCTCATCATACATCGTCGATGGAGAGTGATCACACCTGTATATGATTTCCGTGTCAGATACTTGGTTGAAAGGACACGACGAGCAAACCTGTCTGTTTTTTCAGCTCGTTGTTGTACAACCAGTTGGGCACCTCACGAGCAACTGCTAGCGAGTGCGTGATTGTTTTACTACTGTAGCATACTGTGTTTTGTTTTGGGACTCCTCGTAGGGCATACGGGTTGCGCGAATGAACTTATTCGAAGTCATGTGTCGAGTGAGATGTTGAGCTCCGCATGTCAGGAGCTCAGAGAATAAGCCACCACCCTTACCGTGGCATTGTTCGGCCCGTTAGGCCGTGCTTGACCAAGGAGATGCAGTTGACCAGACGGCGAGAATGACGTGAGAGCAGATGCCGAAGCGTCTTTAGTACCCTCTGGTATCTCTGCTCAGATGTTGTTCCCCTCGAAATCGGACATACTACGGTAAACCAAAGGGGGCCCGCCACCTATATGGGCGGCTTGGACGAGGCCAGCTTACACTAACTGTGATTTGAAGCGTTCATACACGCAGGAATGTTCAAGAAGAGGTGGCCCGGCCGAGATATATCAAGCGAAAGAGCGCCAGGTCGTTCCGTTCAGTAAGACACGCGTGATCCACGCAAAAACTTTATCTTGTTTAATTATTTCGCCGTCTGATGACCACTGGGGTCGACAACAACAATCAATGAATTATCATTTTTTACCTGACATCATCGATCGGGTGGTATGGTTCAGACATTTTCGCCGTCGTGTGGACTACGGGTCGTATACATTTTGTTGTTTATTTAGGGTGTCCAGAAGCCAACGCATGCATGCCCTTCACTCATCCATATATTACTCATCTGTCGACTGGTGCCGATTGCTGCTACCCTTCCATTGCCTATCAGTATACGTGTCGTTCAGTACGCGTTGCAACGTCAGCATCAGCTTAGTGGTGTCAATCCTATTCCATGGCCGGAGATGCAGACAAATCGTTGGGTGCCACCAGATACCACCAAAGACGCGCCTACCTATTACCGCGTCTTCTGCCGTGTGGTTCTGGCTTGAAACCTACTAAGCAGGTGTTACAAGTGTATCCACATAAAGGACATCACTGCTTGTCGCATGCAATAGGTCACATACATTTTACACATGCACAACATAGTCGTACACACTGGGCGATGCGTGTGTGTTTTGTCATTTCATACCGGTGAGCATAGGAGGCGTTCTACGATAGAGGTTCACCCCAAATGTTCTGGGGCTCCTCTCTTGAGGAGCTCCATACCTCACCCGAAACCTGACTTCAGCTAAATTCAAATTAGTGTCTTGATGAATGATCCCATGGCCCGAATATACAATTGTCATGTTTCGAAACAATAATGGCATTCCGAGGATTGTGGGTTAAGAGCCCAGTCATTCAGAAACCGTTTTAGCTTAAATGTGCTACCTCTACCGTTGAACGCATCTCGTGTCGTCGGTGCTGTGGTTGTGTTTGTGCGTTTTGAGTCGTACAACTTGAAGGATAGAATGGACGTGATCCACGTACGTATGCATTTCACGTGCCCTAGATTTATCGTAGTGAACACACGTAGGTAAGTGCCGAGATTTCTCGTGGTACCTCGAAATTGGTGTGAGGCATGTAGCGCTGGCAGGCATCTAGTGCCGTACTGTTGTATTGCAGCTGTTGTACCTGCGTTACGATTTCTTCCTATACGGCGTACGGTACCGTTAGAGTTGGACATCGTGTCGAACGTTTCAGGTTCGGTCGAAAACGATACGATAAGGCCGTCCCGACAAAATTTCGGCCAGTTGATAACGTCAACGATAAACGATAATTCGATAACGATCCAGGACAGTAAAATGGTTATTCTGCAAAGGGTGAGGAGATTCAGCGCCAAGAAGCAGATTATCAGGACGCCCCACCACAACCGCTAGCAGCAGCAGGTGCGCAGCACGTTGCCGCGACGACAAGCTATGTCCAACCCTACAGAGCGGGCAGTGGGTAGCCGGTGGTCGCCGATCGGGCCTAGTATAAATTTCGTACGCATCGATGGACGAAAGAAGCAAGTTGAACACAGTACAGTAGGTGCAGCACTATACAACTAGGCAACGGAACGACATTAATGAGTTGTGGCACGCCATCCCGTACCAGATGCTATCAATCGATACCAGGACAGCATTCATGGTATATCGGCACGCCCGGATATACATACGAAGTAGATGCGGTACGAAATGGGGCAGAAACTGAATGGAAAAAAAAAAAAATGGAAAGGAACAAAGTAGAGAACGTTTCAGAACAGTTCTGGTGATGTTTCCCGCGTGACCACATGCACGGGACTTGGGACGATCCCGATATGAAAATGAAATCCCGCCCACATCCAAACCGGTTCTGTCCAAAATTTGATACCACGATCTCGTCCAACGGATCCCGTAATGATGCCAATTTCCCGATCCCGTCCAACCCACCAACGTGAATAGTGTCAAATCCCGTGGTTGGTTGGTTTAAGCTGTGCAAACCTGTAAAGCAGATACCAAGCACGAGTACCAGGTAAAAAAAAAATGTTATCCCGAATCCCGTTAAAAACGTGCTGCGCTTTTCGATAATTAATGGGAGGAATTTGTGTGGCCGGTAAGTTCTACAGCAGTAGATGGACCATCCGTCCATATGTTTTGCAACTCACTCTTCAGCTTGATTGTTGACCTGTGCACGTCTTCGTTTGCTTTGTGTCGAGTGCGTCCTCTTGGTTCTCACATTAACGCAGGCGGGAACACTTGTACGGCTTGGCGTCTCCGTCCGAGACACTTTAAGTAGTATTAAAAACAAAACTAAACTAAAATGACAAGAACAATTTTCATTTCACTGGTTGCTCGTCGTACATATCCTTGGTAAACTTCGTCGACGTTGGAGGTGCGTTCGCTGTTGGCGTATATTTCGTACTTTTGGCGGTACTTCTTCTGATTGCTCTGTGTTGTACCTGGTATTGCCTAGCGGAACTCCGGACTCACGGTGCGGCATCATCGCCGCCGTGAACCTTTCGTGGGCGTTCTTGTCATGGGGAGGCTCCTCATCGATTGGCTCTTGCAGAGCGCGCCTTGTGTACTCGAACAATGCAGGTCAATAAAAGATCGACGTGGAAAGCAAACAAACTGGGAGTCACGTGATCGTTGAAACCCGCGCAAATGATACCGTGGAACCCCGCCAACTATAGAGTCCCGTCACGTGGTGTCCCGTGGGTACTGCGACTCGACCAAACTATGCCCGGCGAGAAATGGATCCCGTCCCATGTGGTACCATGTGTATTCTGTTCCTCCGACAAAGCTGGCGTAGTATCCCGCAAATATTGAATCCTGTCCGAGACCGACCCAAAAAACAGAAGCAGTCCTGCCCTCAAAATGTTGAACGTCACTCAGCGAAATTGGACCCTGTCGAACCAGCACCGCCATCACCTTCTCAGATGGACTCTGCGTACTGTGCGATACACACTGCTTATTTAAGTATCGATATTTTTGTATAGACAGTCGTAGCATACACGTTTTACTGTAGGTTAGCCGTAAACGAACTCTCTCTGTTAACGAACAGGCAACAGCAGAACCTACTGGGGTAATATTAACCAGTAGCGATCACAGTACATCAGTCCTGTCCAGTCAGCGTCCTGTAGGGTGCGATGCCACTGAAGAAAGAGAATCATGACAACAGACAGCGTTATCAGCTCGACTTTACGTACTGCTGTGAAGTACCACGCGCGAGTACTACTGTCGTCACGTACTGGTAGCAATTATGTTGCGGCACTCCGCGCGGTTAATGAGGTGTTTTCACGTTCCACGTAAGCGCTGCAATAGCCATCGCGTGCTTGCCTACAAGCAAGGTAAAGGCAGAGCATTTTGGATCGATCATCCGGACATTGGAGTAAGAAAGCTTCCACGAGTAAGCATGGACGAACGATGTCGAATATCGCCAAGTACATTGTCCCGTAGTACAGTCTACGTAGCAGTAGATGTTGGTTGTCGAGGACGGTTGTGCAAGCGCATTTCTTCACTCTCTCTCGCCCCTTCTCTTGGTTTTGCTCTCCTTGTTTTCCGTCTTCATGTTGCGCCTTGCGGCCCATATGTGGCTTCAACATGAAACATATCATTTGATTTCCAAACGCCGGCCACGCCATGTACCCACTGCCAGCGCGAGATTGTGCCAACACTAGCCGGGGTAGTACCAACTACTGTTGATACCTGATTATCCTCGGTGGCGGTTGTTCCAGGATTCGGACCTCCGCTGATACATTTAAATTTTGATGAGGGACTATTCACGGAGTCTTCTCCCATTGCCGAAAGCGCGAGAGCGCGAGATGGGGCAAAAAAACGATCAAAAACAACGCCCTCGTGATAGACACAGACTCGCGTAGCGGAGAGGGAGAAGTCATGACACCGGTGACTTCGCGCCTCATTGTGAATGCCACTCCCAGGGTACAACTAGATACCCTAAGTCGCAATATACAAATGATGAAACAAGCATTTGAAATATACGACTCTTGGACTGTTCGGACATATATCCGTGCAAACGGCAGTACTGGCCACGGACTACCGTATTTGAATATTCATTGACACTTTACGTGCGTTGTTGGCTTGGTTGATGCCCAGCATTCGGGTAATTTGCTTTGGATGTTTGGTTCACGTCTGTAGCCGTAAGGTTGATAGCCGGCGGAAGTGTCTCTGTGCTCGGTGTGTCTCGTCATCGAAAGCTGTAATCGGCTGGTCAAAAGGGGCAACGCAAAGCTGCTGGCTCTGGCCATTAACAACCAGAGGGGAAACTACGTTTTGACGGATAATCTCCGTGCGCTCAAACATTGTCGGCACAACGTACGTACATAAATACTTCCTTGTTCGTCCTTGGTGCAAATGTTTCCCTACGTACGTATGTGTTACGGATGGAGGGTAACAGACATTGTCTAGGCCTCAGCATGGATAACACTATGGCCCGCTGCGCTGCAGACCGACTACTGCAAAAGGCAAGACCGATATTATTACGGGGGACCATAGTAAACAGGACCAAATATTGTTAGTAAAAATACCTAAATATATAGGTTTTTATGTATGCCATAGGTCCTGTTAACTATAGACCCCCGTAATAGGTATCTGCTGCGAGAACCTGGACCGTGCCGTGGATTTACCGTTTCCAACGCGGTCAGTTACGGCATGAGTTTCCGCGGTGTCACGTGATGTTCCGTCAACGTGAAACAATAGCATCCCAAAAGAATAAATCCTTTCGTTTCTTCGTTGGATAGTTCATCCCAAACGTCAGCCAAAACATTCGTCAGGCGCAACCCCCTCTAAGTACAACAGGGTGGGCACGGTTCCGACTTGAATACTCGGAGCATCTGTTGTGTTTTGCGCAGACGACAAAGCGAAAGATAACGTCTACCACAGTCTCTCCAAGAAGTAGCTTAACCTTTTGCAGAGTTTGAACACCAAACAGCGTTGCAACCGTTGGTGAAGGTTTGGCAATCATTGAACGCCAGAGCGTACAAATTGAATAGAGCCGGCTGCCCTCTGACCCATCATGTTCCCTGGTATCTGAGAGGGTACGCCCCCACACAACTACGTGCCGGCGCCATTACTTATCAACAAAAGCTGAAGAACCTGACCAACTCGATTGACCTTGAGAGGAGCCGTGTGGCATTCATTATCTTTCGGAGTAAGGCATTGGTGCATGGTGCTTTCTCCGTGAGTCCACAACTGCGGTGAGTTTGCGGCCAGATTCAAGAGTGGTAGGAAGAAAAGGCGCTTGGACTGCTTCGAGATCTTGCGGCATGTGCAGTTGTGAGCTCTAGCAGGATAGTGAACCTCAGATATCTGGGATAAGCAAACACAAAACGACGAGGAATCGCATGAAAGATTGGGCAAGAAGCTACGGAAAACTCATGACAGTATTTTGGGTATGGGCTGGTGGTACGGCAGGAGGGTCGTATATATGCCATTGTTTTCCGGGCGATGGAAGCACTCGGTGGAGATACCATCTCATCTCTTGGCAGTCTCAAGTTTGGATATTTCGGTTTTCGCGACATGCATCGCCATGGAATTTTGTGCTGCTCTGTGACAACAACAACAAAAAGTGCGTTTACTTTCGAGCAAGGAACAGAGCCACTCATTGAACGCGGCGTTTACCCCGTAGTAGAATGGGAGTACCCGACGTACCGTAGCACCAGTCTATGCAATGCTGCATTGACTCGGCAAGGTGAACGCTCTATAGCTAAATGCGCGAGCGTACCTCTCGCCTACGGTACGAGTACAGAGCTCGCCTCTTTCTTGCTTTGTTTTTTTGTTGTATGAAGAAAATGATGCGAGTCGTTATACACCAGTCTTCAATGATATTTGCAACCCTGGTATTTGCTGCGGCAGCAAAACGAACTTTGTTTTAGTCGATGTAGCTTGTAGATGGCAATATGTCCCGCCTGTACGAAAGCAAGAACAAGAATGGAACGAACAGAACACAACTTCCACATATTTTTAGTATCCCGCAGAGTGTACTTCATCCCCGTCACACCAGGTTTGCCGCGTTAGGGCCGTGTAACACTTAGATACTGACCACCTCCCGTCCTCCCCCTATACATTTTTCTAGGGTAGAGTTGGTACCGGTTATAACCGACACTGCTCAAAATGCCGCTCACTATACGTGAGCTAGACAACCAGGATACAGTTTTGTTTTATTTTTGTTCGCAGTCGGTCACAGCTGGTGGTCAAAGTATAGATCATTCGTGTGGGGTGGGTAACCTTTACTCCGCACAGAAGGAAGGATCCCATCAAGTGGTTTCTACGGTACGGAACTCACGTGCCCGTTACATATTACCCCTACTGCGTCTCTGCGGTTGGCTACACCGGAAAATAAAAAAAATAAAAAGTCATGGACGCTGTCACACATGTGCAAGACCGTCTCACACGCGGTTTATAGTAGGATGCCACTCGCCATTCATGCGACTCGCCAACCAACTCCCAGCGCTTCGAACTTGGTGCAACCAGGCAAACACGATATTCCCCGTCCTGGCATTGCAGGTATGTGTGGGTCTGTGGTGATACGACTCCGGGTATGCAAATGTATCGGGTACCCTCCCTCGCCATCCCTGGATATTCGCGTTACTCTAAATTCTGTACCTCGTATACTTGTGTTCGGTGCGCAATGAATACGATCTCTCTTCGTAGGTGAGCTGCTTTTCAAACGTTTGCTGGTTCGTCCCTTAGCAGAGACCAGGTTTATCACGTTGACCTTTCATCCGCAGCGGCTTGTTAGTCTCCTGAGATCGACCGTCCGCACGTTTTTGTTCGGGGTTTACACATCGACTTTCCGGTGCTGCATGGGTCGAATTTGGTCAATTTTTCAAGACTGAACGATACCGACGGAAGGTTTACACTTCGGTTGCTCACAGCTAGAGCCGCTTGCAAGCAATGACAGGCCGCAATATTGAATCAAGTATTCGTATCGGTCGGACCTCGCCACCATATCATCCTCTAACCCTCCACTTCCTCCATTTTGTGTTTCACCCTCTGTTCTGTACGCTGGAGAGTAGTGCCGTCACCCATGGATCTACTAGAATATTCATATATCTATCGTTTCGATACAGCTAGGCTGTGGTGGAAACCTGCTCTCAGACCACGAGCTCGCTTTCAGCAACGGTACTTAAACTAGTGCTCGTGGTCGTGCATGGTATACACGGTAAATTAGATCACCCGTGTCGGCGACAAAACTGTCCAACCAAGTAACCCAGACTATCCCTTGTCGCCATTATTTGCGGTCATCGTGCAGTCGCCGTTGATGCTTTTCGGGCCTTCTCTCTAAAATCCCGGATGTTTCACAAGTACCGGCGGTGGATGCATGCTACGATAGAAGTGAACCATATTTTTTCTGAGGCTCCTCGCTTCAGGGGCTCCATACTGATACGAAGTCAACAGCTCTACTCCTAGTAAGCCACCCTGAACCTGCTAGCGCCAGCAGAAAGCATAGTTTCATGCCGGGAATGCGGTGTCATGCCTTACTCGGCAACATTTTAAAGACAACGCACCGTGAAAGATCTTACCTGGACTATTCTTCCAGCAGTTGGTAATCCCGCACCACACGGTTCGGGTGTTCGTTGGTATATCCACGATACTTCGTGCGAACACAACGGGGGAAGTAATGCACACGTAAATGATGCACAGGTAAGGTACGAAATATCGTTGATGGCAATCATCTGCCTGGAAAAGGTTTCATCGAACGGGATCGCCGTGCCTGCCCTGTCTCGTTGGCTGCAGTCATTAGCACTCCCCCCGGTGGCTCGATCCCGTCGCGTGAAGTGCAACTCCATGACGGCACTCTTTGGCGGGAAGTATCTCGACCCTAAATAATCCATAGCGAGAAACACCGTACAGTCAAAACTGATTGATGCTGCCTTAGCCGCCAGCGCTTACTCATAGCGTGCTTGTGTTCAGGCTTCTATATACAAGTAGTAGGGAGTAACGTTCATCGCAGCCCCCTTAGAAGTGCCTCCATGTTCGGGCAACTCTTTCGTCTGGGTTAAATTCGTATCTCGAATTTACTGTACGTAGATATTGAAGGGGCCCTGCAGTGGTCGACAGGTGGACAGGCATTCGGTAGAGAGTACTATTCTAGATGGTCGCATATTTACCACTTCAACAGAACCCCCTCCTCGTGTTTCGAGGAAAAATTCAGGCTGGTTAATTTGCACACCAAATATTGTGTGCAGTGGGATATTTCAGGGCATCTTGCGACCACGGGCTTGACTGTGACGGCGACTTTACTACAAGACAGCAGCCAGAGTAAACCCGCAGCTGAAAGGGTTCTTCACAGTAAATTGTATGTAGTTCGCACAATACGAATGATCCCACCAGGTATGTATGTGATAATTTTTATCGTCATCAGGCAATTTATGTACAGGGGTAAGCATGGATCACAGTGTAGACCGCGAAGAAACAGGAGACATACAAAAGACGAACTGAAAAGCCAAGAATGCCGACAGCCAGCAACTAATTATCGAACATAATTCAAGCTAGCGTTGATTATACTGCTGGCAACGAGCATTGGGACGGTTCCGAGCTTGTTCAGGGTGACCACCACGACGTTATCCTCACTAATCAATAGTGCCGCACGTACAAGTTACTCACGTGTGGTGCGTTACGTACAACGATGACCCGCAGAGACAGCAGAAACGGAAGAATACTCCGGTGAACAAACAAAATATCAGACTTAAACATGGGTATTACGCGAGACAACGTACAACGATGACCCGCAGAGACAGCAGAAACGGAAGAAACCTCCGCGGTGAACGAACAAAATATCAGGCGTTAAACATGGGTAATACGCGAGACAACGTCTTAGAGTTTGGTGGCAGCCAGGAACTGGTACCGCGTACTTGAGGCGATTGATATGTGCGTACTTCCCCACCTATCTACAGCATGTTGCAAAGGTCTCCCTGCTTTTGACCCAAAGCTAGGCGAACAAGTCCCTGGATATAGATGATGGTATCTGTATGTATATATCAGGAATGCTTCAGGAAGGAGATACCACAATCGTGGTGATATATTCCCATTCGAATGTAGTCTAAACGTATGAAACAGTGGGTTTTCGAGTTCAAAATTAATTCCAAGGATCTGAAACTCGACGTGTCGTCTATCGCCTACTTCCTATATGATGCCCGTGTTGCCTTCGGTTGACCTTTCGGTGTTCATATACAGGAAAAGGGGAACAAAATTGCGTCGTCGAAAATCGAAAGGCTACAGGCCGTACACGGCGCAGCAAGCTCACAGCATGAGTCAGTGATTACTGTGTTTGTTCTTACCGATCTCGCAGGAGGGAAAGGCGCTGATCCAGAAGGCGGACAGCTTCAACGGAACAGCAATGAACGCCAACTCGGGAAATAGGAGTTCCCGAAGACCTCCAGCAAGCGGGGATGCTCCAAGGGGCGACAGCGGTGATACTAGGTCCCGTTCCGATCTCACAGTTTCAACCAAACGGCTGTACGCCATGCACGGACTCCTTCTGAGTAGTATTGAGTTGGCCCTTACCGTAGGCAACGCCGTCAATCGGAAAGCCTTTCAGCTCAACTCCTTCTCGGACTTGATATTCGGTGGATCTGTCGTGATAGAATCCGTTGGCCTCGTGTTCGCAATGGGAATGGCCCTTCGGATGTTCATGCATCCCATGGCGCAATGCATGGTCGGTGTCGGGGTGCCAGCCATGGTGATTGTAGAAACGATGGTCATGACAAGGTCGACCGAAGACATTGATAACTTGTGTTTGCTTGGACTCGGGGCGCAATCGCTGTGTTTTCTTGTGTTTACAGCAGTATCATGGATCGAGTCGCCGCCCAGTGTCCCGACGGCCTCAGCAGTTTCGTGGGTATACATGGCAGTAGCATGTGCCGTGTTATTCTTCTTTTGTTACAAACGACATGAAGATGGCCATTCCACAACGTACGTGTTTCAATCGATTTTTGTTGCTGTTCCTTTCGTCGTAGAAATCGCGGAAAGTGCATTGCTGTTCACGAGCGGTCACATTCCCTTCGTAGCTTACCTTCTCGCCGTCCTGGACTTAGTCATTATCGCTCCAGCGGCTTCAATCATATTTTTCACTGTTGCCATGTACCTGATAGAAATGCTATCCAGCGATTGAAAGAATATCGTCCCCCGCGGTGCTGTGATCTGAGACGAAACCGCAGCAGTTTCTGGTCGTACGGTTTGGACTTTTTCCCAGTACCGTCGCGTCGGCTGCCGCTGGAGATGATGAACGGGAAATATTCGTGTCCGTCGACGTGTATAGTACTAAATCGCAGCGGGTTTAGGGCAAGTTCGAAGTATGCCACGAGAGTGTGTCTTGGCCCCCAGCTTTCTGCACGCGCATACACAGTGGCCACCTAGCAAAGCATAAATTGACCTAAATCGCTCTAATTACAGTTGAGGCACTTGAAGTGAGTATGCCAACGCCCCTTGTAGTTGAGTTAAGCTTGCCGTAGAACTCACCCGCCCTTAGCATAGACACGGGGGACAATATTAGTGTACTCGGGGTGACTCGCCAATTGTTTATCTTTTGCGCCGGTCACCAACGTCGTCAAGCAAGTCCATCGTGTATAGTTGGAGTGACGTCTGGCTGTAAAGGATGTTTCCACCACATAAATCGTAAAAATAGGGCGATATGTGGATGTGTATGGTCACGCACACTGGGACACATCATGTCGGTGAGGTTGTTGTGATAGCTTTGGCAAGTGGAATTTTCTCGTTTTCTTTTCAGCGGACTCTCCCTGTCTTTCCCCCCTTTCTATAACCATCGCACTCTCAAACGTTGATATTAATGAACTGTTTTTTTCGTGGAACGATAGTTTCGTCTGTTAGTAATGCTGCCGTGCTCGCTGTTGACGCCGGGAGGCACCGAAAGGCGGCCTGCCTATTGTGCGATGACATTTGTGGTCATGCGTCCACTCCATTGTCGTTCGGGTTGGCTTGGAACCGAGAAGGCGTTTCACAGCCCGGTCCCACCATTCCTATTGGATATGCACCACTCCCTTTGAGTTGATTACGTGTATATTTTGTCGTATTCCGAATAAAAGAACCAGCAACTCGTATCCAATAGTGAATTATGCTGCTCAGCAGGTGTTTCGTGTACGTCTACACGCTTCTGCGGCCGTCCAACCCTTGCAATGTACACTGAAGCACAGTGCGCCAACACCGTCAAGTGACGCTGCAGTACTGTACAGTACATAATTGGGAAGATGTTGCCTCAAGTATCAAGGTGTTCCCTGGTAAACAGGTTACTTTGTTTGGAATCCACTTGAAACCTTATCTTCATTCGTCAGGAGCTTCGTATATATATGGTCAATTATAGTAGTCGCCTTGCCGACGTTTGGGTGTTCAATTCGCTAGACGTCAGAAAACGGTTTGAACAGGTCAAGAAATACATTGTTTCTCACTATGGTCGTCTGCCCAGATACCGAAGCCTAGCTTATCCTACCGCATCGATCTCGAAACGCTCGGCGATCCCAAAGTCCAAAGTGGGCACATAAGATGACACCAGGTCAACGCAGCACGACTGCAAAGAAATTTCTATGAATCACACAAACATGCGTTAATGATGTTCACTTCGAAGTGCACCAAGCACCCACACGAGTGAGACCTTCGTAGTCAAATCACTGGAATACTTCGGCCGAGGTCGTCAAGAAACCGGATGCAGGTAGGGGCTGCACGACGAATGGTGATCACACGCGTTGTGTGGCCTTAGGGTTGCAAACCTCTAAACGCGAGGCGGTAGCGATGGAATCAGGGTCGGTGAGAATCGCCTTCAAGATACATATTCAACGTCCACCTGTCGGCCGTTGGCGCTTCGTTGAAGGGCCCGATGATTTTACATTGTCGACCGCTGGTTTAGCGACCAAGCTCGTAAGTATTCCATTTGCTGGTGACCTCCAAATTTATGTTTTTCTTTGCGTACAGGTCGTTTCCTGTTGACCTCCCCTTGTGCTTGTTGTTGGCGTTCTTCGCCAAGGGGTCTCGACCCCCTTTTATGTCCATGGGTCCACCAGTTTTCGCCGAATCGGTTCTGTACTGCTCAAGTTTAGCAAGTCTGGACGCCAGGCCTAGGCTTTTTTGTCCGTGAGAGCTAGACGGCTACACAATTAACATTTAGGTCAGTGCGCCTGAACGCCCAGTAGGTACGGTGCCGTTCACACCGCGGTTTTCCGTAAACCCACTGTGGCTGGGAGTGGCGAATCTTCGGCTTCTGAATGCCGATGATGATTGTGACGATAGCTTTATCGTTGTTGTGAATTTCATTGAAATCTAGCCGGTGCTCACGAAACAGGCGAAAAAAACAATGCTCTTCGATGGACCAAACAAATACCACGTAGCTACCACGCCATATATTTATCGCAGTATCAGTGTGAAAGGGACTGGTACTAGACACAACGAGTTGTGATAGACTATTATGTATCACTGGCAACACGAGGGCTCCAGGAAAACACACAACATGGTGTTGTTTGCGCACCCAATCCAAGAAAAACGAGAAACGCGACAAGGGATTAGACAGAAATGCACAGTAAACAAATTATGAAAGCGGTGTTAGAAAACAAAAACATTTACGTATATCATAAAGCCTGGACTCGTCGAGTCAGCACCGCAATAACCTACTCTGCTGGACGCTGCGTCAAGAAAAGTTTCTGATTATATAGCACTACCTGCCAGCCCGCTCAGTCAGCAGAGTGTGATGGCAGGTAGTGTTATATATTCAAAAAAGAGATATGGTTTAGATTTCGTGGAATCTCGTCGGCTTAGTAAAAGTGATCTCCAGGGCCGTCCCCTCGCCAAACGCTACTGATGTCTAGAGGCATACTACAGTAGCATAATAATTCGTATAGTCTCTAGCGCGCTCGCTCGAAAAAAACAATCTTCGAACTCGGCGAGCTTTAAACCCCCGATACAATCAACAGCAGTACTTCCCCGGTATGTACGTGTCCAGAGTAGAAAAAGCTCCTGACTGGGAGTCAGAGGTAGACTGGCATTCTTGCTGCCGGTTGCGCTGGGGTTCGATTTTCGGCTGGTGCGTCAAGTTATGCCCAAGGTTTTGTTTCCGAGTAATTTCTTCCATTGCCGAAAGTGCGAGAGCGCGAGTTCCAAACGAAATCCCCCATCCGGACAAAAACAGACTCGGAGACACATAATGAGGGGGGGGACAACACATATGACCACACGGTCTATCCTGGAGACCGGTCTGAGGGGAAAAAATCTCTCTTAAAGTATGCACAACTTGTTTCTGAAAATAGACGTGACGACATAGCTCTAACAAAATTTGACTCTTTGCTCACTCGGACATACATCCGCGCACACCGGATCAGCGTATTGAAAATTAAACAAAAGAGTCTTTTGTCGCTGTAGATAATGAGGACGTCTGCAGCATAGCAACCCCACCTACCCAATGTTTAGTATCGTGGACCACTGCTCAATACGAAGAAGCATCGCAGACAGCATTGTGCTATCTTCCTACGTACTGCTCGGAAGGGGTACGCACGAACAATGCGGTGTATTTACGTTCAAGTAACGCGGCGCAGTCACGTTCGAGGTATGGGGTGCAATGACCACAACGTACGTTCAAGGAGCATTACGGCAAGACGGTTTTTGGTTGATCATCTGGACATTGGATTAGCTCGGAAAAATGTCAGGGATTATTGCTGTAGGTTATGTCGATCACTACACCGTCCCACAGGATACCATCTACGTAGTTGTAGAGCTGATTCCATCGAGGATGTTAGTGCCCGTGTACATTTCGGACTCCTACTGTACTTCTCCCGGGCTCATGTTTGCTGTATGTTTGGCCGCAAGGGGCTATTTTGAAGATAAACCGTCGTCTCCACTTTCTAGTCACCAGTAAGGCAATTTAACCACCACCAGCACGTGCCTGTCCGGCCGCTTGCCAATGATATGCCACCTAGACCCCGAGAAAGCGGCCACCAAAATCCGTATGAGAATCTTCAACGACGCCCTACTCGTGTTGTAAAACCCGACCGCTGTCGTACTCACCGCGTATTTATCTCGATGTAGGCATGCTTTATGTGTGCCGGGGGACGGGTTTCTCCTGGGCTTCCGCTGAAGACCCGGTGGCGCTGCAATCACGCTCGAGCGAAGGACACGAGGGTTTCTACGTTTTTTTCGTCGAGAACGTCGATGGTTCTTTCGATTCGCTTTTTAAACATCGTCAGTTCCTTCATCATTCCGTCGATGTGTACAAAATGTAAGACAAACAAAATGATCCGCCCGTTTCTTCGGCAGTTTGATTGGTACAAACTGAGCTTTGCCCAGCACATTATCCAATAATTTCTCCCTCAATAGTCAAACATAAGCGTGCGCTTCGATCACAAACAGCTTTTAATTATACTTTTGTATATACACAACAAGTGAATCGTCTCGTCTACCACGGCTTCGCCAATAAACAACTCGAAGTTCTGCGAAACTCAGACACATAAAAACGAAGCGGAAGATGCTGGAGGATTGGGAACAGTTACGCACAAAAGCGTAGTAACAATTTAAAGCCGGTTGCCCTCTGACACGTAATGTCCTCCAGCAAATGGTGACACGGTGCCTCCAGAGCGCGACTACTTATCGATGCAATTTTTTTTCGATCAAAATATTCAGGAGCCCACCGACTAGAAGGATTTGGAGTGGAGTATCGATGCCTGGTGTTTTCTTCGTGAGTTCATCGCTTTGGCGGGTGAGTGCCCTGGTCTCGTAGTGACCGGAAGTGTATGCGATCTAATTTCTACTCCAACATAAGGCACGTAAAGTTGTGATATTACAATCATCATGCAAGAGTTTTGTATCGGTGTTCGGAGATGTGAGCGCGATCAAGCACAATAGGCGGATCGACAAGAGCACACGATAGATGCCTGGTGGGGCAATAGTACAAGCTAAATACAGATGTGGGTATGAAACCTACCTAACACTCGGCAAGCTACGCGCTGTATTGCTAGATGTACGAGTACACCTCTGGCCTCTTGCCGGCTCATTTGTTCGGTGTGCGCTGCACACAATATAAGCCGTTGTAATTAAATCTCCAAAGAGGTCTACACCGCTGGAATTTGCTGACAGATTCGCCGACAAGATATCCTGCCCGCAGAAAGTCAAACCCAACCACAGAACGTGCGCTGCACGAAACCAGCATAGGCAGTGGACGGCAGAAAGTAAGTCACGTTCGAAACATTTCGTCCGTCACGTTACGATGACGACATTTATTTTCGACTCCCGACTCCTTGTTTCCGGGGTGACTCCGTTATCTCAATGTTGTTTGGGTGCAGTTAGGCTACGGATGATTTTTTCACCCGCCATTCCTGGCTTTCCGGGTGAGTCTAACCTCTACATGTAAACCGAAATAGCCATCGCTCCGCTATTTTGACAAGCAATGCTCACTTTCGCTCCGTCGGGTTCGTGCCTGCCCGAGAGCCGTTGCGACAAAAACATGTTTCGTCATAACAGCTTTTGATTCGCTTCAGATTGGCCTTTGTAGAGTCCTCCGCAGAGGTCTACACATCGATTTAGAGGTACTTGCAGTGGTCAAACTTGGTCGCATCCGGGGTGAACAAAATGATGCAAAAAAGCAACCCACAACTGCGCGTTTGCACATCACTTGACAGCAGCTAGCGCTCCTCGCAGGAACCTACAGCCAAAGAAATTGAGGGGCGCTCCTGATGGTGTGGGTGAGTGCATTGAGTGCGCCAGGCAGCAGTCATCGACAGCCAGAATGGACTCACGAGATGTTTTCGTTTGTTCGCCGTTGGGACCCATCAGCCGAAAACAATCCCAAAATCACTGACTTGTTTCAGTCCACGCGCGCGAGCCTAGTACGATGGCTACGTCTCCGATGAAAAAACAGCCTTCATTAAATTAATGCGATTTCCCGGACAGATGTGTCGACTTGTTCTCGACACGCAGTCCAATCAACAATACGTCTCCATGAGAGGTATTAATAGTACGTTATTGGGTTAAAATAACGTTATACGATAATATCTTCATACGAGAAGGTATGCTGTTGGTACATTTTCAAGTTCTCTTTTTAAGTCATGGTGCTCTTATTGATGTCGTTCTACGAAGAAGTGCCGGTAGTTACAAACGGTGCTATGAAGTAGGCATAAGCGGGAAAGTGGCAAAGAAACCAAAGGAGATGAATATATAGTTGTGGTAATCGATACTTTTGAATCGTATATTTGTTCATGGTGAACTGTTTTTTTTTTTTTTTTTTTTGGTTGGTGTAGACATGTGTGTGCCGGAGAGTAGTGTTAGTTCCGGCACAATGTGTGCCTGATGGAAAATGTTGTTGCTGGTTCGTCGAATCTGATTTATGTGTTTTAGTTCTCTTCGCGTACAAGGCCGGCGCTGCAACTATCGTCATTTGTGCCAGCTGATGCTGAGAAAAACATAAAAACCGAACGACAGCTTGGACAACATCAATGAGGTCGGCGTCAACGAGAGACGCTTTTCGCACAGAGTGCAAAGGTCTACAATGACGGCCATTGGCTTGCCATTGCTAACCCATAGAGTTTGAAGATATCAACCGCCAAGCTACTGTCTCAGCGCATAGGTCGTCTATGGTCGATCTAAATTTCTCGATTGTTTGTCGTCCATACAAGTCGTTTCCTGTTGATCTTCTCCGTTCCTGGTTTCGGCGCTCCTTCCCCGAACGGCCTCGAGGTACCAACCCCCTTTGTATTACATTGGACGTACCTACTTTTCCATTAATGGATTCGCGTCGGCTTAAACTTAGCAAGTAGCCACTGTGAGCCAGCCTTGAACATCCTATGCTGGCGACTACCCGTTTCAGGCTAGCGCGCCCCGTTGCGGACTTCTTCTTACTCTCTTGTTTCTTCTCTACAGCAGTGTCAATTCGAGTGGACTTCTCAGTTGCTCGTCCTGTCGAGCTCCGTGTCAGGGTTTTATTCTGAAGAACGGGTTCGGGTATAAACGTTTTTCCCTTTGTAGTACGTGTTTGCTGAATACATTTTCTGCCTTGCTCCGAGCTGCATGACTGCTCTCTTGAAGACGCTATCTTGAGGTGTACTGGTTTTGTGTTGGATGTTTTCATTCCGTATCCGTATTCACAGGTATCGTACGCGCACTACGGTAGAGCCCCTAAGAATTAAAATTTGATTGCCCCCATCATAGTTGTCAACTGCTGTATTATCCGCCGTCGGTGTCGACATAAAGGGTCTGTATTTATTCACACACTTTTCGCATGGGGACTCCGCTACATTTGTGTGTGCGGGCACCCTTTGCAGGCTACAGCAGTAGATGTTCCAAAACCCTACCATATTGGCCCCCGCGTTGGCGTCCCAGCACATCAATTTAATCCATGCCACTCTCAAGGTTTCTTCATTGTTTGGCGGATTTGCGATATCGACCTCGTCTCGTTCGGTAGTATCCAGCTTTCCCGTTTTTTTTTCGATTCGCGCGAAGGCTCTGCGCTAGCTTCGCAGGCCCTCATTACGGACCCCGCGCATTTGTATCGGCAGAGCATCTTCGCTTGTCTCATGCTCTTTGGTCAAAGGCCCTGCGGTCGATGCTCAAGGACCGCATTACGCATCCCGACGTGTTCGTCGTAGAGTGATTTGGTTTCATTGCTGGCTGCATTTTCGCGGCCATGCTCGTTTCGTTTATCGAGGCATTGTTGCGTCCAGATGCGTTGGCCTTCGCCTTCTCCTATCGTGACCGATGCGGGCCTAACGCGAGCGTATACACAACTTAAGCTTCCTTGTTCAGACCGGTTAGGGAGTTTGAGTTTTATTCCTGGGAAGGTTTCTCGGCCGCATTTCGATGGGTCGAGTAGCTAATGGCATCACTATGTTTTTCTTGAATATCCCCTGTCCCACTGCCCTGCCGATTTCCGGACGTATTAATGTTGACGTAGTTTGGTCGTCGCGCGATCTGCATATACAGTATGACTCTTTAGGGAGTACATACACGACGGTAGAGGTGCATCTATGGCCTACGAGACCCTGTGGTTGAAGGGCTATCGATGCGACCCCAACCTACACGTGTTATTAATGGTGTCGACCTAGAGCGACAAATAATTCGACGTGCTAGGTTTCCAAGTGTAACGAATCAGGTTAAAGAAGGGCAAACATTACTCTGACCATGTTGGGCGGTGGTTCTCTTGAAGGCAGCCGGCAGCGAGAAGTATACTACAGTAGACCAAAGCGTGCTCTACCCATCTCGTAGCATGCGTCGGTGAGTTAGCGAGTTTTTGCGTTTCATCTATATGTCGTACATGGGCACGGATGAGAAGTTTGATATTGTGAATTACTCGTAGGATACGTGACAACACGGTTCTGAAAGCAGATATGTATGTCAGGAAAGGGGGTACATGAAGTCTTGTTGACTTCTCCAAGATACAACTGCTCAACTGGTCTTTGCTCTATCGTCTGCCATGCTTGGCCTTAGGCTGCCAAATAGACGAGAGTCAGATGAATGAATAGCCAGTGTCATAGCGCTTAAACCCCCTCCAGCAAAAACATCCCTGCGGTCCCCAGCGTGCACGTATTCTATATATGCCAGTTTGAGCGTTTACGCCGTTCCGGAAAAATGACTGTTCTATGTTGCGGGGTATTGAGTGCACCTTCGGAGGCAATACTATGGGTGGGTTTCTTCGAAGTAGGGGGGGTTCCACCGTCTACTCTTTCCCTCATTAAGTCCTCAAAAATAACGCATATATACATATTGCATCTCATCCGATCCCGGGGCCATCAGGATATTCGAAATTGGCACTTGCGAACACATTTGTGACGTTCATGGCCTTGACACCACAGACTCAAGGATGTCTTCGAACTGCTTGTCTCTCGAGTAGCATGGAAATTTCGATGCGGCTCGAACACTGATAGCCGAGTACAACAGAGGCAGGTGCCTTAGGCGGACGTCATGATGAATATGATGGCGGAGTTCATAAGGGGCAAGGGCCGCTCGAAACCCGACGGGACAAAGAGCAACGGTTCTGCAGCAGAAAGCCCAGGAGAAGTCGGACCTGCTGTGGTACGTGAGGCTCCCGCTGTGAGGGTATCAGGGCTCATACGATATTCTGGAAGACATACTTTTTTGCGTGACGAGGTTCACGACCATTGGGGGCAATGTGACGCAGAGACGTTGCTGATCCAGTCATGGTCGATCCAGAGAAGGATTGACGAGACCACCCAAGGAGAGGTAGACCTAGGTGTGTATACTCCGGTGTCGAGTACCAGGGTGTGGGCAATAAGCTGGCATCTCATCGGCGGCAAGGAGACCATCAAGGCCATTCCAGAGCGGCATCGCAGATGTGCTAAAAAGGGGAAGGATGGGTGGAACGCGGATCAGGGCATGGGCGCTGGTGACGGCAGCGTTGGCAACCGCTGGAGAGGTGAATGCCGCGTTAGTTGAAATGGTGGACGATGTGGTAGAGGCACCAATGAGAACAGTGATGGCTCGGCCGCGGCCACCGGTGGCGATGGCAGCAGCGTCAAGGCCGCCGACGGTACTGTAGTGCCGCCGGGGGATGGATCGCTGACTGCACAGGCAAGCTTACCATCCCAGTCAGCGAACGGAGGGACCCTGCTGACATCTTCTTCGCGACGAGGGAGGACGCTGCACTGGCGATGAAGAGTAAAGTCGAAGCAAACGTTGACGGCGGTGATTATGGTATGGCCCAAGCGTCTCGTTTCGAAGCCGAAAATGACGGGCAAGTGTCACGAGGCACCTAACGGAATGGAATGGGGGGTGGGAAGCTGGCCTGCCGGGTGGGAGGCGGGGCCTTAACTTCCGAAAGTGAACCATCTGCAGACTTGACGTTGTCAGTAGACTGCACAGCAACCCTCCGTCAATCTCCGCCGGCTCAACGCTCTTCACCGAAGGATATGGTGATGTTATCCTTCGTTTGGTCCGTCTTCTAGTTTGCGGACGTTGTTGCTGACTATCACTGCACACGTGCCGGACCTTATCGCTTCTGTCGCATGCCCAATCCCATTACGAGCGGCTACGTGTTTTCGATGGTCACCTCACGAAGGTAGGTGTTATGATTAAACCAGAGCTCCCGATCGTATTTCTGTTGACTCGACCCCTGTTCAGCCTTGACAGCTACAGGGTCTATAGCCACACACTAGGGAAGCACCACAATCCTCTGTACTCTCGCTGGGGCATCCGCCCAACAAGTTAAATATGTAGCATCAATGACCCTCGTTACGCTGCTGGACATTCTCGCGAGGTTTTACTCCCCTAAACTACGGTGAAGAGCGTGGGCGCCTTCGAGGGGTTATTGCAGAAGTGAAAGGAATGCTATATTGTGACCGGTCGTCACAATGACATTCAGAAGTCCCGCCTATGCACGAGACGATCAGCAACGCAATGAGTTTCGCGTCTGGACTTCGGTGATGCTATGACTGACCAATCTATCTGAAGGAAATATTGCGGGGGACCCTAGTAAATACGACCAAATATGTTTAGCAAAAGTAGGTAAATATATAGGTTTTACAGGGCTTTCCTTCGGAGTGGGCATTCCGTCGTTTCGCGTACATATAACTGCAATTAATTGGCGACATAGCCCAAAGCCAACCAAACTAAATGTATTTGTGTAAGAAACGGTGCAGGATGTAATAATCGCGTTTATTTATGAATGTAATGTGAAACGTAAGATCGGGTGACGCAAGAGTAAGAATGACATTCGTCTAATAATAAGAATAACATCTTTCATCAGTATGGGGAGAGAGTGGAGTAGTGCTTGGCATGTGGATGATATACAACATACAGGCTGTTGTTTAAAGGAAGGTTTGGGACAGGAGAGAAAGCAGTAGTGCCGGCAACGACAACGGTTATGGAAATGTTGTATAGTTGCTGGGCGGCCGCGATTTCGATGTAGCCAGCATAGGAGTTTGGATGAGACATGATATGTAAATAGTCTTCCAGTATGCTGTAGTGTAACGAGGCGGGAGGCCCAGAATGTGGATCTGTTCGCTGTTGAACCCGTTGGATATGTGTAGGAAGAAATAATCGTGATTTTGGGAAATGTGGGAAACAACTTGTTTCCTTTCGTTCGTCCTGGATGGCGACAATCTGCTTGGCCTATACTGCTTCGGAATTCCGCGAAGCCCTGGAGCAGGCGAAATGGATGAGTCTTTTTGCGCTTAATGATGATGTCTCCGTCTTTGATGGTGGAGTCCGTCAGGCGGCAGTTGTAGCACTTGCCACGGACCTGGTCGAAGTAAACATATAGGGTGCGCGGGGCGGGAGCGGCGTGCAGGGAATGGCGGGGGGGGGGGGGGGAAGGGGGGGGGGGGGGGGGGCAGAGTTCATTATTTGTACTACTCTACAGCGGCACAACAGCAGTACGTAATCGCTTGCTATACGACGGCAGCAGCAGCAGCAGCAGAAGCAGCAAGTACGTAATTTCATTGACGATACAGAAATATGTACACACACAAGTGTAGTACAGTACACACACAAATCACGTCCAGCATGATGTACGGCAACAACGCAGCAGCATCACAAAAAAAAATCATTGACGATACAGAAACATGTACACACGCACAAGTTTAAGTGTAATAGACACACAAATCATGTCCAGCATGATGTACGGCAACGACGCAGCAGCGCCACAAAACGACCAGGAAACACCATTATCAGAACACATACAAACATTCAGTGAATATTGCGGCAGCACTAAAAGCAGAGCAGCAGCAGCAGCAGCAGCAGCAGAAGAAGCAACGGATCGCCACAGCGTTGGCAGCAGCAGCATAGCAACGATATGAAAAGAAGGGAGAAAAAAAGTATGTACCCCGAGGCCGTCCGAAGAGTATTTTTGGTACCTCACTATAGACCCACCTCCGCATGCTGTACGGCAACAACGCAGCAGCAGCATAGCAACAATACGAAATACGAGAAAAATAGTATAATACGTACGCAAAATGCAGGAGCAAAACGACCAAAATATTTTTTTCACGTACCAAAAAAAACATTTATATACAAAAATGGCCAATAAAAACAATAATCCGCGTTGGCAGCAGCAGCATAGCAACGATATGAACGTAAGGAAGAAAAAAAGTATGTACCCTGGTATGCCGCAATCGCAAAACCTACGGAATTTCATTGACAATACCGAAATATGTACACACACAAGTGCAGCATGATGTACGGCAACAACGCAGCAGCACCACAACAGCAGCATAGCAACGATATATATGAAAATAACCAAGCCAAAAACGAGAAATTGCAGTACGTACGCAAAATGCAGGAGCAAAACGACAAAAATATTTTTTCACGTACCAAAAGGAACCATTTGGGTACAAAAACGACCAATAAAAACAGTACATACGAACATTCAGTGGATATTGCGGCAACATTAGCAGCAGAAGCAGCAGAAGCAGCTACAGCATTAGCAGCAGCAGAAACTGCAACGAATCGCCACAGCGTTGGCAGCAGCAGCAGCAGCAGCATAGCAACGATATGAAAATAAGGAAGAAAAAAAGCATGTACCCTGGTATGCCGCCATCGCAAAACCTACGGAATTGACGATCCGAAAATATGTACGCTGGGGTCACCAAAACATGTACACACGAATTCGTGTGCATGCACCGAAAATGCACCACAGTAGCAGCAGCACTCACGTCGTTCGGTGCAGCGGTGACGGCGACAGCTGAATCCACCGTTCCTTCGTTCACGTCCCGCAAACAGTTGTGCATGTGCGCGTTCGCGTGCACTGTGTGTAAGAGGAGCCGACGCAACGCACGAAGGGGAAAGAACGAGCATGGATGAGTAAAAAAATAAATAAATGCTTTGACGTAGGTTTGTATGCAAAAAGGCAATTGAAAACCCCCAAAAAACGTACTGGCAACATACAGCATGCACAATAGACATAAGACACTCACCACTGTCAGCAGTCTCGAGGGAGTACGAGACAGTCCCTTCCTTGATCGGGCTAGCACAGAACTCGCAGTCGGTTGCCCTGTCAGGATGATCCCGCCACCACGCCCGTGAGATCCTTGCAGGTGGCGAAGGCCACGTTTTTGCCACCAGGCGCGGAGTTCTTGACCAAGTGCTGGTCCGTGTACTGGTCGCAAACAACAGCCGACACCAGGTCGGTCTTTGTCGTTGCCGCTCTCTTGCCAGAGGGCGAACACCACGCGCCTCTCGACGAGGGGGAGGTGAGCTTAGGGGGCGTGGAGAAGGGAGAGGCGGGGGTTGCAGCACCCGCAGGTTCGCCACCGACAGCAGCAGCTTGGCCGCCGACAGCTGCAGCTATCTATGCCGTTCGTCGAAGGCGAGACGCCTCTTTTAGGCGCCGTGCGAAGAGCTGTCTATTGGTTGGCAGTTTGCGGAAAAAGAAAGAAGAAAGGTTGTTTGGCTGTTTGGCGAAGAAGAAAGAAGAATAGTGGTTTGGCTGTTCGGCTGTTCAAAGAAGAAGGGCTGTTTGCGAAGAGCTGTCCATCAGTCGGTCTGTCGGCCAAGAGCTAGCAAGTGACAACGACCCCAAAAATCGTAATTATAGTTGAATTTATGTGTACCATAGGTCCTATTAACTATGGACTCCGGTAGTAATATTGTGGCGAGTTCTCACGTCAAACGTGGATGTTGCTTGTAACCCCCAAGTCGGACGCCATAGAGGCGCTGTAGAAACCCCTCAAGAAGCAGACGATGCCTTTTCAAACATGGCAATCGTTGGAGCAGGTTGTGGTGGCAAATTTTGCGTTGTGGGACTTATAGACTTATATATTTCGAGGAAGTATCAAGCATGAATTCAAGATGCCTGATAGATTCTGCGTCGATGGGGTAGCGAAGCGTGCGCAACGTTTGATCGCGCCGGCTTTCATGACGCAGCGAATCCGCGCCTTTATCTGCCACGGCGTTGTTGTGAACTCAACCGTCCCACTGGGCATGCGATACGTTGAACATCACGGCGACCGCAGCTCACCCAGAGAGCAAGTCGCCGCATGATATATGGTGTGTCCCCCCGGTAGTAGTTTCACCTTTCCTCGAGCTTAGCTTGTAAAAGGTGACGAGGGAGAATGGTCCACAGGCGAAAGCAGAGGCGAGGGTGCTGCCTTGGTCAGTCTACTAACCACCCTCGACAATCTACACTAGGCGGTCTACTGTTGTAGTCGCGCGAAATATCACCTGGCAGTGGGTGTCGCCTGCACCAACTGTGCGTGACCAGACGAATGACGGCTTGTGTGCGGACGGGGAGGACTCCGTCGGAGATCACTATAGACCATGCCGGACCAAAGTGGTAGAGGGGTGGTACATAAGCAGGACAACGGTCGGGCTCAAATGAAAGGCCCCGACCCAACGTGGGATTTATATCTAGACGGGGTCTTGTGTGAGCTCACGCAATAGGCACATGATGCCGGCGATGTCATCAACGTGATGGCTAAACGATCCATTCGTCTCCAACAGGGGCGGTAGACGCCCCTCGGCCCCGAGAGGGGTGGTTGGTGGCAACCTCGGTGCGCCATCAACTCCCTCCACAGAACCGAGAGTAAAATAATGGTATGCCTGCGGTCTTGTCGAGTAAGACCACGCACGATCGTAGCGTCTACAAGAAACGACCCTCAGCCACAGTACAGATCCAAACGCGGGCCAGGACTAACGTCACGAGCGTGACCAACCTGCTGAAGACCAACCAAGAATGACATCTGAGGCCGTGAACGCATTGCTTGTCGCAGCTTGCGCGTGGATGAAGTTTGAGGAATCTTGACGAGTACGCAATGAACGATAGGGGACACAATGCCCATGATGTCTGGGGGTCTTTGGGACACCGAAGGGAAGCTTAGCGCGCGCATGCTGCGTGATTTTCCACCAGACGTAGAACAGCCCCCGCAGTGTTCAGCAGATGTATAATTTTCGGACCAGAAGGGTCGTGGTATAAGGCTATGAAGCTTGCGCGACAATGATGGCGTGATAGTTAAGTCCTAAGCTAGACTTGTAGCTAAAGGTTTCATTCAGACGCCGGATGTCGACTAACTTGACACGTTCTCACCAATTACTTTGTCAGCGCCAGCTTCCAGTGCACATGGCATTAAGGTTTCGCATTTAGGCACCGCCCAGGCTCTTGTTCACGCGAACGTTGACAATGAAATTAACTTGGAGGTATCCGATACGTGGTGTGAGACCCTCGCTTGTATTTTACGGCCATTCGGTCTCGTTAAGGCTACGAAGAGTCTGGGGGGGGCGTTTGTATCTACCTCCAATGACTGTTTAATGGTGTAGAGGATTGCATGCACTTTCGCCGGCGTTACGAGGTGGCTCGGAAGATGAGAGCATCTAAGACAGGCCCTTCCTTGTTCTGTCATCGAATGAGACCAATGATCTCAAAAACGTGAATGCGATCCTGGTACGGTAGGCTATCTGGACTCGGGACGTACGAATACGGCCATTCGTCCAGCATCCCAGGAGATCGCGCTTCCGCACCATCCGAAGCAGAGCGCCACAGGATGTCATTAGGTGTATACATAGCCTAATGCGTTACGAATACGTGGTTGGTTGTCGTCGACGTTTTCCCCAAACGTTGATCGTCCTGTCAGGCGCCAAACGCTGAAAAATGAACATACTCAAGGGGGTAATGCAACCCACCGCTCGATTCCACGGTCAACGGCAGATGCATGGGACAGATGCATGAGATTGTCGAAAATATTCTACCCGGCTGAAAGAATCTGTCACGAAGGATTGTCCGTCCTTAATTTGAAAAATAACTAGTGTCGAGCATCCACAACTAATCACGGTCCCGTACAGAGCCGTCGTTGGGCGATTTCCCAGAAACAAAGTCGGGTTTGATTATGCTGAGACATTCAATGTTCTCCTCAGACAAGTTTTGTTGTCAGGAAGCGCGTTTTAGTTTTAGAAACAAAAGGTTGAGAATCGATGCACGGGTTTGCAAACGATGAGGCTGAGGCCATTGTGCACAAATTCTCTTCCCATCTTCTCACACCGCATTTAATACGTACACTCCGGCCGACGACAGAAAGGACCGGGCACCTCGCCAAACGCCACATGTTCACGAGACCCTCAGGTAGCATTAATGTGTTGCACCATAACACCAGCCGGCTGTTCACCCTATCATGCTTCGATGGGAGCAATTCTATTTTCCATGGAAGTCAAGTTTGTGTCACATGGGAGCACGTGGAAACTTCTGCTGTTGCTAGTTGAAGCGGACGTTTCCACCAACTCCCACCATCACAAGCTTCCCCAACCACGTTCCGCGGAAGCTGCCATTACCATCCATTACCTCCAACCATCTTCCATTCCTTCCACCAGCTTCCACAGACTTTATCGCTTCCAAGGAAGTGAATGTGAAACAAGTATTTTACTTGCTACATGCAAGTTGTTTTACTTCCCCGGAAAGCAGAAGATTTTGATCTCCCATGGAACTAAATATGCTACCTACTGACATGGGATCAGGGTAGCTTCCGGTGACTCGTGTGGAAAGCTGAATTCATTTCTGCGCCTTATGGCTGCGAGCAGGTTATACTGAATAGGAAAATATTCGTGGTGTGACTGGATTCCATTCCCACGGAAGTAACCCTACTTCCATCGCCATGTTTTAATTCCAAGAGAGTGGATCTTGTTCACTCCTTTGAAGTCTAATAATGCTACTTCCATAGAGTCATAATTTTTCTTCCATGAAAACTTCCACCCAAGTAGTCTCGGAAGCCTATATATACTGTTTAACACCTCTTATTGTTTTGTTTTTTGTTGTGACCTATTCCTGGCAAAGTGGATTCCCCCCCCCCCCCCCCCCCCCGCCCGTACACTGTCCCTCTGCGTCGGCTGCGTCGCCTTGTTGTATAAATTGTGTGACCCTTGGCAGTTATTCACTTTTCTTCCGATCATGTTGGCCTTCCTTGGTCCGCCTTTGTCTCTGCTCTTCGTGTCGGTTGTGTTGGCCTTGACCCACCAACTGGACATAGGACTGCTCTTTTTTGTGTTGTTAGCTCGTCTCTACTCTCCGTGTTTTGCTTCCCGTCTGGTCTTCGTGTAGCATCCCGGTGTCGGTCCATCATCTGGACATATCATACGGCTGATCGTACCAGCGAACAACAACCTTGTCCTCGTGACTTGGCCTGGGCCTTGAGCGCGTGTTTGCTTCGTTTTTCTCTCTTATATTTATTTTCTTTCTTCCTTTTTTCTTTTTTCTTTCTTATTTTCTGCTTTCGTTTTTTTTTTTTTTCGAGTGTACATAAAATCCCCTACTGTAAGTATGCTCCTGACGTCGTTAGGTTGCGAGTGATACGGATGGTATAGGTACATGAGTATGCTCCTGGTGTCATTTGGTTGCGAGTGATACGGATGGGATGGTATAGCTCGATAGTACCGCTGCCCTTCCGGACTGGTATAGTACTGCTGCTGCTGCTGCTGCTGCCGTGCGCGCTGTTTCGTACCTGTTTTTTCTCTCCCATCGAGGGGAATTTTTTGCTGCAGCCTGGTCTTGTAAGCACCGGCAAGATTTCAAGAATATGAGATAGATTTCCTGGATGTCCCATCGCTGAAAGGGAAAGGACACGTATCCGAGTGGTAGCTGATCAGGAACAATTGTCATTGGGTACAAACATCGGGAACGCACGGCACACGTCGCACATCCGCTAGGCGTAAGATGATATCCGGCATCGACAACATCACTGAAAGAAGCTGATTGAGCCAAGGAACAGAATGGCGTAGGTTTACCAAAATCCGGAACTCAGTTTTTCTATGAACTGTAGTGTTAACATGACCTACGAGAACAAATGCCATTGATATCCCCTATTCCGTCCAACATCCAATTTCCAAATTTCTACACCAACTTAAATTGGTGCAACGGGTCCGTCCTTGATGTCTCTAGCGTTGAACAACTGATGCTGGACGTTCACGCGCTCGCGCAGTCGTTCATGCGTGCAGTACAACACGTCTACTGATCCGATGACGACGACGCTGAGCAAACACCGGAGTGCCCTCCTCATAAGATGCTTCGTCCGCCTGCTCATTGGTGCTGATTGGTGCGTGCTGTTGGCGATGATGCGCATACTGTACTCCCATCTCACGGTTTCGTTTACAACCGAACCCAGGCGCCTATGAAGGTGTGGTGACCCTCGATCTTCTGCGACAGCAGCTGTTCTCGTTGAGCTGCAATGACGTAGGGGTTGGGTGAATCTGAGTGGCTGCTAGGATGAGACAGAGGGAGACTGAGCGTCCCAGAACGAAGGGTGCAAGGCACAGCGTGCAGTGGAGGGGCGAAGAGTGCGCCCACACATGGCAACGGAAACACTGTCAAAGGCTTCCGAAATATAAAAGTTCAAGCATCTTGAGATTAAAAAAAGACAACCCGTGGCCGAGATAGATGGGTGGACAAAAGGCGCACAGATGCAAGGTCTCGAAGAACTCTCCACTCGCAAGGGACGTTGAGCTCAGGAGATACCAAGGTTTATGATGTCGGACCCAATCTCTATGGCTGTCACGTTACTTTCGCCATGCGTTTGAAATCTATCGGATCCAAACCTAAACTAGCTTCATACCCTCATCTCTGATGTTGATGTCCGTTGCGCTAAGGTTAATTAACACCTGCTGGCAAAGGGCGTCCGTTGACTGGTGTCTCGTCAAGACGGGCGTCGCTTTCGCGTTAAGGAACTATGTACGTTGGTACGATCTTTGTTGGTGCTTTGCGACTGATCTTCATCTCAGAGGCATACCGATGAAATTGTCTCCAGAGAATGGGTTCCGGATAAACTTTCGAAGAGTACCAAAGAGTACAGTAAAAAGCAAAAAAAAGTTAATTCGTGTTTCTCATCCTCCCACTTATATTTTTCGGCCTTTTTGTCTCTCTCCCTATTTATAGTCAGATGCAGAGTCACACAGCAGGCTCCCCTCCCCCCCTCCGCACTAAGATGTGTGCCTTGAACGTTTGTCGCGAGAAGACTTCAACACTTCAGTCCCTTGTCGAGCACTTTATTCCCTCGTCGACCCGAGTCGAGCTGCGCCTACCCACGATACGCGCTCTCAGCAATAAATTCGTTTGCCTATTCTGTTAAATTCGTTTGCCTATTCTGTTAAATACAGTCACAATCTGGACCATGATGGCAGTTCAACTCACCAAATCAATTCTAGCAGAACTAGAGGGAACCTACCAAAACACCGGGGCTGGGCGAGCGCAATACGCGTTGATTGATTGATCGATTAATCAGTTTATCGGTTGATGATGATAACTTCAGTATATTAGGTTTGGTTGTTTTGACAGTACGTAAATAGTGATTGATTTTTCTGGTTCGAAAAAAATTGTTGTTCATAGCAGCGGTGGCAGTGTGGTGCCGACGAGAGAGGGAGGAGTACTGTAGACGGTCCAGGTCATCGCAGGGTGTGCCCCCTTAAGCTCCTGAGGTGGAAGGCGCTCTCTCTGAGCCACTACAATGCCTGGTGTAGGTGCGGCTCGGTAAACCACAGACACAGTGGGAGAAAAAAGCCTGCAGTAGGAGGGAAAGACAAGCGACACGGGTTCTATTACGGGGGACTATAGTTAATGGCAACAAATAATGTTAGTAAGAAAAAGGAAACATTAAGGTGTTGTGTGTACCGTAGATCCTATTTACTACATCAATAGGTCCCCCGCAATAGCATGTATCAGGTGAGGTAGGGGACGAAGGTTCCACCGGAAGGGCAACGGACAAATGGGGAGAAGCATTCGGGAAGAGGAGGTGATAGACCTTACAGATCGTCGACCCACGACCCACGTATCCAAATATGAAGCGGTCCACGCCCTCGAATAATCCCTCCGAATCAATACCTCGGAGATTGGTGCGGGCGCGACGGGAGAACGATACTTGAGTGCTTGTACAGTATACCTTCGAGTATAGTCTACATAAAAATCAGAATTGTGACAAACCATTCCCTTGAACCTGATTTTCGGCGATGAATCATGCGCTGTACTGTGTTGTACTGGACTGGACTGGGCTGTGCAGAGACTGAAACAACTTACCTGAAACATCTTCGTGCTCTCAGCTCGAGCAGGGCGGCAGAGACTCTTTCGCTTCAGCGTGGAGATGTAGCAGCCGTGCTTCGATCAAATTTGCACTTTTGAAGCCAGTAGTTTTCGATGAAGGGGCTTCTCAACTGCGGAACAATACCGTTGGAACTCGATTACGTATGCAGTTTTAGTCGCGTTACAGCAGTACGGCTGTACACTACCCTTGTGCACACCTTCAGCGCCTGTCAGCGAACCTGACATGTTCTGTTTGGTTTCTGGAGATTGTGTTTCTCAATAACAGCAACTATAATTGACTCGCGATTCTTTCTATTAATAGTAGGTGCCCAACCACATGGGGCACCATTTTTCTTGGTTGACGTATGGAGAAAAATAGTATACGTTGAATTGTTGTTGTTGTCGTTGTTGTCTTCACATTATATCGTCCATTCCACCCAGCTTCATCAGTACACCCAGTGTCCGTCCTGATTCCTTATCCTAGAAAGATACTGATTCCGTGGTCACAGACTGTGAGACAGAGGAAGAAGACAAAAAAATAAAAATATAGAAACCATAATCGCAAATTGAAGTGTCAAGCAAGTGAAATGCCAGCGTATCGGTTGCGAGAACACAACAACACAAGCAGGACCGAAAAATAAGAGCTAAAAGACAATGAAAACCAAAAACAAAAGTTGGAAATGCAAACAGAATGCAAACGACGCAAGGACTCAAGAAAGGCTGCCAGACGGAAAGCATACGTACTCAGGAAGGACAGATATCTGCTGCGCGGACGAAGCGACACGAAAGAGAGGGGGCTACAGGCAACAGTCTATAAGAGCTAGCCGAACCGATACCTAGCCACCTGTTATATCATTTCGTTTCTGCATTTGTCGACAGCTGTATCAGTACGGCTGCCCTCCCCCCCCCCCCCCCCCCCGTTGTCGCCGCTCTTGGCGTCCTCAGCTGCGTGGCGTAGCCGGCTCCTCTGTGCCTCGTCCCTGTGCCAACTCGCCATGAAACAGTCTGCCGCGTCGACGACCCCCCGGTATCACTTCCCACTCGTCTTAGCCAATCTCGGCCATAACACCGTTTGTACTCTGAACAACAGAGGGGAGCTTCCCGTGGACCCCTCGGTGGCTTGAAAACCCCTGAGGTCGTCTGCTAGACTTGGGCCCAGGTCTTTTCCGGTCGGCCTGGCCCTGAGTTCTCTCCACCGGCCATCGTCTCAAACATCACCCGGCGGATCAGCCGCTCATTGGTCGCCCGCTGTACGGCCCCCGCAAGGAGGGGGCGTCTTTTGCGGATGGTAGTCTCAACGTTCTCGCACTGTGCCTTTTTGAGGGCCTTGGTGTAACACGTGAGGTGGTCAGTGCGTTGCCGGTGCTGGAAGCCAGTGATCCGTAGAAGGAGTTTGTGGCGTGCCGTTCGGAGCTCAACGAAGTGCTCCTGACCAAGAGTCCATGTCACGCACCCGTACAGAAGGGTCTCCATCACCTCGACCTTTAGCATGGGCACATTTAGAGTGAACGGGGCATCCTCCATATCATCATTTCCCGTTTTGAACTGATTGTAGCATGTCCATGCGAGTCGGATCCGTCGTGTGATCTCTGGCATAAGGTCAGCGCTTTCGGCGACAAGATCGCCCAGATACAAAAACTGCGTCGTCTCTCTATATCTCTGTCCCACCGCTTCGATGACGAGTGTTGAGGTCTGGGGTGCCTGATTCGGTGTCCGCAGCAGCATGGTCTCCGTTTTCTTTTCGGCTGCGGTGAGGCCTGCTGCTTCGAAAACGGTCACAATGAATGCCATCATCTTCGCAAGGCCTTCCGCCGACTTAGTAGACACAATGCCTGCATCGTCCGCGTACAGCATACCCCGTACTGCCCTCCGTACGAACGTTTGTGGGTGAACCTTCACCCCGTCCTCGCCGAGGTCCTCCTCGAGGTGAACCAAGTCCCTCAAAATATCTGGGTCTTCACTGAAGCGTACCAGCATGGCGTGTATCACTGTGACAGCGGCGAAGAAGACATTGAACGGATATGGTGACAAGACACATCCTTGCCGCAGCCCCTGAGTGACGTCGAACCATTCCGAGTGGTCGCCGTCATCTGTACGCACGCGGGCTCGCATGCCTTCGTGGAACTGGTGGATGACGGTTAGCATCTTCTCTGGTACGCCGAAGCGTGCGAGCACCACCCACAGCAGCTCACGGTCGACGGAGCCATATACTTTCTGCAGATCGATGAAGCACATGTACAGGGGTATTTTTCTAGTTCGTCCGAGTTCTTGCAGTCCGCGCACGACGAACAGCATGTCGACCGTTGATCGTGCTGGGCGAAAGCCGTACTATTCCTCGAGATGTATCCCTTCGGCCTCGCAGTAGTTACTGAGGCGGGACGCGACCGTTTTCAGGAAAACCTTGCCTGAATGGGCAACAAGCGAAATCCCCCGGTAGTTGTTGGAATCAGGGCGGTCCTTCTTTTTATGAAGGATCTTAATGGTCACATATTTCTTGCTTAGGGACGTCACCCGTTCTCCACACATTAACAAGTAAGTTGTGAAAGTACCGGATGAATTCGGGGTGGTCGACTTTCAGTTACTCAGCCGGAAGGGAGTCTGGTCTCACCGTTTTCCAGTTTGGCATACCTCGAATTGGGGCCAGCAATACTGATGTCTCTATAGGAATAAAAAAGTACGAAATTTCTAGAGGAAAAGTGGTCACACCCGGATTGAACCATGGTGCGTGAAATCCGTCGACGTGGCCCTCTTGGTATTAGCAAAAAAAACAACTCGTTTTTCTTCGAAAACTCTGAATAATGACGGAATAGTGTTGGTATATCCCTGATGTGGTATTGATGTGGACTGTCCAAACATTTCAAAATGTAACTCGTAACACATTACTTAATGTTTTCGGGGGGAAAAGAGCGTCTTGTTTCTAGTGCTAAAACGAAGCAAGAGCGCCCCGTCCATGAATACCACGTACCAGCCTGGCTTCAATCCGAAGTTATCCACTTTTCCCATGAAAAAATCGACGTTTTTTCCCAAGAAAAAACAGGATTTCCTGCAATAACTCAACATAAAATATAACATTGTTTCTGTACTTGTCTATTCGTCCAGACCAACCGATGCCACGTGTGGTTGGACACCTACTAAAGAAAATCAGGGGTCAATTATAGTTGTTTTCATCGAGACTTTCCCCACACCGAGAAAACAATAGGTCAGGTTCATTGGCAGGGACTGTACGTTGCGTATCGGACTGTGTTTCGGCTAAGCCTACAGCAGTAACTCTTTCTCGAAGCCGAAATTGCACATTGTATGAAGTTCTTTACGTGAGGAGCGTACAAAATGTAGGTGTCAGTAATCCTTTCCATTGCACGGCTCATTGGTGACCCGACCGTGCTTGAAAGGCGCGTATGCTGACGATGGAGCGTGCAGTCCAAAGCCGTCCCATTTTCCGGAGACAGGAACTTCGCGCTTTATTCTTTCCTTGTTTTGTGCGGGACCGGCGGTCATGCCTGATCAGTGCAGGCCCTTGTTCTAGTCTGCAGTAGATGGAAGGCCCCTCGGGAAGCTCGTGGGGAGGTCGCGACGGCAGCGTAGTAGAAACAGTGTGAATTATGTACGAAGAAATCGAGAAGAAGCGGTGTTATCTGCAGGCTGAACGAAGAGTAATGCAGAAAGAAGAGGTACGATGATCTGTTCAGGTGAGATATTCAGGTGAGAGACGCAGGTGAGAGGTGAGAGGCCAGCCGAGTAAACACGTTTGGGTGTCTCTCCTTTGTTTATTGGCCGTCTGCTGCTTTCTGTGGTTTCGAGCGTGCGGTACTAAAAGCTTTTTGCTCATATGCTGGTTACTCGCGTACCACAAATAGGAAGTGTGGCCTCTCCGCATTCCCTTGAACACACGCTGAGACGGCAATGCTTTGCGTTTATCCGCCTCGACACAGATGGTACGGTTCCTATGGCTGCCGGTTTCCTGCCGGTGTCGTTCTGCGAAAAATAGATATGCCGAGTGATGCGCAGTCTTGAGGTTTGCTCGATGCATCCGGTGCACGAATCGTTCACGCCACCACAGTAGCTTAGCCTTATGGTTCAGATCACGATCATACGAAAAACAATATTTTATTCGGCCTATTGCTTGTACAGTGCCTCCATTTTGTCTCGGCGGGTGCACGCATGGTATGTACACTCTATGACCGGGTTGAAAGGCCTCCCGTGTGTCTTTCAGTGAACATTATCGCAAACCACCAGACGATTGAGCATCGCTTAGTCGGGAAGTCAGGCGATCAAACGTTTCGCGGTCCAGTCCGATGGTAAGGGTTACGCGCTTGCGCCCGAACATCGTTTACTGACGGTGTTCTTCAACCGAAGACCTATCCGGCAATAAATGAGCCGATGTCTAGTTTTCGACAGTTTCCCTCCTGTAACTACAGAACTAGCCCACGAATCGTGCGCCTGGATTATCTAATGGCTTTCAAGTCTTCTCAACGACGATTTTTCGGTGAGATTTGTCCCTCGACGTGAGGATTCTCCAATACTTCGATGCTCGACACTACTATCGTGTTGGAAGCGGGTTTGAATCGGACTTTCGTTGTGTCTCTCTGGTATTGGTTGAGCGTATCGGCCTGTAAAAAACACCTTGGTTTTCATACTTTTCTCAGTCATTAGGAGAGTTCATAGTGTTTGCGCTGCGACTCTCTTGTGAACGGTGAGTCGAAAGAAACTGCCGGGTCAGAGGGCGCGCACCATGTACGTGAATTTCCTCATGCTCGGCTATACCGAGTAAAGTATCACTGGCAGAGCATCTTCTGAGCCGTGGAGGTCAAGCAACTGTTGTCATGAATGCCCGGCACCCCAAACGCTTCTTCTGTCGGTGAATCAGCCCTTGTCTGTCGGCGGAAGTCTCGAAAACCCATGTAGGGGGTGGGGATGGCTCTGTAACGTTTAGGATGGCAACAAATATCTACATGAGCACGTTCTGGTACAAGCATCGTAACTGAAAATGTTCGCGAGTGTAACTAATGGATTAGTTGTCAGCATTATCGCAACCGGTTGGTGTTGCCATTTCGGTCGAGGTGGCTTCGTTTTCCTTTTGATGGTCATGGATGCCGAAAACCGAGGGAAATTCTGCAGTAGACACAGGGCATACGATGTCAGGTTCTCGCCAAGCGTTGGAGTGCTGCGGCGGTTGGGCGCAAACACCGAACCAGCGTTTCGCGTCCTACCATCCGGCTTTGAACTCAAGACGAGGAGTTAGCGCGAACGGGCAGTACACAGTTACGTTTTGGTGGGTGAAAAATCGGCCGCCGCCTCCACACTACATCTCTGTCGTCCACAGTCGTCATTCCCCACTGCAGTACTGATCGAGGATGTGGAAAGGTAAACATGCACGATGTCGCGGCGTATGAGCGTCTACATCCAAATACCCTGCAGTTCTAGGCAAAACACTCCACTGCGCATAATATTAGGCTATCTTCGATATGCCGAGAGCGGATTATTGTTCGTTCAAATTTTGATGACAAGGAGAGGGCGGGCCGGACAACAGGTGCACGCGTCTGCTCCAAACCGAGGTGGTCACCAACACTGGCGCCACGAAGTTCCTGCATCGAGAGCAACATAGAGAATCTTACCATTGTATCGGGCGCATGTCCTTGAAGATTCGCCGCGTCCGTCACCGCCCGTGGACTATATATAGCACGCTCATCACCATTTGCACACGTACGATCGTCGCAGCACCTCCCCCACCAGTGAGCACACCCCTATCCAGCGTATAACTCTACCCAATGCCTGGTTGGCCTTAGGCCTGGCGCATGAGGGCACTTGTACCAATGACAATTTAGTTGTGAGTTTTGCGTGCGCGGGTGGAACTTTAACTGTCTACGACATGTTAGATGGATTGGCTGCCTGCCGTTCAGCTTCCATCTCTCGTAACGTCCACTGGGCCGCGTGTCGACGCTTACAGCGCATGTGCTCAAAATATCAGAATATATATGTCGTCCGCTGAAACCCTGAACCAGACAGGATTTTCGCCAGTCCAAATTTGGCGTGCTTGAGTTGCATCGCCATGAAAGCGCAAATATTGCAACGGAACTAACACCGGTGGCGCCAAAATACGGAGTAGTTTCACGGTTTCCTCTGTTTCAAGTGTCAAGTGTGTTAAAATACCAAGGATTGTGTAGTAAGAATACAACGACTCGTGTGAACGGTAAAAGCGTACTCGTATCTGTAACCCAGAATTGACAAAAACGTACGACGTTCTGGTTGGCAATGGAGAAACAGGAAAATAGTCTTCACGTGCCACCGTTCCAATTGCCCGACCCCTATGCTGCTGAGCTGTGACGTCGTATGCGCGAAATCTCCAGGCTCTTCTAACACGGTGGTCTGGTGCACATTATTTTATGGCACTCGTCTTTTCCAGCTCGCCAACGCATTATTGCTCGACTCAACATCTGCATAGAAGCAGTTACCTTTACGTAGAATCGACCACCCCGCTTAAGAAAAAATGGAGGTGCCACTGAGTCCCACATTATTGGCAACGCTAGCTCCCAACTCGCACCTACCAACTGCCATATCAACAATAACGTTTACCCCCCACCCAGAAACTGTCCTGAACCGAGGTTCAAAAACCCAGGTTGACTGAAACACTTGTTCCACAAAAACAGGATGCATTCTCAATGGCACGGCCAAGGCTCGCGAAAAGGAAGCACCCACGATAAAACAGCCCCAATAGCATAAAAATCAATCAACGAGACGTCGCACGTGAATTCGCGACCCTCAATCCTTTGTGGGACAGCCACATCACCACAGGCGCTGTACCCAAAATATATACCGAAGAGTCAAACTGCTGTGAGTAATGCACGTTGCGCCAAAACGCCTACTTTTCCCTGCGTTGCTCTCGAGACTCGCCCGTCAATTTTGGTGCATCACATGACGGGTAGAAGCATCTTGACAAAGCATACCACAACTGCAGCTCTGACCGCCCATCCGCTTGAAGCGTTCGAGTACGTGCGTGTGCCAGCGTTCGCCGGATCAAAGCCTGTTGATCCAGAAGTAGGGCAGAAGTCCCCAAATCGATGCCCCGCGAACCAGGGCTTGGAGGCTGACTGGCATCCGCGTCTGGGTCGAAAACAGGTGCGAGGGGGACAGGCGCGAGAGTCGGAGCAGCGATTGCAGTTGCCAAAGTCGGAGCTGGTGTGGCGCCGGAGGTAGGGGTAGAAGAGGACGATGCCGCGCAGCCGCAGTTCACGCTGAACTGCTTCGCAGAGGACGCCACGTAGATGCCACTGCCCGTGAAATCACCTGGTGTTGTTTGTTCGGAAGGATCGCGGGAGAGCAGTCAGAAGAGCTGGCAAACATATTAGAAGTAATCAGAGTTCTGGATACCGGGCGCGCCTAGTCACTAGCCGGCATTGAATGTGACAGTCAGGGTACTTAACATTTTGATCATGAACGCACACTCATCCTACGGCACAGCCATAAAGCCAGAGCATAGTAGAAGAGTTGCAGGTTATGGCCCCGTTCGTTGCCAGATCGTGGTCGCGTCACATGCAATGCGATGTGCCAACGAGGTGATAATGGTTCAGAGGTTTACAGGCGTGGTCAAACTATTAATAGCAGCAAAGCCTACAGGTGGCCGTGATAGACGGCGAACGACGGTATAGCTGTCGGAGAGTATGCGTCTCTAACAGGGTCAACACAGGTTACAGTAGGAGATATTTCTACTGTAGAACCTGCAAAAACGCACTTGCGGTCCAGTCACATGCTCATCTCTACCGTAACACATCCACGTACGCTCATCACGGCGATGATCAGATACTGCTCCATGAATGCTTGCCGCGAACAATATGGACATGAGGTCATATAAAACAGCGACAGTGGTGAAACTGCTACACCAATCGGCACAAGCCACAACCAAAAGAATGCCTAAAGCCCGCTCCCGGACCACACAAATGTTCCGGCCAGCGTAGGCCACCCGATGTTTTGCAGCGGGAAGCACAGAACGTACACAAGGGACTTGGAATCACTCACATGACCAAGCCGCCGTCGATGGGTGCGCGTCCGCGGGGCTTTCGTCCGAGACGCAGTAAACCACTACGTCTGCGGCAACACTGGCGTAATAACCGACATACCAGCGGGCCTGTTGCGAATCAGAAGAGGCCGCGATGTCAAATTAATCGGTCTACGGAAACGAATTTAGAGCAGTTAATTTGATCTCTGCATCGTGAGGGGGGATTTTAATGCCTTGTGGTGGGCAGGTGGCGAACCATATTCCTACGTTAGCGGTCTTGATGACGGGTTAGTACAACCAATATTCGTGCAAGCGGTAGTATGCACGCAGCAATATGGTGCTGGCTACCACGTCGCTCATGATCTCATCGACTAGCATCGTGCTAGCTAGGTAAGGCACAATTGATGTCCACAACAAGGACACAGGTAGATGAACAGGGGGTCAGACATCGATAATCGTAGCTTGAACACACTGACCGCTACCCCTGGGTTTTCCATGTATGTGCCGGTACTATATCGGCAACTCACATCTACCGAGGCAGCGTCAGCGTAACCCGGAAACACCGCCATTTGCGCGGTCCCGGGCTTCCCTGTGAGGCTGAAGAAGTGACCACCTTCCTCCTGGTATGCCGTCCCGGCCTCCTGGTAGCAGCCTTCAACGTCGTCCAGGGACGCCACTTCAACCGTAACCCTGAAAGGGTCGGTTTCACCACAGACGAGGCCACCGGGGAGGCTAGGGGCTGCCGTGGCAATGGGGCTTGCAGGTGCGGTGGGTATAATTGAATCCTCGGGACATCCGCACGCAGCTGAGAACATATCCGCGGTGACCTCGGTGTAGGACAGCCCAGTCCCGTCCAAATCACCTGCGGTGGGGAACCATCAACGGGAAAACTGCAGTTGATGTCACCAAGGATCGTTGCTATGGCGTCAACGTGCGTCGCCCGGTGTGTGTGGCACGGCGTGCCACACAGACAACCTTACTGCGGCCAAACCCGACTACAGGCGGAACCGCCCAATAATCACAAATGCAGGGGCGTGTTCTAAAGTTGCTGCACGGTTCATCGGCCCGTGATCCCTCAAGTGCCACCAGGAATGCCTTCAGGCTGTCGCTTTCTATGCCGTTCGATTTCGACAGATTCGTATTTTTCGATGTCAAATATGAATGACCCTGCTTATGTAGTACAAATATGCAAAATCCAACCGAAAAAAAGTCGATTTTCAAATCCGATGACCCAAGTCGTCGGATGTTGGGCCCAAATCGGACGACTCGGGTCATTAGATTTTCTCATCGAAAAATGGTATGCTCTCTGAGTTCAAGATGTTATCGACGGCAGCAACCAGCAGCAGAGCGATCGATGAGTTGGATGGTGACACAGCTGTGTAGCGACGTTGCTTCGCGGCCGGCGCACGGTCGACAGGCGGCACGTCTCTCCGTGACCAAACTACAGTCGGCTGGCGCGGGCTCAGCCTAGAGACCAACAGAAGCGTACGCCGGCGCGCATCTTTCCGCGCACCTCTCCGTGAATGCGTACTTGCAGACTACACTGCTGTACAGCAGCAGTCAGTGACAATATGAAACACAAAATACCAAGACGGGTGGACTCTAGCGCACTCGCCAAGTCTCTTCGCCTTCAAACTAGGGGCAGTCAGCCTTGGCTTGGACGCTTGGGTCCTACGCGCAGGGCAGCGCACCCAGGGCGTCTCTTCGCGGCGTCAAACCACAACAACAGCAGTTGGTCTCGGCGTTTGCTCGAATCTCTGCACGCACAATAAATCTGATATTTCCGCATAGGAAGACTGTTTCGCTTTGCCAAGGTCAACATCTGAAAATGCTATCGGGTCAATTTTAGAAGCTCAAAATTCTATCCACATTGGAAACGGTCGCACAGAATGGTGACAAACAAAATTCTCGTCCGGCTATCGCGGCCGTAACCGTTTATTTCGGAGTGCCCGTGCTGTGCACACGAAGACGTGGCACTGTCTTATTCGCCCCACTGCGCGATGTGATCTGAAGACGGGTTCTGCCTACTGTAGTCACATGTCGCGATGAAACCCTCGGAGGCATTTCCATAAGCACGGGCACTTATGCAAAACAAACAGCGCACTCACACAACCACGTGTTGACGTCCGCCGGCAGAACACCGCTACTGATGTATTCTTGAGAGTGGCAGTCGGGATCGAGCAACACCGAGCCGTTAGTGTAAAGAGCGTTGTTGATCACCTCGCCCGCAACCCATACCAGCTTTGGGGGCAGGCACAGTGCACGCCAGAGAAGCAGTCCAGGAGAGACGGCCAGGCAGCAGAGGATAGTCGGGCAGTATCGGTGGGGACGGCAGGGTACATATTTTGAGTAAGCTGGATGGACGGTACTGCCTAGTCTAGAACACCAGGCCCTACCAGTGACACGGTATGGCGTGTTGGGGCCTGCAAAGGAATGGAACTTGAGGCTACAGGGCAGAGCCGAGATTGCTTGTGATGGAAGCGCGTTCGAACACGTGGTCCAGCTCTGATCGAAATACTAGAGATGAAGGGACAGTAAAGTGAGCGCCTGCTTGGAGTGATGGGGGTGCTTTTTAAAACATAGCCCCCCTCTGATTTTAGTGATAAGAAATGGCGCAACAGGAAAGTTGGCGGGTACGAGAGAGACCCGCGAGGGAAGCTGGCCTGTATCACGGCATCGAACATAAGTACCAGGTATCACTTACCGGCACCTGGCTCTAGGATCGTGTTTTGGTAGAATATTTTGTAGAAAGCAGGAGGGGCGCGTTCTACACGTGAAGAAAATTCCATTGGGGTTGCCGCGCATTGGTTCGTGCTCAGCCACTTATTGACGTGAGCTCAGGCATGCGTGACAACAGGTCATCGATGGCAAACGCCAGACATGCATGAGAACTCTATCAAATTCGACCGACCGACTGTCACCGGGGAAATCGATGCCACATGATGAAATCGGGTAGAAAAACTGCTCTCTCCGAGAAAATTCCCAGACGCCCGCACACGCAGGTTCGGGTCTCACCTCAGAGGCGGAGGACGACGTCAACGGAGCCTCGGCGACAATTCGCCTGCCGTCTGCGGTCGCGTACAGCGACTCCTGCACCTCCGCATAGCAGCCTGCGCCGTCCTGGAATATCGTCGACGACACGAAGAATTCTCCTGTGCAATCTGCTTGCAAGGATCGCCCCCTGCCACCCAAGCGTCCACCATCTCGGTAGTGCTCAGACGGTCGGGGCATCACGCTGATATACCTCTGAAAAAAGACGCAGCGCAACGATGGAAAGAAACAGGAAGGCAAACATTTAGTCTACATGGAGTCCAACGCCATGACGCATCAACCAGACCATACCCTTGGGCAGGATGGCCGCCAATGCCAGTCATCAAACTCGATGCATTCTCTTTACTACCGAGTATCTGGTATAGAATCAAGCTATTTGGTGAGATACACGTTTTATACTATTCTTGCTACCCGTGACAGTCCCTTGTCCCACGTTCGTTCTCTAGGTGACCCGCAAACAGTTCTTACGACTCAGTCCAAGCGCCCCACAACCTAAAATCGCGATTGATTCGCGGCACAGAGTTCAACATTTCGCGAGGGATTACCGTGGCGCCCAAAGGTGGCGCAACTAATTGCTATAAACGGTGTCATTTAAAGATAGGTACATCCTCGGTGATCTATTGGTTCAACGTAAAAACTGCCAGGTGCCAAATATTGGTTTTGCGAGTTCAAGTCCCCGCCCGTTGGTTCTTTTTGCTTAGGCAAAACTGAAGGACAGCAAAAGCGCCTACAGGAATCGCTTGTGTGCCCGCAATGAGACGCGAGTGGATGACGAAAGTAAACGCCGAACTATGCCGACGGCACACATGAAGGTATGCACCGTAGTGGGGAGAGGGGGTACGTGCCCGATATGCGACCATAATGTAAACAACACACAAGCGTGAATGTCTAGGGTTTGCTGTTTTATAAGTATGGATATAGTTGTATTTTTTTCCGTATCAAGCAGCCGCAGGTTTCTTCTGCGCGTTCATTCCCTCGATCAATTACTGTCAGGGCAACACCTACGACCACGTAGGAAGTCCGTACTCTCTCTTTGGGCGCATACTCGTTGTGCATACAGTCGATCTCAAGTGACACCGCTAGGCGGCACTTACTACCGGGAAACTCATTCATGGGTACGTGCAGTAGTTTTGTACCGGGCCCCCAGGGTACTGAAGTATTGATGACTCGAGTTTCTGTGCGCCCCTGGACGCGTTTTTTTTTATTTTAGAACGACAGAGAACACCACATTATCGGAGCGTCCGATGGCAAAGGTGCCGCTCCCGACACCACGGACGGCCGCTGCTGCCTACCGTTATGCAAAGTTGATGCGACGGGTATCCTCGCTCCTGCTTGCCGGTTAGTGAGATGCTGAGATATTGTCCAAGCGGGTGTCTCTGATTCCATCCGTGAGGCACTGACGACAGGCAAACATGAGTATACAGATGCGTAATAGCCGAAGCACCAGCGAAAGCCAGTTCGTGCTTCGACTCTGCACGTTCCTTAACACAGGACACCCAGCAAATGGAAAGAATGGCACCTCTGCAGTATGTATTTAATACTGTCACGATAAATACCGTCGCAATAAAATCGGGTACCAGGTACAATTTAGTGTGCATCGTCTTTCACATTGACGCTCATGTGTTCGTTTTATGCATGAGTCCGTCAGTATTTCGATCAAGTTCTTCTCAGATAGAACGTGCGGAATAAAACAGTGGCAACCCCTCCCGCTTCCCGCTAGGCTAGGGCCGGTGCGGCCACTTCACAACGTTAAATAAAAGTCGATGTTTCGAGAAAAGCTTTGATGGATTATTCTTAAAGGCCGCATGACTGCCGAGACCGTAAACGCTGGATACGAAGCCCCGGTGTCCAGATGACCGGGTGTCGAATGGCGATTAAGCGGATTCGACCGAGATCCATCCTGTCTCCCGTTTCCCATGGCTGATCTTGCACTCCTTTGAGCGGCGAGATTTGATCTGGGCTCCTCCTATTGATGGCACAACAGCCTCTTCACATCTATACTACCAGGTACCAGGTACTGCGTAAGAACAGAGTATATGGGATGTTGATACCCTTTTCAGCCCTGCTACTCTTCTCATGTGTGTATAATACTGTACAACAGTACAAAACGCATACAGATATACCCGTTTGACTTGGCGCAAGCAATAATACGATGATGGCATGAGCCTTCGTGGAAGATGCGCCGCGGACATGAAACATGACGAATCACGCGGCTTGATACTACTATTTACGGAAGACCATGATGAAAAGGATCAAATGTTGTTAGATAAAATCGGTAAATATATAGGTTTTTGTGTGCACTGTAAGTCCTACTTACCATGGTTCCCAGTAATATGTAGTAGCTTGGATGTCAGCCACCTTTTTGGTCGGACGTAGCTGGGCGGAATACTTCCTGTGTATCAGTTCTTCAAATAACCGCGTGTCAGGTACAGCTGCTGTAGTATGTGAGGAATATTCGAGGTCGTACTTAACCACGTCTGCCTGGTCGGTGAAAACCCGACATGCTCCGTCCCGGCATTGTAGGGATGCGAGGGTCTATGGCCATACGACTACGGCCATGCATGAGATCGAGTACATCTCTCCAATCGAGTACACCCCCATAGAGAGCATTGATTGGAACAAACTATCAATAGATGGAAAATTACATGACACAAGAATTGGTATTGATTGGTTATGGAAAACGAAGAGATTCGGTGCAGCCCGAGAGAAAGAAGTTGTTGCACCCCTTTTTCTTCGTTGGGAGGACCGAACGGCCCGACCGAACGGCAGCAAAGAGCATCTCGCTTGATGTAGATGGACACCACCGAAGATGGACGTGGATACCATTTTGGACACAACAAAAAGCGTGTTCTTCTGTCGTGGTATTTGTAATAAAAACCGTTCGTATTGATTCGGCTGGCGAGGTCCTGGATTCTGCATGGACCCAAACACGTGGTTTTGCATATTGTCGGAACGGAACGATTGACCACGAGCAGCCTCGTTTGGTACCGCTCGCTCCCATGCTCTCGGAAGAGGGCTGAGACAAGTCTATAGGACACGCCTTGACCACTGCTATTGGAGCGTGCAGTGTCCTCTTCAATTTACAGCAGTTACTGGGAATAATATAAGCTATCTTGGTACGTGTCGTTCATATACGGCAGCAATATTCGAACAAGAATACTCTGCATATATGTACGAGCCATAGTACAATGGCACAATCCGTAACAGGTGCCTCGTACACGATCACACCTGGTGCAGGTTGGACCATCAGCAAACGCCTCCCAATCGCGAGGCTGTACTTTCACGGTTACCGTTAATAATGTCTTCTCGTTCTAGCGCATTCTCTACTACTACTGCAAATGATATGTGGTGTAGTCATTCATATACGGTCAGCAGACTCACGCTGCAAGCATATCAATCATAACTGCTGCTGCGGTCTGATCTATGGGTGTGACAACACCAAACTATTAGAAATCGCAGGGTTTTGCCCCTCCTATCTAACGGATAGAGTACGTCCCTGCTGTCGTCCTTGCTGCGGTTGAGCTGGGCTTCGAATCTTGAATGGCGTGCATATTTATGTTTTTAATAATAATACACACACTACATTGGTTGCTGCTTTTGTGGGTCTTCTTCTGTCGTCACTGGGACAGCGAGAACGTGCGTTCGCAAAAGCGATAGGCGCACTTACTTTAGGGTGCCGGAGGGCCGCCGTTGCGTCGCCGGAGCCCATTTTTTCAACTGAAATTCAACCAATGACAAGGTATTTGTGCCACAAAGCAATTTGGCATTAATTCATCTGCAGTAGCAGCATGGCGAAAGGTGCCTCAAACGGCGCTAATGGTCCCCGAAAACAACATATCTGTGGCCAAAACGGACACAATTGAGCGGCAACGCTGCCTAGTGATGAACCTTGCCGGCAACATATAGTTCGATATTTTGGGCGTTGGACAAATATAATCATGGGATATATATACTGATGCCGCAAAGTGCTTACACCCTGGATAATAGAAAGGAAATAGAACATTGCCGCTACAAAGTCCACGAAAAGTACGTGTCAAAATTGCCCTAAATCAGGTAACACTATTACGGGGGGCCATAGTAAATAGGACCAAATAATGTTATTAAAAATAGGGAAATGTATAGGGTTTTATGTGCACCATAGGTCCTATTAACTATGGTCCTCCATAATAGACTCGCAGCACTGCTGTTGCCTATCGATATACATTTTCCATCACAATTGAGTTCGATTTTTTCATCACTTTTACTTTCCAGCCCTACCCTCGACGATCTTCTGGACAAGCCGTGGTCACAGGTGTCGTCCCTTCTCCCCCCCGGTACGTGCCTTTAGTTTTTATCGCGCATAGGGTTCAGCATTCCCACTGCTCGTCGATTTTCATCGAATGTGCAGCTAACTCACGCTCTCGCGCTTTCCGCTTATCAATTTTATGCAAGAAAAAGTCCCTACGAGCATGCACTCGGTGAGACTCGAACTCACGAAATTGATCTTGACAGGCTCGCGGACCACCTACCAAGCCACCGGGGACGCCGGTGGTGTCCATCGACATTGCCGGGCCGCCGAAGATTGTGTGAGGTGTCTACCAAAAGCAATTGTCGACCGCTATAGATTATGGAAGCTATCGATCGATGGTCATTACTCTTGACGATGGACAAGCAACATTGTCCATGGGTAGCTGTGACGCCAACACTTCTATCTGAGGATACGAAATTTGTCGTCTATCAACAGCCATCTCCATTCACTTTAGACTTGTTGGAGCGTGTTTCCACGTTTCACCATCATTATTTTCCGGATCGATGTCGCGCAATGGTGGATACCAATTCTGGGGATTTCTTCTTCCAGGAATGTTTCGAGTGATCAACGTTCAAGCTCAAGCTGCACGAATTGTCGGATGGCAAGCGTACTAAGAATAATAATATCAATGGCCCTTGTTGCCGACCTCCGACTTTCGTCTGAGAGCATGAGAGCAACAGGTGGTCAGAACCCATCGAGCAGCAGGCCAAGGCAAGACAGAAGCTGGTGGCTACAGAGTCGGCGCAGCAGTACTTTGTCAGCCCATCCTCCCTTTCGATTTCAGCTGAGATGTATTCAAAACCAACGGAAAGGCTCAACGCAGTGTGAATGTCCTTCACAATTGTACTTTCTTTCTACCCGTCGACATGCAGCCATATCGATTAGTATGATAGACCACGCAATATATTGCGGCCGCGATGACCATCGATGGACACCGGCCGTGCATAGGTAACCTATTTCGTCGTGGACGATTATCTCGATGGATAGCTTGCACAATGCATTTCGGCCGGCAATGGCCATCGATGGACACATTTCCCGAAATATTGTAGACGCCGCCAATCGATTGATCGTACTCCCAGTCTTGTGTCACCACAATAGATTATTTATGGTTGACTATTAATTGCTTCCAACTGTATAGTCGTCTCAAGCAGAATCTATCGATAGACACGTTCGGCTTCGACACAGCAGTCTGTTTTTGTCGACATCGGCATCGAAATATTTTCCTATCATCCCCCTCGTCCATTGAAATGCGGAAGCAAAATACTTACGAAATGCTTATTACGGGGGGGCATAGTAAATAGGACTTATGGTACACACAAAAACCTATACATTCTCCTTTTTTTACTAACAATATATGGTCCTATTTAATATGGTCCCCCGCTAGAGTATGTTGTCCAGCGTGTGATTTTTTTGGGGGGGGAGGTGTGAAATTATAACCCTGGACGCCACTATCAATATCAATATTACTAGATTACGTACAAGCATACATATCCGCAATTGCCGGCGTCCCCGGTGGCTTGGTAGGTGGTCCGCGTGCCTATCAAGATCAATTTCGTGGGTTCGAGTCTCACCGTGTGCATGCTCATAGAGACTCTTGCTTACATAAAAAAATGATAAGCGGAAAGCGTGAGAGCGTGAGTTAGCTACATTCGATGAAAATCGACGAGCAGTGGGAATGCTGGACCCTATGCGCCACAAAAAAAATAAAGGCACGCACGGGGGGGGAGAAGGGACGACACCTGTGACCACAGCTTGTCCAGAAGGTCGCTGAGGGTAAAACCTCCAACGAACTAGGCTAGAAAGTAAAAACGACAATTAAAAAAACACACACACACACAATTCGTGCGCCAAAATAGACAAGTATTGATAATAGAATACGCACACGGTCCAACCAACACAAAAAACAAATTGTCAGGTGCATTCAACATCCAATTGCGTTTTTTGTTTCCTTTATTTTTCTTTCATTAGTTCTTTCTTTCTTGCTTCCTGCCCTCCTTCCTTTCTTCCCTCCTTCCTTCCCCTTTGGAGTTCAAGCTCGATTCGTATGTTCACTGTTGTCTGAGGTGCTACCAGCAGTAGACGACGTGCTTCAATTTTATGTAATACGTTATAGTATTAATAGCGCAGAAGTACGTGTGTGTTATTTTCTCGTATACCTGGTATCTTTCTTCGGAGGCAATGCTCGCAATATTTCACTTAAGAGTTATTGGAGACTGCTGTCCTGTGTTGATCACAGACTGCGTTGTGGTGATTAACTGTTGTGAGGCCAAATCTTATGCAGTCGGATTTGCAGTCAGTTGGAAATGATGCTATAGGCAAGTTCGCACGACCTTCTGCCCCGAAAATGTGCGAAATTTCTGTTTCTCGCCTCGGAATGAGTCGGACTTTTCTCCAAGACCTATCTAGAGCTGTTCCCCGCTTTTCCAGGTGCCCAGTTGCAGGAAATCACCGCCGGTACTTTTCCGATCCAACTCGGCACCCGGAGAAGCAGGAGACAGCTCCAGAGAGGTCTTCTTGGAGAAAAGTCCAACTTATTCTGAGGCGAGAAACAGCAGTTTCACGCATTTTCGGGGCAAAAGGTCTTGCTAACGTGCCGATACATACTATAACGGGGGTCCATAGTTAACGGGACCAAATTTTGTTAGTAAAATAGGTAATATATAGTTTTTATGTGTACCATAGGTCCTATTAACTATGGACCCCCGTAATAGCATCATTTCTGTCTGACTGTAAATCCGACTGCATAAGAATTGGCCTGAGAACAAGGCAAGAAAGGTTTAGATTAGTATCCTCCGTGTTCAAGAGTTACCCTTCATCTATAGTATCTCATCGCTGGTCTCCCTCTATAGTGTTTTCAATTTTTGAGCACCACAGGTATGCAGGCTTCCACAGCAGTACAATTAATACTGCTGTACAGGTACAATGTAATAATAGTATAGCAGTCCTGTTTACACGTACGTATACCAACTATATACGTATACCAGGAATACGCACCTAGATACGTAAACTACGAATACGTTGGAACTGATCTGTACCAGCATCAGCCATGCGGTAGTGCCAGGTACCTGGTATGTCAGATGTCAGATTGCGTTTTCTTTTACTACTACTGCTGCTGTTTGTTGTTGTTGTTGTTGTTCTCACATTGTTAACAGCTCATCACCACATGCAATGATTCTAGAATCTGTGGTTGCACGTCAGGCTCCAATAACTCTGGCGTGGAAAAATACCTCGGTAAAAAACATAAAATAAAAAACAGGCAAATAATAATACATATGATACTTCTGAAGCACATCTACAGCAGTTATTAATAGTATTATACACCTCAGACTAAAACAAAAAAGGGAGGGCCGCGCACGTACGCACGTACCTTCGTATCAGCTACCTTTCGTGCACTGCACGAGTAGCCATAGAAACCGATATTTTATCGTCATGATAGTGATCGACAATATATGGTATACCTGGTAACAGGTACTTTTTTTTTTTCAATTCTTTTTTCGTCATCACTTTTACTTTCCAGCCCACTCGTAGGAGGTTTTACCCTCGACGATCTTCTGGACAAGCCGTGGTCACAGGTGTCGTCCCTTCTCCCCCCCCCCGGTACGTGCCTTTATTTTTTATCGCGCATAGGGTTCAGCATTCCCACTGCTCGTCGATTTTCATCGAATGTGCAGCTAACTCACGCTCTCGCGCTTTCCGCTATAATCAATTTTATGCAAGAAAAAGTCCCTATGAGCATGCACTCGGTGAGACTCGAACTCACTAAATTGATCTTGATAGGCTCGCGGACCACCTACCAAGCCACCGGGGACGCCGATTAGGCACGTATAGCTATGAATACCAAGTACTATTAACATATCGGGGGACCAAATATTGTTATTAATAGAAAAATGTGGAAACGTACGTCTTTTTTTGTAAATCGTAGGTCCTACCCACTACTGACTGTGTATAGTCCACCGTTGATAGCTTGAAAGGGTACATACAGCTGCTGTTGGAAAAAAATTGTCACTGATAATATCCCTATACACTGACTGTGGAAACGCTACGTATCACACACACGTAGGGAATAAAAGAGTTACTTCTGAATGTAACTTGAACACAGAATATGGGCCCCACCGATTGACTGCTGTGTGATGTGAACAACGGGCATGCGGGAGGGTTTATATTTTCAGCCGCTTGCTCGCCAGAAAAGCCCCATCAGACTGAGTATATCTCAGACATCAGCGGCAAAAGCGGCACATTCTGAAAACCCAACAAGTATCAAACAACTATTAATACTATTAATACCCTGTACCACCGCCGCCGTCGTATAGCCATATGGAATTAACTGCTGGGTGGTGATGCTGTTGTTGGGATATTACAAGCGGAGGGGTGTACCGGGTAATTATTTACTTTCGCGAAAGAAGGACACAAAACAATGCCTGTGGCAGTGCTGCTGATGTATATACGTACAGTAGTATATATATGTTCTACCAGGTATAGACGAGCTGCTGTTGTACGTACGAAACTCACTCCATTTCTCCACGAGAACGATTCCCGTTCGATTCGATTACAAAAAAAAGAAAATGAATTCGACTCAAAAGTGTTCGAGAAAACAGATAAAAGCATTGATGCCATCCGGTTGCCGGCGTCCCCGGTGGCTTGGTAGGTGGTCCGCGTGCCTATCAAGATCAATTTCGTGGGTTCAATCAAATCTCACCGAGTGCATGCTCGTAGGGACTTTTCTTTGCATAAAAAATTGACAAGCGGAAAGCGCGAGAGCGTGTGTTGGCTATATTCGACGAAAATCGACGAGCAGTGGGAATGCTGAACCCTATGCGCGACAAAAAATAAAGGCACGTACCGGGGGGGAAAAGGGACGACATCTGTGACCACGGCTGGTCCAGAAGATCGTCGAGGGTAAAACCTCTTACGAGTGGGCTGGAAAGTAAAGGTGATGATGAAAAAAAAAATCTACACAAGCAGTAGTTAATACATTTCACATGGAATCTCTGCATGGTTGTAACCAACCAGCAACAGCATCTTTCAAGGCGTTGTGAAGATGACGAAAATGGATACCTGGTAGGTCAGTTTTTCGAAAATATCGGTCGCTTTCGGTCGGATGCTTTTCGTGGGCGAAAGTAACCAAAACCGAAACTGAAAGCCTACCGCGGTCGGTTTCTTGGTCTAAATGCTCGGTGAATCAGTCTTAAACAGCCAAATGATCGACATTTCATTGCTAGTATCGGAGTGGGAACCAACTCGGAAAATGGCCTGGTCGTTTTTTTTTGTGTATCGCCGATAGTGCCGGTCGTTAGTGGCCGGTTTTACGTCGTTGCCGTACAGATATCGTAATATGCAACACAAAAGCCGATTTCTGGTTTCGGTTTTCGGATTTCGGTTCTTCGCAACCGAAAACGAAACCACCTGATCCTGAATGGTCGGACTTGGTCGGCAAAGACCGAACGAAAACGAGTGTTTGGTCGTAGGTTCACGACACTGAATTACTCGCTAATTCTCTTGTTCCCGGCGTCCCCGGTGGCTTGGTAGTAGGTGGTCCGCGTGCCTATCCAGATCAATTTCGTGGGTTCGAATCTCACCCAATGCATGCTCGCAAATACTTTTTCTTGCAAAAAAAAAATAAAAAGCGGAAAGCGCGAGAGCGTGAGTCAGCTACATTCGATGCAAATCGACGAGCAGTGGGAATGCTGACCCTTATGCGCGACAAAAAATAAAGGCATGTACCGGGGGAGAGAATGGACGACAACTTGTTGTGACCACGGCTTGTCCAGAAGCTCGCTGAGGGTGAAAGTAAAAGTGATGATTAAAAAAAAAAAAAGTAGACAAAACAAGAAAAAAGACACGAACCTCTCCTCTGTCATAATTCATAATTATTCCAGGCGATCTGATCGAATCGATTGGACTTCATTACCCTGGGCGCATGTCTTGCTCCGTGAAAACGGGTCAGCATGGGCCATGGGGTTGGTTTATCCTGCTCTGGATGAAGAGAACGGTGTACAAATAATATTCACGCTCTGGTGGTGTACTAGTCAAGCCCACGACGCCAGTTGTTCATGGTGTATACTCATGTTCAGATACCCGATGCGTATGATACGAGACTCATTTTACCATTGTCAACACCTGGTACTGCTGCTGTTGTGTTTCGAAGGTACAAATTTGTCTGGTGACAGGAGCACATTGCTATCGTCAGTGGGAGGGTAAGAGGTGCTATGTTACCCACGACATGGCTTACAACGAAGGAGGGAGAAGGATAAAGAGGTGCAAAGAAAATATACCAGACACCGGGTATGTGAAAAACAAAAAACAAAAAAAGGATGGGACTGCGTATCGCATCACCTGTAGGCTTATTGTCGCAATTACTGCGGTGCGTACGACTAGATACTGACGTGCGTACGACTGACTGCTGTGACGATTTCCAGCGTATGTTCAGGTGCATCAATACTATTATTATGGATGCAACTGCGCGCAGTTATAGACCACGAAAGCAGTATTATAGTGGTACTACCGCTGGTACATATTTTTAGTGCAGACTTGTTGGTCGTATGGGTGGCATGGACATGGACCTGGATACATACTGCACCGATAAATAAGTCGGTCCCGTCGGCAGGGTGATACAGCGG